>CM061134.1:187709291-188909291 GCA_030789695.1 Scilla litardierei | reverse complement strand
GCGTATCCATGTGTGTATGCATGTATGTGTAGGTCTGTCCTAGAGCATGTGTGTATGTATAGTCATAAGCAGAGTGGGTATAAATGTGATGAGTATGAAATATAGGTGTATATATGTATATTTTTGATGAATATAAGTGAATGAAACTGTTTGGTACGTAGGTATTGAGATGTGTGTGATTGTTTGCATATGTATACGCGTGTGTGGGGTGTATATGGATATTTATAATTATTTGACTATCATGGCAGTATGTGCGTAGGATGTGCATAGGTAGTTATATATATAGCATATGGCAGGAGATGTGTTATGTTTGTGCACTCTTGTGTGTATTGTGTATGGTATATGTGCCTATCTGTGTGAGGAGTAGGTGCACTGCTATGGATGTGAGGTTATGTGTATATTTATTTATAGTATGATTGTGAACCTTATGTGACTTGATCATGCATGTGTTAGTACGTGCACGTGAATGTATGTATGGATGTGACTAAATAATGTGTGTATATAGATATTTATGTGCCTATACATGGGAGTGAGCCCATATGACTAAGTATTAGGTGTATAGGGATCATGTGTACATACACCGTGATAGTGACCCGGTCTATCAAGAAATGGTGTGTAGATTAATGTGTATTGTTGTGTGTTTGTGCATGGATATAGACGTATATGTATATATATAAGTAGGTAGAATATAAGTCGTTATACTTGAAGGTATCGTGATATGTATACGATGTGATGTTGTATGCACATGGATATGAATAGTAATCTAAATACGTATAATAATACGTATAGAGACTTATTTATGGCATGTGATGTGTATGTTAGTGTGTGAATACATGTGCCTAGATGTTTATGTGAAGAACATATATGTATGTGTATGTAGTGAGTGCACATAGTGATGTGAATGTACTACTAGATGAATAATGGGGTGTATCTGTGATATGTGTACGATGCGGATGTGTATGGATGATAGTGAAGCATGTAGTGCATATAAGTGTGGTGTAGATATGTGTTCTTGTTTGTATTTCATGGGTAGTAAGATCATCATACCTAGCTGACCTTGGGCAGGCTTCACGTCCTAAAAATTCCGAGGACGGACTTTATTTTAAGGTGGGTAGGATGTCATGCCCTATTTAGCACTATACGTGTATTCTACTGAACACACATGGTATTTCTACCTACGGTGCATACGTAGGTATGAAATAAACGTGGATATCGATGTATATAATGTAGTGCAAGGGGGATTGTGCTGTAATGCGTGGCTAAGAGACGAGAAAGCGAGATTGAGTGCTGGATAAGTGTGAAAGACGTCGTGGGTGAAAAACAACTGAAATGTGTCGGACGAGTGTGTGTGATGCATGTATGCATGCATGGATGTGCGTGGATGTGTGTAGGGAGAGCCATGCTAGTGTGAAAGGGGTTAGGGGTCAATGGCAACCCCCGTAAGTTTTTAGAAAGGTGAGGGGCAAAACGGTCATTTGGACTAAAGCTGCTGTGTGTACATACTTAAGTGGTCGGTGCATAAAGTAATGGAAAACTTGTAAATATCTAAAAGTTGAGGGGTATTTTTGGGAGGGTAATTTAGTCATTTTAAGTGTTTCATGGCTTATGGAACAAGCCAAGGGAGAGTGTAGACACTTCTTGAGAATTCCTTTCTTTTCTTCATTTAATCTTCCCTTTTCCTCTTTTTCCCCCTTTCCTTTTTCCTCCCACCTTAGGCCGGCCACCACCCCCCCACATTCTCATCCTCCTTCAATCCAAAAACCTAATTTAGCATCTAAAACCATGAAAGCCTAGGTTGATTCAAGGAGAAAGAAGGTAGAAGGAAGAGAAAGAGAAGGAGAGGCGAAAATCAAGGTTTTTAGGTAGGGATCTCTTGGATTTGGAATTATAATAATTGATTCTTGTTATCAAGTTTTTATAGCATGTGTTTACCCAATATGTTATAATAATAGTTGAATTTTACATGATATGGCTCAATTTCGCAAATTTCCCTTGAAATTCTTAGCAAAATCATCTCCTTTGTAATTCTGAAATCCTGAAGTCTGTTGTTGCTTTGATTATGGTAACTGTAGCTCGAATTAGGTTTCGAAAAAATTATGTGCTTGTAGATCTTGAAGTTCTACCCCAAAATCATATAAATTTTGACATATGTTCAATTCAGAAATTAGGAATAAAAATTCCATCTTTACAATATGTCTGTTTGATCTTTAGTCTTGACACAGTTTAGAAAAATTGACCTAAACACCTGCACACACAATGGAATTTGATGTTCTTGGTCTGTTGGAAAGTTAACAAGTTTATCTATAATCTCATCAAAGTTTTTATATGTCGAAATTCTGACTGAAACATGCCCAAAATTGGCTTTCAATACAGACCCTGAAATCTGTCTGAAAAACAGATTTGACACACGTCACCAAATAATTCACCAAAAATCACCTACTTAATATTTTTCCATGAGAATTTATCTGTGAATCCAGGACTAATATATCTATAACTTTCATTTGGGACAATTTGCCAAATTCTCAATAAAAATTGATGACATATGCCCATGAATTGTCACTTTCTGCAAATTCCAGCAAGTTGAGCCATTTCTATATGATGTTTTATTATGTATTGTTGTCAATTGTGCTTTAATTCTCCTTCTGTTGTTATTATGGAAAGAGAAGTTGATTAATGTGTTATTCTATTATGGTTGCCAATGTGATTGTGAGGTGGTACATGATGCATACCACATGTTTGTGAAAATGCCTAAGTGAAGGCAAATGCCAGAAATGTGAGGAATACTCAATCATATGGTTATGAAATGAGATTTGATATGAACGTGTAATGTTGGGATCATGTCATGCATGGTACCATATGTGATGTGATGATGGGTTGATATGACTACGATGGAGGGCATGACACTTCGATGCATGACCCATGTCGATATCAATATGGAATGTGATGCCATGCAACATGACTCCTTCATTCCTAAAAAGTTAAAATGAAACTCTTGAATGTCTTAGTCCTCTCTAATGTGGGTGAGTTAGCAAAACCCGGGTTCTAGGTGGGATTTGAGTAAATTGTGGATATGAGGCCTGGACTGAGAAGTTGGGATAAATGATTATGTGATATGTAATATTTATACCCACTCGCCTTTACCGGGAGTGGAGGAGATATACGGAGGTTGTGTTATTGTGGGAGAGCCTCACTCCTACCAGGGACGGGGGAGCTGAGAGGCCCGGTGTTATACAGTGCCCGTGTCCACTGCGTCGTGTGCTATATTCACCCCAAATTTGGAGTGATGTCCAGGTCCTGGTATCCCACAGTTTACCCAAGTTCCAATTAATTCAATTACAAAATAATAAAATAAGAGTTTGGCACGTCACTCCTTCTGTTGGTAGCACTTCCCTTCCATTTACTTGCTTCACTAGTGACACTGTGTTATAATTCTGACACTTGTGATTCCTCTATTAGATTATGGTTGTATGAATATTTGTATTATTATTCGTGCTAACCCTTTTCTTGCAGTAGTTCGACATTGGACCGCAGGTATGATCCTCTTACTTGGTTTTTTACTTTTCGCTATATACTTAGTTTACATGTCTTATTTCCCTTGCCTTGCCTTGTGGATTAATAACCTTAAAACGATGTTCCAAATCCAAGTTGGTTCCTACTGGGGCACCCATTGATGTGCTCCTCCCCACTTTTCAGGTAGCAGGGACAGCGTGATTGGTGGTGGCTTGGAGTCTTGGTGTGAGCTATAGCTGTGTAGCATGACATGTCTGTCATGGGAGGTGGAGTGTGGCGGTGTATGTGTAGTGGTGCATTTGGACTATGTATATAAATGAAAGTTGTTATTTAAATTTGTTGTTGTTGTTCCATGTTATTTATGAGTTGTTTGATATTATAGTGGAGCTTCACTTGTACTATCCCAACATGTACGCAGTGGCTTGCTTATTCAGTTTCTTCTTTCTCTCTCTTTCCCTCTCTCATCACCCTCACTCTTCAGGATACTTGGAAAGGAAAAAAATAAAAAATTAAATGCCGGGTATTCTGGGGAACGGGGCGTGACACCTACCAAAGGGAAGAAGCGAAGAAGAAGAAAGGAACGTCGTCTGAGTCTAAATGTTTCCATTGCCACAAGCCTGGACACTGGAAGAGGAACGGCAAGGCCTACCTTGCAGAGAAAAAGGGGAATGGTGATGCCTAAACCTCAGGTACGAATCTTGTTAAAGAGTATATTTATTTCCATAAAGCTTAATACGTAATACGAGATACCAGTATGATTACTAAAACATCTGTATATTGTCTACAGGTGCTTGACACTATGGATGGATGAAGTTCCTGGTGCGGTCGGCAATCAGAGTAATCATTGCTGCTGGGGCCATCTAAGGACTTCGAGGATATCAAGGATGATGTCCAAATTTTATTTTGAATACATGAGGCGATGAGATTTGAACAATGATTGAGTGAATGTCACTCGAAATGAAAATGCTGTGAACAATTTTTCTTTAATTAAAGTCATTGGTTTTTGATATCTTGATGAGTATGCTCTGGTGGCTTCTGAGTTATTGTGAATGTTTTCTAAGTTGATGCAATTGATTGGAGCAGTCAGTGTTTTAACTAATCTATAGTAACGAGTATATTCCAGGTGCATATAAATTAGATGTGATCTTGATTATGCGCACAATAAGAAAAGTTCTTGTTTTCCTGCATATAATACTTCAAGTCAGACGATTAATGCAGATAAAGGAAATAATAGTGTGGGTAGTTATGATTGAGTAAGTTATCATCAAGACTCCTATAGACGGATTTTGATATAACTTATTCGTCAAAACAACCGGACACAAGTGCATTCAACTTTAACTCATTCAGCAAAAATGGGCTGTTATACTTAATAATCAATATTCTAAATGAGATTTAGAAAGTCAAGTTGAAGTATTAAAACCACTTAGTTGTCGATGGGAGCTAGCATATTTCTTGGTTCCGTTTTGGGCTAAGTAAAAGTTCCAAGTTATAAAACATCTATATGTGACATATAATCAAAAGAGTTTTGATTATGTCAGAGATATAAAATATTTGGTGTCATTAATGTGCTAGACATAAATGACACAAGAATATTGAAATATGCTATGATATGACTGACTAGTATGAATTGATAAACCTTAAATTAAGTAGTATATGCTAATCGTTAGCTATACAGAAGAAGAAAAATCGTTGGATGAGATCCAAATATGGTTTCGTGAAATCACCCATGTGTGATCAATAGTGTATAAGTAATAAGATTCTGTAATACAGCATGATAGATTCGTTTTAGCAGATCCATTTTAGGCTCTGACATATGAACGTCCTTAAAGGACTGAAGTGTTATAGCGGTATGAGATACCGAGATAAATAGCCTGAGTGCAAGTGGAAGACGTAGGAAGATATATGCCCTCGAGACAATTTATCGAGATAACATCTTGTTGAAATATAAAAGGTACTAATTATCCTAGTATAAATTAAATGGTTTTTAAATACTTGGATAATTTCCTTAGACTTAAAGTAAGGTCATACACGTATCTAGATGGAGATCTCGATTATGGGAAGTGAATGACCGATAAGAACTTAAGTCTTAAAACATTCATGGTGATAGATGTGTCGAGAAAAGGATATCGACACATCGGACAGACCATGTCTTTGTCTTAACTTAAAGGGTAATGATGATCTCATAATAATTCGACCTGGCAAAGTCAATGACAAGGCACATGTGCTCATTGGAGAATGAGTCCACTGAACGACCCAATGAAGAGTTATCAAATGGTTAACCTTAGCAAAACTGTCATTGATAACTCTCTAGTGATGATAGGCTAGTTGGTCCTTAGACTTGAGGTCATTATACTAACCTGTGCGTGTACGATGTCACTTAGATCTATGATCTAGCATCGAGTCATCACTTGTTGAAAGGTCTTAGGTTGGGTGACACTTGAAGCGTATAAGGTAAGAAGTGACTAAGATAAGATTCGTCTCTTCCGTTAAATGGAATTTAGTGTCACAGGCTCAGTACGGTTCTTTGTGCTAAACCTCGACCGGGGTATGTTGTAGGAAGTACAACATGGACATACCAAAGACCGATGTTTACTGACCAGTGCTAGCTAGTAGGGTTGATGGTTTACCATACCCTAGGTTATGCAGTGACATAGTTATGACGAATAGACTAAAACTACGGTATTCATCACTGACACAGTCGGAGTGATCCCGACGACACTTTTGTCATTGGTTCAATCACGTAATTATGATGCCGAAACAGGGACGATGCATGCTTCTAGTGGTCACTGTCGTCTAGGGGTTTCGAGCCCCAACCTGTAGTAGGGTCAGGCTGTAGGGTCTCACACCGAGTATGATTTGCGTCTTATTAATATGAAGGATTCAGGAGGAGTACACTCCGAGAATAATTGAAGTCACAAAGAGTTTGTGACAATAAGTCTATATTAAATGGGATTTAAATCGCAAAATGTTTGCGATATTAGCATTATTAGAATGCTATAAGGGATTGTTGCATATGATGCAAAATGGTTGTATACATATTGTAAAATTTTTACAAGAATATTTTACATAACAAAGGCATAGAAATGGTTAATGGCTTCTTGGGATAGTTCCATTCGAACCTTACTTTCAAAAGGATCTGAAATCGGCTCAATCGGAGCTATAGAGCTCAAGAATAGTCCGAAAGGCCAGAACTGCGTATTTGCCCAGTTCTGGCCCAGCCCAACCCAGACTGGGCGGGCTAGCCCAGACCATTCAGGCTAGGCTCAGGCTGGGCTAGCCCACCCAGCCCGGGCGGATGGGTCCAGCCCGCTCGGCGGGCTGAACCCGCCTGCAGGACGGGGCTTAGCCCGTAAAGGTGCGGACGAGTCCAGCCCGCCAGGCAGGGTGAACCCGCCCGCTGATGCGTGCGGGTCTGAGCCGGCCTGCCCAGCGCGGGTGGGTGCTGAAAATGGGCTGGACGCGTCCAGTTAGCCGGTAGGCCCCACCAGCGGGGCCCATACTTCAGAAAAGGGGTTTTATGACGACTGCGACTTTAGTCGATTCGTGACTTTTGCTCAACTTTGAGCATTCGTTTGAGGGGTCCAACGAAGTCGAAATCGATTGCCGTTTATTTCTATGCGTTCACCATTCATAGCTCTTCGATTTGATAGGTTGTAACACTTCCGAAGCTCAATGGTGAGTGAGAGAAAATTCATTGAAGTTTAGCCTTCGTGTAAGGCAAACTAACTTAATTTTCTCTCTTAAGATTAATTAGTCCAACATTGCTCGTTAGACGAGCGGGGGTCTGGCCGCCTATATAAATAGGGGCTGGCTCCCTTTGGAAAAATTACACCAAGTCTTTGAATCAAGTAGCTCTGAAAAGTTTTGAGCACGCCTGATCTGAGACGAAATTGTTCTTTCCTCCTGTAATTCTTCCGTTCCTTCGTTTGCGTCCAAACAAGAAGACGAGGAGGATTGGATTCGATCCAAACTTTGACACGGATCACACTCTCGTGAAACTTTCTTCGGCGAGTGATTGACTCGGAGGCGCGGTGTCGGCTCGCATCGGGTGGACCAGTTTCGGAGGCGTAGAGGTGGCTTGCTTCGAAAAGCTAAAGTTGTTGCTGAAAACGACGCTTTTTTCTGCGGAAGCAAAGTTCCGGGTATGTTTTTAATGCTTTCATATTTATATTGTTGCTGTTAATTTTAGATCTATCTTTGGGGCTGGTTAGACCCACCCCAACATAATAGATTTTCTGGCTAGGGTCATGATATTCTTATGGCGCTGTATTAAATTGTTTAATAATTTAATTTTTCTGCTATTGATTATATTTCTATCGTCCGTCCGAAGTAGGACGGGCATAGATTTATGCCCTAAGGGTCCCTAAAAACCCAACACAAAGGTCTTTTAAAAATTTAGCATATGCATGGATCTGATTTATAGCATCAAGCAATGGAATGTTTATTTGGCACTTCTGAAAAATTTCACGAATCTCAGATTAATACTTATCTTTTTTCATTTGAAGTAGCCGTTGAGGGGATGGTGCAGGCTCTTCCTTTTCAATGACTTTATTATTCAGGTCACCGTTTGTGCTCTCCTCCTACACCTTTTCTTGCCATTGAGTCGCATCCTCTTGATCAGGTTCGTTGATTGGTGGATCAGGTTTCTGAATTTCGCTCCGACTCTTGAGTGTGGTTACAGCTTTGCAAGGCTTTATGTTGTTACCTGCAGAAGAAGATGAACTCATAATAGGATTCGAAAATGGTTGTGATAGTAGCTTACCTTTCTCCAATGTTGTTGTAAGCTTAGCCAAGCTTTCGCTCATCTGTTGGTTTTGGGTCTGTTGAGCTTGGAATTGAGCCCGGTGTTGTTGCATTTGGGCTTGATGTAGTTGAATAAGCTGTTGAAATGCATCGCCAAATGGTTGCATCTGTTGTTCTTGTATCGGCTCTTGATTCCTCCTCTGGTTCCCCCTGGTAGTCGTTGTAGTATAGTGGTGAGTATTCCCTCCTGTCATGCAAGTGAACCGAGTTCGATCCCCGACAATGGAGTCAAAAACTTGCCTGCCTCCAAATTGTGCTACTCTCAAGGGTAAGAGTTTGTGCAAGTAGTAAAGTTCCGGGAGTAAGGTTATCGTATCCTTGGGAGAAATCATGTTGCAACCACAATTCCAAATCAAGTGAGAATAATCGTAGAGAATCTAACTACTTTGAATTATGATGATTCAATGGTTTTGGATATGGTTTTTTCGTTTATGGAAAATTATGCAAAGAACGTTTTTGTTTTTGAAAATATTTATAAGAAGTATGCATATGATACGGTTTCATTAGGATCCATGATATGCACTAGTTTGGTTGAATATAGTTAACTCAAGGACACCTCTTTTTAGGAGAAAGTCATCGGAAGATGTCTTTGTAGGGCTTAAGCATTGTAATGAAAAAGTTAGATGTTAACGCAATAATATTTGTAAAATATGAAGCTTCCTTTTGGGAAAATCAAGATTTACCCTTGTAGGGTAATCAACCATTCATTCATAATCTTTTAGAAGATGAATGAGAAGTTTAATAGAAAAGATAAAAGCGTTAACAACGTATACTTTGAAAGCGTAAAAACTCAACCAAACTAACACAAATCATATCTCCTAATTATGACATACCATGTACAATCAAAATCTAGCCACTCATATTGAAAATAATAGAGATTATAAATATAATAAACATGATTTTATTTAAAGGAAAAGAAACTTGAAAGAAAACAAATGAGCAAAGAGATATCACCAATTACACCCTCCTTTCTTTGCAAATGAAACACCTTCTTCTAAAAATCTTATGAAACTCACTCATAATACTTTCTAAAACTCAAGAAACTCTCAATTTTGGCTATGGAATTCTATATGGAATAGTACATGAAAACAATGAAGCTCTCCTCTCTTTAAATGGGCTTAGAATCCCAAGGGGGTTAGGGTGCTTGTCTCTTCATTTCCCTACTCTTTATTTGAAAATAAATTCACATGGCTCTTCATTTCCCCACTCTTTATTTAAGAATAAATTTCCATGGCTCTTCATCTTTTTTCTTTTTCTTATAAACACTTCAGCGGCCTACTTAGAAAGCAGGCCGTGGGCTGGGACTGCTATTCTTTTATTTTTCATTTTTTTCTTTTTATTTCTTCAATAAACATGAACTGTATTGCTTCCAAAATTTGTAGAAAATTCCCCCGAGCTCCGAAAAATACGAATAAATAGCCGTTGGAATCGTGAGCTCGAGCTCTACTCCTGAAAAATATGAAGAAGCACAAATTAGTTCATAAAAATTAATAGTTGTAAAAACGATGAGATTAAGCTCTAATATTATATGATTTTCTGATTGTAGCTATACTAGAGCTCTTTAAGCACTTATGCATGCACAAATTGGGGTTCAATAAGAGAGAAATAATGTAATATTATACTGAAATCATCACTCAATGAATATATTATTAAAAAATGTTAAAGAGCGATGAAGATAATGTTAGGTATTGGTGTTTCATACCAATATTATTTTGATGATGATCACAACATTATGGTGTTTCTAATGTCTCTCATGTTTTAGTCTCATAGTTAACAAATGAAAAATATAATTTTTGGAGACTAAATGTTTGGTACAAGGATGGACATCAAGAGGAGCAATCCCTAAGCTTGGACTCAAGGGGTGCCAAAGATTGGAAGTTGATGGGAACATCAAGGCATCAAGATATTGAAGATTAGACTCTAATAAAAGCAATGCAATCCATGTATTGTTTCATTTATTATTATTTTTTCTTTTTGAGTATAGGTTTAATATAATGTCTTGATAGATGGTCTACTCATACTTGTATATGCATATATCCATCTTAGTGAGCCTTAGGATTATCATAGAATCCAACCCAATAGGTTCATCATGTCAAATGACTCAATTGGAGTCTTTGGCTCTCCAATAGGCGATTGCTAAAGAAAGGACAGGCGACTGGGTGATTCCTGGTGCTTGGCCGGCCTTCTACAGTCGACTGTAGTGCACTGCTTAAGTCAACTTTTTATTAAATCATACTTGAGCTTTTGGGAACAGACGACTGACGTTCATTATTCAGGCGCCTGGCTTTCATCAGGCGTCTGGCTTTCATCAGGCGCCTGGGAATTGTCCTACAGTCGTCTGTGTGCCAAAGTGCGTAACTTGCATTTTCTAGGCATCAACCCACTTTGTGAGTCAGTCGACTAATTCAGAGTTTACCGTTGCCTGTATATTTCCAGGCGCCTGAACCTTGGTCATCAGTCGTCTGAATGCACAAGTGCGTTAGTTGCATTCTCTCTGTTTCTGTCCATCCTATGTGATAGTCACCTGCTGAAGAATATTCAGGCACATGCTCATTTACAGGCGCCGGTGTAGTCTTCTACAATCGCCTATCTTGGTTCAGATTATAGCCGTTGGGAATTTTATAGCTGTTGACCAGTCGACTGTCAGTCCTTCTTCAGTCGACTGTCTGAGCCGTAAACTGCCAAAATCTAGTCATTGCAGATTTCATTCTTTGGGGTTTTTACTTGGGTTTGAGGGTTTTTTTCAGCTTCCTATAAATAGGAGAGGGCTGAGTTCATTAGAATTTCTTGATACTATTGAAGATCATTTGAGAATCATTAGGCCACTTTGAAACTCTCCCATTTCCCTCTTATGAGCATTTCTCTCTTCATGCATTGAAGATTTGCTCAAGGGAAATCATCCAAGTGCAATGAAGCTAAATCTCAAGCACTTGGTCATCCTCTTCCATGCATTCTTCTTCATATGAGTAAGTTCATCATCAAGGCATAGGTAAGAGTATTTGTTTTACTTTGTTTTTTTTGAAACCCTAGCTTTCTGTGTCTGAGCTAGTTACTCTCTGTGTGAGAGTATAACCCTTGTGTAGGGTTGGTTGAGATATCTCTTTTAGAGAGTTTAAGTCTCTCTGTGTGAGAGCAAGGATTTCTATGTGTGAGAATCCAAAATCCTATGTGTGAGGTATCTCTGTGTGAAATTGTATTCACTTCTCTTTGTGAGAATTATAGTGGATATTGGTGTGGCTGGACGTACCCAAGTTTGGGGAACCAGTGTAAAATCTTGCGTTTGCGTTTGGATTGATTGTGTTGATTATTTCCTTTTGCACTTATTATTCTGTATTTGCAAGTTAAATTTTAATTGTCCAATTTATTGCCATAACTCTATTCACACCCCTCTAGAGTTTGTTGTTGTTAGTATTGCAAGGTAGATGGTCCTTACAATTGGTATCAGAGAGAGGTTATAGCATACAACAACGATGACATTCATACTATATCCGCATCTCATGAAGAAGGTCTATCAACCGTATGACCCCCACTCTTCAGAGGAACCAACTACCCAAGTTGGAAGATCAAGATGATCATCTACTTGGAGGGTCAAGACCTATGGGACATCACAAAGTCGCCATTTGAGAAGCCTACTACACCCGCGGCTTCAAGGACAAAAGCAAAGAAGGACTCGATCAAATTCAATGCGAGGGCTATGAATGCATCCATTGCGCCCTCACTCACAATGAGTTAAACCGCATCTCCATGTGCAAAACGGCCACCAAAATTTGGCATACATTGGAGATTTCTCATGAAGGGACTTTAAAGGTAAAGAAATCTAAACAAACTGTGTTTAGATCTAAATATGAGATGTTTAAGATGTAGAAAGGAGAAAGTATCTCAGAAATGTTCACAAGGTTCACAGACATCGTGAACGCTTTGGAAGGTCTTGGGAAGGTGATTTCCCAATAAAATCGTGTGGAGAATATCAGTGACTCTTTTTCTCCCCGCAATGGGAATCAAATGCCAATGGTATTTTGGAGTCTAATGACATGTCCAATTACACCGTTGAGGAGTGCATTGGGAATCTCATGGCGTATGAAGTGAAGCTTCAACATAAAAAGGAGATTCAACCATCCAAGCCCGAGAAGCCAGAGAAGCAAAAGGGGTTTACATTCCATGCCGAGAAGGAGCCAATTCAATGGAGGAAGATATTCCATCAAGAAGCTTTGAGTAAAGATGATGGAGAAGTTGATGCTAGCAATGATAATTTCATCGAGCTTGCCAAGAAATTCAAGGCATTCCTCAAGGGGAAGCAAGGTAAATCTTTGTCAAAGTTTACCTCTAAGTCTAACAATTCTATTTGTTTCAATTGTAGAGGAAAAGATCATCTTTCTACCGAATGCCCTTCTAAACCCTACAAAGAGACTTACAAAGGGAAAGGGAAGAAACATTGGAGAGGCAAGTCCAAATTCAAGAACCAAAAGAAGGGACTTGTCGGCACATTTGATGATTCGGATGAGGACTCATCAAGTGACAAAGAGGAGGATAACAAGGAGAAAGACCACATGTGCTTCACGGCATTGGAAGATCTTTATTCAAGATCTAGCAATGAAGAGGTAGAGGCTTGGCTCAAGACCAATAAAGAAGTGTGCTTCATGGCAAAAGGGGAAGAGTCTTCGTCAAGCACTAGCGAGGAGGAAAGAGATGATGAAGTTGAGGAGGAGCAAAAGCTATCTTACGAGGAGCTTGAGTATCATTACAATGTGGCCTCCAACACTGCAAGTAATTGCATCGACTCATATGCTAAATTAAAAGCTAAATTTAAGAATGATATGAGTAGAGTGCATGATTTCTCTTCTAGTGTAATGATCGCACCCGGATGTACTCCGGAAACAATGTAGTTTTACTGCAAGCACACGGTCTAGTGGGAAGCGGGTATCGTATCCACAGGGAGGTGGTGTTGGCTCCAATCTATCTTAGGTTGGCTCGACTATGAAGGTTTATTGGTGGATATGGTTATGGTGTGATGTATTGACAATGGAGATGGATGTCAATGTCGATGATAAAGACGTCGGTTGTAAATTCAATCAATATGAATGTCTAGGACTAAGGAATCCACACTATAGATTTTCGAGTATCAATGTGAATGTAAACTTCTAATTACTAACTCTTAGTTTAGGGTGAAGTTGTCGCAACTGTGTCGTGAACCGGTGCACGCTCTCGCGCTACACAATTTTATAATAACTCAAGCTAGAACCTCGCTCTCGCGCAAGCCTAGTTTGAATTATTAGCATTAAGGTCGACAATATAATTCAATTCCAACTCAAGTTTGCTCTCGCGCAATGTGAGTTCGAATCTAAATTATGATGGTTCGTATTCGTTTTACCGTCGTACAAACGAATATAATTATAGAAATATAATAAAGATGCTAGCTTTGGTCGCTTCAACGCACCAATTCTAGGATATCTAGATTATAGATCTAAATCAAATATCTAGGGCTTCCTATAGATCAAGATCCTCTCTCGAGCTCTCAAGATCTAAGTAGAAATCCCTAACTATTTGTAGTCAATCGACCATAATCTAACCCTAAAACAAGTGTAGCAATAAGGGTTTCAATCAAATTCACATATCAAACCCTAGATCTATATGGTTCATCCTTTGCCCTAGAGCAAAGATCAACCAAGCGTAGAAATAACGATATATAAATCAATAAGAAACATTGCTTGCATATAAAAAGATATCAAATCAAAGATTCAAATGACAAATACAAAGATGCTTAGCTTTCATGAAGAAATCCAATACAAATACAAGCTTTTAGAACCAAGAGGCGGCCTAGTGCATGGCCTAACCTCTAAAAAAGTCTCTAAGAAAATAATAGGAACTCCCCCTCAATGACGACTACAAAGTTGTATTTATATGTGCCCCAAATCCTTAGAAAAAGTGGACCAAAATACCAAAACCCTAGTTGTAACAGATTTTCAGATTTCTGGCAGCCAGCGCACTCGGCCGAGTGAAAATGTCACTCGGTAGAGTGAGATCTCCTGCAGAAACTGCAAAAATCAGCATTCTGTTTTTTCTGGTCACTCGGCCAAGTGGGATCTCACTCGGTCGAGTGAAAGTGTCACTCGGTCGAGTGACACTGATACGCAAATTCCAGCACTGCTACCCAATCTTGCATAAATTCTAGAAAATTCATCCGACCTCCGTTTGGCATGTTTTTGGTGGAGTTGGAACCATCATGAAGTCTACTATGATTAAAAAATATCCACAGGTCGAGATGGCCTCTGGAATGATAGCAAAAATCAAAAAAGGTGGATGTAGTGCGTAAATCTATGACATTTCATGTGTTTTAGCTTTGTTTCTTCTTCTTCTTTGCTTTAACTTTCATATATCTTTCTTCCTTGTCTTTTAGTTCTTTCAACTCATATCCAAGGGTATTCTTGCTTCTCTTGTATCATCAATCATGACTTCATCTCCAGATTGCACTGTATCGCTCCAATTCGCTCCAAATTCTCTGAATTCAACATAAACGCTTTGAAAGTGAAATAGTTCCAAATATTCATCGAAAAGCGTATAAAATTGGGATTTGGAGGGTGAAACATGATATGAATGTATGGGAATATATGTGTAAAATACATGCATATCATGTAAACAATAATGATATGCATATTTGTGACATTAGTGACAGAGACACACTTCTCTATCAAGTTAAGGATTTGAGCATTTCTAATGAAAAATTATTAGCTCAAAACCTTAGCTTAGAGTCTCGCATTCAATAACTTACGTTGAAGTGCAAAGAGAAATTCCAAAATCTCAAAGCTTTGTTCATTCTACGGATTCACTCCACGATTTGTTGGAAAAACAATATCCGGCAAATCATAGCGGAGGATTGGGTTATATTCAAAAAAACCCACCTCTAATTCTTATTATGGTGCAAATTTAATAAATGTTGATAAAGCACCTAAGAAGAAATAACATGCTTTCTTGTATAACAATAACACCAACAAGAAGCATGTAAATCACAAGGTGACGAGGAATAATGAAAATCCTTCATTTTTTGCCAAGAAGTAAAATCCTCATTTTATGCATACCAAGAAATTTATTTCTACACCTATGCATGCCACATCCACCCCTCTTGCAAAGGCTAAACTCTTACCTAGGAAATCCTTAAGTGTTTGGATTTCTACCAAGGTTTGTGTGCAATAGAGGGATAATTACATCTACTCTCTAGTTAGGGATATGATCCCCTCATGTGATTACATTAGGAAATCAAACGCCTCTTGGGTTTGGTTCTCTAATGTTTAGGTCTCACACACATATGCATATTGCATGGATATTATGCTTAATGTTTATTCTTAGCATACCCATTGATTGTGTGTGAATTTTCATGTTTTTGAAAATGTTTTCAAAAATTATTTTTTCATGAAAATGAGACCTTGGGGATATCATTGTCATGCATTCACTTATTGAACCATGTGTATGACAATGGGGGAGTTAACATGCTGTATGTTTAAAAATATTTTTAAAAAACATATTTAAACTCTCATTTTGGGTTATGCTTGAGATTATTGTTTCACAATTGGTGTCTATTTACAATTGGTTATTATGGTTTCAAATTCAACCATTGGATATTGCCATCATTTTAAATGATATATCTTATATTGGCAATGTCATGTGTATCAATGTGTTTGATTTTTCCATATCTATGCTTTGATACAGTCTTGGTCCATGGCTCCAATTATGTTTTACAATTGGTAAAGATTTTTATCGTTTTCTTTAAAATTGGTATTAGATCCTAGAAGTCAAAAATTTGACCATTTCTATGATCTAGGGGAAGCAAGGGATAGTGCTTGATACCCACTAAATTTTTACAATTTGGTATCATACATCTCTTAATCTCTTGATTATTTGTCTTTTTTATGATTGGTATCAATGACTAGATATTATTTCTTGTATGTGTGATGTCCAGCTTTTTGACAATGACAAGGGGGAGAGAGATAAGTTTATGTAAATCTTATCTTCTATGAGGAGAGAGACATACACATTGGGTGAGATACGAGGGATTATATAAACCATGCATATGGAGAATGTTATTGATTTTATTTCAATGGGTTTATGTAATCCATGCCTAGTATATGTCACCAATGTTCATTATCTCAGTTTACTTTCAATTGGTATAATGAGTATTTACAATTGGTTTATCTCACTTTATAATTGGTGCATATAAGTAGGGGAGCTCATTAGCATTGTGCTTTATTTATTTTTGCTTTACATAATGTGTGTCATCATCAAAAAGGAGGAGATTGTTAGGTATTGGTGTTTCATATCAATATAATTTTGATGATGATCACAACATTATGTTGTTTCTAATGTCTCACATGTTTTAGTCTCATAGTTAACAAATGAAGAATATAATTTTTAGAGACTAAATGTTTGGTGCAAGGATGGACCTCAAGAGGAGCAATCCTTAAGCTTGGACTCAAGGGGTGCCAAAGCTTGAAAGTTGATGGGAAGCATCAAGACATCAAGAGATTAAAGATTAGACTCTAAGGGAAGCAATGTAATCTGATAGGCTCATATTTTACACTTTATTTCTGCATATTTGCATGCCATTTAGATTGCTCTATCGCGCTTTTCACGATTATTCGACAATATTTCGATGCTTTTCACTATTTCTTGGTTTTCGTCTGATTTCAGGAGATATGGAGCAATCGGAGCAATTTGGAGGCTAGAGTACTCACAGCATGCCGGAGCATCGCCCATAATCATATCGGAGAGCTAACGACGCTGGAGGATGAGTGAAAGAAGAAGAACATTGAAAGAATCGACGAGGAAGCGAGGAGGAGAAGAAAAGAGTTCAAAACATGCCACTCGGCCGGGTGACGCAGCTCACTCGCCCGAGTGAAGTAGCTTACTCGGTCGAGTAACGCTGATACGAAGATCATTTCCGACCTAATTGCCTAAATGTACTCGGTCGAGTGGTAACTTCCACTCGGCCGAGTAAGAACTCCACTCGTCCGAGTGGAGGCAAAGATTCTGAAGAAATCTAAGGCGACTTCTCTGTTTTTGGAGGGATCTGCAGACTGTCCTACTCGACCGAGTGAGAAATCCTACTCGGCCGAGTGTCATGAGCGCCTGAAAGCGAATATCTCTGTCTGTTCTGCAGATTTGGCACTCGGCCGAGTGAGATTCTCACTCGGCCGAGTAGCGCCGACAGCCAGTCTTGAAAACTAGGGTTTTTGGCTGCGCAGAGGCAGTTTGGTCTGGATTTTTTTGTTTTTTGGGATGTATTTAAGCCCAGTTTTGTTTCCAGCCCCAGGGGAGATTAGAGAAACTTCTTAGAATAATTTTTCTTTAGTTTTAATTTTATTTAAGCTTTTGTATTGGCGAGAGATTGAAGACTTGTTCTTAATTTTCTATTTGAAGCTTCTTTGCAACATTGGTTTGTCTTGATCTCTTGAAAGCTTTAATTTTTATGCTATATCTCCGGCTAGATCTGAGTTTTGATATGAATTCTATTGTTGATCTTGCTTTCATATTGATTTCTAATATGATTTGTGAGTAGTTCCTTTGCTCTAGGGCAAAGGGATGAACCATATGGGTTTAATGTTTGATTTGTGAGATCTATGAATTGCTATGACATTAGGCTTGTTAGAAAGGGTAGGTCTTGATTAATTTACTACAGATAGATAGGGATTTCTCTTGGATCTTGAGAGCTCGACAGAGTATCTTGATCTAAGGAAAGCCCTAGATATTCGATTTAGGATTTTAATCGAAATTTCCTAGACTTGGTGCACGACAGCGACCAAAGCTAGCATTTTTATAGTTCTCATATACTCATATTCGTTGCACGATGGTGAACGAGTACGAACTATCACGATCTAGATCCGAATTCAAGTTGCACGACATCGAGCTTGAGTTGGGATTGGACATAATTGCCGATCTTAATGCTAGTGGTTTAGATTAGGCTTGCGCGACAGCGAGACTCCAGTTTAGATTGCTATAGACTTGTGTAGCACGACAACGTCCGCCGGTTCTCCAATTAGTTGCGGCAAGTTCACCTTAAACCAAGTTTAATTGCTCGGTAATTCATAACTCACATTGATTACTTGAAAATCCGTTGTGGGGATTCCCTAGCCCTAGTTGTTTTTATTATATTGAATTTGCATTGATATTCGTATGACTGTGACACCAACCATTCCCAAACAAATTCCCACCAAGTAGCTTAGTTGATAAAGTAGAGTATCGTCATTAGTCCTCCATGTGATTCGATACCCGCTTACCACTTAACCGTACGCTTGTGGTAAGCTACATTATTTTCGGGTGTATATCCGGGTGCGATCAATTTTTTGGCGCCGTTGCCGGGGAGGCGACGGTATTTTATTTTCTTTACTAAGTACTCACGCGGTTACTGACGTTGCTTTCCAGACTTTTCTATTGGTATTTAACAGGTTACCTGGAAGATGCGAAGATGAGTACAGACTCTAGCCTGCAATACGATGATACTTTTACATCCCTTCTAGAGGAACTTGTGGACGAGGTTCAAGCCACATGACCAATTGCCATCAATATGGAGGACCAACTTGAGCAACTGTTTGCCACCTTCATCATTGGTCAAATCTCCCCGAAAGGAACGATCAAGGGCAGCCATTAGATTCAATGTTAGAGATAATAAGCTGTATCTTGAAGTTGACGGAGTCCCTCAGCCTACAATGAATGAAGGCATCGAAGCATGCACGGAAGAGATCAACGCTCGTGAAGAACTAGCTTGGGATATCGACATTCAGGGAAGTATGCTTGATGATGCCTTTTGCGACATCAGTTTATACATTGACTTACCTTTTGATGACAGGTGTGAACAAGAGGAGAGCGGTGGTTCCATCGATTCGAGAGCAGAGTCACCTAGCACATACTTTGAAGCTCCATCCTCACCGAGCAGTGATTTTGAGTCGACATGCAAGAGCCTATCTTTTGAAGAGGGAGTGAACGTAGATGAGGCCGAGGACGCCAAGTTTTCACAGGAAAAGGAAACAGGGGGTACAGTGCCCCCTGAGGTAGAACTAAAAAAATTACCTCCTAACTTAAGATATGCTTTTTAGGTGATAAATTGACCTATCCTATGATTGTTAATGCTAGCCTCAACCACCATCAATTTGAGAGTCTTCTAAATGTCCTGAGAATCCATAGGGATGTCCTTGGCTATAGCATTTTCGACCTCAAAGGGATTAGTCCTAGGCTATATACCCATATGATCCATCTTGAAAACACTTAAGCCACCTCCATAGAGCCTCAAAGGCGATTAAACCCCAACATGAATGACGTGGTTAAAAAAGAATCCTTAGATTGCTTGAAGCCAATATCATCTATCCTATTTCTGACAGCAGATGGGTTAGCTCGGTTCATGTCGGCCCTAAGAAGGGAGGAATGACCGTAATAAAAATGATAAGGGAGAATCAATATCCACACGGACCGTCACGGGTTGGCGCATGTGCATCGATTACAGAAAATTGAATAAAACTACCTGGAAGGACCATTACCCATTACCCTTTATTGACCAAATGCTAAAACCTCTTGCTAAGCACAAATATTTTTGCTATTTGGATGGGTATTCGGGATTCTTTCAGATTCCCCTCCATGAGGATGATCAAGAAAATACCACCTTCACGTGTCCATACGGCACCTACGCATACCATAGGATGCCTTTCGGTCTTTGTAATGCCCCCGCTACCTTTCAAAGGTGCATGACGTCTATTTTTTATGATTATATTGAAGATATCATGGAAGTCTTTATGGACGATTTTTCTGTGTATGTCAGTGAATTCGACTCATGCTTGGCTAATTTAACTAAAGTTTTAAAAAGATGTCAACAAAATACTATAACGCTTAATTGGGAAAAATGCCATTTCATGGTTACCGAGGAAATAGTTCTAGGGCATCTGGTCTCATCGAGAGGGATTGAGGTTGTCAAGGCTAAAATTGAGGTAATAGAAAATCTACACTCTCCTATTAATGTCAAGGGCATTAGAGGATTCCTTGGTCAAGCAGGGTTTTACCACCGATTTATCAAGGATTTTGCTCAAATTGCCCGACCACTTACGGCTTTACTTGCTAAAGATGCACCCTTTGTTTTTTCAGATGATTGTTTGCAAGCGTTCAATACGCTAAAAGAGGCGCTCATTTCCGCTCCAATTATACGACCGCCGGATTGGAGTTTTCCTTTCGAGTTGATGTGTGACGCTAGTAACTAAGCGGTTGGAGCGGTGTTGGGCTTAGTTGGAGCGGTGTTGGGGCAAAGAAAGGATAAAAAGCTTCATGCGATATATTATGCAAGCAAGACTTTGGATGAGGCGCAAAAGAATTACACCACCACCGAAAAGGAGCTCTTGGCCGTGGTCTACTCTATTGAGAAGTTCCGTTCTTACCTTCTCAGATCGAAGGTGATTGTGCATACGGACCACGCGGTATTGAAGTACCTATTGAGCAAAAAGGAGGCCAAGCTTAGACTAATAAGATGGATTCTACTTCTACAAGAGTTTGACTTGGAGATCTGGGACAAAAAGGGCACAGATAATCTTGTGGCGGATCACTTATCAAGGCTAATCCGTGATGGGAAAGATGAAAGCTTACCTATTGATGAAACATTTGCCGATGAGAAGCTCTTCGCCTTTTGACCCGTGGAGGTACCTTGGTATGCGGATTTCGTGAATTATTTGGCGTGCGGTATTAAACCGCATGGCATGACCACGCAACAAAAGAGGAGATTCATGCATGAAGTCTGGAGCTATTTTTGGGAAGACCCATACCTCTTCAAGGTATGCAAGGATGGGATTATACGGAGATGCGTTTCGAAATAAGAGGCTACTTCCATCATCTCACATTGCCATGACTTGCCATGCGGAGTACATGCGGCCGCTTCCAAAACCACCGCGAAGATATTGCAATGCGGATTCTTTTGGCTTACTATGTTCAAGGACACACATGAGTTCTCAAAGTGTGATAGATGCCAAAAGACAAGAAACATATCCAAGTGGAATGAGATGCCGATGAAACCTATCTTGGGGATTGAGCTATTTGATTGTTGGGGAGTAGATTTCATGGGACCCTTTCCATCTAGCAAAGGAAACAATATATATTATTGGCCGTCGACTATGTTTCGAAATGGGTGGAAGCAGTTACTACTCCAACTAACGACGAGAGAGTGGTCTCCAAGTTCTTCAAACAAAACATATTTCGCTGCTTTGGAGTACCAAGAACATTGATAACCGATGGAGGTAACCATTTCATAGAGAGCAAGTTCGAAGCCATGCTAAAGAAGTACGGAGTGCATCATAGAGTTGGTTTGGCTTATCACACTCAAACAAATGGGCAAGTAGAAGTGTCGAATAGGGAAATCAAGCAAATCCTAGAGAAGACAGTGGATAGGTCAAGAAAGGATTGGTCCATGAAGTTGAACGATGCACTATGGCATACTGTACGGCTTTTCGAACCCCCATTTGCATCACCCCATACCAGCTAGTATATGGGAAAGCGTGCCATTTGCCGGTGGAGTTGGAGCACCGCGCTTATTGGGCTATCAAAACTCTAAATTATGATTACAAGAGCACGACGTCTTCTGGACATAAATGAGCTCGATAAGATTAGAAGGGACGCCTATAAGAGCTCTAGAATCTATAAAGAAAGAACCAAACTCTTCCACGATGCCAGCATTATCGTGAGGCAATTCAAGGTTGGAGATAAGGTCTTACTATACAACTCGAGACTCCAACTCTTTCCTGGGAAGCTGAGATCATGGTGGTCGGGGCCATTCACCCTCCGCCACATGCATTTGTGAGGAGCTTTTGAGATAGAAGGAAACATCGGGGTACCATTCAAAGTTAACGGACAAAGAATCAAGCACTACTCCATGGGAGATCCTATCGATGAACTGAAAAGTATCTATCTAGGAGAGGCTTCGACTCAAAGTTTGTCACACCTCCTTGATGAAGTCATAGATGAAGACATGCCTTATGCCACTGGAGTCTTGCACACTGAGAGCCTTGATGGAGTCCCAAATACTGAGGATGACACCCCAATTGGAGAACCATCGGATCCTCTCATCAAGGAAGTGACCAAGCTCACCGATGAAGAAAAAAAACGACGCTAATGTCGTGAGGATTAGAGAGCTCTGCGAGCTCTCTACGGTGAAGCAAAGGGAGAAAGCGCCACCGGCAAACACACCTCAATCGCCGAGAAAGAAGAAACATACCAAGAATGCAAGCTTGGGGGAGTCATCCCTCAACACCATTACAGAGGAGGCGTACGCTAGGAAGGCCAAAGAAGAACAAGCGCTACATCTGAACCCAAGTGGTCTCCCTGGGAAGTTTGACATGCGCATCTCATATTCGCCGAACATCACGCGCTAAACGCTAAATCTTAAGGGGTCGAGCTCAAGACCTTAAATGAGCGCTTATTGGGAGGCAACCTAAAAAAATTCAGTCCCAACATCCAAAAGACGGAAGAAAGTAAAGATAATAAGAACAAATAGAAGAAATACAGCATTTTTTTAAAAAAAAAGTAAAGCAAGTTTCTCAACGCTTATGTACGGCTACAAGTATATTAGTTTCAGGTCGTTAATAATAGGCCTCCAATATATTTTAACAGACCCCCCCCAAAAAAAAAGAATGGGGCATCCCTGGACTTAATAATAGTGTTAGCATCACTACCATTAATATTATATTTAATTACAAAGCTCTATGGGTTTACGGCTGTTTTCTCACATCTGATATGATTCTTGACGATGATATAATTGCAGTAGCTGGTGTAGGATGACGTTGGCAGCTGAATACTTCGGACTGAATAGACCTCAATTCGAACTATTTCAGCCAAGTCCGAGCTATTTCCGGGCTACCTTCAGCTTCATGCAACACGAGGAGCTCTTAGGGATAGTCGGATCTGGTGTACGACTAAATCCCCTCCAATACTTAAGTCAAAGAATGCTCGTGGTAACTATGGCCGATCTGTTGAGAGATCAACCTATAGTTATCACGCCTAGCCATGAAGGAAAGATAGAATTTTAGGTGGAGCATATACTAGTATAGAAGTACTTGACTTTTTTTTGGTTTTCAGCCATTGTTATCAGAGAATTGTTCTTTCTCCCATTGTCCGATAGACTATTTATAGGCCATTGCTTTTAAGGGACATTAGAGGGTAATGTCCGGGCTTTTAAACCGCTTTATTACTTTTGGCCCGAGCTGTCGCCATTGATGACAAGCTCAACGGTCGGTCATTGAATGCCTTTATTCTGAGCTGATACTTTAAATGAAGAAACCCAACGATCGATTAGGTTGTCGTCTTAAATGAAGAAACAGTCGGCCTTATGCGAGGGACTCTGGGCTGTTGGGCCGAAGCTGTGGGCTTTACTGGGCTTTTGGGCATGTCCGCTCAAATAAACAACTGAGTAATCATGGGTCGGTCCAGTGCCAATTGCGGTGGTTGAGGTCGAGTGATGTGGCATGCATTAATTGGATGAGTACGCCAGATCAGCCTGGGAGGTCGGCTGAGAGTGATCCCCAATCGCAAGCTAGATCGGCCCGCAAGGGCGACTGCATAATCGGCACCCGATCGTATAGTCAGATCAGCCCGCGAGGTCTAGAGAGTGATCCCCGATAGTATAGCTAGATCGGCATGCGAGGACGGTGTAATGCCCTACCAGCTACTGCACAAGTACTAGAGGGGGGGTGAATAGTACTTTAAAATAATAAGGAGTATAATTCCAAATTAAATTGCAAACAACTACCAAATCAATTTGCGGAAGCTTAAATTGAATGACAACAATTAAATTAACAATGCAAACAAACGATGTTAATGGGTTCGGATCCACCCAAGTCTCCCCGACTTGTTCCCGGTGATCCTACGTCCCAACCACCCGGATCCCCTCCGGATACTTGAGTTAGAAACCCTAACTCAAGATTTCCACTATGAATATCTTGTGAAAAACCTTCACAAGATCAAATCATACATGCAATAGCAAACGTGAATCCCACAACCCGGGATCACAACCTTCTCTCACAACCGAGAGAATCAACAAGCAATATAAATGAGTTATATTGAAATAAGCAAACTTACCACAAAATCCTATACCTTGAGTTTTTCTTACCCAAATGGTGAAATGAAGGATTTGAGGAAGATGAAGTCACCAAGACCTAGCACCAAGGAAATGACCAGCAAACGGTGCCTAGGAAAGAGTTGGAGACTTGGATCAAGCAATAGCTTGAAGAGCTCACCAAGAACAAGCTTCTCTCTAGATCTAGAAATGAGAGAGAATGGGTTTCTTGTGAGGAAGAGAGCTTTAGATTTGAGGGAGAATAGCTATCTCTTTAGAACTCAATGAATCTCTTAATGGCAGCTCTAACCTAGATAGAAATGACCTAGGTTCGTATTTATAGGGTCCCATAAAAACAAGTTAGGTCATTCACCAACGGATAGAAATCTGTGAGAGTTAGTCGGTCAAAGAACAAACACTGACCGACTAGTTCATCAACTAGTCGGTCAGACAAACAACGTGGACCGACTAAGAGTAGATCTGAGAAGAGATAGAATTTCAGACCTAGAAATCTAGTCGGTCCAAGAAGACTTTCTGACCGACTAGTTTCACAACTAGTCGGTCAGTCAGTGAACGTAGACCGACTAAGAGCAAAAAGAATTAGTCTGAAGACAAAGTGACTTAGTTGGTCCAAGAACAAAAGTTGACCGACTAAATTGTCAACTAGTCGGTCACCAAACGTTCTTAGACCGACTAACGATAAACAGTAGCTCAGGAGAAATTTAGAGTGAACAGTAAGTCACAACTAGTCGGTCAAAGAAGCATCACTGACCGACTAGTTCACAAACTAGTCGGTCGGTGAGTCAACGTAGACCGACTAACTGTAAACAGTAAAGTCCAAGAAATTAAGGAATCAAACTAGTCGGTCCAAGAACAGTTGCCGACCGACTAGATCACCATCTAGTCGGTCAGTACTTGTTCTTGTACCAACTAACATGCACATACAAATCCGAATCGAAGCGCGACGCTTCAAGGAAGTTAGAATGAACTTGTGCAAGGATCCTAGAGCTACGAAATGAGCGTAACGAAGATAGAAACGTAAGATATACTCAAGGCTTAACATTCTATATATCGAAGCTAAAAGACTATAAATAAAACCTTAATAAACGGTCTTCGAGAGCTTCGATTGAATCTTCATAACTTCCAAAGCGTCGTAAGAGCTTCAACGAAGCTTTAGGCATGAATATGAGCTTTGGGAAGTGTTGAGATGTCGATTTGAATGTTCTCGTGAAATTGGCGACGATCTCCAAAACTGCGCTCACAAATTGTTAGTTCATGGATTATTTATGTTTGCTCATCATCAAAACCAAATCCGGGGAGTCCAATATTCAACATTCTCCCCCTTTTTGGTGATGACAAACCAACATAAATAATAATAAAAAATAATGATTCAAATGTAAAATACTTACTCCCCCTGCATTGATGACACGTTAATTCCAAAATGAATATATATGAATTGCATCAATCAGATGAGTAAGATAAATAAAGCGAATCAATTTTCGAAATATCGGATTTTGAAAATCCTTATATGTATCTTAACTCCCCCTGAATCTAACATATCAAACTAGATTCTTGGAAAATGAGTTAAATTTTCATTTGCGCTATTTATTATCATTATCTCTCCCCCTTTGGCATTATCCCAAAAATGGGGGGCATACAACGACAACAATTAGGAAATGTAAAATCCAACATCGGGAGTCGTAGACAATGACAATGGACCAACATGACACCAAGGGAAGAGTGTGAAAATCAAAACAAGGTGTGCCAAAATGTCCATTATCAAAAAAAATAATCAAAATCATCAAAAATACCAAATAATTAGTCATTTCTTGAATAAAGAAACATACTCTCCAATATTCAATATTCTTGGTTAATTTTGTGCATGGAAAACAATTCTATATAATTATAGAAATATAATCTAGTTAACCAATTTTTTAATCGTCGAGCGACGAATTCACAATTCAAATGCATTCAACGAATATATAAAAAAAATGCACGACGAATAAATGACAAAGTGAATGACGATGAACATATATATATGTAGAGACAACATGAGTACATCCAAAAAGATATCACATCGAATATATGAGGTACATCATATCAAGTGCTACATATCATCAAAAAGAAAAACATCATACATCATCGACATCATCAAAGTATATCAATATACATCAAAACAACATCATATCATAATATCCAACTCCGACATCCAGAAATCGCAAAAATACATCAAAACATCTCTCAAACCCCATCCTAACCCAAAATACTCTCACTAAGATATATCATCCAAAGCGTAGTGGAGAGTCCTCGAAACAAGCGATCACGAGGAGGTGGCAGGATCTGCAGTCTCCGTGGGTCCAGTCGACGGAGTGGACTCAGGCTCTGCAGGGAGTAGAGGTGTATCAACAGATGGAATCGTCGGGGCAGGAGTGGAGATCTCAGCAACAGGCTCAACAACGGGAATCTCAACAACAGCAAGGGTCTCGACAGAAGCAGCAGCAGCAGTGTCAACAGCAGCAGGAGATACATGAGCAAGCTCGGAAGACTGAAGAGCTGAAGCAGATGGCTCTGGAACACCGGAAGTGGTGCCATCTCAAGGAGCAGAAGATGTGGTAGCAGCAGTGGCCGTGGCAACATCGTCACGAGCCAAAGAAGTGACAAGCTCGTCAATCTCCTCATCGTCCATCTCCTCGGCCTCAGAAACTGAAGGAGGAAGATCAATCCCCATCAGACGAGCCATACGGCAGACGACCTCCTCGGTACGAGCCAAACGTGACTCGTGCCGACGAAGAAGGCGTACGACATCGTCCAATGTAGCAGGACGAGAGGGGGCTGCAGCAGCGGACGGAGAAGCCTGAGAAGCAGATGCGGTAGACCTCTGCACGTGACGAAGTGCCGCTAGAGATTTCTTCACTGCCGTCGCGTTCAGAGGCGTACCCAAGGGACGCTCATCGTCAGGAGGGAGGGGGACTCGGAAATGTCGAAATACAAGAGTCAACAGGCAAGGGTATGGAATGTGCGCAGACTTATTGGTCTTGCGTATACACTCGAAAGAATCCATCTTATCAAGTATCACGCGAGCCCAATTAATCTCACACCCCAAGAAAAGAGCGTAGATCAATTTCAAGAACGGCTGGGATGGGAGTGAAGAGGATCCATACTTAGGGAGGAGACATGACTTCAAGATCAGGTTAAGAACCCACGCATTCGGCTTGAAAGATTTCGATGGAACACCAATGAATGCGGAGGGGATAACCTGGAAAATCTCAGAAAGGATAGACTGATCCAAGGAAGAAATGTCGTCTACGGAAATGTCCGAAGGAAGGAGACCGCACGACGAGCAACCAAGAATCTCCCCCAAGATTTCTGCCGTGAGAACTATAGGAGTTCCCAAGACAGTCGTCTCAATGGAGTGGCTGGCGTCGTACTGGCCTCGGATACGATTGGCATAGAACAATTTCACGAGGCGAGGATACGGTTTGGGATTGGCCTTGGGGTTGTATCGGAGATAATCTAGAAGACCACTATAGGACAGAAGATCAGCAAGGCCGAGAAAATCAGAGAACTGAACGTAATGCTCTAACAACAGTGGACAGTGCTCTATACGGTTGTACGCTGCGAGACACTGAGGGTCATCGCGGCACAACGATATGTCTACTCCGCCGACTGGCATAGGAGCTTTACCCTTAGCCTTACGGGTCTTCGGAGGTGGAGTGGGTTCCCTAGTAGGCTCATCCTCTGGGACAAATTCAGAGTTGGAATCGGGAGGAGTAGCCGGAGTGTGAAGTATGGGCTTTTTGGTCTTGGATTTGCGGGGCTTGACGGTCGCAGTCCTAGGCTTCTTAGGAGGAGGCGATGATGGAGAGGCTTGGGTTGACTTGGCACGACGCTTAGGCTTCGGGGGATTCCTAGGGTCGGAAGGTTGTTTTACGGTCATAGGAGAAGCCCCGGAAGAGGCGATAGGAATTCTCGTCTTTGCCATGGTCGAGGCACGACGAGAACAAGCAAGTAATCACGGAGGATCAACAACCCTAAGCACAAAACCCTAACTCACAAGCCCTAAGATGAAAAACTTAAATCCGAAACCCTAGAATACCTAGGAGGAGAAATCGAACCCTAGGGCAAGAAATTGACCTAGGAGGAGGAGGGAGATACCTAGGAGGTGGAGTCGACGGCGGCGGACGGCGGGGATGGCCGGAGATCAGGCCGGAGTCGACGGAATTTGAAGGGGCTCGATCGGGGTTTGGGGGGTTTTCGGGCTTGAGCTGGAGATAAGACCGACTAAAAATGAATATAGTCGAATGAAATAAGAGAATAAGTCGGTCGGGAAACGAAAAGACTCAACTGCCCTAACACACTTAGTCGGTCACAGTTCAAGAACTGACCGACTAGATTACGATCTAGTCGGTCGGTCAATGAGCTTGAACCGACTAAGTCGAAACAGGGGCACAGATGAATTTCTAGGGCAAGAATTAGTCGGTTGCAGTATATTCACTGACCGACTAGTTTTCAATCTAGTCGGTCGGTAAGTGTACTGTGACCGACTAACGAAAGAAAATGATAGGAGTTAGATATAGGCTTGATCTAGTCGGTCTGAGTTCATTTGCTAACCGCCTAGATGAGCATCTAGTCGGTTGACAAGTGAACTTAGACCGACTAGAAGAGTCCAAAAGTTGATAAATGATTTCTCTTCACAAACCACTTGGATGAAACATCTTAACTCTCTCATTAGTCATCTAAATTACCCCATAAAACGTCGAAATCTTAAATACGACATTGAAATACGAATTCGATCATAAATTCAAATATATCAAATAAAATTCCCAAAAATTCAATAAATCTAGCATGAATGAAATATCGCGAAATATAATAGCATGCAAGATAATTGAATGAAATATGAATCCTATATCTCGGATTCACCCATAATCCCCAATTCGCGACGCAACCGCACAAAGGAGTCCTCCTTTAGGGGTTTCGTGAAAATATCGGCGATTTGCTTTTGGGTTTCAACGTACACTAAAATGATGTCCTTTTTAGCAACATGATCATCTAAAAAGTGGTGTCGGACATCTATGTGTTTTGATCGGGAATGGTGCACCGGATTCTTTGAAAAACAGATAGCACTTTGGTTATCCACCATGATAGGGCTAGTATCACAATGAATACCAAAATCCTTCAAAGTGTGTCTCATCCAAAGAACCTGGGCACAAGCGGCACCGGCGGCAATATATTCCGCCTCGGTGGTTGAAAGTGATACGGAATTTTGCTTCTTGGAAAACCAAGAGACAAGAGAATTTCCTAGAAAATGGCAAGTGCCACTAGTACTTTTCCTGTCGGATTTGCATCCCGCATAATCGGCATCACTGTATGAGACTAACTCATACGTGCTAGATTTCAGATAAAGTAATCCAAAATCTAAAGTGTAACTTAGATAACGGAAAATACGCTTTACCGCTACTAAGTGAGACTCCTTAGGTAGAGACTGATAACGAGCACAAATGCATACGGCAAACATAATATCGGGCCTACTTGCGGTAAGATAAAGTAAGCTACCTATCATACCTCGATATAGACGAATGTCTACATCCTTACCACCCGTATCCTTGTCGAGATGCGTAGTCGTGCTCATTGGAGTCTTTTTCCCGGAAGCACTTTCCATTCCAAATCGCTTAAGCAACTCCACCGTATACTTCGTTTGGTGGATGAAGATTGCATCGTTCATTTGGCGAATTTGGAGACCTAAGAAATATTTGAGTTCGCCCATGTGGCTCATCTCAAATTGTTCCTTCATAACATTAGAAAACTCTTCGCAAAGAGTGAAGTTAGTAGCACCGAAAATGATATCATCAACATAAATTTGAACTAATAAAATATCATTATTCGCATGCTTAACAAAAAGTGTAGAATCGGCTTCGCCCATTTTAAAATTCAAATCCAAAAGAAAATTCTTTAGGCGATCATACCAAGCTCGAGGAGCTTGTCTCAAACCATAAAGAGCTTTCTTTAGTTTAAAAACATGATTTGGAAATTTTTCATTTATGAAGCCCGGAGGTTGAGAAACGTAAACTTCCTCAACGACATCTCCGTTTAAAAATGCACTTTTAACATCCATTTGAAATAACTTAAAATTTTTATGGCATGCATAAGACAATAAAAGTCTAATTGATTCTAATCTAGCTACCGGAGCGAAGGATTCTTCGAAATCAATACCTTCCTCTTGGCGATAGCCTTGAGCAACTAACCGAGCTTTGTTCCGGATGACGACTTGATTTTCGTCGGATTTGTTCTTGAAGATCCACTTTGTCCCTATGACGGTGTGGTTCTTCGATGGCAAAGGAACAAGCTCCCATACCTCATTCCTCTCGAATTGAATGAGTTCCTCCTCCATGGCAAGGATCCAAGCACTATCTTCGCAAGCTTCAACTATATTCTTTGGCTCTATTGATGAGACAAAGGCACTATTGGCGAAGTAGTGGACTTGCGATCTCGTCTTGACACTATCATGAATATTGCCAATTACTTGCTCATGGGGATGGTCGCGGACGGTTTGAAGCCGCTTGGGAATACCTTGATCACTAGGCACATTCTCAACAACTTCATTAGTCGGGTTAGTCTCAATAGAATCAATTGAATCGATGGACTTAGAATTTTCAAACGAATCACATAAAACATCCATAGAATCATTGTCATTTGAAATTCTAGAAGTAATAAAATTCTCATTAAAAGAGACATGAAGTGATTCCTCGATCGTAGAAGATCTTTTGTTGTATATCCGGTAGGCTTTGCTACGTGAGGAATACCCAACAAATATCCCCTCATCCGATCTCGGATCAAACTTGTCCAAATTATCATATGTGTTTTTAATAAAACATTTTGCGCCGAAAACACGAAAATGTTTAACTTGAGGCAATCTACCAAACAACAATTCATAGCAAGTTTGTTTGGTGCCGTGCCTCAAAAGTATTCTATTAAACACATAGCAAGCGGTGTGTACCGCTTCCGCCCAAAATTGATAGCCAAGTTGACTATCTTCGAGCATAGTGCGAGCACACTCCACAAGCGTTCTATTCTTCCTCTTAACAACACCATTTTGAGGAGGTGCGCGAGGGAAAGAAAACGTGTGAGTAATTCCAAGATCATGACAAAAATTTGAGAAAGACTCATTCTCAAATTCACCCCCATGATCACTACGAATAGTGACAATGGTGGTTCCGATGAGATTTTGTACTTTCTTTACAAATATTGTGAAGTTTTCAAAAGCTTCATTTTTATTGCATAAGAAGAATACCCATGTAAATCTTGAATAATCATCAACGATGACTAGTCCATATCTTGCATTTCCTAAGGAAGCAACTCTAGTTGGCCCAAATAAATCTAGATGTAATAGCTCTAGTGGCCGTTTCGTAGAAATGCTTTTCTTAGGTTTAAATGAAGATTTAGGAAGCTTGCCACGTTGACAAGAATCACAAAAACTTTTCTTTTCAAAAACGAGCTTCGGAAAACCTTTAATGGAATTTAATTTCGAAAGCTTATAAAGTGTTCCAAAGTTCACATGTCCAAAGCGTCGATGCCATAAGTGTTGTTCACTTGTGTTGGCAACGAGACATTGTTCATATGACTTAGGAAGATCCAAAATATAAATATCTTTAAGGCGTGTGCCGGAAAATAATAATTTATTATTATCATTTGAAATATGACACAATCCTTTCGCAAAACTAACTTTGTAACCTTTGTCACAAAGTTGGCTTATTGAAATAAGATTATGATTTAAACCATCAACTAGATAAACATCGCTAATTAAGGGTTTAGAAGGGTTACCCACTTTACCAACACCGACGATGGTTCCGCTCTCATTGCCTCCGAATACGACGCGATTTCCATTTGCAATGGGAACAATTCCGGAGAGCAATTTAGCGTCACCCGTCATGTGTTTTGAACACCCGCTATCGAGTATCCAATTCCCTTTGGAGCTAAATTTATATTTGTTGCTCCTTTTCTTTTTCTTTTCCTTGAGTACCTAAAGATAGAGACTTTCATATCATGGTACCCAAGGTCATTGGGTCCTCAAAGGTTAGACCTTTGGAAGCCAAGTCCAATTGGACTTTGACTTCCCCACATAATTCCTACTATGCACAACATTCGAAAAATAAGCATTCATATATACTTGTTTTTCATCCATGCTTGTGTCCTTCGGGCTCCAAATAGTGAATATTTTGGGAGCCATCATCCTATTGGGTGCATGCATGCGACGTTGATTTCTACGTGATGCATGTTGTGGATAGGCATACGGGACATGATGGAATGGTGCACGACGAGAATTATTCATATGATGCGGTGGGTGAACATATGCATGTGTGGGAACACGTGCGTGAGGGTGTCTCACATGGTGTGCACGTGCCCGAGAATGTGTTGCATAAAAATCATCATATGTGTGAGATGGTGGAGTAGGACGTGTGTTCCTACGTGGCATGGTATTGGTGTACATATAAGCATGCCCCTTCTTTGGAGGTCCACCCGAAGTGGGTTTCTTTCCAAAAGAGGGCGTGGACGAGGTGGAAGCACCATTGGTAGATGAACTACCAATAGAGTGTTTGCTACCACTCGTAGAGTCACCGGAAGTTGGCCTAACAAAGGTAGTTGCCGCTTTGGATGGACATCCCATCGTATACCCCAAACCAATGTGGTGATTGGCCGGAAGTAAGTCACTTAGGATTTTATCCAAATGGTCCTTACCTTTGTTGAATTTGTTAATTCGGCCCAATGTGTTCTCATATTTCTCTTTGAGAGAACGCATAGAAGTATCCAAATTGGATACTTGCGATGTGAGCACAAAAACACGAGATTTAAGATTCTCGTTCTCAATACTCAAAGTCGAGTTTTGAGAAGTTAAATCCGCTATCCTATGTTCTTCCGGATCATCTATGCTAACATGTTCAAGTTTAGATTTGAGATTAACAATCTCATTTCTTAACTCTTCAACAATGGTGTCGTTGTTGGTGATGATAGTCTTAGGCGAGGTTTGAATGCTAGCTAGGTCATCTTTTACTTTAGTATATCGATTTACTAATTTTGTATATTTAGACCATAAGTGAGAGTTAGCATCCCTAAGATCATCCATCGTTACCTCATCGCCTTCGTCGTCGCTATCATCGGAAGAGGAGGATCCTTGATCGTGCTCCTCTCTTGCCATGAAACACATGTGCGCTTGCTCCACGTGCTCATCGTCCGACTCTCCGCTTGAGGAATCCTCGGAGTCGGTGAATGTTGTTCCGACAAGTCCCTTTTTGTACCCCTTTTTGTACTTCTTTGACTTGTCGAACTTCGGCGCCTTCCACTTCTCCTTTTGCTTGTTTTGAGGACAATCCGCTTTGATGTGTCCTGGCTTATTGCATTTAAAGCACAAAGGTGGAGAGGCGTTAGTAGAAGTAAACTTAGATTTTTGTTTGAAGTTACCCTTTCGGAAGAAGCGATTGAACTTCTTTGCCATGAGTGCAATGGATTCCATGTCCATTTCTTCTTCCGAGTCCTCATCATCGGTAGAGGTGGATGAAGCCGCCTTGAATGCAATCGCCTTTTTCTTAGGCGCATCTAGGTTCAAATAGGACTTCATCTTTTCTTGTAACTTCACCTTGCTATCTTTGCGTACCTCGTATGACATCAAAGTACCCATTAGTTGAACTACGGTATATTTGTTCATGTCATTACCTTCCTCGATGGCGAAGGTACGTTTTTCCCAAGAAGAGGGAAGTCCTTCAATAAGCTTTGAGCACTTCTCCTTTTGAGTGTAGGACTTGCCGAGGGCCTCTAACTCGTTTATTATGTCAACAAAACGAGCGTAATATTCTTTCATCTTCTCGCCCTGTTGCATATGAAACATTTTGTAATCTTTGTTTACGACTACGAGTTTAGAGTCTCTTACCCGACTCGTCCCTTCATGAAGAATGAGGAGGGAGTTCCAAATTTGATATGCACTCTTACATGTGCATATCTTATTGAAATCCTCGGGCTCCAATGCGCATTGCAAGGCGTTCATTGCCTTGGCATTGCTTACCTCCGCGGCGACCTCCGCGGTAGTCCATTTCTCAAAGTCTTCTTCTTTGGGTTCGATGTATTCCTTCATTGTAGTCCTCCATAAGGATGCACTCCGGAGGAAGGTTTCCATCCGGCATTTCCAATACCCATAGTTGGTACCGTTGAAGAATGGAGGCCTTGTAGAGGAATGTCCTTCCATCACCGATGACGCTCCTTCACGGTTCCTGAAGGTGTCATAGTTGGAAGGTGGAGGCACGGTCTTGTTGTCGTTGGCAGACATAGCTGAGTATCTGGCTCCGATACCAAATGTAATGCCCTACCAGCTACTGCACAAGTACTAGAGGGGGGGTGAATAGTACTTAAAAATAATAAGGAGTATAATTCCAAATTAAATTGCAAACAACTACCAAATCAATTTGCGGAAGCTTAAATTGAATGACAACAATTAAATTAACAATGCAAACAAACGATGTTAATGGGTTCGGATCCACCCAAGTCTCCCCGACTTGTTCCCGGTGATCCTACGTCCCAACCACCCGGATCCCCTCCGGATACTTGAGTTAGAAACCCTAACTCAAGATTTCCACTATGAATATCTTGTGAAAAACCTTCACAAGATCAAATCATACATGCAATAGCAAACGTGAATCCCACAACCCGGGATCACAACCTTCTCTCACAACCGAGAGAATCAACAAGCAATATAAATGAGTTATATTGAAATAAGCAAACTTACCACAAAATCCTATACCTTGAGTTTTTCTTACCCAAATGGTGAAATGAAGGATTTGAGGAAGATGAAGTCACCAAGACCTAGCACCAAGGAAATGACCAGCAAACGGTGCCTAGGAAAGAGTTGGAGACTTGGATCAAGCAATAGCTTGAAGAGCTCACCAAGAACAAGCTTCTCTCTAGATCTAGAAATGAGAGAGAATGTGTTTCTTGTGAGGAAGAGAGCTTTAGATTTGAGGGAGAATAGCTATCTCTTTAGAACTCAATGAATCTCTTAATGGCAGCTCTAACCTAGATAGAAATGACCTAGGTTCGTATTTATAGGGTCCCATAAAAACAAGTTAGGTCATTCACCAACGGATAGAAATCTGTGAGAGTTAGTCGGTTAAAGAACAAACACTGACCGACTAGTTCATCAACTAGTCGGTCAGACAAACAACGTGGACCGACTAAGAGTAGATCTGAGAAGAGATAGAATTTCAGACCTAGAAATCTAGTCGGTCCAAGAAGACTTTCTGACCGACTAGTTTCACAACTAGTCGGTCAGTCAGTGAACGTAGACCGACTAAGAGCAAAAAGAATTAGTCTGAAGACAAAGTGACTTAGTCGGTCCAAGAACAAAAGTTGACCGACTAAATTGTCAACTAGTCGGTCACCAAACGTTCTTAGACCGACTAACGATAAACAGTAGCTCAGGAGAAATTTAGAGTGAACAGTAAGTCACAACTAGTCGGTCAAAGAAGCATCACTGACCGACTAGTTCACAAACTAGTCGGTCGGTGAGTCAACGTAGACCGACTAACTGTAAACAGTAAAGTCCAAGAAATTAAGGAATCAAACTAGTCGGTCCAAGAACAGTTGCCGACCGACTAGATCACCATCTAGTCGGTCAGTACTTGTTCTTGTACCAACTAACATGCACATACAAATCCGAATCGAAGCGCGACGCTTCAAGGAAGTTAGAATGAACTTGTGCAAGGATCCTAGAGCTACGAAATGAGCGTAACGAAGATAGAAACGTAAGATATACTCAAGGCTTAACATTCTATATATCGAAGCTAAAAGACTATAAATAAAACCTTAATAAACGGTCTTCGAGAGCTTCGATTGAATCTTCATAACTTCCAAAGCGTCGTAAGAGCTTCAACGAAGCTTTAGGCATGAATATGAGCTTTGGGAAGTGTTGAGATGTCGATTTGAATGTTCTCGTGAAATTGGCGACGATCTCCAAAACTGCGCTCACAAATTGTTAGTTCATGGATTATTTATGTTTGCTCATCATCAAAACCAAATCCGGGGAGTCCAATATTCAACAGACGGCTGTGTAAGTGGCCCCCGATCGCATATCCAGATCAGCCCGCGAGGTCGGCTTAGAGTGATCCCCGATCGTATAGCTAGATCGGCCATAAGGGTGCTTGCGTAAGCAACCTCCGATCGTATAGCCAAATTAGACCTCAAGGTCTTGAGAGTGATCCCCGATCGTATAGCTAGATCGACATGCAAGGGCGGCTACGTAAGCAGCCCCCGATCGTGTAACCGGATCAGCCTGAGAGGACGGCTGAGAGTGATCACCGATCGTATAGCTAGATCAGCCCGCGAGGACGGCTGCGTAAGCGGTCCTTGATCGTATATCTAGATCAGCCTACGAGGTCTTAAGAGTGATCCATTATCATATAGCTAGATCGGCCCGTGAGGGTAGATGCGTAAGCAGCCACTGATCGTATAGCCAGATCAGCCCGCGAGGTCTTTGTCGAGGCATCCATGTTGATCTGCAGATCTGCGCACTTTAGAGAAAGTAAAATAAGAAAACCCGATCATGTTCTTTTTATTAATGCTCTCTTGGAGTACATTTGTCGAATACATATTAGCTCGGTAAGATGTAATCGGCTTGAAATGAAAAACGAAAGCCGAAATAAAAATAGCAAAATGGTTTGCTCTGGTTACTTTTTTTTATTGATACTCTGTAGAAGCTCTACATTCCAAGGATGGAAAGCTCTCTATGGTCCATTATTGAGAGTTTGTATGTTGCGAGACCGGGAACTTCAGTAATATTGTACGGATCTTCCCACTTGGCAGCGAGCTTGCCTTGACAGACAATCTTTGGGGAGAATGTTGCTTCCACTGCACTAGGTCACCCCAGCGGAAACTTCTACCTCAGACTATGGAATTATTATACCGAGCTACCCAATGCTTCTGTCGGATGATAGTTGCAAGCGCTAGGTCTTGTACCTCATCAACAACCTCTACATTCATGCTGAGGCCTTCCAGATTCTTTTCCTCGTCAAAGTGCTTGAGACGAAGTGATTACTCGTCGACCTTTACCGAAATCACCACCTCTGCTCCAAAGGCGATCATGAAGGGTGGCTCTCCTGTGGCGTCCTTATATGGCGTCCTGTATGACCAGAGTATCCCTAAGACTGCTTCCGGCCATGTACCATGAGCGTTTCCAACCTTGCACAGTGACTCCAAGATACACTTGTTGGCGGCCTCCACTAATCCGTTGGTCTGAGGATGAGCTACGGAGATGATCCCTGGGAGCTCACCTCCATGAGAACACATGGAACTGCTCCAAATTCACTAATTGCAGCTCGGACATTCCATGAATGGAAGATTTCGTTTCCACATGGAGCGACGTAACATCTGCCGACCCTAAGGTAATTGGCCTTTCAGGCCCTCGATTGATGGGTCGAGTCATCGACAGTGTGGCTAAAAACGTGGATGTCACCTCGAAGTTCCCGCAGATGGTGCCAAATATTTATGTTTGTATTCTCACCACTGATATTGTTGGATAATTCTTGACGATGGTACGGTTGCAGTAGCTGGCGTTGTTGGAACTTATCCAACTAAGTTGGATCGTAATCCAACGTTGGGATAATATGTGGTAAATAATTATATAAGTGCTACACTGTCATATTAAGCCCAATATATTAGTGATCTTGTTTTAATTAATTGAATGGGCTAAATGAGTTAAACAGGTTGTGGGGCCTTTATGTGTAGAGACTATTGGGCTTCAACTCGTTGATGGGCCGAGTTGGAAACCCTAGGGCTATGGAGGCTAGCCTATAAATATTAGCGGTGATGGTCCCCGGAATACACGAACAAAGTTGAGCCGTCTTTTCTACGTCCCGTCGCTAGGAGAGAAACCAGGAGAAAGCTAAAGAGGTTCTCCAAAGGTTGATTCGTGCTATTCTGGAAGATCGTCCGTTGCGTTATCGTCAGGATCTCTTTCAGATTATTAGCGATGGACTCAGGTACGCTTCCGCTAAATCAGAGTATGCAATGATTTAAGATTCCGTATGTTGTATATCTAGATCTGTGTTGTTTGGCTAGAACGCATGTCTAGATCTTTAGTTTCTACAAGTGGTATCAGAGCCTGCATGCCGTGGATCTTAAATTTTGCCTGCTCGTTGTAGATCTGATAAAAATCCGATTTTTAATCTGTTTTCTATTCGGATCTTTGCAAAATTTGGGGTTTTGATTAATTTTTCCAATAAAAAAATTTGGTTTTTACAAACCCTAGATCGGGGGCGGCCGGCTGGCCGCCGCCCGACATGGCAAAAAGGGGGCGGCTCTGCCGTCCTCGTAGGTAGATCGGCGCCGGCTATGCCGGCGTTGACACGGATCCAGAAAGGGGCGGCAAAACCGCCCCTGAAAGTTAAAAAAAATTCTGTTTTTTAAAGGGGGTTGGGCTATTAACAGTGGGCCTGTTTGGGTTATTTGGTTGTTTTTGGGCCTCCTGTAAGGATTATTGCAAACCAGTTTTTTGGCCTTTTTTAGGCTTATTGCAAAACAGTTTTGGGCACCCTCATGGCTAATTTTGGACCCAATTTTTGGGTCATTTGGACACAAATTTGGGCCTGTTTTGGATTTATTTTAACACTAAGGGAAGAAGAAATAAATGGACATGTTTATATATTTCCTCGAGGAATAAATTTGTGTTAAAATAGTTTAATTCATTTAAATTCGAGCTTTAGGCATTTTTGGATATATATATATATATATGTTTCGAAATGATTGTAATCAACACCCCACTAAAGTGGGCTTTATCATGACGATTACTCTTATTTCGATATATAAAAAGTTACGGACATACTTTGTATGTAAATTTGGTGCCTAAAATTTTAAATTTAAATTCGTTAAAAGGAGGAAATAAAAGGTTGTGTATATATATTTCCTTTAGGCCCAATTTTGTGTGTTAAATTTAAGTTCATTCCAATTTTAATTCTTTAGACAAAATTCAGTTAAATATACATTTTGAAATAACTCTAATTTTTGTGAAATTCCACCAAAGTGGGCTCCACTACTAAAATTGTTATTATTTCGGAATGTAAACGGATTAAAATACATACATAGTATGATCAGTTGCCTGTATGAATTTTAAACGGATCGAAGGAGTAAATAAAAGGCTTTCCTGTATATTTACATTTAAGTTCAGTTTCATTTGAATTCAATTTTTGGGCACATTAGATAATATGTTTCAAAATAATTTTAATTATTACGGGTTTTCACCAAAGTGGGCTCTACAGTTAAATTATTATTATTTCGTAACATAAACGGTTAAATACATACTTTTGTATGATTAGTTGCCCAATATTGAATTTAATTTGGATTGAAGGAGGAAATACGATGTTTAAATGTATATTTCTCCTCAAAGATAAATTTTGTGTTAATTGTGCAAAATAAATTTAAATTCGAAGTTTATGGCATAAAACAATATTGTTATGAATGAGGGAGGCCTTTTGGCCTCCCCTCCTTCATTACCCACTTCATTGGTCCCCATTACTATGAGTAATGGGGACCCTTGGTCTCCTTGAGACCCTCCATCTCCCCTCATTAGATGAATATATAGAGAACCATGGCCTAGTGCCATGGTTACTCATTCTTTTACTAAGAAAGCTTGTCTCTCTCTCTCAAGAGTCCTATTACCTTCTAACACGTTATCAGCACGTTTGCTCCCCTTTTCTTGAGCCTTTCTACCCTCAATCCATCCCAAAAATTTGTTACGCTATTCTTACTTGTGACGCGCGAAGGAATCTCTTGTTGCGGCTCTATCGGCGTTCCTATTGTGCGTACTCGGAGCGTGGGATTTTATATCTACGGATCTTCTCATTTTTCGATCGTCCCTAGATTTATAATCTAGAGGTAATTTTCGTAAACCCCGTAGATAAATACGAATAAAATTTGATTTAATGGCTAAAATCAGAAAACAAGATGATGTATATGAAAGTAGACTTGATTCTTTTGACAGTAACTTAATGGCTGATTTTGTCATTCTACAAATTTCAGTTTGGGTTTCCAAAACAAAAATGGGCTTAATGGCATTCTACAAAATTTATAAATTTCAGTTTGCTTGTCATCAAGCCCATATGTCATTCAAAATTTATAAAATTTCAGTTTGCCCATTCAGTATGGGCTTGTTGAAATTTCAGTTTAAACGAACTGAAATTTATAAATTCAGTTTGCCCATTTATACTGAAAGTTTGCCCATTCAGACTGAAATTTAAACTGAAACTGAAATTTTGTATTTTGTAGACCCATAATACAAAATTTCAGTTTGCCTATTCTGAAATGACATATGGGCTTGTTGACAAGCAAACTGAAATTTGTAGAATGACATATGGGTCTACAAAATTTATAATCTTTAAAAATGGGCTTAATGGCTGATTTTGTTTAAATTCAATAAAATTGATTATTTTGTTGTTGGGCCTGCAGCCCACTTGTGCCTATCAAAAACTAAATAAATTAATTGGGCCTGCAGCCCCAATTCCTTAACGGTTATTATTTTTTCCCACTAAATAATGGCCTGAAGCCAATTACTTAAAGGGACTATCCTCTATGTTAAATCACAAATAATTTCTATAGCCCATGTTGACAACTTTATTTAAACATCGCTTTTGCAAATTATAATCTATGGTTTACTAGGACTCTATTTTTCAAAATATAATTATCTTAAAGATCCTGAGACCGCTCTGCCGTTAGTCAACTAACCTAACGGTGTATGACGTTTCCACGTGGTCTACAAGATATTTATATTTTCTAGTTTCCCTTACCATATGTTTTGCTTGAGATATATGCGTGGTTATTTACTTTTATGCCAGTAGCATATTTAGAACTGCGTGGATGTTTAAATCAGTAAAAATGTGTTTTTCGGGATCGGCCATTGTATACCTATTTACTTTCATTGCACTTTTATTTTCTTTTGAGAGAATTTGTAAGTGAGGAAATTTGTATTTAAAATCCAAATACTCGATGCAACAGCACATAGAATTGATGAAAACTCCTTCAATGGATCATGATGTCGGTCAATGTGCTTGGCTAAGTTTGCTGGACCAACCTAGCTTGACTGGGTAACAAGTGGTCCTGGCTTAGTCAATTCCCTGGCCGCGTCCGCTGGACCGCAAGGAGTCGATTCATGACTGTGTAAGCCAAAGCTCGGTGCAACAGCATATGAAGACGAAGATAATGGGACCCACTTTGGGTTTCCGAAGTTGTATTTTTTTTCTCCTTTTATGGACTGTAAACGAACTTTGGACTGTTTATTTTTGGGTATCTGGCCGATCCCCGCATTTTTACTTGTTTATTTCTTTATGCATGAATTTTGAATTTTAATTAATTCATGCTCATTTTAAAATCCGTAGATAAATGGCAAAATTGGCAAGCGTCGATTTCGAGGTCCTCGATTCTGCAGGGACAAATTACCTGAGTTGGCGAGTGGACCTGAAGTTCCACTTGCGTTCAATGGCCCTCCTTGAGTCCATTTTGGCTCCTTCCTCGGCCCCAGCAGCGGCCGAAGCTTCTGCTACAGCTAGCAGCAGCCCCACAACCACTGTATCCGATGTAGATAAGGCGAAAGCCATAATCTACATTAGAAAGCATATAGATCGGACCTTAAAGGCCGAATACTTAACGGTTGAGGACCCGAAGGACCTGTGGACATCACTGGAAGCACGGTATAAACATCAAATTGATGTTATATTACCCCGTGCCAGTTATGAGTGGGAAAACCTCAGACTTCAGGACTATAAGTCCGTCGCTGAGTATAATTCTGCACTTCATAACATCACCTCACGCCTGAAGTTGTGCGGTGAAGAAGTGACAGAACAGCGCATGTTGGAAAAAACATTTACCTCGTTTCACGAGAAAGATGCAATCCTCATGCAGCAGTATCGTGAACGCAACTTCACGAAATTCTCCGATCTGATCTCATGCCTACTTAGGGCAGAGCAGAATCGAGACTTACTGCTTGCAACTCATAACTTACGTCCAGCTGGCACTGCCCCTATCCCTGAAGCCCATCACGTTTCTCCCCAGAAGTGGAAAAACAAGAGGAAGGCTAAAAACACTAAAGGGAAAGCTGTAATGAAGCAACCAAGAGGTGCAGCTCCCCAGACAAACAAAAACAATAAGGGAAAAAGAAACTTCACTTGGAAACGAAAGAACACCGAGCAAGTGTCACTTCCAAAGAAGAACTGGGAGGATAAATGCCATAGATGCGGCATGACTGGCCATTGGTCCAGAAACTGCCGCACTCCTCGCCACCTCCAGGATCTATACCAGGCGAGCCAGAAGTCTCTACCTGATACAAACTTGGCGGCTGTTCAGCCGCCAACAATGTTTACTGCAAAAGACTTCGAAAACAACGACCTTCTCGATTGAGCATCATCTTTTATCTATGCTTTTAGAATTCAATATATCTTCATCTTAATTTGCTTAAGTACGAACTTTTATTTTCGAATGAATGTTTACATTTTCGCTCAAATAAAATTTCGTTTTTGCTTATATAGATGATGTCTGAGTGCCTAGTGGACAGTGCCTCAACGCACACAATCCTTCGTGATCATTGCTATTTTAATAGTGTAAATAAATATGACGGTCCTATTATCACAATTTCAGGACTGTCCCAAATAATCGAAGGATCTGGTGAAGCAATTATATTGCTCCCAAATAACACAAGACTTCAAATAAAAAATGCATTATTCTCTCCTAAATCAAATAGGAATCTCGTAAGTTTCAAAGATTTCCGTTTAAACGGATATCACTTAGAAACCAGAGATGAAAATACGGTTGAATATCTGTATGTAACTCGTCAGAAAGATGACCGGAAGATCATCTGCGAACGATTCAAGGGACTCCCGTCGGGTCTCTATCAAACATACATTCAACCAATAGAAGCCAATATGACTGAGCACCAGACGTGCCAATCCTTGCCAGAGTTCGAACTCTGGCACAATAGACTTGGTCACCCTGGAACAGCAATGATGCGACGCATCATCTCTGAATCCCGTGGACACAAATTGAAGAACCTGAAGATTCTTCAAAAGGGTGAATTTCCATGTCTCCCTTGTTTTAAGGGAAAACTAATAACGAGACCATCCCTCCTGAAAGTGGGATTAGAGTCTCCTGGCTTCCTTGAGAGAATTCATGGTGACATTTGCGGGCCTATTCACCCCGCAAGTGGCCCATTTCGGTACTTCATGGTACTGATTGATGCATCAACCAAATGGTCTTATGTGTGCCTCTTGTCCACCCGCAACCTAGCTTTCCCAAAGCTATTGGCACAAATAATAAGGTTGCGTGCTCATTTCCCCGATAACCATATCAAGAAACTACGTCTTGATAATGCGGGAGAATTTACTTCACAAGTCTTCAAAGACTATTGCCGGGCAACAGGTATTGAAGTTGAACATCCGGTAGCACATGTTCACTCCCAAAACGGATTAGCTGAGTCCCTTATAAAGAGACTCCAATGGATTGCACGTCCATTACTTATGCAATCCCAGTTGCCTGTGGATGCTTGGGGGCATGCTATTTTACATGCCGCATCACTTATTAGGATAAGACCCTCTGGAGGTCATACTTTATCCCCGATGCAACTAGCATATGGCGCACCTCCGGATATCTCTCATTTGAGAGTGTTTGGTTGTGCGGTATATGTCCCAATAGCACCACCTCAGAGGACCAAAATGGGTCCTCAGCGTCGTCTAGGTATATATATTGGGTTTGATTCGCCCTCTATTATAAGATACCTTGAACCCCTGACGGGTGACGCATTCAAGGCACGTTTTGCAGACTGTGAATTTAATGAGAAATTTTTTCCTAAACTGGGCACACAGTCTAAGAAGCCAGAAGCTTCTGAGACCATTAGTTGGGACCAGAAGTCTTTGTCCCTATATGATCCGCGTACTAATCTGTGTGAAGATGAGATCCTGAAGATCCTTCACATCCAGAATACAATACATCTTTTGCCGGATAAATTCACGGACAACCAGAAGATTGTCCGATCACACGTCCCTGCTGCCAATACGCCAGCTAGGATTGACATCCCCATAGATGGATGCAACCCACCGGCAGCAGATTTGGCAGTTCCTCAAATGAAAAGAGGACGCCCACCAGGTTCAAAAGATAAAGTTCCTCGAAAGAGGAAGACTCCTGGTGATACTAAGATTATCCCTCCACAGGATGCTGAGCTCAGACCAGCTACTTCTCCCCTCCTGATTTCCCCAGCAGAGGAAACAATAGGAGAAACATCATTAAATTTTGTACGTACTGGAGAAGTACTGGACAGAAATAGCATAGTCGTCGACGATGATTTTGCGTTCGATATTGCCGTTCACGTCACTGAATATGACGATGACGTCGAACCACGATCTCTGGCGGAATGTAAACGCCGAGATGATTGGCTAAAGTGGGACGAGGCAATAAGAGTAGAGCTGGACTCACTCTTGAAACGCAAAGTCTTTGGACCAGTAGTCCAAACACTAGTAGGTGTAAAGCCTGTGGGATATAAGTGGGTTTTCATAAGAAAAAGAGATGAAAATAATGTGATCGTTCGCTATAAGGCACGCCTTGTAGCCCATGGATTTTCCCAAAGACCGGGGATTGATTACGAAGATACGTATTCTCCGGTCATGGATTCGATCACATTCCGATTTTTAATAAGCCTAACTTCTCTGGAAAGCCTAGAAATGCAGCTCATGGACGTTGTGACTGCATATCTATATGGCGATATAGATAAAAATATCTACATGAGACTTCCTGATGGGTTTAATCTACCCCCAGAGATGAAAGAGATACCTCGGGACGTATTCTCTGTAAGGCTACATAGATCATTATATGGTCTAAAACAATCGGGAAAGATGTGGTATAACAGACTTAGTGATTTCCTTGCACAGCAAGGATTCACGAATAACGAAGTCTGCCCGTGTATCTTTATCAAAAGAACGGGAACAAGATTCGTCATCATAGCTGTATATGTAGATGACTTAAATCTCATAGGATCTCCTGCAGAGATCAAAGAGATATCTGAAAGCCTTAAACATACTTTTGAAATGAAGGACCTAGGCAAAACAAAGTATTGTCTTGGCTTACAGATAGAACACCTAAGAGGTGGAATCCTATTACACCAATCTAATTATACAAAGAAACTTCTACACAAGTTTCATATGGATAAATGTCATCCTTTAGGTACTCCTATGGTCGTAAGATCACTAGATGTACATAAGGACCCCTTCCGGCCACTGGAAGAGGGGGAGGAGATACTGGGTCCTGAAGTACCCTACCTCAGTGCCATTGGAGCACTTCTATATCTGGCTAACTGTACGCGTCCCGATATAGCGTTTACAATTAATCTTCTAGCCAGACACAGTGCAGCGCCCACAAAGCGTCACTGGAACGGAGTAAAGCATCTTCTGCGATACCTTCAGGGTTCCATTGATCTTGGACTTTACTACCAGAGAGGTGCCTCCCCCAAATTGTTTGGTTATGCTGATGCAGGTTATCTCTCTGATCCGCACACGGCAAAATCTCAAACAGGTTTTGTTTTTACCTACGGAGGTACTGCTATCTCCTGGAGATCGGTGAAGCAAACCACAACAGCTACATCATCCAACCATTCAGAGCTCATTGCGATCCACGAAGCAAGCAGAGAGTGTTATTGGCTACGATCCGTCGTCCAACACATTCTTCAATCTACTGGCCTGAAGACCGGTGATTTGGAGCCTACCGTTCTGTTTGAAGATAACGCTGCATGCATTGCTCAACTTCAAAAAGGCTACATCAAGGGCGACAGGACGAAGCACATATCTCCCAAGTTTTTCTGGACACATGAGCTAAAGGAGGACAAGCAGATCGAAGTTCAGCAGATACAGTCCTGCAACAACTTAGCTGATCTTTTTACTAAGTCTTTGCCCAAATGTACTTTTGTAAAGCTTGTAAAGAACATTGGTATGCGACAATTGAAAGACCTGCAAGCCTGAAGCTTGTACGGATCAGGGGGAGTAACTTGTGGGTTGTACTCTTTTTCCTTAAGCTGTTGGGTTTTCCCACTGGGTTTTCCACAGCTAAGGTTTTAACGAGGCAAACACACTTACTCTGGATCCAGAAGTATCCATCCCTCTTTGCCTCAAATGCTGAGACCAAAGTGATGAATGGGTAAGGGGGAGTGTTATGAATGAGGGAGGCCTTTTGGCCTCCCCTCCTTCATTACCCACTTCATTGGTCCCCATTACTATGAGTAATGGGGACCCTTGGTCTCCTTGAGACCCTCCATCTCCCCTCATTAGATGAATATATAGAGAACCATGGCCTAGTGCCATGGTTACTCATTCTTTTACTAAGAAAGCTTGTCTCTCTCTCTCAAGAGTCGTATTACCTTCTAACAAATATATATATATACTTCGGTATATAACAAGTTGACTTCATACCTTGGTATGAAAATTCAGTTTGCCTAAATTTAGATTTAAATTAAAACACAAAATTCAAGTGTTTTCTTCGGGATCAAATAAAAGGGTTTAACATATATTTCTCCTCGAGGATAAGTTTAAAAGGCCTTAAAGAATTTTGTGCACTAACCATCGACTAAATGGCCTTAAGGAATTTTGACACATATATAAAATGGGATGGGGGGGGGTGTGTGTGTGTGTGTGTATTTCTATGTATGTTCATATAAACATTAGTACACTTATATACCCCATTTTTAAGAAGAAAATTTGTGTTGAATCTATGGATTTTTATTTAACTCAATATAAATGATTAGAAGGGTGGAATAAAAGGTTCTTATATATATTTCCACTTAGTGTAATCATTTTTTGTGTTAAATTCAGTTTAGTTTCAAATTCAATTTTTGGCACAATTAATTATATATTTCGAATATAAATTGATTGGATCATCAACTCACGAAAGTGAGTTTTCTTGTGAAGATTAGTTTTAATCTCGAAATGTAACAAGTTGAATACATACTTTTGTATGAAAATTTTGGTTGCCTTAAATTTGATTTTGAATAAAAGTGGACTTGAATATCTCCACTTAAAGTATATTCATGTATTAAATTGCGACTTAGATTCAAATTTTGCAAAGGTCTATATTTTTTGAAATGACTTCGTGCAATCATCACCTCGCCAAAGTGGGCTCTGTTGATTTGTATTATTTCATTTCATGAATATAAAAAGAATATTATGTGCCCATGATTTTCGTAAGAATGCTAAATCGGCCCAAAGGAAGATTACCGTTCTATACCATTTCATGCGCACCTGTGGCAATAGACAAGGTGATGATTAGTGAGATCAATGCATGCAAATTTAATTCGGCCCAAAGGAAGTTTTATTTTTGACATGTTATTATTGTCATTGTCTGATTGCTACAACAAGATGTCAGTGGCTAGTCAATAGATTATCCAAAGATAAATATTGGGCTAGTGGGGGGATGTCTTGAGATGGGAAAATAGCATTAATTTGAATTTGGTGTTGTTTTATTTAATACTCATATGAACATGTTACAATTATTTGCTTGTTCTCTTTTTTAGCAATTATTCCTGAAAATTTTTCTGCCAACCTCAAATCTATTCCAGTATTTAATGGTACTAACTTCAAGGCATGGAAGGAGAATCTTTTGATAATCCTCGGCGTCATAGATCTTGATCTGGCATTAAAGACTCATTGTCCTCCACCACTCACTGATGAGAGTACCTCCGATGAAAAGAGGGAGATTGAAGAGTGGAAGAGAGATCAAATCGCATGTGCCTAATGCTTGTGAGGAATGCCATTCCAGAATATCTCAGGGGTTCTCTTTCAGAGAAAATTTCCACAGCTAAATGGTTCCTTGTTGAGCTTGAAAAGAAGTTTGTCAAGAATGAAAAGAGTGAGATAAGTACACTCTTGACAAACTTATCTTCAATGAAATATGAAGGTAAAGGAAACATCAGGGAACACATATTGAAGATGTCTAATATTGCTTTAAGGTTGAAAGCACTTGAGCTAGACCTCTCTGAGGCTCTGCTAGTGCATTTTGTTTTGATATCTATTCCATCTCGGTTTAACCAGTTTAAGATGAGCTACAATCTGAAGGATGAGACTTGGTCTCTGGACGAGCTCATCTCATACTGCGTAAAGGAAGATGAAAGGCTTGAGCAAGAAATGACAGAAAGCCCTAACCTGACATCCACCTTCAACAAAAGGAAGAAGGATACTGAAGCTGCAGATACAGCTTCTCAAAAGAAACAACAAAGGGAACTGAAAAGTTCAGAAGGTAATGGTTGTTTCTTCTGTGGAGCTGAAGGGCATGTAAATAAGAATTGCTCAAATTATCACGCTTGGCGTGCTAAAAAGGGTATGTTTCTTTAATTTGGTTTAATTCTAAGTTAATTTCTTTTCATGCAACCTTTGGTACTTATAGACACGCGATGGAAAGATTTTGGTATAACCATTCACATCATTGTGTCTATGCAGGATTGCCTAAGATGCCAAGAGCCAAATGGTGGTGAAAGATACATCGATATGGGCAATGGTAAGATGGTTCAAGTAGAAGCAAATTAAATTTAGATTATTTCTTTTAAAAGCTAGTTTGTATTTGAATTTTATGAGACTATTATGTACCGTTTTTAACGGAATTTGGATTTCTATTTCTATTTTGAACAAATTTGGTTATCATTGTTCAATTATGAATGGAAAATTTGGTTGTCTCATGATTCAAAATTAGTCTGTTCTAGTTCTTTAAAAGATCGTTATAATCTTCATTTATTTGGAAATGTTTCTTCATTTATAGAATTCCTGCATTTAAGTACATGTGTTGTAATGGAAGAATTAACAATTTAGAATTTCAGTTATTTTTGGACTGCAGCATATATCCGTAATAATGTTTCAACAAATGAATCACTTGCATGTTTGGAGATGTCCAACTAAGGTAAGGCTTTATAAGCCTAATAAAGAAATGTGACATAATGCTAATGATTTTCTAGTTTTGTTGAATAGTTTAAAAGGTTAATATTATTTTGTATGATTTTACATAATCCCACTATTAAGTTAGTTTACGAATTAGGAAATGCACACCTATTTGAGGATGCTGAGTTTGAAGGGGGAAATTTAGTTAGTGACATTACTCTTGAAGAGGATTATATCCACACAGGTGTTGTTGGCATTATTCAGGATGGTATTCCTGACATTGTTCAAGACACAATAAATTCAAGATAATGTTGCAATTCCTCCTATTTGGGAAATTGTTCATAAGGACAAACTCTAGCATCTCAAGTAACTAATTGCCATTCAAGAAATCCATTAAAGAGAAGAAAAATACATTGTTCAATTATTACATTGTAATTCTCAAGAACATATGGTTGACATTAGGATGATGGAAGTTCGACTTACATCAAGTCATAAAAGTTCTACATCTCTAAAATTGATTAATGCATTAATTAAGAAAGTTTATGAATGATACTTAAAATCTTTCCTCATTGCCATAAGTTTTGAAACCTATTGATTGTAAATAGTTTTTTATAATCAAAAGGAATTCAAAAGGGTATTAAGAAAAGATTTAAAGCGTATCACTCAAAGACTTTATGCAGAAAAGAATGCATTAATTGTAAAGAGACTTTCTATTCAGTTTTCATGAAAGACTCTATAAGGTTTATAATGGCATTAGTATAGCATTTCAATGTCGTTAATGATATATTAAATTTCATTAATTAATCAACTCGTTTGGTTTTGAGATGATGTTTAATGATGTCATATATCTTAAGTTCTGTGGGAGCATGTAATTTCTATAATATCTATGTGGTAATGAATGTTAAGTTCTGTGGGAGACAAGTTTATTCTCATTAATTCCCCCGAGAATCTACTTCAGAATATTCCCTATATCTCACCAAAAGGGAGTCTAAAGTATGCTCAGTTTTATATGCGTTTGGTTATTGCATATATTACAGGAGTGTTGGACAGATTGTTAAGTTCAGGAGTTGACCATTTGACAGCAGCCAAATGTGTCTTACGGTATTTGTGGAGAACAAAAGGTTACATGTTCAAGGATCAGTAGTCAAAAAGGTTTGAGATCATTTTGGTATACTGACTCTGATCATTTATTGGATGCAAAGAACGTCTGAAAATCTATGTTAGGCGCCATCTACTAGAAGAGATTTAAATGGTCCCCTTTATATAATCTCTTCTGACATGGCTTTAGATTTCATATCATATTATGTGATATCCAAATCATGAAATATATCTGCATATTTTGTCACTATGCTACAAATTAGGGATGGTGTTGGAACACCACACAGTTTATTTAGTGACAATGAAGTTTGCAGTTTTATATTCCAACAACAACAGGAACTCGACAAAGTTTAGATATTCAGAGATCGCGTTCCTAGATTGTTGATTAATAATATGAGTATATAATTGTCTAAATGAGCACATCGGAACAAACCATGTAATTACGGATCCGTTATAGTAAGGAAATATCATCCAAAAGGTTTTATGAGCTAGCTACTCATATGGATGTCATTTCATTAAGAACATTCAGTTTTGTGGGAGTTTTTTCTTTTGGGTGCTCATATGATAGACAAAATTAAGTCTCCAGCTTAAGCTTGAGGTTATTTTCTGATCAGAAATAAATTTTTTGGTTCAGTTCAGCTTCACTCCGATTTTGGTTTGTTTATGATCTCACTAAGGTTAAGGAGGATCAGTTGAAAATAGACATGTTAGATCACATTACATGTAATTTCCATGCTACACATCCACTTCATAATCCATGTCATTCTTTTGTATTAGCACGGTGACCACTGATGGGTCGAGCTGCAATTGCTGCGGCAAAGATCTCCTTGATCCCTTGCTAATATAATTAATGGACCGGATTGGTTTTTTGACTCATTAAAGAAGTGACAGTAAGTTAAGATCTTGTTTGGTTGTATGCACTATGAAATATAATTATAAATTTTAGCATATAGCCCAAGTGGGAGATTGTTGGAACTTATCCAACTAAGTTGGATCGTAATCCAACGTTGGGCTAATATGTGGTAAATAATTATATAAGTGCTACACTGTCATATTAAGCCCAATATATTAGTGATCTGGTTTTAATTAATTGAATGGGCTAAATGAGTTAAACAGGTTGTGGGGCCTTTATGTGTGAGACTATTGGGCTTCAACTCGTTGATGGGCCGAGGTGGAAACCCTAGGGCTATGGAGGCTAGCCTATAAATATTAGCGGTCATGGTCCCCGGAATACACGAACAAAGTTGAGCCGTCTTTTCTACGTCCCGTCGCTAGGAGAGAAACCGGGAGAAAGCTAAAGGGGTTCTCCAACGGTTGATTCGTGCTATTCTGGAAGATCGTCCGTTGCGTTATCGTCAGGATCTCTTTCAGATTATTAGCGATGGACTCAGGTACGCTTCCGCTAAATCAGAGTATGCAATGATTTAAGATTCCACATGTTGTATATCTAGATTTGTGTTGTTTGGCTAGAACGCATGTCTAGATCTTTAGTTTCTACAGGCGTAAGATGACGTTGGCAGCTAACTAGGTACTTGGCGAGCTAACCCCGGGCTAAATAGACCTCAATCTGAGTTGTTTCAGCCAAGTCCGAGCTATTTCCGAGCTACATTCAGCTTCCTGCAACATGAAGAGCTCGTTAGGGAGGGTCCGGTATGTGGTCCGACCTAATCTCATCCGATGCTTAAGTCAGATAGTGACTCAAAAGATGCTCGTGGTAACTATGGCCGATCTGTTGGAAGATCAACTGATAGTTATCACACTGAGCCATAGAGGAAATGAGAATTTTAGGTGGGGCCGATACTAGTATACGAGTACCTGGCTTTTTTTATTCTCAACCATTGTTCTCAGACAATTGTTCTTTCTCACATTGTCCAAGAGATTGCTTATATGCCATTGTTTTTTAAGGAAGTTAAAGGGTAATGTCCGGGCTTTTAAACTGCTTTATTACTTACCGCCCGAGCTGTTGCCATTGATGACGAGCTCAACGGTCGGTCAATGAATGCCTTCATTCTGAGCTGATGCTTTAAATGAAAAAGCCCAACGGTCGGCTGGGCTGTCGTCTTAAATGAAGAAACAGTCGGCTTTATGTGAGAGCCTCTGGGCTGTTGGGCCGAAGCTGTTGGCCTTACTGGGCTTTTGGACATGTTCGCTCAAATAAACAAATAAGTGATCATTGTTGCCATTGGGCCATCTTTTCTACGTCCCGTCGCTAGGAGAGAAACCAGGAGAAAGCTAAAGGGGTTCTCCAACGGTTGATTCGTGCTATTCTGGAAGATCGTCCATTGCGTTATCGTCAGGATCTCTTTCAGATTATTAGCGATGGACTCAGGTACGCTTCCGCTAGATCAGAGTATGCAATGATTTAAGATTCCGCATGTTGTATATCTAGATCTGTGTTGTTTGGCTAGAACGCATGTCTAGATCTTTAGTTTCTACAGGCGTAAGACGACGTTGGCAGCTAACTAGGTACTTGGCGAACTAACCCCGCGCTAAATAGACCTCAATCTGAGCTGTTTCAGCCTAGTCCGAGCTATTTCTGATCTACATTCAGCTTCCAGCAACATGAAGAGCTCGTTAGGGAGGGTCCGGTATGTGGTCCGACCTAATCTCATCCGATGCTTAAGTCAGATAGTGACTCAAAAGATGCTCGTGGTAACTATGGCCGATCTGTTGGAAGATCAACTGATAGTTATCGCGCTGAGCCATAGAGGAAATGAGAATTTTAGGTGGGGCCGATACTAGTATACGAGTACCTGGCTTTTTTTATTCTCAACCATTGTTCTCAGACAATTGTTCTTTCTCACATTGTCCAAGAGATTGCTTATATGCCATTGTTTTTTAAGGAAGTTAAAGGGTAACGTCCGGGCTTTTAAACTGCTTTATTGCTTACCGCCCGAGCTGTTGCCATTGATGATGAGCTCAACGGTCGGTCAATGAATGCCTTCATTCTGAGCTGATGCTTTAAATGAAAAAGCCCAACGGTCGGCTGGGCTGTCGTCTTAAATGAAGAAACAGTCGGCTTTATGTGAGAGCCTCTGGGCTGTTGGGCCGAAGCTGTTGGCTTTACTGGGCTTTTGGACATGTCTGCTCAAATAAACAAATAAGTGATCATTGGGCTGGCCCACTGTTGTATCACTATGTGCTACACTATTAACAGCTGTAGTAGTAGTTGAAGCAGTTGAATAACATTGTTAAATTCATTATCGAAATAAGCAACGCAGCTTGAAAAGTTCAATGTGTATGTCAATGCTTTCTCTTAAAGAATATCACTTCGAAACAAGTCTAGAAATAGACCTTTTGGATTATTTTAAAAGAAAATATATCCTCGGAGAATGTGGTATTCTTAGGCTCAATAATAGTGTTAGCCTCGCTGCCATTAATCTTAGACTAATTACAAGAAATCACTATTAACAACGGAACCTATGAAAACACAATCAATTGTTTTGGGTCCCAATTTTCTCTTTTTAGCTGAAGAAACTGCAATTTTTGCGTGGCACCCCTAAGATGTAAAATAATTAACGATTGGTCTATTGTTAATATCATTCGCTAATTCATATGGAGTTTTATCACAGTTCTCACAATGAATTATATTTAATATCAGACAAGAAGAAAGTAGAGGTTTTTCTTTATGTTCTTAGGTAAACCAAAACAGCATAGCAACGAATTAATCATATTAACATGAGACCAATTTTTCCTTTCTATAACCCCATTTTGTTAATTAGCATGAGCTGCAGAATTTCATAAACAATACAATGATCTTCATACACAAAACCTAGCTCATTTGTTTGAATTTTAATTATCTTACAGAGTGATTTTCGACGTCATTTTAGAAAACAACAAACATGTCAAAAGCTTCGACTATCCTTATTAACGTCTTTGTAGATATTTATTCTTATTAACGTGGAGTCCATTCTTAGGTAAGTGGACTATCCTTGTCTGATGAAGATGGTCAACTTAGAATGTAAGTGCTGGGCTCCAAAAGTCTTTGCTGATGACTAATTCCATAATTTTGATGGACGCCATGCAAGCAATTAATTGATGCACGTCTTTATTGACCTGTTCAAGTCTTTACTGATGACTAATTCCATAAATTTTGATGGATGCCATGCAAGCAATTAATTGATGCACGCCTTTATTGACCCGTTCAAGTCTTTGCCGATGACCAATTTCATAAATTTTGATGACTTATACATAAAAATTCCCTTTATATAGCGGGTTTAGAAAAAGTAAACAAAGAATGAAACAAAGGAAAGAAAGAGTGAAGAAATAAAAGAAAAGTTGCATTCAAATTTTCTTTGAACACTGTTAATATATTACAACGAAAATAGCTTTAAATATCATATTTTAAAAGGAATTTTTATCTCCTAATTTTTTTAATAAATTTTCATCTATCCTAAAAAATTCAGTCCCAAATTCCAACAGATGAAACAGAGTAACGATAAAAATAATAAATAAATGAAACATTGGGAAAGGTGGTGAAAGGGGTTGTCGCTAAAAGGAAAGGTGGTGTTTTGGTGAAACATTGGGAAATGCCCACTTTTGCAGGCACTTCGGTGGAACGTTGGGAAATGCCAATGATATTTGCCGGTGTTTTTGTGAAACATTGGGAAATGTATATAGTATATTTAAAAGGCAACTGGAAAAGATCCTCTACCACTGCTATCATTGCGGCCTGCCGGAGCAGTCGATGGGGCCGCCACCCGACGCCGCCATCTGCATGCCTACTGCCAGGGCGGTGCAGCCGCCTGCTCTACCAGTCGTTGTGTAAAACAAATCAGGTTTATGCATCCAAGAGAACAATAGCTATTTAAACATAGAGAAACTTCAATTTTTTCCGATGTGGGACTAAACAAAGATGCTATAATATAGAGAAACTTCAATCTTTTTCATATTAAATCTCCAAACTTCTATGGAGTGTAACTTCTTCAACACACATAATTATGTGTTTTTTATATCACTATAAAGGTGTTGAAATGTTCTATCAAACTATATAAATTTCAGAATTTATTTTCAAGTAATCAAGTTTATAAAAATTATTTAAAGTTTTAGATTTGTGTGCAAGGACACTAGATTTCCCAATGTTTACTAAAAAGCATCAGGAAAAGCCTAACATTTACTAGCAAACTTATAACCATAGGTAAGCGTCCAACATTTGTCAGCACTCTTATAAACACCTACGAATGTCGGAACACCAATAGACATATGCCAAAGTTTCTTTTAAAAGCCGGCATAAACAAGTTGGCAAAAGTCAATTTTTACCTAGTGGCATGTCCCTTTGGGCCATTTCATGAACAATAATTTGTAGTTCACTTGTTTGTTCTGACATATGATTATCATTAGTGATACTAAATTCTAGAAACATATTAGCAAAATAAGTTTTCAAATCTGCCCCTTCACTGGAACACTTGTTCTCGAATGCTTCCTAATTCTCTCGAGCCTCTTCAACAGTGCAAAAAATGTTATACAATTTATTAGACAAGCAGTTAACATTTTGTCATGACACATGTAGTTTTCTCATTGAAATTTTTTTACTCATATGTCCTAGCAAGCTCATGCAATTCGAGTGAAGGAGGAGGCCTGGTTAAAACAAAATCCAATTTCAAACAACAAAGCCAAGACAATGTTTCTCTGCCACCTATTAAAGTTTGTACCAACGAATTTTCCAGATTTGAATGGTTAGTTACGTAGGCTAAGTTCCATTTAAACAAAAATTGGAATACACAGGTATGATCGAAGAGCTTTAATGGTAGACATGAAAATTAACTTTCACATTGCTACGAAACAAAATCAAACAAGATGCGAAAAACTGCAGATACTAGTAATCAAAGTAAACTAAAGAGGAAAGAAATAGAAGCAATAGACATGAACTTATAGAGGCATATGAAGAATATTGTCCTTCGACTACATTTCGCCATATAGCTGTGCAAATGGTGAACATATATCTACCCTGAGATACAAATATAAACCTCAATTTAGAAAACTCTTGTGCCATGCACTAGTGTTTCGGGTTGGCTAATGTGATCGTTGCTTGCCCAAAAGAAGAGCATAGAAGAGAAATCTTGTTGAGATTGGCTTTGGTGTTGTTGTGTTTAAAAAATTGATGGATGGCCTTTTTATTCCGAGATTTCCCTCCCATTGTTGCAATGTTCATGTGAACGTGTGCACATAATTCTTGAGAATAGTGAGAATTTGATGTTAATAAGTCTCTGGGCCATGCCCCAATGTTGCTCTTGGACTCGTTGCACCTTGCGTGTGGGCGTAATACCCCTCATTGGTTCTCAAAGGGCAAGTACAGAAAGCTTGTGTCTTCTATTCTTTCCAACATAGTGTTGTGATTCTCACTGATCACTAGAAGACTTACTGATTACAGTAAAACAGTAAAAACACTGATCACGGTAAAACAGTAAAATTGGAGAGTAAAAAAAAGGTCTTCGCTATTTCTCACCAGGAAATAAATTTACACACTATGGTAAATACCAAAAAAAAACTCACTACAATTTTTACCTCTCTGGGGTAACTTCCCTCTCTGGGGTAATTTCCTCTCACCGGAGAATTCCCTCACTCTTACACCTCTCTGGGTTTCCTTCTCTCTTTCTCTTGAAGAAGAGAACTTGTGATTTCGGATTTTGGGATGTTTGATCCTCTCCTCATACTCCCCCCCCCCCCTTTATAAGCATGCAAGGGGGAGGGGTAGATGCAACTACCACAAGCATGAGGGAGGAGGGGGTAGATGCAACTACCCCAAGAGGCTGCTGGAACCAACAATTCTCCCCCTCCAGCAGCATCTGAATTGATTGTCATTTAACAAACATCCCAGCCATGTCTCTGCACAGCTCCAGCTTCTCCCGTGTCACCACCTTCGTGAACATATCTGCTGGATTCTACTTCGTGTGGATCTTCACTAGTCTCAACAGGTGTTGATCCATCACCTCCCTATCCAATGATACCGAATATCAATGTGCTTTGTCCGAGCATGATACATCGAATTCTTGCTCAGATCTAAAGCACTTTGACTATCACAATGTACCTTGTACATTTTCTGCTTGATCCCTAATTCTTGGAGAAATCGCTTTAACCACAACATTTCCTTACCAGCTTCTGTAATTGCAAGATACTCCGCCTCTGTTGTGGATAGCGCAACGCACTTCTGCAATCTTGATTGCCAGGACACAGCTCCCCCTGCAAAAGTGTAGACAAATCCTGATGTAGATTTTCTACTATCAAGATCTCCAGCCATATCTGAATCTGTATAGCCCTCCAAGATTAGATCAGCTTCTCCGTAGCACAGACATGCCTTTGAAGTACCCTTCAGGTATCGAAGAATCCACTTGACCGCCTCCCAATGTTCCTTTCCTGGATTAGAAAGGAATCGGCTCACCATTCCCACCGCATGGGCAATGTCAGGACGTGTACACACCATTGCATACATCAAAATCCCAACTGCTGAAGAATAAGGTATCGATGACATCTCCTCCGTCTCTTTCTTGGATGAAGGGCTTGACCTCCTGCTCAACTTGAAGTGGTTGGCCAATGGAATGCTAACTGGTTTGGCATGATCCATCTTGAATCTCTTGATCACGCGTTCAACGTACTTCTCCTGAGATAGCCATAGCTTGTTGTGTTTCCTATCTCGGACTATCTGCATTCCCACAATTTGTTGAGCCGGACATAAGTCTTTCATATCAAAAGACTTAGAGAGTTCCTTCTTCAGCTGACCGATTTTTGTTGCATCTTGTCCAACGATCAACATATCGTCGACATATAAAAGCAATGCAACGAAGTCACCGTCTGGAAACTGCTGTGTATAAACACATTGGTCGGCAGCGGTCCTTTTGTAGCCTTGACTCATCATGAATGAGTCAAACTTCATGTTCCACTGTCGTGGTGCTTGCTTGAGGCCGTACAGACTCTTCTTTAGCTTGCATACGAGGTTTTCTTTGCCTGAAACCTCGAAACCTTCTGGCTGCTCCATGTAGATTTCTTCATGTAGATCACCATGAAGAAACGCCGTCTTGACATTCATCTGCTCAAGCTCTAAATTCAACCTGGCTACCAATCCGAGGATGATGCGGATTGAGGCCATCTTCACAACAGGTGAAAAGATCTCGTCAAAGTCAATACCTTTCTTCTGAAGGAATCCTTTGACCACCAGCCAAGCTTTATGTTTCACCATCTTTCCGTTGCCATCTTTCTTGCGCTTGAATACCAACTTGTTCTTCAGCGCCTTCTTTCCTTGTGGAAGCTTGACCAATTCATAAGTAAAATTCTTTTGCAGAGATTTCATCTCATCCTGCATAGCTTGCAGCCAGCTTTCTTTGTTCTTGTGAGATATTGCTTCATGAAAACTCTCTGGCTCCCCCTCTTCAGAAAGTAGAAGATATTCAGCTTCTGAATATCTAGTTGATGGAATCCTGCCTCGTTCAGATCTCCGTACTTGTGAGTTGTTGACTTCAGGAGGCGTACCATCATCTGCCTGCAGTGATGGTGGTGCAGTAGCTGCTGGAGAGGGTTGTGGCTCCCCCTGCTCAGCATCCGCCTCTTCTTCCACGTCTTGTTCAACAGCCTCCTCTTCTTCTTGTATTTCTTCATGCATCTCTTCGTATTGCGTTGGTGCTGGGTCTGGAACAATGTCTTCAGCGCTTGAGCTTGCAGTTGAAGACGCCATGGGCTTTTCAATGTCTTCCAATGTTTGATTTTCTTGGAACAGCACATCCCTGCTCCGAATAACCTTCTTCGTCTTTGGGTCCCACAACCTGTACCCAAATTCTTCATCTCCATAGCCGATGAAGATACAAGGAATGGTCCTTGCATCAAGCTTCTGCCTTTGCTCCTTGGATACATGTGCAAAGGCTAAGCAACCGAATACCCTCAAGTGGAAGTATGAGGGATTCTTACCAGACCACACCTTCTCTGGAATTGCGAAATCCAAAGGTACTGATGGCGATCTGTTGATGAGGTAGCAGGCGGCACGAACAGCTTCTCCCCAGAATGGCTTTGGTAGCTTAGCCATACTGAGCATGCTTCTGACCTTCTCCATGATCGTCCGGTTCATCCTTTCAGCTACGCCGTTGTGTTGTGGAGTGCGAGGAACCGTCTTCTCATGTCTAATGCCTTGGCTTCTGCAGTAGACATCGAACGCTCTGGAAGTGTATTCGCCTCCATTGTCTGAACGGATGCACTTTAACTTCTTTCCTGTCTCACGTTCGACCATGACGTGGAACAGCTTGAAGAAGTCGAGCACTTGGTCTTTCGTCCTCAAGAAGTAGACCCACACCTTCCGAGAAGCATCATCAATGAAGGTCAGAAAATACCTATTGCCACCCAGCGATTCAACCTCCAAGGGACCGCAAACATCAGAGTGTACCAGACTGAGTAACTCTGATCTCCTTGTTGAAGAAGAACTGAAGGAGACTCGATGTTGCTTGCCAACTAAGCAATGCTGACAAGGATCTAGTCCAGCATCCTTAGTGATTGAGATCAGCTCCTTCTTTGTCAAGAGAGATAACCCTCTCTCACTCATGTGACCAAGTCGTTGGTGCCACAGACTTGGAGTAGCCTCACGTTCCACCACGTTAAGGCTATCGGTACATATCTTCACATGAGTTTTGTATAACGTACCGCAAATGTGCCCCTGTTACGCCCCGCTTCCCTAAAATGGAAGGCGAGACGTGAGGAGGTCCGCTCAGACGTGGAGCTGTGAAGCTGCAGTCTGATAAGCGTATAAAATTCAAATGGCAGGTCCTTGCAATGCAATACGAAACAACAATAATAATCAAGAAGGAGAGACAGATAAAATGTTCAATCTCTGAATATCCATTAATTAAATTACAATATCACAGAAATGCCACCAGGCTAAAGAAAAGAGTCTAAAGGCCCAAACATGGCCAACAAAAGTACAAAGTACAAAAGCAATGGTGCCACGCACCGACAACTAACAGCAAACCTAAACAAGGAAGGAGAACACGAGCGGACTCTAAGACATGTCACCCATGAACACAAACTCCTCCTCGACAAACATTGGCTCTGGCTCAGCGTCAGCAAACACCTCATCCTCAACAATAAGCTCTGGCTCAGGATCTAACATGTGACACCCAAAGAGAAAGGGGCACATGTCAGCAAGTCTACAAGAGACTTGGGCAAGGAAACTGAAAGTAAACTAACAACCTAACAGTTATAATAAGATGCAAAGACATGGCAGTTAAGTATGATGCAACAGTTTAAAGGAAGAGACAAGCACACACGATGTAGCAAAAGCTACCAAATCACTAATTCACGAGTCACTTATCACGAGTCATCACTTATCACGAATCACTTATCACGAATCACTTATCACGAATCTCTTATCACGATCATCACTTTGTGCTCAGAGTTTCCGTCTTTTGGCTAGAGTGGCTGATCGGGCCAACTCCTAAGCTCAAGCGAACGTTTAACCCTACCCCTCCACGTGTATCGAGCGTTGGGAAGCAACACACTGCGCTCGCTTCTGGATCACGAGCCAGGAAGTGTATTTGGCCTAGGGGTGCACCTAGCCTCAATTCACTGTGTAGGAGTCAAGATCCTACTCGCCGCAGCTTACATTTTAAAGTAGCGTGTGCTACACAAACACGATGAACAATCAAGTATGCAATGACATGAACAGATATTCGCGTACCGTTAATTGAAATTAAACATGACATACAAGCATGATGAGGGTGACGGATCTAGCTTCGTTGTTAAGCTAGATCAAGGGGCGACTAGGCAGCTATCCTTTCACTGCCTAGTCTCTTTTACGCTAAAACAAGGAAATGGCCTAAGACATGGCCTAAAACCCTAAGTGGCAAGTTTCACTTGCCTAGCACCGAGGATGACGATCGTGAAGGTTCGTCGCACAAAAAGCTAATCTACGAGAATGGAATCGCTGCCATGGCAAAACAACATCAGAACAATAACCAAAACCAGTTTTATAATCGAATCCTACGACGTCTAATGATCCATTTTATTAGGGTTTCACAAATCACAATGGGGTTATGAGAATATTAAAGGAAGAACACTACCCGTATCAAAGCGGAAGATCGATGCCAAGCAAGCACAGCAACGGAAGAACGATCCGGAGAACCACGGCGCAGATCTGGAAACGGCGAGGAAATCTGGAGAAATGGGATTTGTGGGGTTTTGGGGTTTTGCCGACGGCATACGGGGAGGTGCCGGAGCAAGGAATGACGAGAGGGAGGCTCTTAGAGGAAGGGGCTAGAAGAAGGTTGGGGAATGTTGGGGGATGATTTGGGGAAGGAGGAGGCTCAGGAGAAATGAAAGAAAGAAAGAGAAACGATCGGCTATTTATAGGGATGAACCGGCGGCTGCCCAGAAATTAGGGTTTCGAGGGCGATTAGTCGGTCAAAGAAGAGTGGCTGACCGACTAGTTTAAGAACTAGTCGGTCGGTCGACCAACTGTGACCGACTAAGAGTAAACAGTAACTCCTGGAGGAAAAATGAACTTTGAATTAGTCGGTCTGTGAAGGCTTGTCAACCGACTAGTTTGAGAACTAGTCGGTCGGTGAGTGTTCATAGACCGACTAAGAGTAAACAGTAACTCGGCTGGGAAAATGATCAATGAACTAGTCGGTTAAAGAACAATGGCTGACCGACTAGTTTACAATCTAGTCGGTCGAAAGATGTTCTTAGACCGACTAAAGATAAACAGTAACTTAGGTGAAATTAATCAAAGGAACTATTCGGTCTGAGAGCAAGTTCTGACCGACTAGTTTCACATCTAGTCGGTCGGTGGTTGTTCTTAGACCGACTAACGATAAACAGTAACTCCTGAATAATAATCAAAGCCCACTAGTCGGTCCATGAAGGGTTGCCGACCGACTAGATTTCAATCTAGTCGGTTGGTTCTCCTTCTTGAACCAACTAACGTGCACGAAAAGTGTCGATTCGAAGCGCGAAGCTCCGGGAAGATTTCTACGGCTTCTAGGGTCAACCTATCACTAAGATATGAGCGATATGAAGCTCGTCACGAATGACTTACTCCAAACACAACGATCTAAGGAAGGAAGCTAGAAAGTCACGACGAAACGAACGAAATCGAAAGCTATGGAGACGGAAAAATCACACGAGGAGAAAACCACCAAAACAGATATATTATATCGATAATCCAAGTACATGAAAAACCAGTCGTTACATCCTACCCACCTTAGAATAAAGTCCGTCCTCGGACTTTCTAATATATCTAGTCGCTCAGGTAACTACCCTCAATCAATATCACATTAACATTTCAACTCGGTATATTCATTACAAGTGCTTATATATGCACTAGGTAGTCAATCATTTATTCTACAATCATGTATTTATTCACGCACATTATACGCCTATACCTATCATAGCCAGTCAAATTCATACACGTATTTCAATCATTCATATAGTCACAACATCCTTATATAACTATTAAATACTTATTACATACCATGGTGCACATACTCACCAACAACCAAATAGTTCACGCCACATTTAGATAACTACCTATGAACCAAATAATAAGGATACACTACTCTCTATATCTCCTAGTGTACATCCAATACCAAACACGTCAAAACATGTAATCACACCATACCATTATTGAAACAAGTTCACCATATCTAATATACATTCACCATCATTATAATTTCACGATTTTTGTCATTCAAATGCATGCACACATTTCACCATATTATCACTTCATATATAGTCATATAGCTATATTCACGACACACCACACATACCATAGTCACCAATTCCTATAACTAGCACACACTTACCCGTGCATGGTGCACATCCACGCACGCTAACATGGCATTCATATATACCAATCATATTCAGCACATATACACACTTAGCTTTAGCTAGCACACATATATTCACGCACCCAAGTCCTTAGTGAATAACTATACCACAAGACCAACTCATATAACTATATATTGGTATAGCCACCCACAATCGTGTGCGTAACACAACCAGGCACAAACAACCCAATCATTTACATACATCATCCATCACTATACACCAACCACATACAAATACACCAATGTACATAGAGTATACCCACTCAAGCTTGAGTGAGACTCAAAATCATAGCAGAGTATTCTATATACATAACACAGCATCCATACATATACCAATACTATTCTAATGCATACACATCTACCAACATAACTATATACATATCATAATGTCAAACACCCTTAATATTTAATCAGGTAATATCACATATTTCAATCACTTTATATACCATAATAATATTACAGGCATCCGCACACTTATAATTACAATACTCTCCCTAATAAAAGTATTTATCTATAGTCACACCCATGTATCATATATATTCATACCATATCCATCCATCTATAATTAGTACATTAACGCATCTATTTCATACATAGTTAAGATATGTAATAGTCGGGTATACCTCATGGTATACACGCATACGACATCTCATAAAAACAAGTAATACCAATCAAAATTATAATCCTATTATCATATGTATATCACACTTATACTCATGCAGCTAATACATAACTAGTTACACACAATATACCAATACCAACACACATACAACTTCATATGCACCATGAAATTAAATACACTACGACGACATATCAAATTACACTAATGGGGCCCACCAAACTACATTAAGGTTGACACGGCGACGACAAGTTCTATTGGCTAGACAAAAGGAAAGAAACTGAAATCAAAAGCGTAACGAATAGGAGGATCGAAAAGCATGAGAACTGTCGTGTAATGATGTAATGATGCTCCATTAGGATACATGGAAAATAGTGTAAATAACATGAGCTGAAATACGTGGAATTTTGAAAACTGCTGTACTTCAAAAGTTGGAGTCCTCGTCTGTATAAAAATATTTTGGAGGTCGATGAAACAAATTGTTTGAAATAAGTTTGAGTCGAATATACATAATAGGAGAAAACGGTTTATTGGCTTATATAAAATCATTATAAAAGGAAGTAAATCATTTACACGAATTTTAAGGTCGTAGTTTAGAAAATATTACACGGTAGTAATTTAATAACGTTTGCAAAGTTTCAAATGAAATTAATTTAACTGAAGAATTTAAACTCAGGTTAAATGCTTTCCAAAATCTTTAAGCCAGGGAAAAATTTAAAGTAATCATTATTGAAGCTACTTTTAGAGGGATTAGGATTCGCTAAAAGAACTGATTTACACAAAGCTCTTAACATACGAGCTCAATGAAAAATAATTGAAATTTTATTTAATTTAGAAATTATTCTAAAAGCATGCATGGTGAACGGAAAGATAATATTAACTTAGTAGCAGAATCATCAAAATTTGGTAGTAAGACTTTAAAACCAAATTATGGAAGGTCTAGATCAGTAAATGGTTACGGAAAGTAATTTTACAAAAATCTGAATAGGGGAAAACGATGAGCAGGAACTCGACTTGCTGAAAGCTGAAGTCCCAAGGGACTTGAAAGGTATATTAAAAGTAAGCACGATGTGTTTTTCGAATCAAATTTTAATGGCATAAGTAAGAAGAGAAATTATAAATCGAGTTAGGAGAAATAGAAGTATGGTCCAGAATAATATTGGCATATGAAAAGGGATAAGACATTTATATCGATACGAAAGTATAGGCTGGAAATTATTATAAACTACTAATCTAAAATCTCAACACAAGTTTCGATATTTAAAATCATCAATAATTTAAGTCAGCGAAGGAGCATGAAATCTAATATACATATATTGAAGGTTTTCGAACAAATTTAAACTTAACGAAGGAGGAAAATCGAAGATATTTTTGGGGAAATAAGGATTTGCCAAAAGAACGGGTTGGTATAAAGACTTTGAAGTACGTGTACGACAAGCTTGTAATTGATATATATACAAAAATATAGTTGAAGTTCTATGTAGTTTGGAAAAATATCTCTAAAGTATATATGATAAGCGGTTAAAATAAATTTTCGTAGTTTAGGAGAAAGGATGGTATCGAATCGTCAGGATAATAACAAGGTTTAAAAATCGAAATGCGAAAGATATAAGTTGGAAAATGGTTACAAGATAGTAATTTAAAATTACGACCAAATAATTTTCAAAATCTAAGAATGACTTTTAGCTTAATCGGAAGTAAGGGAAAAATACTAAAAGAGGGTTCAAAACAAAATTTAAATTGAGTGAAAACTTTAAATAATGAAAGAATTCGAAAAATGACTTTGGAAGAATCAAGGGTTGCAACGAAAAGATTTGAAAGGTCAACGATAATAGTAATGAGGGGTCATGTGATTCGAGGATAAGGAAAGTGGTTTATGTGATGAATGCACCTAAATTACGATCCAAGAAAACTACGATGAAAATTTACGGTCAGTAACACCGAAGTGTAGTGACCAGGAAAAGATTGAATCAGAGGGTTCTAATCATCGGTTGACTTAAGGCCAAGGGAAACTTAATCACTAAGGCTTCCTACTGGCTAGAGTATATTAGAGACCTCAGGAAGGTTCTAAGGGAATCGAGATCATGTTCTGTTGGGCCCGAAATCGATGAACCCAAGCGAACGGCTAAGAAATCCTAGGAGTCTATCATGGTCAGAGCTAGACAGGAACCACTAAGGTAACAATTAAGACTATCAAATCAATCACTAGCATGGAGTCTAACAACAATCAGGGGCCTCTAACTAGCAAGCACAAACTTCTAACTAAGTCTTACTATAGTCCCGATCTAATGGATTTCCTACTAAGCTGGGACAGATGCTCTAACACGCCTACCAGCCACCTAAGACATAGGAACGCTAAAAACCTAGACTCCGGGCTTATAATTTGGATGTTCTAATTTATTTAATGGGCATTCTATAATTATCATCGTTGTTCCGATAGTTCGCATTTGCAAATGGACCTGCATGGGCCACCAATAAAACCTGTCACGCCCCGCTTCCCTAAAATGGAAGGCGAGACGTGAGGAGGTCCGCTCAGACGTGGAGCTGTGAAGCTGCAGTCTGATAAGCGTATAAAATTCAAATGGCAGGTCCTTGCAATGCAATACGAAACAACAATAATAATCAAGAAGGAGAGACAGATAAAATGTTCAATCTCTGAATATCCATTAATTAAATTACAATATCACAGAAAAGCCACCAGGCTAAAGAAAAGAGTCTAAAGGCCCAAACATGGCCAACAAAAGTACAAAGTACAAAAGCAATGGTGCCATGCACCGACAACTAACAGCAAACCTAAACAAGGAAGGAGAACACGAGCGGACTCTAAGACATGTCACCCATGAACACAAACTCCTCCTCGGCAAACATTGGCTCTGGCTCAGCGTCAGCAAACACCTCATCCTCAACAATAAGCTCTGGCTCAGGATCTAACATGTGACACCCAAAGAGAAAGGGGCACATGTCAGCAAGTCTACAAGAGACTTGGGCAAGGAAACTGAAAGTAAACTAACAACCTAACAGTTATAATAAGATGCAAAGACATGGCAGTTAAGTATGATGCAACAGTTTAAAGGAAGAGACAAGCACGCACGATGTAGCAAAAGCTACCAAATCACTAATTCACGAGTCACTTATCACGAGTCATCACTTATCACGAATCACTTATCACGAATCACTTATCACGATCATCACTTTGTGCTCAGAGTTTCCGTCTTTTGGCTAGAGTGGCTGATCGGGCCAACTCCTAAGCTCAAGCGAACGTTTAACCCTACCCCTCCACGTGTATCGAGCGTTGGGAAGCAACACACTGCGATCGCTTCTGGTTCACGAGCCAGGAAGTGTATTTGGCCTAGGGGTGCACCTAGACTCAAGTCACTGTGTAGGAGTCAAGATCCTACTCGCCGCACCTTACATTTTAAAGTAGCGTGTGCTACACAAACACGATGAGCAATCAAGTATGCAATGACATGAACAGATATTCGCGTACCGTTAATTGAAATTAAACATGACATACAAGCATGATGAGGGTGACGGATCTAGCTTCGTTGTCAAGCTAGATCAAGGGGCGACTAGGCAGCTATCCTTTCACTGCCTAGTCTCTTTTACGCTAAAACAAGGAAATGGCCTAAGATATGGCCTAAAACCCTAAGTGGCAAGTTTCACTTGCCTAGCACCGAGGATGACGATCGCGAAGGTTCGTCGCACAAAAAGCTAATCTACGGGAATGGAATCGCTGCCATGGCAAAACAACATCAGAACAATAACCAAAACCAGTTTTATAATCGAATCCTACGACGTCTAATGATCCATTTTATTAGGGTTTCACAAATCACAATGGGGTTATGAGAATATTAAAGGAAGAACACTATCCGTATCGAAGCGGAAGATCGATGCCGAGCAAGCACGGCAATGGAAGAACGATCCGGAGAACCACGGCGCAGATCTGGAAACGGCGAGGATATCTGGAGAAATGGTATTTGTGGGGTTTTGGGGTTTTGCCGACGGCATACGGGGAGGTGCCGGAGCAAGGAATGACGAGAGGGAGGTTTTAGAGGAAGGGGGAGGCTAGAGGAAGGTTGGGGAATGTTGGGGGATGATTTGGGGAAGGAGGAGGCTCAGGAGAAATGAAAGAAAGAAAGAGAAACGATCGGCTATTTATAGGGATGAACCGGCGGCTGCCCAGAAATTAGGGTTTCGAGGGCGATTAGTCGGTCAAAGAAGAGTGGCTGACCGACTAGTTTAAGAACTAGTCGGTCGGTCGACCAACTGTGACCGACTAAGAGTAAACAGTAACTCCTGGAGGAAAAATGAACTTTGAATTAGTCGGTCTGTGAAGGCTTGTCAACCGACTAGTTTGAGAACTAGTCGGTCGGTGAGTGTTCATAGACCGACTAAGAGTAAACAGTAACTCAGCTGGGAAAATGATCAATGAACTAGTCGGTTAAAGAACAATGGCTGACCGACTAGTTTACAATCTAGTCGGTCGAAAGATGTTCTTAGACCGACTAAAGATAAACAGTAACTTAGGTGAAATTAATCAAAGGAACTATTCGGTCTGAGAGCAAGTTCTGACCGACTAGTTTCACATCTAGTCGGTCGGTGGTTGTTCTTAGACCGACTAACGATAAACAGTAACTCCTGAATAATAATCAAAGCCCACTAGTCGGTCCATGAAGGGTTGCCGACCGACTAGATTTCAATCTAGTCGGTTGGTTCTCCTTCTTGAACCAACTAACGTGCACGAAAAGTGTCGATTCGAAGCGCGAAGCTCCGGAAAGATTTCTACGTCTTTTAGGGTCAACCTATCTCTAAGATATGAGCGATATGAAGCTCTTCACGAATGACTTACTCCAAACACAACGATCTAAGGAAGGAAGCTAGAAAGTCACGACGAAACGAACGAAATCGAAAGCTATGGAGACGGAAAAATCACACGAGGAGAAAACCACCAAAACGGATATATTATATCGATAATCCAAATACATGAAAAACCAGTCGTTACATCCTACCCACCTTAGAATAAAGTCCGTCCTCAGACTTTCTAATATATCTAGTCGCTCAGGTAACTACCCTCAATCAATATCACATTAACATTTCAACTCGGTATATTCATTACAAGTGCTTATATATGCACTAGGTAGTCAATCATTTATTCTACAATCATGTATTTATTCACGCACATTATACGCCTATACCTATCATAGCCAGTCAAATTCATACACGTATTTCAATCATTCATATAGTCACAACATCCTTATATAACTATTAAATACTTATTACATACCATGGTGCACATACTCACCAACAACCAAATAGTTCACGCCACATTTAGATAACTACCTATGAACCAAATAATAAGGATACACTACTCCCTATATCTCCTAGTGTACATCCAATACCAAACACGTCAACACATGTAATCACACCATACCATTATTGAAACAAGTTCACCATATCTAATATACATTCACCATCATTATAATTTCACGATTTTTTTGTCATTCAAATGCATGCACACATTTCACCATATTATCACTTCATATATAGTCCTATAGCTATATTCACGACACACCACACATACCATAGTCACCAATTCCTATAACTAGCACACACTTACCCATGCATGGTGCACATCCACACACGCTAACATGGCATTCATATATACCAATCATACTCAGCACATATACACACTTAGCTTTAGCTAGCACACATATATTCACGCACCCAAGTCCTTAGTGAATAACTATACCACAAGACCAACTCATATAACTATATATTGGTATAGCCACTCACAATCATGTGCGTAACACAAACAGGCACAAACAACCCAATCATTTACATACATCATCCATCACTATACACCAACCACATACAAATACATCAATGTACATAGAGTATACCCACTCAAGCTTGAGTGAGACTCAAAATCATAGCAGAGTATTCTATATACATAACACAGCATCCATACATATACCAATACTATTCTAATGCATACACATCTACCAACATAACTATATACATATCATAATGTCAAACACCCTTAATATTTAATCAGGTAGTATCACATATTTCAATCACTTTATATACCATAATAATATTACAGGCATCCGCACACTTATAATTACAATACTCTCCCTAATAAAAGTATTTATCTATAGTCACACCCATGTATCATATATATTCATACCATATCCATCCATCTATAATTAGTACATTAACGCATCTATTTCATACATAGTTAAGATATGTAATAGTTGGGTATACCTCATGGTATACACGCATACGACATCTCATAAAAACAAGTAATACCAATCAAAATTATAATCCTATTATCATATGTATATCACACTTATACTCATGCAGCTAATACATAACTAGCTACACACAATATACCAATACCAACACACATACAACTTCATATGCACCATGAAATTAAATACACTACGACGACATATCAAATTACACTAATGGGGCCCACCAAACTATATTAAGGTTGACACGGCGACGACAAGCTTTATTGGCTAGACAAAAGGAAAGAAACTGAAATCAAAAGCGTAACGAATAGGAGGATCGAAAAGCATGAGAACTGTCGTGTAATGATGTAATGATGCTCCATTAGGATACATGGAAAATAGTGTAAATAACATGAGTTGAAATACGTGGAATTTTGAAAACTGATGTACTTCAAAAGTTGGAGTCCTCGTCTGTATAAAAATATTTTGGAGGTCGATGAAAGAAATTGTTTGAAATAAGTTTGAGTCGAATATACATAATAGGAGAAAACAGTTTATTGGCTTATATAAAATCATTATAAAAGGAAGTAAATCATTTACACGAATTTTAAGGTCGTAGTTTAGAAAATATTACACGGTAGTAATTTAATAACGTTTGCAAAGTTTCAAATGAAATTAATTTAACTGAAGAATTTAAACTCAGGTTAAATGCTTTCCAAAATCTTTAAGCCAGGGAAAAATTTAAAGTTATCATTATTGAAGCTACTTTTAAAGGGATTAGGATTCGCTAAAAGAACTGATTTACACAAAGCTCTTAACATACGAGCTCAATGAAAAATAATTGAAATTTTATTTAATTTAGAAATTATTCTAAAAGCATGCATGGTGAACGGAAAGATAATATTAACTTAGTAGCAGAATCATCAAAATTTGGTAGTAAGACTTTAAAACCAAATTATGGAAGGTCTAGATCAGTAAATGGTTACGGAAAGTAATTTGACAAAAATCTGAATAGGGGAAAACGATGAGCATGAACTCTACTTGCTGAAAGCTGAAGTCCCAAGGGACTTGAAAGGTATATTAAAAGTAAGCACGATGTGTTTTTCGAGTCAAATTTTAATCGCATAAGTAAGAAGAGAAATTATAAATCGAGTTAGGAGAAATAGAAGTATGGTCCAGAATAATATTGGCATATGAAAAAGGGATAAGACATTTATATCGATACGAAAGTATAGGCTGGAAATTATTATAAACTACTAATCTAAAATCTCAACACAAGTTTCGATATTTAAAATCATAAATAATTTAAGTCAGCGAAGGAGCATGAAATCTAATATACATATATTGAAGGTTTTCGAACAAATTTAAACTTAACGAAGGAGGAAAATCGAAGATATTTTTGGGGAAATAAGGATTTGCCAAAAGAACGGGTTGGTATAAAGACTTTGAAGTACGTGTACGACAAGCTTGTAATTGATATATATATACAAAAATATAGTTGAAGTTCTATGTAGTTTGGAAAAATATCTCTAAAGTATATATGATAAGCGGTTAAAATAAATTTTCGTAGTTTAGGAGAAAGGATGGTATCGAATCGTCAGGATAATAACAAGGTTTAAAAATCGAAATGCGAAAGATATAAGTTGGAAAATGGTTACAAGATAGTAATTTAAAATTACGACAAAATAATTTTCAAAATCTAAGAATGACTTTTAGCTTAATCGGAAGTAAGGGAAAAATACTAAAAGAGGGTTCAAAACAAAATTTAAATTGAGTGAAAACTTTAAATAAGGAAAGAATTCGAAAAATGACTTTGGAAGAATCAAGGGTTGCAACGAAAAGATTTGAAAGGTCAACGATAATAGTAATGAGGGGGTCATGTGATTCGAGGATAAGGAAAGTGGTTTATGTGATGAATGCACCTAAATTACGATTCAAGAAAACTACGATGAAAATTTACGGTCAGTAACACCTAAGTGTAGTGACCAGGAAAAGATTGAATCAGAGGGTTCTAATCATCGGTTGACTTAAGGCCAAGGGAAACTTAATCACTAAGGCTTCCTACTGGCTAGAGTATATTAGAGACCTCAGGAAGGTTCTAAGGGAATCGAGATCATGTTCTGTTGGGCCCGAAATCGATGAACCCAAGCGAACGGCTAAGAAATCCTAGGAGTCTATCATGGTCAGAGCTAGACAGGAACCACTAAGGTAACTCTTAAGACTATCAAATCAATCACTAGCATGGAGTCTAACAACAATCAGGGGCCTCTAACTAGCAAGCACAAACTTCTAACTAAGTCTTACTATAGTCCTGATCTAATGGATTTCCTACTAAGCTGGGACAGATGCTCTAACACGCCTACCAGCCACCTAAGACATATGAACGCTAAAAACCTAGACTCCGGGCTTATAATTTGGATGTTCTAATTTATTTAATGGGCATTCTATAATTATCATCGTTGTTCCGATAGTTCGCATTTGCAAATGGACCTGCATGGGCCACCAATAAAACCTGTCACGCCCCGCTTCCCTAAAATGGAAGGCGAGACGTGAGGAGGTCCGCTCAGACGTGGAGCTGTGAAGCTGCAGTCTGATAAGCGTATAAAATTCAAATGGCAGGTCCTTGCAATGCAATACGAAACAACAATAATAATCAAGAAGGAGAGACAGATAAAATGTTCAATCTCTGAATATCCATTAATTAAATTACAATATCACAGAAAAGCCACCAGGCTAAAGAAAAGAGTCTAAAGGCCCAAACATGGCCAACAAAAGTACAAAGTACAAAAGCAATGGTGCCACGCACCGACAACTAACAGCAAACCTAAACAAGGAAGGAGAACACGAGCGGACTCTAAGACAGGTCACCCATGAACACAAACTCCTCCTCGGCAAACATTGGCTCTGGTTCAGCGTCAGTAAACACCTCATCCTCAACAATAAGCTCTGGCTCAGGATCTAACATGTGACAACCAAAGAGAAAGGGGCACATGTCAGTAAGTCTACAAGAGACTTGGGCAAGGAAACTGAAAGTAAACTAACAACCTAACAGTTATAATAAGATGCAAAGACATGGCAGTTAAGTATGATGCAACAGTTTAAAGGAAGAGACAAGCACGCACGATGTAGCAAAAGCTACCAAATCACTAATTCACGAGTCACTTATCACGAGTCATCACTTATCACGAATCACTTATCACGGTCATCACTTTGTGCTCAGAGTTTCCGTCTTTTGGCTAGAGTGGCTGATCGGGCCAACTCCTAAGCTCAAGCGAACGTTTAACCCTACCCCTCCACGTGTATCGAGCGTTGGGAAGCAACACACTGCGCTCGCTTCTGGATCACGAGCCAGGAAGTGTATTTGGCCTAGGGGTGCACCTAGCCTCAAGTCACTGTGTAGGAGTCAAGATCCTACTCGTCGCAGCTTACATTTTAAAGTAGCGTGTGCTACACAAACACGATGAACAATCAAGTAAGCAATGACATGAACAGATATTCGTGTACCGTTAATTGAAATTAAACATGACATACAAGCATGATGAGGGTGACGGATCTAGCTTCGTTGTCAAGCTAGATCAAGGGGAATCTAGGCAGCTATCCTTTCACTGCCTAGTCTCTTTTATGCTAAAACAAGGAAATGGCCTAAGACATGGCCTAAAACCCTAAGTGGCAAGTTTCACTTGCCTAGCACCGAGGATGACGATCGCGAAGGTTCGTCGCACAAAAAGCTAATCTACAGGAATGGAATCGCTGCCATGGCAAAACAACATCAGAACAATAACCAAAACCAGTTTTATAATCGAATCCTACGACGTCTAATGATCCATTTTATTAGGGTTTCACAAATCACAATGGGGTTATGAGAATATTAAAGGAAGAACACTACCCGTATCGAATCGGAAGATCGATGCCGAGCAAGCACGGCAACGGAAGAACGATCCGGAGAACCACGGCGCAGATCTGGAAACGGCGAGGATATCTGGAGAAATGGGATTTGTGGGGTTTTGGGGTTTTGCCGACGGCATACGGGGAGGTGCCGGAGCAAGGAATGACGAGAGGGAGGCTCTTAGAGGAAGGGGGAGGCTAGAGGAAGGTTGGGGAATGTTGGGGGATGATTTGGGGAAGGAGGAGGCTCAGGAGAAATGAAAGAAAGAAAGAGAAACGATCGGCTATTTATAGGGATGAACCGGCGGCTGCCCAGAAATTAGGGTTTCGAGGGCGATTAGTCGGTCAAAGAAGAGTGGCTGACCGACTAGTTTAAGAACTAGTCGGTCGGTCGACCAACTGTGACTGACTAAGAGTAAACAGTAACTCCTGGAGAAAAAATGAACTTTGAATTAGTCGGTCTGTGAAGGCTTGTCAACCGACTAGTTTGAGAACTAGTCGGTCGGCGAGTGTTCATAGACCGACTAAGAGTAAACAGTAACTCGGCTGGAAAAATGATCAATGAACTAGTCGGTTAAAGAACAATGGCTGACCGACTAGTTTACAATCTAGTCGGTCGAAAGATGTTCTTAGACCGACTAAAGATAAATAGTAACTTAGGTGAAATTAATCAAAGGAACTAGTCGGTCTGAGAGCAAGTTCTGACCGACTAGTTTCACATCTAGTCGGTCGGTGGTTGTTCTTAGACCGACTAACGATAAACAGTAACTTCTGAATAATAATCAAAGCCCACTAGTCGGTCCATGAAGGGTTGCCGACCGACTAGATTTCAATCTAGTCGGTTGGTTCTCCTTCTTGAACCAGCTAACGTGCACAAAAAGTGTCGATTCGAAGCGCGAAGCTCCGGGAAGATTTCTACGGCTTCTAGGGTCAACCTATCTCTAAGATATGAGCGATATGAAGCTCGTCACGAATGACTTACTCCAAACACAACGATCTAAGGAAGGAAGCTAGAAAGTCATGACGAAACGAACAAAATCGAAAGCTATGGAGACGGAAAAATCACACGAGGAGAAAACCACCAAAACGTATATATTATATCGATAATCCAAATACATGAAAAACCAGTCGTTACAACCCCTTTGCGGTAATCATGGCACCTTTCATCATTCTCCATGTGCCGTTGCTGAAGTGGTTGTCGAAGCCCTGTTTGTCAAGGGCTGTCCCAGAGAGCAAGTTCAGCCGGAGATCTGGCACATGGCGGACATCCTTCAGCGTGATTGTGCAGCCGACGTTTGTCTGAATCCGAACGTCGCCAATTCCCACTATCTTGCAGGAACTTGTATTCCCCATCTTCACGATGCCTAAGTCTCCTGCCTTGTAGTTGGTGAAGAAGTCACTTCGTGGAGTGGCGTGGAATGATGCTGCTGTATCAACCACCCACTCGCTGTCCTGGTTGGAAACGTGAAGGCATGTCTCTTCTTGGATAGATCAGATAGCCACTTCTCCGGTACAAGTGACTAATGCCTCTCCATCCTTCGTCTTCTGTTGAGAACCATTTTGTCCTTGTTCTCGCAACAGCTTCCGGCAGTTTTTCTTCATGTGGCCCTCCATGCCACAATGGTAACACTTGTAAGTAGACCTCCTCCCGTCTGTGGACCTACCACGACTTTTGCTCCTGCCTCTGCCCCAGCTTCGACCACCTCCTTTTTGTCTTCCTCGAGTCTCTGTCACGAGGGCATGCGTTTGGTCGGTACCGGCTTCTTTTCTCCTGGCCTCCTTGTTGAAGAGGGCATCCTTAACCATAGACATGGTAAGTTTTCCGTTTGGAGCCGAATTGATGAGAGAGACCACCAATGTCTCCCAGTTGTCTGGAAGAGAACTGAGAAGGAGAAGAGCTTGCTCTTCATCCCCAAGCTGTAACTCCACCGCAGATAGTTGATTCACCAGGTTCTGGAACTCGCTCGTGTGCTCCGCAATGGAAGTTCCACTCCGCAGCTTCAAATTTACCAGTCGCCTCATTAACAAGGCTTTGTTTCGAGCAGTCTTGGCTTGGTACATGTCCTATAGCTTTTGCCAGAGGGCATATGCGTCCGTCTCCTGTGCAACATGGTGGAAGACGCTGTGATCGATCCATTGTCGGATTTGATCGACCGTCTTTCGATTCATCTTCTTCCAGTCAGCTTCTTTGGTGGAATCTGGCTTTGCTCCTTTGACCTCCAATGGGTCAAATAAATCTTTACAACTGAGGAGATCCTCCATTCGAGGTCTCCACAGTGTGTAATTTATGGCCGTCAGTTTGACCATAGCTCCTGACGATGATGACTCTTCCATTGATATTTTGAAGAGGAAAAAAAATAATGGTTAAAAAAAATTTCACTCCCAAAAATTTGACTCCTTTTTTTACTCTCACACACACAGCTAACCTGGGCTCTGATACCACTTGTTGTGATTCTCACTGATCACTAGAAGACTTACTGATTACAGTAAAACAGTAAAAACACTGATCACGGTAAAATAGTAAAATTGGAGAGTAAAAAAAGGTCTTCACTATTTCTCACCAGGAAATAAATTTACACACTATGGTAAATACCAAAAAAAAACTCACTACAATTTTTACCTCTCTGGGGTAACTTCCCTCTCTGGGGTAATTTCCTCTCACCGGAGAAATCCCTCACTCTTACACCTCTCTAGGTTTCCTTCTCTCTTTCTCTTGAAGAAGAGAACTTGTGATTTGGGATTTTGGGATGTTTGATCCTCTCCTCATACCCCCCCTTTTCACATGTAATTTCTCATTTTCGTTTTTAATAATAATAACCCTTCTTATATCTCTCAGTTTCTTTCTCTCTTTCATTCTTTAATAATCTGTCATCTCCTTTAATTTTTTTTTTGTTTTCCAATCTCAATCTCCTTCTTCTCTCTTCCTTTACTAAGGCTGTTAAATATCTTATTCTTTTATTATATTAAACTTAAACACTTCTCAGGCTCTCCCTCATTCTGTTCTCTCTTCTCTTCTCCATCTACTGTCGTTTTATTTTGTTTCTCCATTTTTTTTTGATTCATTAACCCAAACTTTGCAGCAACCAAGGAATCGAAAGGGGGCTTACGCGAAAAGCAAAGGGGGAGAGGTTCTCACCTCGCGCGACGACGGGGAGGAAGAGGCGGACGGCGGCGCGATTGTCCGACGGGCAGCGACGCGCGCAGCTCAGGCGACGGTGGCGCGCGCTCCTGGCGATGGCTGCGGGTTGGGGATGATGGAGGAGGAAAGGGAAGAAGGAGAGGGTTTGTTGATCAGATTGTGTTTTGAATCTGGGGTTTTAATTTCAGATTGGTTTTGTTTTCCTTCTCTTTATTTTCAGATCTCAGATCTGAATCTAGTTTTGATTTGGATTCTGAATTTGTTTGGGAATTGATATGGGTTTTGGTTTGATTCTGGTTTTTGGGATGGTGGCTGAATTTGATGAATTTGTTAACAAGTGTTTCTGGTTTGATTTGGGGAATGGATTTAGTGATGAAAAGATTTGAGAAATTAGGGGTGATAAGGTCGTGGATTTTGCAGATCAAATTGCAGGGGAGAATACATGCTTAAGAAGATGAGCAGGGAGACACCCCTCTCATTTTGTCAAAGCGGTATTAATTTGATTGGGACGGGTGTTTAATGAAATCTTTAGACTTTGTAGAGACGTATTGCTTTGCTCAAACGAAAACAAAGAGGAAGCCAACTTTGATTTCAGAAGATGTATCTGGTTGTTTAAAACGTGTGTGTAGTTAAGGGTTAAAGCATTTACATAATTAAGTAAGTTTAATTAGTCATCATTAAAATGAAAAAGTAATTTGTGAAATTAATTGAAGTAATTAAGATTTTGTAATTAGTAGAATAATTAAGTCAAATTATTTTAGTTAAAACTTGATGGTAAATAATGACGACGCGGTAAAACGAATTCAGTGACGCGCTCGCGTCGACACGTACGGACGAAAAGTTATCTGAATGACTGAAGAAAATACTGGTACGCACAATCGAAAACAAGCCTAAAAATACTGGCCGTTACATTCTACCCACCTTAGGAAAAATTCCGTCCTCGGAATTCTTATCAACTAAAGAGCAGGAAACAAATATGGATAACGCTCTCGTATCTCATCTTCTTGCTCCCAGGTAGATTCTCCTGGCGAGTCACGGCGCCACATCACTCTGACTAGATCAACAGTCCGGTTCATGAAGACTTTCTGACATCGATCTAGGATCTCCACTGGTTGCTGTTCGTACGTCAGGTCTGGTCGAACAGTAATCTCAGAGTAGTCCACAGCATGAGAAGGGTCGCTGATATAACGACGGAGCTGGGACACATGGAAGACATCATGAACTCTCTTCAAGGATGGTGGCAAAGCTAAGCGATAAGCTACTTCTCCAACTCGCTTTAGCACATCGAATGGTCCAATATATCTCGGGCTAAGCTTGCCTCGCTTCCCAAATCGAACCACTCCTCGATTTGGTGAAATCTTCAGAAACACATGATCTCCCGGCTGAAACTCCAGAGGACGTCGTTTAGCATCTGCCCAATGTTTATAACGGTCCTGGGCAATCCGAATCTTATCTCTAATATCTCGCACAACATCAACTGCTTCCACTATCATCTCTGGCCCCAAGAGCTCTCTATCACCTACGTCATCCCAACTCAGTGGCGATCAACAGTTCCTCCCGTAGAGAGAAGCAAAAGGCGCCATGCCAATGCTCGCCTGGTAGCTGTTGTTGTAGGAAAACTCCACCAGGTGCAAATGATCCTCCCATGAACCCTTGAGATCCAACATGCAAGCTCTCAACATATCCTCCAAGATCTGAATAGTGCGCTCCGACTGTCCATCCGTCTGTGGGTGATACGCAGTACTGAACTTCAGACTGGTACCCAGATTGGTCTGCAGACTCTTCCAGAACTGAGACGTGAACCTCGTATCACGATCTGATACAATGCTCACAGGGACTCCATGTAAGTGCACGATCTCCTACACGACATAATTTACATCACGACTTGTACCAGAAGGAAATTATAAAGGCATGAGTTAGGTCATTACCTCCATATACTTCCTTGCTAATATCTCCGTGGATTGCCCAACTCGGAAGGGTATAAAGTGCGTGGATTTGGTTAATCGGTCAATGATAACCCAAATCGCGTCGTTCTGCTTGGTGCTCCGAGGCAAGCCAGTCACGAAGTCCATCGTGATGTGCTGCCACTTCCACTCGGGAATCGGCAGAGGTTGCAATAGTCCAGCAGTGCGATGATGTTCAGTCTTCACTTGCTGACACACGAGGCACTTGGCAACGCTCCGTGCCACACTTCTCTTCATCCCATGCCACCAGAAATTCTGTCGAAGATCCTTGTACATCTTAGTACCTCCAGGATGAATAGAATAAGGTGAACTGTGAGCCTCATTCATCAACTCCTCTCTGTTATCTCCTGCAGGTACGCAGATCCTACTACCATATCTCAAAGATCCATCCGCGTGAATCAGAAAATCTGTCCGAAGTCCTGATTCGACTTGTTCTCTGATCTTCTTCAACTTAGCATCTCCCGCTTGAGCAGTCTTGATTCAATCCACGATCGTCGATGGAATCTGCATGTTCATCAACGACGATGTGACTCCCGGTAGAACAGCTTCAACATCCATCCTTCGCAGATCCTGCTGCAATCTCCACTGAGCTGTGAGAATCATCACTTCGGGCAGTCGACTCAAGGCATCCGGTACGACATTCACCTTCCCAGGATGATACTGTAGATCGATGTCGTAGTCTGCCATCAATTCCAACCATCTATGCTGTCTCATATTCAACTCCTTCTGGGTAAATATATATTTCAAACTTTTGTGATCAGTGAAAATTTTCACTTTCTCACTCAGTAAGAAATGTCGCCAGATCTTCAGTGCAAAGACGACAGCGGCTAGCTCCAAATCGTGGGTCGGATAATTCTTCTCATGGACCTTCAATTGTCGCGAAGCATATGCGACCACATGATTGTGCTGGTGCAGAACGCATCCAAGTCCCTTGCCTGATGCGTCGTAGAAAATCTCGAAGCCTCCGCTTCTGTCCGAAATAGCTAAAACTGGTGCAGTAGTCAGTCTCTCCTTCAAGGTAGAAAGAGCTTGCTCACAAGAGTCTGACCAACTGAACTTAACATCCTTCCTCGTCAATCTCGTCATCGGCTCAGCTATCCTCGAGAAATCCTTGATAAATCTGCGGTAGTATCCAGCCAATCCAAGGAAACTCCTGATGTCCGATGCCGATCGAGGTGTAGGCCATTCACTGACTGCTTTGACCTTCTCCGGATCCACTGAGATACCAACTCCCGATACTACATGCCCAAGAAATGCAATTCTATCCAGCCAGAATTCGCATTTGCTGTACTTGGCATATAGTCTATGATGACGGAGCGTCTCTAACACCATCTTCAAATGTTCTGCATGCTCCTCCTCGCTCTTCGAGTACACCAAGATGTCTTCTATGAAGATCACTACGAACTTGTCGAGGAAGTCGTAAAAGATAAGGTTCATGAGATTCATGAACACAGCAGGAGCGTTGGTCACACTGAACGGCATGACAACGAACTCATAATGCCCGTACGTAGTCCGAAAAGCGGTCTTGAGCACATCTTCCTTCTTGACTCTGACTTGATGGTATCCGCTCCGGAGATCCAACTTCGAAAATACCCTCGATCCACCAAGCTGATCGAAGATATCATCAATACGGGGTAGCGGGTACTTGTTCTTCAATGTGATCTGATTCAACTCCCGATAATCAATTCACATCCTCCTCGATCCATCCTTCTTCTTTACCAGCAAGACGGGTGCACCCCATGGAGATACGCTGGGATGAATGAAACCCTTCTGTAGTAGCTTATCCAACTGCTTCCTCAACTCTTCTAATTCTGCAGGAGCCATACGGTACGGCGCCTTCGAAATTGGCTGAGCTCCTGGCATAAGATCGATGCCGAACTCCAACGCTCGATCAGGCGGTAGTCCAGAAATGTCTTCAGGGAAGACGTCTTCGAAATCTCTCAGTACTACAGGCTTCTCTGGTTCGGCAATCATAGATGCAACAGTCAATCGGTAAGGCTGAGCTCGGAACTTGACAGGTCCAAGCGAACGTCCTCCGCCGACAAACTCGAACACTGGGTGATCAGGAATTTCGAACACCACTTTCTTCCGGTGACAGTCGATCGTGGCATAAAAAGCTCCTAACCAGTCAATGCCGAGAATAGCATCAAAGTTGGGTAGGTCGTGGACAATGAGGTTAGCATATAATTCGTGTCCACTAATCACCAACAGGCATGGTCTACATCCCAGTGCAACCTTCACTACACCATTCCCAGTTGTAATGTTCCAACACTTGGGAAGTGTATAGGTGGGTATCGAGTGTTCGACTACGAACTTCCGAGATAGGATGCACCTGGAAGCCCCAGAATCGAACAAGGTCAAGGCCGGGTGAGATGAAACTAAGATGACACCTAAGGGTAACATGCAACTAGATTAACATGGATCTAACTAATCAAATATAATACATAAATAAGGAAGACTAGTATAGAGGTTACCTGCAATAACTCCGTCCTCAGTCTCCGCCTCTACTGCAGTCATCGTGAAGGCTTGCCTCCTAGGCTGAATGGCCTGCTGGAAAGCCTGCTTCTGGGGAATGAGAGGCGCTCCACGTCCGGCAGCTACTGGAGCTCTCTGCTGCTGAACTCCGATTGGTGCCTTCCACGGCTGCTTAGCACTCGGGCAATCCTTCAAAGTATGTGAAGCGTCGCCACAAACCAAGCACTGGACCAGAAGCCTCATGCACTGCTCCTTCACATGACCAGTCTTGCCGCAATGACTGCACGTCTTCTGGCTAGGCCCACCTGGCCTCTTAAACTGCACGGACTGATTAGGCTTGAACCCAGGCCTAACCACAGCTCTGGCCTGCTCCATAGGTCTCTTCGCAGTACCTGGATACTGCCCTCTCTTCTGATTGGCAATCAGCTCTTGCCTCTTGGCAGCTATCAGCAACTTCTGGTAAGAGTCTAAGTCCGAAGAGGAAATCAGACTCTGCAGCTCCAAAGATAAACCCGGTAAGAATCTCTGAGCTCGATCCTCAGCCGTCTCCACCATCTTCGGCGCAAAGCGACTCAGTCTCATGAACTCTTGGTGGTACTGATCCACCGTCAGATTTCCTTACTTCAGATTGATGAACTGCTGCATCAGCTCCCTCCTGGCAGCTCGAGGAAAATACTCCTCATTAAATCTCGTCTTGAAAGTGGCCCAGGGAATAGGCTTCACTAACATCTGCTCTTCTGACTCCCACTAACTGTGGGCATTGTCCTTCAGTTGCTTCTTCACTAAGTCAACCCATCCAGCCGGGTTAACCTTCGAGAGAAGCAGATTATCCTCCGTGTTCTTCATCCATTCATCCGCAGCTAATGCTCCTTCTGATCCAGTGAAATATGACGGGCCCAGCTCCCGAAACTGCTTCGCTCCCGGCTCGAAGCGAGGGGCATTCTGAAGCATGCCCTGCTGAACCTGCATCATCTGATGCATCATCCTCATCATCTCAGCCGTGGTGGGTTCTCTATCAGCATCCGCAATACGTCCTGCTCCACCACCAGCTCCAGATCCACTACCAGCTCCTCGGGTAACGCGTCTACCGGCCATCTAAGACAATGAAATGTTCAGGTTAGACTTAATCATGACTCGAATGTTATGAATAATTAATTGGATGTTATTATCATCAATGTTGTTTCGATATTTCGCAGATGCAAAGAGGACCTGCATGGGCCACCACCAAAACCTGTCACGCCCCGCTTCCCTAATATGGAAGGCGAGACGTGAGGAGGTCCGCTCAGACGTGGAGCTGTGAAGCTGCAGTCTGATAAGCGTCTGTAAAAATTTCGAAAAGGTAGCAGGTCCTTGCATTGCGACGAAACAACAACAACAATAATAAAGCAGGTAAAAGAACATCCACCAACAACATCCAACAAATATTACATCACAGAATAGTCACAAAAGTACAAGCCTGAACAATAGGCCTAAAGCATGGCCAAACAAAACAAGGAGAGATAGGTGCTACGCACCGAAACCTAACAGCAACTAAGGAAAGGTAACAACTAAGTGGAGACTCCAAACGAGTCTAGGACTGGTCACCAGTGTCCTCGAACTCGGTCTCAGCAGCGACCTCAAACTCAGCGTCAACAAACTGCTCGTCCCCTGCTACCTGCTCTGTCTCAAAACCTGACATGTGACACCCAAAGAGAAAAGGGCACATGTCAGCAAAAGTCTCCCAAGAGGGCGGAGGACTTTTGTGCAAGGATACAAATAAAATAATGCAGCTAGCAATTCTAACATGATGATATGGCATGACATTAAAAGAGTGCAACAATTAAATGAACAAGATAATAATAATCAAGCACGGTGTAGCAGAAAGCTACAATTCACTATTTCACGATTCACGAATCACTGATTTATCACTTTGTGCACAGAGTTTCCGTCTTTTGGCTGAAGTGGCTGTACGGGCTCACTTCTACGCTCAAGCGATCATTTAACCCTACCCCTCCACGTGTATATGGACTGGCACCCATCTTCTGGATCACGAGCCAGTAAGTGTTATTGGCATAGGGTTGTGCCCGCAAAGTAGGTGCCTAGCCTCAATAGTTACAATTATTGTAGCGTGTGCTACGCAATCACGATAGAACAATTTGATGCATGACATGACATGGTAATGAGCAGTTAAAGTGCGTACAGTTAATTGAAAGTAAACGTGACATGATAGAATGAAAAGATAGCATGGTAAAGGTGTCGGATCTAGCTTTGTTGTCAAGCTAGATCTAGCAAGGGCGTCTAGGCGACTATCATTTCACCGCCTATTCTCTTTTACACAATTTTACAAATTGGCCTAAAACATGGCCTAAATAATTACTGGCAAGTATCACTTGCCTGTTTCCAGTGATATCAGTTGTCGTGGGTTCGCATCGACGAGCGTTACGCTATAGAACGACTGGTTCTCTGTTTCAGTTAATTAATTCACTGAATTAGATCTTTTGCAAAATACGTGCAATATTGAAATAACCATCAACCTATTACTAGTGGCATGGTTATCATCAACCCCTTAACCACTATCCAAATAACCTGACCCCTATTCTGTTCTCTCTTCTCTTCTCCATCTACTGTCGTTTTATTTTGTTTCTCCATTTTTTTTGATTCATTAACCCAAACTTTGCAGCAACCAAGGAATCGAAAGGGGGCTTACGCGAAAAGCAAAGGGGGAGAGGTTCTCACCTCGCGCGACGACGGGGAGGAAGAGGCGGATGGCGGCGCGGTTGTCCGACGGGCAGCGGCGCGCGTAGCTCAGGCGACGGCGGCGCACCGCTGGTGGCGCGCGCTCCTGGCGATGGCTGCGGGTTGGGGATGAGGGAGGAGGAAAGGGAAGAAGGAGAGGCTTTGTTGATCAGATTGTGTTTTGAATCTGGGGTTTTAATTTCAGATTGGCTTTGTTTTCCTTCTCTTTATTTTCAGATCTCAGATCTGAATCTAGTTTTGATTTGGATTCTGAATTTGTTTGGGAATTGATATGGGTTTTGGTTTGATTCTGGTTTTTGGGATGGTGGCTGAATTTGATGAATTTGTTAACAAGTGTTTCTGGTTTGATTTGGGGAATGGATTTAGTGATGAACAGATTTGAGAAATTAGGGGTGATAAGGTCGTGGATTTTGCAGATCAAACTGCAGGGGAGAATACATGCTCAAGAAGATGAGCAGGGAGACACCCCTCTCATTTTGTCAAAGCGGTATTAATTTGATTGGGACGGGTGTTTAATGAAATCTTTAGACTTTGTAGAGACGTATTGCTTTGCTCAAATGAAAACAAAGAGGAAGCCAACTTTGATTTCAGAACATGTATCTGGTTGTTTAAAACGTGTGTGTAGTTAAGGGTTAAAGCATTTACATAATTAAGTAAGTTTAATTAGTCATCATTAAAAATGAAAAAGTAATTTGTGAAATTAATTGAAGTAATTAAGATTTTGTAATTAGTAAATTGTAATTAGTAGAATAATTAAGTCAAATTATTTTAGTTAAAACTTGATAGTAAATAATGACGACACGGTAAAACGAATTCAGTGACGATAGTAAATAATGACGACACGGTAAAACGAATTCAGTGACGCGCTCGCATCGACACGTACGGACGAAAAGTTATCTGAATGACTGAAGAAAATACTGGTATGCACAATCGAAAACACGCCTAAAAATACTGGCCGTTACACGTTTGATAGCCAAAATTAATTTATCTCCATATGTTTATTCTCTAAAGCTCAAGATTGGTTTATCATTGAAACCAAGTGTCACATATTATAATTCAAGTTGATTGAAACGTTAGTAATCTCTCCAACAGGACATACATCGAGAATTAGATGAAACAAAAATAAATCTTAATGTCAAATGTGCAATTCTATTTTGATTTATGTTTATTCTTATATTGTTTGTGGCGTTTTGTTTAAAGATCGTTGTTAGCTTCGGTTCTTAATTCATGATTCTTAATTTTTGTGTAGTAATTAATTATATACTTACAAGCATTTACCTAACCCCTTACAAGTGGTCTCAGAGCAAGGTGACTGATATCAATCCTATAGCAGATAGTTTTTTAAAGAGCGATAAAATCAGAGAATCAATAGCTTCAAGCTCATATATGGCGGTTCATACTCGACGGCTGGTAACGTGCAATACAAGATAGAGAAGTTTGATGGTAAGAAAAAAATTTAGATATGACAATACAAGATGAGAGTAATCTTGAGGAATGATCATGTGCACAAAGTGGTATATGATATGGATGGTTACCAACGGATATCTCAAAGAGGGAGAAGATGAAAATGGATGAATCGGGTATGATGACTATCTAATTAAGCCTATCTGACGAGCTGATTTATCAGGCATTCGAGCATACTACGGTTAAGGGACTATAGAAGAAGCAATAAAAGTTGTATCTGAAAACCCACTCACTAATAGATTGATCTTACTGAAAACGTTCTTCATTTTCAATATGCGAAACAATACGTCATTGAAGCATCAACTAGATACCTTCAACATCGTAGGGATGAAGATGAAAACAATTGGATTGACTATAGAGTCAAAACATGCGGTGATGAATTTGCTTCGATCGTTATCGAAGCGATATACAAAACTCCTATAAGCTGTCGCCCCTAAATTACCAAAATACACATGCCCTACGGTTTTTACCTAAAATTACAAATATGCCCCTCTGGACCCAGAAATTACAGATTTGCCATTATGGCCAGAAACCCTACTCATACCATTACTCCGCCCACGAAAAACCATCGTGTCCTCAAGGTGATGCATGATGTCCACGAGTGCGCTTTTCCGAGTGTTGGAGCATGTCTCATCGCCTCCTCCTGGATCAAAATGCCACCCACGAGCTCCATCCTCCTCGAACTGTTGTGGCAGGAGTGGAAGAGCATGCGCCGCTGAGTCTTCTATGCCTTGGGTTTTTCCGTTCTGAATTTGGACTCCAAACTGGTCCGAAATCGTCAAAATACGAAAACTGGGAAGAAAATCAGCCAAAATTCCCCCAAAAAACTGAAATTTGCAAAGCCGTACTGTTCGTCGGCTCGAGGCCGGCGGCACGACTGAGCCGGTATCTCCATCGGCTCGTAGAGCCGGCTCGTAGAGCCGGCTCGAGCTGTCGGCCGCAGCACCAAATCGGATGGATTGAGCCAATCCCGAGTCGATCCTGAGCCAATGGAGGCACACCAGTGCCGACTACCATTTCCAGCGATTCCGACAGCTGATGCGGCAATGTTGGGCCTGTTGGCTTCGTCTCTTCTGGGTGCACTTGGTAGTGGTAAAGGCAATCCGACATCTCACCGGAGGCATCGCCAGCTACAAGTGAAGATCCTCGCATCTATTTTTCAGAGGCTCCGACGTCCGATGGAAGTGACGAAGGCGGCTCTAGGTTTGCCCGGAGGTGACGAATGCAATGGTGGTCGCGACTGTCGACGATCTTGCTGGCAGCGCCACCGATGACGCTCGAAAACCCCCGCCGATACTTTCAGGCGGCCCGATATTGTCACCGAAGCTCTGTGGGCTCGTTGGAGGTGCTGCGGCCCTCTGTGGGCTCGCCAGACTTGTGGCGACCCCCTGCCACCCCAAATGGCTTGTCATCGTCTCTTGTCGGCGTCAGATCTGAGTCGTCGACGGCTATAGGTTTTTCATCTGTTCTGTTTGCCCTTGTCTTCTCCAGATCTGGGCGGCATTCGCCTCTTCTCCGGATCTGGTAGATCTACGCTTCAAACCTTCAGATCTGGAGCCGGATCATCTTGGGAATGGAGCTCCTCGCCGAAAGGTGTCGTCTTTAGCTTCGGATTTGAGTTTTCATTCAGATGTGAACTCCTCGCCGCCTTTGGATCTGAGTTTTCGTTCAGATTCTGTTTCACCGTCGGATCCATCTTCAGCCGCTGCTTTGAATCAATCTTCTTGGCGAGCACCGCAAACTTCTGATCTAGGGCTTCCATGAATTGAGCGAACATTTGATCCCATTGATCAGATCTCGTAGCCGCCATAGATCGACGAGCTCTGATACCAATTTATACGATCTGGATCTAGAATTAGGATAAAAATATGATTTTTATGGGGTTTTGGGGGTGAAAATGGGATTTTTATGGTAAAGGAGGGATTTTTATGGCTATGGAAGAGATTTGGGAAAGAAAGGTGGTATTTTTATTGATAAAAACTGAAATACAAAGATAAATTTGGCCACTTTCGAGAGGTGAGTCGCTCTGCTAGCTTTGATTCAAGATTAAGCTTAAATCTCCCACTAGATCAAAAGAGATCTAACCTATTCTTCTCAATACTCAACATCACCTCTGCTCTAGATCTCTCCTCTATTTTATAATAAAACTCATATTGAGCCGTCGGCCCTAAGTTACCAAAATACCTCTGCCATATGGATTTTACTCAAAATTACAAATCTGTCCCTGGACCCCAAAATTACAGAAATGCACATGTGCCCAGAAATTACAGATTTGCCATTACGGCCAAAAACCCTAATTATATCAAACCTCCTCCACTCTCATTAATTCAAAGAAAGAAAATCAAAAGAAGGGTCTCCCTCACTCACCTTCTTTCTTCAACCGAACACACACACACTCTCTCTCTCTCTCAGCTCTCTCTTTCAATTGCCGACAACCCACAAGCCATCCTCACATTTTTCTTCCTCGCATTCCACACAAGCAGGGGAGTTCTGTTGTCATCGTTCGTTAACCCCTAAGACGAAATTTCTCAATCATACGCCACCAATGACGATCTCATGTCCCCTCCCCGCTTCTATGAATCTCCTCTTATCTCTCTCAGAGAATTTGGAGGATAACAAATTATTTTCTCAAAAAAAATCGAAGTTCTTCGCTTAGTGAATTTTCTGTGTCCTTCGGATTTTGATCATCTTTCGTTGGAACGTTAATTCCTTTGTGGATCAAGCAATCACCATTAGTGGAGGATTTGAACGGGGAATCTTCGGTATTTTCGTCGTCTACGGTGCACAGTAAATCTCTTTAATTCTCTTATTTTGGAGTAGTGTTTGTTGGATATTTCATCAATTTCAAAGAGAAGATAGTCCCACATTGGATGGGAGATAACACTTTGATGGGTTTATAAGAGTCTTGTTGTTAATGGGCTATTGGACTTGTTAATGGGCTAGGATTTGGGGGTAGCTCGCGTGCGCATGAGCCCAAGCAAGGGGGCTGAGCCCAAACCGGGTTGAGCCGAATGGAAAATGTGGGCGTCGGATCCGAAAAACCTTAGCGTGTGTGTGCTGGCGTCGCGCCTGTGCAGGGGGGTTCACGGGTGCGCCCACGGAGTGCCCAAGTTTTACATCATGTTTTAGCCCTCTTACTTTTAGAGAATTAAAAGCCCATTATGTTTTCAACAGCCATATTTTTTGTTTTAATTGCTGTTTAATTTTTGCAACAGCTATTTTCTTATTGATGGCTCATTAAACTCTCCAACGGCCACTTTCTTATTAATGGATGAATTCCAACGGTCCTTTTTTCCACATCTATATATACTCAGCGTATCAAGAATTGGAGAGTTGATCATCATTCTCTTCGTCCATAGAATTTCTCGTTACTTCTGCTTTTGTTGTTCTTCTGTTCGCTTCTGCGACCAGCTGTTCCTCTGCTATTCATCTTCGTCTTCATGTGCGATCGAAGAACTGTTGCTGCTCGCTGGAGCCTTGTATTGTGAGTGCACACTTACAAGGCCGTTGCCGTTGAATCCTGGAGGGTAGCCGCTGGACCTGACTTGCACCGAGTTCACACTCTGAGGGGCGGAAATCTACTCTTAAGGACAGTGCCTAGCACGCCTCGGTTTTGCCTGATAAGTCCTTTTTCCTCGGTTTTTCATAGCATCATCCTCTGATTTGTTAAATATTTCCAACAATCTTAAGAGTAGATCTTGGATGCTGCTGTTGTTATACAACAATTTCATTTCTCTTGTTTCTTGCCGATTGCTTTGTTACTTCAACATACCCTATTTCTGACCGTGGACACTAGCGATAATGGTTAATTATTCCTTAGTCTGATAATAAAGTTAGTATGGGTCTTGCAGATGCAAAACATTATAATCTGGTGAACAATTTATTACAATATTAAATTTATATTTTAGAGTGTAGATTTTCCTATGATATATAATCTCAGTGATTTGGGTAGTGAAATTGTGACAAAACTGTCTATATGCAATGAACAGAAGGAAAGAGCTCTAAGACAAAAGTACTAAATGAAATACATGCATTAATCCTTAAGGATGAGAGGTTCAGTGCTTTCTGTAGATGCTGTATATATGATGTTTTGTGGTGTTGATAGAACTTAAATATATTTGCAGCATTCTACATGTAATCAATCAGATGTCATTTCTAATCTTGGCACCATTAGCACTTTCCGACGATCTAAAAATTATATAATGTATTTTAAATCTTCTCTAATGTGTTATTTGGTTTTATGTTCACTATAAGGTAAATATATTGTGTCACTTCTATGTATGTCATTCGCTTACATATATCTCTAACTGAATATGAAATAGTAAACCAACACAACATCACAAGGATACCAAGAAATGGCAAATCATGTAAGTATATATTTATTGTTGCATGGATTTTCCATGCCTATGCGACAAATCTGGAAAGACTAGGATATGCTAATAATAATTGACATTTTCTATGGATTTTTCCATCGGTAGTGGCCGTATTTATTTTTTATAATAGACACTATTTATGATAAATGTGGACATTTGTATATTTGGATGAATTTTAGGAACTGTCGTTTTCAGCTAATTTTGGTGGAGATCGCAACTCAGGTTATATTTGGATTACATGGTTAACTATATTCAGATAAATTTATACATTACAATTTTATATCAACCTAAATGGAAAAGCTTATCTCAGTATGTAATGCAGTTTAAAGAGTAATTAAACAGTGTTCAGTATTTTTTGTAATGATATTTGGATCCCGTACTGTTTATTAATAAGAGAGAATAAAAAAAATTAAACAATGACATTTTTTTGGTCAGTTTCTCAAGGTTAGCATTTAATGGCTACTTATCTGAATCTGAAAAATGTTTTTATTGAAGATTAACTATCGGAAGATAGACGGGTGTATTCATACAGAAAAGTACATTATAGTGTAGAAACATAATTCTGCATAGGTTTGTAAAAGTGTCAAGTAAGCTTAACTAAGGATCATGATTATATCTAGACAACTTTTCTTTTGGGGTCTCAAATGGGTCCATTGCACTTTATATGTGTACATATGCTTTAAGTATTTGTAGTCTACTGTGTGTTTGAGTCCCTTCCGGCTTATCTTGGTGCATGAGCTTAAACATGAAAAATGTTGACATTATTGATATCGTGTGATTATCTTCTATTTGAAGCTTGTCTCTTTCCCATGCTCCTTGAGCCAACTCAGCCAAGAATCTGTTGTTGGTTGGCAATGACTATTTTTAGATGATGTCTAAATTTTCATGAAGCCTTTAACATAGAGTTGTTCTCTAAATTTACAAGTGAGTAATGATCTCATATAATGTGATGTCAACATATATGTTAAGCTACCATAAAATGAAAAAGGGGTTTTTGCCATTGGTGGATGATTCGTGTGATTATTTGTCTGCTTGGATTTAGTTTAAGGGGATGTGTAAAATTTTCATTTGATTGATGTATTCGAAGACTGAAATTTGAGAAGGCATTCTTCGTTTCATGAACCCTTTTGTGGGCTTTATCAATTAGATGCAATCCACTCCTTATTTAGTATTCTAGTATGGAATACATATCTATCTATTTTTTTAATTTAAAAAAAATCTCTTTTTGTGTCAAAAGATGAGCTTTTGATTTCATTTGCAAATTGTTTGTGTGTAAAAGCACCAACAGGTAAATATTTTTGTGGATTTTTGAGTCCCTTGTATTTTGATATTGGGTGGTTGCAGGGGGTGTAATTCTATACAGAACATCTTTTTCATTAATGTTCATTTTTGATGACTATTAATTGCATGTTCTTGGCTGTGAAAATAGAAATGAGGCAAGTTTTGAAATGTTTTTTGTTTTGTTTGTACGTGAGTATAAATGTTGTTATTTCTAAGTTTTGAAATGTTTTGTTATTTGTACGAGATTTGAAAGCTGTATGTCTTTTGCCATTTTCTTCGTACAATGTAGTTTTGGTGTTTCCATTGAATTATCAATGTTTAATGGCCACTTTTATTGGATGTGTTGTCTAAGTGTTTAGAATAGAGTGATGTGGATGCATATTAACAGCAATTGCCTGTTACCATGAGGTACTTGAAGTACATAGAAATTCATTTGCAAAATTGGGAAACGATATACTAAAGTTAAAATGATATCTTAGAAATAAAAGGGATGGCTGCTCCTTGATTGTTGTTCTGAACTTAATTTTTTGCGCTCAGATTCTTGTATCTGACAGTCTCAGATATATGTTAAACTTCTGAAAAAAATTTAAGTGCGTGTTGCAAATTCAGCCATCTGCTTCAAAGTTGAAATGTTTTTTTTGGTTATGATAATGTTACAGGAAATGTTGTTGTCAGCCATTAAAAGAGTTTGAGTTTGTTTTTATAAAACCTGTTTACCTCAATGTGTGGGGGTACTTAGCTAAAGTTATTTTACCAGAACCTAAGTAAAGGAAATTAGGTCCTAAAACTTTTGATTGAATGTTTATAGGCTATGCTCAAAATAGTGCTTCATATAGATTCCTAGTTGTTAGAAGTGAGCTAAATATCATGGAGTCTAACACTATTGTTGAAACCTAGTATGCTGATTTCTTTGAGTACATATTTCCAATGAAGATGGATAATGGTAGGTTGAATTGAATTCTGCATCCCACTCATTTCACACTTCTGATGCTTAATCACATGATGATGATGATGAGATAGAAGTAAGGAGTAAAAGAGTTAGGAATGAGACTAATTGTGATCCATCAGTTTTAGAAGGTTTTACTGATGCAAGCTGGATCTCTGATTCAGATGATCTTAAATCCACAAGTGGTTATGTTTTTACACTTAGTGGAGGTGCAGTGTCTTGGAAATCATCCAAGCAAACATGTATTGCTCGGTCTACTAAGGAGTCCGAGTTTATTGCCTTGGAGAAGGCATGTAGTGAAGCCGAATGGCTTAAGAACCTTCTTGGTGATCTTCCCATTTGTGAAAAACCGGTACCGTCTGTGTCTATCCAGTGAGATAGTCAAGTTGTAATTGCAAAAGCCAGAAATACAATTTTTTAATGGGAAGAATAGGCTTATATGCCTAAGGCACTCTATTGTGAGTCTGTTGCTAGATCATGGGATTGTGTCCCTTGATTATGTTAGGTCAGGGATGAATTTGGCAGATCCTCTGACAAAACCACTAAATAGGAAATTAGTGGAAGGTACATCGAGGGGAATGGGACTTATACCTAAAACATAGGTCAAGAGTGATGGTAACCCAACCTATGTGATTGATGATCTCATGAAGTAGGTTCATATGGGTAACAACAAGTCACTTGTTGATCGTGAGGAGCACTATCATTATGTTCATGTCCCTTTCCTATGGTGTAGATAGTGCTATCGACGATGAGAGAGGATGAGCATATGGCTCTTAACGCACCGAAACCTAACAGCAACTAAGGAAAGATAACAACTAAGGGGAGACTCCAAACGAGTCTAGGACTGGTCACCCGTGTCCTCAAACTCGGTCTCTACAGGGACCTCGAACTCAGCGTCAACGAACTGCTCATCCTCAGCAACCTGCTCTGTCTCAAATCCTGACATGTGACACCCAAAGAGAAAAGGGCACATGTCAGCAAAAGTCTCCCAAGGGAAACGGAGAACTTTTGTGCAAGGATATACAAATAAAATAATGCAACTAGCAGTTCTACAATGATGATATGGCATGACATTAAAAGAGTGCAACAATTAAATTAACAGGATGAAAATAATTAAGCACGTCGTAGCAGAAAGCTACAAATCACTATTTCACGATTTCACGATTAACTTGTATTCACGATGTGCACAGGGTTTACGCCCTTTGGCTGAAGTGGCTGTACGGGCACACTTCTACGCTCAAGTGATCGCTTAACCCTACCCCTCCACGTGTATCGAGCGTTGGTTTCCCAACAACACTGTGCTCGCTTCTGGATCACGAGCCAGGAAGTGTTATTGGCATAGGGTTGTGCCCGCAAAGCAGGTGCCTAGCCTCAATAGTTACAATTATTGTAGCGTGTGCTACGCAATCACGATAGAACAATTTGATGCATGACATGTAATGAACAGTTAAAGTGCGTACAGTTAATTGAAAGTAAACGTGACATGGCAGCATGAATGGAAACAGGTAAAAAGTGTCGAATCTAGTTTCGTTGTCAAACTAGATCAAATAGGGCGTCTAGGCGACTATCATTTCATCGCCTAGTCTCTTTTACGCAACTACACAAATTGGCCTAAAAACGTGGCCTAAATAATTACTGGCAAGTATCACTTGCCTGCTTCCGGTGGTATTGGTTGTCGTGGGTTCGCCTCGACGAGCGTTACGCTATAGAACGACTGGTTCTCTGTTTTGGTTAAACAAGTTAACGAATTAGGTCCATTGCAAGATAAGCACAAAATTAAGTTAATCCCCAACTTAGGTTCGTCAGATTTTATTGGGGTCTCAGGCCAAGGTGATGTTTATATGGCGTTACACTAACATGGTACACTTAATTTTATTCAATTTTATTACACTAACATTATTTACAATCTTGATAACATGCTAAAATCAGTTTAACAATTAATTAACAGTTAACTACTGCTAACGGCTAACTAATATTAACAAAAGTTAATTAACTAAGCTAATCACATGGCGTTAAATAATCCATCTATTTACTAAGAGGCAACAAGTTAACATGATATAAATCTAACCTTATCTTATTAACATTATTTAATCAGCTAACATGGTGAAATCAGATTAATCTATCAATAATAACGCTTACCAAAACTAATTAACTAAGTTATTTAACATGCTAAAATGAAGCTAATTAGCTGATATTAGACCTATTGTCAACAACCTGTTAATTAACCGAATACCAAGTAATGATAGGGTTATTATCCTGCTAACATTACATGGTTAACATACATGAATTTTTGACTATGGGTAATAGGATAACATGTTATAATTCATACCTACTAACTTTATCATCATATTTTATATAACACTAACTACTACACCTACTATTAGTAACTCTCCCCATCCCTTTATGTTTTAAACCCCACAAGGCTCTCTCCCCCCTGCCACTCTCTGCCTCTTTGTTTCTCTTTGCTGTCTGTTCTTCACTTTTCTTTTTTTTAATGTTTGTAGCCGGAGAGACTCACGCCATGGGGAAGAAGAAATCACGCGGGGAGAGGAGCTACTGGCGGACGACGGCCCTAGGCGGCCCAGGCGGCGGCTCTGGCGCGCTCTCCGACGCGCGCGTGCAGCAAGAGCAGCGGCGGCGGCAGACTGGGGCACGGCGACCAGCTGGGCGGCGCGCGCGGGGAGATCGGCGGGCTGACGGGGCCGGCGGCGGCGGCGGCTTGGGCTGGCGGCTGCGCGCAGGTGAGGGTGGAGGCCGGCTTAGGGGAGAGGAAGGAAGAAGAAGAAGAATGGAAGGAGAGGGTTCAGATCTGAATGTTGGGGGGTTTGGATTTCTTTGATTTTGGGTTTGGATCTGAGATGAATCTGAAACAAATTTCAGATTTTTCCCTCTTTGTTTTGAGTTTGGGATTTGTTTTTGGGGAAGATTTGTTGGTGGATTTGATTTTTGGCTTGTGGACTGATTTGGTTTTGAAATTGATTTGGAGAATTGTAGAGGATGATAAACAGGTTTCCTTGGGGAGTTTGTTTGCTGGCTGAAATTGTTTGCAGGAGAAGAGAAGATCGTTGACGGTGGTACTGTTATAAGATCATTGTGGGAGACAGTTTGATGGAGGGAGGAGCTGGATGTGGGGGAGATTATAATGAGGCCTGTTGGATCTCACCCACCCAGACGGTGGAAGTCAATAGGGTTAATTAGCAACTTAATTAGGTTTAAGTTAATCAATATTGATTAGGGATAATCTAATTAGGGTGAATAATTAGTGAAATTAATTAGTGTTAAAAAATTTTTATTAATCGTGCCATGGAAGAAAATATTAAGAGATGGACGTGCTCGGGGCGACGCACAAAAGAATTCGCGCGTAAAATATTCGGATGGTTCAAACGAAAAATACGGTCACACACAAATAATACGCCTAGAAAATACCGGCCGTTACAGTTCATGTCCCTTTCCTATGGTGTAGATAGTGCTATCGACGATGGGAGAGGATGAGCATATGGCTCTTAATGGAAACCATAGCCCTTGTTGGGTGGTGTGCATAATCGTCGAGCACACTTGATGGGTCCACCTATACGGGTGTGGAAGTGGGGCCGCTTCCTATGCGAATATAGGTACATTCGCTAGAGCACTCATGAAAATCCAGGTATGGCGCATGGCCGAAACGTGCCAACCCGAAAGAGCAAGCAACTATTCATTGATGATTCAATATGGGTTGTGAGTCAATGTTTTACAATAAAGGAGATTGGTTCATAGAAACTATATGTTTCACCAACTTCTTGTAGAACACACTTTCATTTCCTAAGTAATGGTTCATAGACCGAAAGTCACCATTGCTAATGTATTGAATTGTCGTATTCGATCTCACGTTTTTCCTTTTTTCTCATCTTGGATTCTTATTTCCTTACCTCTTGAAATTTTGAAATAGTGGGGGATTGTTGGATATTTCTTCAATTTCAAAGAGAAGATAGTCCCACATTGGATGGGAGATAACACTTTGATGGGTTTATAAGAGTCTTCTTGTTAATGGGCTATTGGACTTGTTAATGAGCTAGGATTTGGGGGTAGCTCGCGTGCGCATGAGCCCAAGCAAGGGGCCGAGCCCAAACCGGGTTGAGCCGAATGGAAAATGTGGGCGTCGGATCTGAAAAACCTTAGCGTGTGTGTTCTGGCGTCGCGCCTGTGCAGGGGGGGTTCACGGGTGCGCCCACGGAGTGTCCAAGTTTTACATCATGTTTTAGCCCTCTTACTTTTAGAGAATTAAAAGCCCATTATGTTTTCAACAGCCATATTTTTTTTTAATTGCTGTTTAATTTTTGCAACAGCTATTTTCTTATTGATGGCTCATTAAACTCTCCAACGGCCACTTTCTTATTAATGGATGAATTCCAACGGTCCTTTTTTCCACATCTATATATACTCAGCGTATCAAGAATTGGAGAGTTGATCATCATTCTCTTCATCCATAGAATTTCTCGTTACTTCTGCTTTTGTTGTTCTTCTGTTCGCTTCTGCGACCAGCTGTTCCTCTGCTATTCATCTTCGTCTTCCTGTGCGATCGAAGAACTGTTGCTGCTCGCTGGAGCCTTATATTGTGAGTGCACACTTACAAGGCCGTTGCCGTTGAATCCTGGAGGGTAGCCGCTGGACCTGACTTGCACCGAGTTCACACTCTGAGGGGCGGAAATCTACTCTTAAGGACAGTGCCTAGCACGCCTCGGTTTTGCCTGATAAGTCCTTTTTCCTCGGTTTTTCATAGCATCATCCTCTGATTTGTTAAATATTTCCAACAGTGTTGAGCATTTCTCCTCTTGAAATGCGATGAAAGTTTTGTGCATGTTAAATCATTTAAGTTGAGGGATTTGATCCCGATGAAATTTGTTTGGATGATGGGCTACGCCTAAGCTCTCTATTCAAAAGCTAAAACTAAAGGTTAAGCATACTGAGTGACATTAATTAAGTATACTTTTATAGTCATATTTAACTAAGTATTATCACTTTCGTTAAGCATACTGCATACTTGCTAAAGCTATTGTTGATGCTATGACTCTTGAAAATTGTTGGAAACATGTACATATATGGAATTGATTGTATAGAATCCCTAGCCACACAAATTAAAATGATGTGACCCTTGAACTTGTTGGAAGCTGTCTCATTTACATTTCTTGATGCATGCTAAAGTAGTCCCCATAATACAAGAAATTGGATTTCCCACATTCTACAACAAAATAATGCCGTGTAAACTCTGAGAATGACATAGATGCAACCATTGAACAACACTCAAAGCCCTCCATGTTTCGATGTAAGGGTTGTCCTCCTTATTCCCATGTAAGGGTTGTCCTCCTTATTCATATGTAAGGACTCAAAGTCCCCCTGTTTTTATGTAAGGTTGCCCTCCTTGTTTCTATGTAAGGACTCACCCAAAGTCCTCCCCGGTTCTATGTAAGGGTACTGCCCTCCCTGATTTTTGTAAGGGCACCTTCTCCTTGGTTTGTGCAAGGGCACCGCCCTGCTTGGTTCTATGCAAGGACACTGCCCGAGCGAGCACCCCGTGGAACGAGATGGACTCCTGGTTACTTGGTGTACCATACCAAATGATTCACGACATATTATTAATATAATTACAAGAATCAAGATAGTATGCTCTAAATTATAAACTGTTTTGCATGACCGCTTTTAGTTACTTGTTTCCAGAAGAACCTGTGTTTAGTTACATCCACTTCATGCTTTACTTTTCATGCTTGTCATAATTACTTCCATGGTTGTACACTGGTAAATCCAAATTCTAAAATTAATGTGATTTATCACCGATTGCTGGCGTCACTCCGTTTTTGTTGCACCGTCAGGTGCTGAGACGGAACTTGCGGAGGCCCCCACATTTGAGGATTAGACTTTACTGTGGAGACCGCAAATTTCTGATCGTGAGGTTGTGAGAGACTATATTGTATCTTTCTTTATGTAAGTATATAGTCATATGTGTGATATATCTGATTTTGTAATTCTCTTGCATTAATGAAAGTTTCTATATGAGCATTTTGATACATCTCTACTCATAGCCTAGATTGTTTTTCTACTCGTAGCCTAGATTGTTTTCACTGGTTATCTGTAGGACCTGTCAATTCTTGCAAAAACAGCCATGTCCAGGGCTGCGGGACGTGACACTAGAAGACCAGAGTAGTGTTTCCAAACCGTCATGATGCATCCTGAAAAATACTCTCGGTCATGTAAATTGTAAGGCTAATTGTTCCAGGAACGGAATAATTCATTTAACATGTTGTTTAACATGCTGATATTCCCAGAGCAGAATGAATTCTTATTTCTCCGTGAACACTACAATCCAGCCACAATATCTTCAAGAAAACCAAATTCCCAATTGCGCCTGGATGAAGGCCCTGAAGTATATTGTAGCTGAGATCCAAGAACTCAAGGTTTCTCAGTGCAAACAACCAGATTACAACAATGGAGTTGACATAATTATATGAGAAATAAAGAACACGAAGACAAATGGAGTTAAAAGGCAAAACTAAAGGTAGAGTGTTTATGGAGCAGTCAGACAAGTGCAACTCAACTAATGAAGGGATCATGCTCGCACAGTATCCTGGTATTTGCTCACTATCCTGATTATTCTCCCATCTTGAAGTTGTTTCAGTAGCGGCCCTCCTATTAGTCTCGTTTTAAGACTGAAATCCCTCCGATGGACTCATGCTTTTCTTGCCTTCTTATATTGCTAATAGAACTTTAAATTTAATGAAGAACCTTGCCTAGATATTGTTTGAGAAGAACTATATGTGGAACATTACCAGAATCCATAAAGAATTAAAAGAAGAAATCCGGATCTAGATCTTCGTGTTGATCGTACGATGGAGAGATGGAGATAGAAAGCCCTTTCTTCTGTCTTTTTGTCTTACGCACTTTTATAAGTCATTTAAAACATCTCGTCCATTAGTCTTATCGATACAGGAACCAAAGGAGCAGTCATTGCAAAATTTCACGCAACTACACCCACATTGATTACAAATATCAATTCAACTAAATGACATAGATAGTGTAGATGTGTGGCATAGAAATTACATGCTAAGCGATCTATGCATGCAGCGATCTATGCATGCATATTTTCAACTGGTCCAACTGAAAATAAATATATGAGATCGAAGTTTAGAGTATAATAATAACTGAATGAACATAATATTATATTAATAGACAAATAATGTCATGACATTACAACAAGAATTAAGCCAGAGAGACAACATAGATAAACTCCCATTGTTCAAATGTCATCTAAATTGATAACGCACATATGAGTTACATGCTCATAAAAGGCCGAGGGCGTTAATGTCTTAGTGAGCGGATCCACAACCATATAGTTTGTCCATATATGCTGAATACTTATTAAACCACTCTGAACTCTTTCCTTCACAACTAGGAATTTGATGTCTATATGCCTAGATTTAGATGAGCTCCTGTTGTTATTAAAATACAAGACTGCTGCATATTGTCGCAATATAACTTGAGTGGCCTTTCAATGCCGCTGACAATTCGCAGTCCCGAAATAAAGTTTTGCAACCATATTGCATGATTTGATGCCCTATAGCAAGCAACAAACTCTGCCTCCATAGTCGAGGAAGCAATGAAAGATTGCTTTCGCAGCATATTGCATGATTTGATGCCCTATAGCAAGCAACAAACTCTGCCTCCATAGTAGAGGAAGCAATGAAAGATTGCTTTCGCAGCATATTGCATGATTTGATGCCCTATAGCAAGCAACAAACTCTGCCTCCATAGTAGAGGAAGCAATGAAAGATTGCTTAGTGCTTCTCCATGAAATTGCACCTTCAGCCAGTAGAAAAACATAGCCAGACATGAATATTCTGTTGTCTTGGCATCCAGCAAGGTCGGAGTCAGAATACCACACGATCTCAAGATTTTCCGACCTCATATATGTGAGCATATAACCTTCGTCTTCTGCAAGTATCTAAAGACTCTTTTGGCTGCTACCCACTGTTCTCTTCCTGGATTGCTTAGGTATTTGCCTAGCATTCCTACTATAAACGCAAGATCTAGTCGGGTGCAGACTTGCGCATACATGAGACTTCCCATTGTTGAAGCATATGTGATATTCTCCATATACTTGGCCTCAATATCATTATTTGGACACTTCTTTAGACTGAATTTGTCTCATTTTGACACGTGTGTCATATGGCCTACAATTTTGCATGATAAATCTTTGCAGTATCCTTTCGATGCCCTTTTGTGATAATCCAAGAGTTCCTCGTGAACGATCACGATGAATTTGGATTCCTAGCACATATGAGGCATCTCCAAGATCTTTCATATTGAAACGTTTCGATAGAAATTTCTTTGTATCCTGAAGAAGATTACATCACTGCTGTCAAGCAATATATCATCCATATATAACACAAGAAACATAAACCTACTCCCACTGAACTTATGGACACAATCTTCAACAATGTTTGTCTCAAAACCAAATGAGAGAACAAGTTGAAATTTAAGGTACCATTGACGAGATGCCTGCTTGAGTCCATAGATAAACCTTTTAAGTTTGCACACCAAACCATTATCTCCTTTTGGAGATAACCTTCTGGTTGCACCATATAGATGGTCTCCGTAATGTCTCCATTGAGAAAGGCTGTCTTTACGTCCATCTGATGTAACTCTAGGTCAAAATGTGCCACAAGCGCCATTATGGTCCTAAAGGAGTCTTTCGATGAAACAAGATAGAAAGTATCTTTATAATCGATGTCTTTCCTTTGAGTAAATCCTTTTGTGACAAGATGTGCTTTATATCTTTCCACATTACTGTGTGAATCTCTTTTGGTTTTGTAAACCCCTTTACAACCAATTGGCTTCACTCCTTTAGGCAATGTGACAAGATCCCAAACGTCATTGTTCTTCATGGATTGAATTTCCTCTCACATGGCTTCGATCATTTCCGAGAGTTTGAACATTCGATTACTTCGTGAAAGGTGACTGGGTCATCTCCCACTAGACCATCGTTTACTTCATACTCATTGAGAAATAAAATATAATCATTTGATATTGCACTTCTCTTTTTTCTTATGGATCTCCGTAGAGGCACTAGGTCTTGAATTTGAGGGTGTTGAGTTTGATTTTGAGGTTCCTCTTGAGTCGCTATTTGAGGAAATTCATTATTATGAGGTTCCTCTTGAGTCACTATTTGAGAAACTTCACTTTGATGGGTGGAAAATTCGCCAACATTTGTATTGGATTTTACGGGAAAATTACGTCAGGAATAAAAACCTGGTCATAATTCGCAACAACCAAAGGAGAAGGTGTTGTTGAATCCTACTCAGAAGCGAAGTCGTTATCCTTATCTTCCCCCCCAAACTCAACATCCTCACAGAACCGAGCATTTCTCGTCTCAAAGAACGTTCTTCCCTTGGGATTGTAGAATTTATAACCCCGTGATCTTTTGGCATATGCCATGAAATAGCTACTAATTGTTCTTGATTCCAGCTTTTTTCATTTGGCCTATAGGGCCTAGCCTCAGCTGGACATCCCCATACTCGTAAATGCTTCAAGACAGGTTGTCTGCTTGTCCACAACTCATAAGGGGTTTTGTTAGTAGCTTTAGTTGGCACACGATTGAGAATATAGACGGAAATTTTTAGCACATCACCCCAAAGAGATTGAGGTAAGGTTGTATGAGAAATCATACTCCTCACCATATCCTTAAGAGTTCTATTTCGTCTCTCAGCCACACCATTCATGCTAGTAGAGCCTGTCATGGTATACTGAGGGACGATCCCGCACTCCTCTAAGTATTGCGCAAATGGACCAGGACGTTGTTCACCTAATCCGTCATATCGACCATAGTATTCACCACCACGATATGATCTGACAGACTTAATTGTCTTTTCAAGTTGATTTTCAACTTCAGCTTTAAAAGACTTAAAACATCCAGAGCCTGCGACTTCTTATGTAACAAATAGAGATAACCATAACGAGAGAAATCGTCAATGAATATAATAAAGTACTGTTAACCATTCGAAGCAGTTGAAGGGAATGGTCCAAAAATATCGGTATGTATTAGTTCTAAGACGTTCTGAGCTCTCTCAGCCACTATATTTCTCTTGTTTGTTATTTTTCTTTTAATGCACTAAACACATATTTCTATATTATTTGTTTTGTCAAGTTTATCAAGAATTCCATCAGTCACAAGCCTGTCAATTCTCCTTTTTGATATATGACCCAAACGCCTATGTCATAACGAATAAGAATTCTCATTTGGCAATTTACATTTTATGCCTCTGGTTTCATTTATTTGGGACTCATGGTTTGTACGAACCATATCAATCATATATAGATTATCATTATAATAATACAGAGTACTAGTTCCAACACATTTAGAATTAAGAAACAAATTTCTTTTCATGTTGCCAAAAGACAAAATATATCCTTCATTATCAAGAACATGAACTGAAACTAAATTTCGTCTAAATGACAGTACAATCAAAGTGTTCTTTAGTTCTAAATGAAATCCAGTACATAATAACAATCTAAAAATCTCTATGTCTACAACTTCCTCTGGGTCTCCAGCTCCCATATACATGTGTTTTTCATCTTCACTGGGCCTTCGGTAGTTCAGGCAACCCTGCATAGGTATACTTACGTGAGTAGTGGCACCAGAATCAAACCACCAAGTATATCTATGAACTGAAACCATTGCAATATGAGTGCAAACAAGAGAGAAAGACTTACCCTTTTTCCCGCACCAAGCGTAATATTTTGCAGTCTTTCGTGACATGAGAAGCGTCCTTACAGAAAAAGCATTTCATTTCCTTTTCCCCTTATTTGAGACCTTTTGCTTTTTCTGCAATTCTGATGCCGCAGTCATTTTTCATTTCCTCTTCTTTTTAGCAATAGAAGAGGCCGTAGCCAAGTGAGCACTATTTGTCTTTTGTTGCTTCATTCTTTTCTCCTCTTGTACCAAATGAGAAATGAGCTCATTAAATGTCCATTTGTCCGTTTGACAAATTTAGCTCACTTTAAATTGACTAAATTAAGGATGGAGTGAAATCAGCACCAAATGGACAAAAAATCTTCTGGTAACTTAATTTTAAGTGCTTTCAGTTTCCCAGAAAGATTATACATATCCAAAATGTGCTCTCTAATTCTCTCATTACCCTTGTACCTTATGGAAACAAGCTTTCTAAGTGCATCGCTTGTCTCTGCCTTATCGCATTTTTCAAATCTTCTTCAAGGGTCTCAAGGAACTTCTTAGCATCCATATTCTCAGCCATAGTGTCCAGAAAAGCTTCATTTTTCATGATCATTAGACTTACGCGGTTGGACCTTTCCCACCTTTCCAAAATTTTCTCCTCTTGAAGAGTACTTTCTGTCGTAAGTGGTGCTGGCCTATTAACCCTTAATGCATAGTCAAGATCCAAGCAACCCAAAACCATTTTCACTTTATTTTTCCAAGTTTTGAAATTAATTCCATTCAGCTTGAGAATGTTGTTGATGGAAGCAGAAACCGAACTTGTGAAGGGTTTTCTGGGACCCTTAGGGCACAAAAACTCTATTCCCGTCCTAAGTCGGACGAAAATAGACAGAAAGAAAAATTGCAGCGGAAGAAAAATCTAGTTAATCTAATTAACATGCAGTTAAAACAATTTTAACTTAGCCCTAAGGTCCAAGACCCTTAGCCAAGATCTATGTCAACTTGGGATAGATCTGACCATCCCAAGAAGGATCTAGCCTACTGCGATTAAATTAAACTAATGCTTATTAAACTACATACCCAGAATCTCAACCCTGGAGCAGGCGAGATGTTCCGCGCCGTCTTCCGAGCTGCTCCCCGTCTCACGCCGAGCCGCTCCTCGAACCGCTCCCCGAACCGCTCCTCGAACCGCTCCGCATCCCGAGGCGATCAATCCCGTGTCGCCGAGCCAACCAACCGCCGAAGAAAGTTTCACGCGAGTGAAACCTCCGCCTAGATTTCGGATCTGAATCCGAACTCCTTTGCGGCTTTGCTAGAGCCCTCAAGAGTAAGGCAGAAATATTAGAGAGATAGAAGAAATATTAATTTAAGCTTAGATCCGAGCGTGCTCCAACATTTACGAGAGCCGCTCAGATCTAGAGCTTGGGAGGAGTTTTGAGGAAGGGAGCAGACCCCTATTTATATAGGCGGCTGACTGCTCCACTTCTCTCAAAATCCGATGTGGGACTATTAATTTGAGTTAATTAAAATCAAGTTAGTTTGCACTTCACAAAGTGCAAACTTCCGTGAATTTTAACTCCCTCACCGTTGAACTTCAGGATTGATACAACCTATCAATTCGAAGGGTGTTCAACGGTGAACGCATAGGAAAAAACCGTTCGTCAATCGGAGTTCGTTTGACCCTCCAATTGATTGCCCAAAGTTCAGCCCAAAGGCACAAATTCGCACAAGAACCAGCCGTCACAAATAAAACTGCATATGGTTCAAAACCCTAAGCTGTGGGGCCCACAGAGTGGGCCCCATGTGACTCAGCCCGCAACCGGGCACGGGCGCCCGTACAGCAGGCAACCCCCCCGCTGTATGGGCGGGCTGGGCGCCCAGGCCCGCACAGCGGGCCGGGCGCCCGCCCGCAATGCGGGCCTGGGCGCCCGCCCGCTTCGCGGGTCAGGGCGCCCGCCCGCATAGTGGGCGGGCCGGGGCGCCCGCCCGCATTGCGGTTTTGGGCGCCCGCCCGCTTGGTCCCCCTTTTGATTAATCAGCCCATTGGGCTGATGTCAACATGGGTTTGATTGTTTTGGCCATAACTTGGTCATTTGGTATCCGAATTGGACGTCGTTCGAACCTGGGCGTAGACCGGGACATTCCCGTCTTACCCGTGAACTTTTCCTTGCGTTTATTTTATTAAATATTGTTTTAAATAATTTAAAACACATTTAATCTCTTTTGCATCAAATGTAAATTAGTCCCTATCTAAGCTTAAATTATCATTTGCATCAAATACAAATGATCCGTGGGCATATTCCTCTACATCTCCCACTTGCACTCAGGATCATTTATCCCGAATGCAGGAGATGATTGCAAACATCTTTTGCAATATTTTATCCCTTGCATCAAATGCAAATTATTCTCCCTAACTAATTTCTACCTATTACTAGACGAAGATCGCACTCTGTGTGAGACCCTACAGCCTGACCCTTACAACAGGTTGGGCTCGAAGCCCTATACGACAGTGACCACGAGCAGTGGTTGCCGTCCCTGCTTCAGGAATCATCATTATGTGGTTGACTCATTGACATGAGTATTGTCGGGACCACCCTGACTGTTTCCGTGATGAATTCCATAGTTATAGTCTCTTCGTCTAAACTATGTCGTGTAAGTCTAGTCTAGGGTACGGTCAAACTGTCAACCCCAATAACTTGACTCTGATTAGTTTCTATCTATCTTTAGTCAAATAATGTTGGACTTCTTCCAACAAACTCTGGCCAGAGATTTTACTAAAGACCGAACTAACCCATTGACCGGGAGAGACGAATCCTCTCTTGGTCATTACTCGCCTCGTACGCTTCAAGTGACACCCAATCAAAAGACCTTTCGACAGGCCTTGCCTCGAAGCTAGGTCAGTTGATCTAAGTGGCACCGTTCACGCACAGGTTCGTCAAAATGACCTCAAGTCAAAAGACCAACTAGCCTATCATCACTCAGAGTCATCATTGACAGATTGGTCAATATAACCACATGATATCTCTTGTGGATCGTTCAGTGAACTCATTCTCTAATAAGCACCTGTGTCTCGTCTATGACTTCACCAAGTTAAGCGATCATGAGATCATCGCCACCGCTAAACAGTGAAGACTAAGACACAATGGTCTATCCGATGTTTCGATATCCTTGTCTCGAAACATCTACGACCACAAACCCTTTTAGACTTATGCTACAAACGGTCAAACATTTCTCCATGATCGAGATACTCATCTTGATACATGTTTGACCTTGCATAAAGTCTCATGACTTTACCTAAGTCAATATCTAATGTTAACTACATTATAACATAACTTAGATAAATTATTACCAAACAGCTTACTGTTATTTCGAACAAGATGTTTGTGCTGTTTACACATAGAGATAGATTGCCTCGAGGGTATCATCTCTCAACATCTCCCACTTGCACTCCGGCCCATTTATCACGGTATCTTATACCGTTTTTACACATAAGTTTTCCTGACTTCATGTGATAGAGCCTTCGTGAGTGGATCTGCTAAAACCGTCTACACTATAGACTTAAGGGGTTTCTATGTTCATGTTAGACCAACCATTTGAATCTCATTCAAATAATTCACTTGGTCGTTCGGAATCCATAATATTTTTATTTACTTGGATCTTATCCAGTTCATCGTATCTTACGATGATCATTTAAATTTGTTAATGGTCATTTCAAATGGCTCATTTCTATTTCTGATAAAGTGTCAAACCATTTGATAACTTTGTCAAAATAAATGTTCCATCCCTTTGATGCCTCGCATGTAATTTATACGCTCCCACTGACCTTGAAAACTTTCTGGCTAATTCATATAAGTTGGTCTGTCTAAATCAAATTTAGAAAAACGAACTTATAAGTGAATGCTCCAATTTTCATGGTCAACTTTGTGCGTTTTACATCGAGCTTGGTCCGAGTAGATCTGTGCACATCTGCTGGCGAGAAGGTTTCAACATAATCCGTTTTATAGGAATTAGGATGAAAACCCGTTCTCGACCAACATGATTGCACTTCACTATATTCCTTTCTGCACCAATCTTTCAACTTAAAGATTTACTTGCAGAAAGTGAGGAAACATTTTCCTTGTGCACGTAAACTAAATTCCAAAATTTATTTACGCACACGGACCTATTCTGATTGCATCAAGTTTTTAAATCGGAGTTACTACTCCGAATTTCATCCCGGAAGTTGACTAAGTCATCATCAGTTATGATGTTTAACTCGACTCTTCGTCTCACGAAATTCGAGTAATTATACAACTTCCTAATGATTGATTTAATGAATATCTTATTGATATGTTCTCATAGAACATTATCAAAACATAGGCATTACTATCTGGGACTTAACCCAGAGGGAGGACTTAATTCAGAGTCACTTACAATGGATCACACCAAGTCTAACTTAGTGTGATTCATACTTTTAACACACCGATGTGTTAACAGACTTGACCTGAGAGAAAATCACATTTTCTTTTAATTACGCAAGATTTTATGTAGCTTAGTATTTGACCATTCGATCTAATCGAATCAGCTTAAATACTTTAGTTATTTCGTTCTTTATTTTATCAGACTTGTGTTTCTTCAAGAACACGTGTCTTAATAAAATATACGAATAACTTATTTTGGTTAATCTAGACTCGGGTACATCAGTATGTACCAGAATGAGTTCGACAACTCATTCTCCCACTGTCTTACAGATGGGTTTCGGCCATTATATCTAAGAGGATAAGACTCACAAGTGTCCGCAGACTTCATAATACGAGAGGTCAGACCTCTCTTTATGTGACTTGTGAAGCTTAGTCTCTCGATACGGCCTAGTCTATTTTGCCATATAAGTTTGCTACTATCTTGTGTATTTATATATATTAACATTTAATATATATATATTATCGTTATACATAAATTACTAACGCAAAACATTGCTTCAGAAGCGAGGTGACGACATTCGTCAAATTGTGTTAGACGTCTTTTGTATAACAATAATTATAAAATCGTGACATCAAAATATGTCACATTTTCATTTCCTCCTACTTATGCCTTTACTAATGATAAATTAAACTATTAAACTCGATTGACTTTCCGGAGTGCCTTCTTCCTTTTCTAAATCACATTTAGATATAAATAGCCCAACATAAATAAATAGCTATGCAAGCATCTTATGTATCCAAACGCCTGAGAGGTGTGATCACTCCTTATTTTACACCTTTTTCCGCATGTTTGCATGCCATTTAGATCGCCCAAATCATGTTTTTCACGATATATCGACGATATTGCGATGCTTTTCACGCTTTGTTGTTTTTGTCGCATTTCAGGTGATTTGGCGCGATTTGGAGTGATCATGAGATGCGCTCACGATAGACGGCCACCGACGACCTCCCCGAGGGGTATTTTGCTGTTGGAGAGGAGCGGAAGAAGAATGGACGTCGCCGGAGCGACGAGGAGGCCAAAACGACCAGTTTGGGCATTTTTTGTGTCCCACTCGGCCGAGTGGAGGAGCCACTCGGCCGACCAGCGAGACACTGCTCGGCCGACCCGTTCAGACACGATTCCCATGTGTACTCGGCCGAGCGACGGAGACCACATCGGCCGAGTGACGATACCACGTCCGCCCGAGTGGCGCCCAGACGAAGGCCCTCAAAAAGATCGAAGTTACTGTTTTCGGCCATCTGAGCTTCAGAAGACCCACTCGGCCGAGTGGCAAATCCCGTCCGCCCGAGTGAAGTGAAGCCATCGGCCGAGTGACGACAACTCACTCGGCCGAGCCGCCCCCGAACTGAAGACCCCTGAAGCCCCCGACTTACTGGAAAATTGACAGGGTTTTCACTCGGCCGAGCGACTTTTGTCACTCGGCCGAGTGCGATGCGCAGCCTGTAGCGAAATTTGCGGAAAACAGGCTGTGCAGGGGCATTTTGGTCAGGATTTTTAGACGATTTTTGGGGCTATTTAAGCTCTGTTTTTACCCTAGTTTTAGAGCCACCTCTGAGATTTTTTGCAGCTTTTTGAGTCTACTTTTTAGCTTTATTAATTGTGATTGGAGAAGAGAAAAACTTGGATTTTTGTTGGGTTGATTGAAGATCTACATTGGTTTGCACTTCTCTTTCCCCAAAAACTCTATTTTTATTGTTTATATCATTGTTGTGATGAATTCCATTGTCTATTTCATTGCTAATTATTGTGCTATTGCTATGATTAGTGAGTAGTCTCCACGTCTTGGGGCGTGGGGATGAACCCTACAAGCCCAATTTCGTATTTGTGTTGAATTGGTAGAAATTGAGCTAGGATTGTTATTAGGGATTAGATTGGGATCGAATTACTACGGATAGCTAGGTATTCACATCAATTGGGGTTTGCAAGAGATTGGATCCCAATTCGATAGGAAGCCCTAGAAATCCGAATTGGGTTGGAGTCGGATTTTCGAAGTATCGGTTTGCAAGAGATTGGACCGATGCTAGGATCTCCGGTTGCAATTCCGTGCCGATACCCGTTTGCAAGAGATTGGACGGGTAGGAACTATCCTAATCTAGATTGTGGACCGAGTTTGCAAGAGATTGGGCTCGGTGCGCAATTGGACGATGATGTTGATCCTAATGCTAGCTTCCCTAGGCTAGGGTTTGCAAGAGATTGGACCCAAACCTAGGATAGCTATAGACCGGCAACAGCGCGAGAGCGTGAGCTTGGTTCCACATTTAGTTGCAACTAGTTCATCCAAATTCTCATCCTAGCGATTTCGATACCGGCGAACCACATTTGTGAAATACGGTGAGTAGTGGGGATTCCCCATTCCCTAGGCGTTCTCTATTTGATTTGATATTTCGCACTTTTGTCTGACGATTGTGACAGGATCGCCCAAGGCAATTATCCCTCTAAATAGCCAGGTTGATTAGGAGCAAGCACGGTCATTCGTCCTCCCTGTGTTCGATACCCGCTCGCCGCTATACCGTGCGCTTGCGGTAAAACTACAACCGTCGCCTCGGGACGTGTACGCCGGGGCGCGACCAAGTTTTTGGCGCCGTTGCCGGGGAGGCGATTGCGTTTGATTCTTTTTCACCTTAGCTATTTCTTTCTTTTATTTTCTTTTTATTTTATTTCTTTTACCATTATTATTTCCTTTGCTATTCTTACCTAACCCTTCCACGGTACTAATCATCTCTTTGAAACTCTGTTTTCCCTGTGCATGTACACGAGATCTACGGCGGACCCCGAAGCCTTATTATTCGATCCCGAGATCGAACGTACCGCGCGGAGACTCAGAGCGGAAAGGAGACAATATCCGGAAGGGCGGTTTATGACCAACCGGGAAACTCCCGAAGAATTGGCGGAGAGAATGGCGAGAATAATTTCTATTCGCGATAGGCTTCGGCCTAAAACCTCTTCTACTACGTCATCCATCGCCGTGCCGGAGTTGGCGGCCGACAAGAACTTCGAGCTAAAGACGGGATTGGTGGTTTTGATGCAACAAGACCCATTTCATGGGAACGCTCACGAGAACCCCCACTACCACATCCAATCATTCTTGTCGAAGTGCGCCACTTTCCAAATGCCGGGGGTCCCGATCGATGCCATCAGACTGCGCCTCTTCCCCTTCACGCTAAAGGACAAAGCACTCTATTGGCTGAGGACGCAAGCTGACGGAGTTTTCACCTCTTGGGACGGGTTGGCGGATGCATTCATTGATAAATTCTATCCACCATCCAAGACGGTGAAGATCCGGAGCGCTCTCATGTCCTTCAAGCAAGGACCACATGAGACGCTCTATGAAGCTTGGGAGCGATTTAAGGATTTGCAGCACCAGTGCCCGCACCACAGTATAGAAGATTGGGAGTTAGTGCATAGCTTCTACAACGGTCTCCAACCGGGGACCAAACAAATTATTGATGCCGCGGCGAATGGTGCGATCTTGTCAAAGACTCCCGAGGAAGCTACGGCCCTAATTGAGGAGATGGCCTCTAATAACCAACAATGGGGCGATGAGCGAGGACACTCTACGTCCTCCCTAAAGCCGACTAGCATCTACGAGGCAAAGGCCGTAGCGGAGCTTATGAGCAAATTTGATTCTCTCCACAAGGTGGTGGAGAGATTAGAGAAATTCATCACGGAGCCCCAAGGAAGCCCTTCCACCTCCGCGCCGGCAAGCCAAATGAGTGATTGGCAAGACCAATCTCAAGCCATGTATTCGGGAGGAGAGCAAGGAGAAGGATCCTTGGAGCAAGTGCAATATGTTGCGGGGAACCAAGGTTATTGGTCCAATCCGGCCGCAAGAAATCACCCGGGATTCTCCTACGCCAACAATGAAGGAGCTTTGAACCCGCCACAACAACCGCCTAATCAAGCTCGACCACCACCACCCCAACAACAATACTATCCGCCGAGGGGACCTACACAACAAAACTTCCAACCAAAGCAACAAGTCCCACCTTATAGGCCTCCCGGATACAATCAAGGGTGGAGGAATCAAAACCAAAACCCTCCACAAGCTCCACAACGATCCGATTTCGAAACTAGAGTGGAGGCGTTCATGGTCGAGCAAAATAAGGTGAATGCTACTTTGAAGGCGGGGCAAGAATCTCTCAATACCGTAGTGGCTCAAATATCGGAGCAATTAGCGTTGCTCAACCGGAACACTCAAAGATTGCCGGCGCAACCGGAGCAAAACCCACGGGGCAACACGGGCCACATCAACGCCGTAGTTGCCGTCACTACTAGAGGCGGGAAGGACACCACCCCCGCCATGATTCCTATTGAGGAGGCCGTGGAGGAAAGTTTGGAGCCGGTTGAGCCGTTAGTCGAGATTGAAAAGGAGAAGGAGCCACAAGACAAGGAGAAATCTAGGGCGGAGCTATTAATTGAGGAGAGGCGCTTCATGCCACCGGTCCCATTCCCCCAAAGACTAGCGAAAGCGAAAATGGAGAAAAGGCTAGCGAAATTCCTCGAGTATCTAAGAGGAGTTAGCCTAAATATTCCCTTCCTTGACGCCATCATCGAGATCCCCACATATGCCAAATTCTTGAAGGACTTAATTTCGGGGAGAAAGAGGAAGGAGAAGATCATGCTAGCCGAGGAGGGCTCTTGGTTCACCAAGAGAGAAAAGGAGCCGGCAAAATTTAAAGATCCGGGGAGTTTTCGGATTCCTTGCACTTTGGGCGGCGTGCCTCTTCAAAAGGCGTTGGTCGATCTTGGGGCTAGTGTGAGTCTCATGCCCCTCTCCATGTTCTTAAAGCTTAACATTGGGACAAAGTTGAAACCCACCGACATGCGCATTCAATTAGCCGATGGACGGATAACAAGGCCGGTGGGGATTGCCGAAGACATCCCACTTCAAGTCCCGGGTGGAATATGCTTGCCATGTGACTTCGTCATCATGGACATTAAGGAGGAGGGAGACACCTCATTGATACTTGGGCGCCCATTCCTCGCCACCGCCGGAGTCATTGTCGACGTGCGTGAAGGTACCTTAACCTTGAACGTCGGAAACATTGAGGTGGAGCTCCACATTCCTAAGGCTATGAAGCATATGCCTTATCACGAGGAACTCGATTACATGGACCTCCTCGATGAGGTAATAGAGGAGGCGATTCCTCACTCAATTGGTGCCCTTTTTGATGAAGAATTTGATGAAGGCCCGAATTTAGGCCAAGATGAAAAGATTAAAGACGATTCCCCCGACTTCTCCGCTGATGAAGATGAAGGCGACGCTGATGTCGCGAGGATTCGAGAGCTCTGCAAGCTCTCGAAATTAAAGTCTCCAAAGAAAGCTCCGCCGGCACGGAAATCGGCACCGCCGGTCAAGCCGTTGGCCGGGGCAAATGCTAGCTTGGGGGAGCCTCCCCCCAACACTATTCGAGATAGGAGACCACCGCGGGAGAACGCTACGCCGCCACGTTCGAATCCAAGCGCGCTCCCCGGGAAGTTTGACGGGTGCATCTCATATGCACCAAACATCCCGCATTGATTGAAAACTATAGGGGGTCGAGCTCACGACCTTAAACGAGCGCTTGTCGGGAGGCAACCCGACGGTTTTTGCTTTATTTTTACTTTTTCTTTATTTTTTGTTTTAGAAATTTTTAGTGTTTTGAGTCACCCGACCAAAAATTTTGTGATAACGGGTCCTATTTTTCTTGACAGGAGAGAAGATAGGTAGATCATCATGAGGAGGATGAACGAGACGATGAGGAGCGCCCCAAGAAGGCGTTCGACGCTTAGGAGGAGCATGAAATCGACTGGAGGAAGAAAGACGGAGTTTAGAGCCCAAACGAAGATAAACAGCAGAAATTAAGGCTCACTCGGCCGAGTATACTAGTCACTCGGCCGAGTCCAGAAGTTCGTCCGGCCGAGCCGCTCACGAACGAGGGAAGTCTGCTGTACCCAACTCTCTGTTTATTTTCTCGATTTCGATATAACTGCTACTCGGCCGAGTACATATATTCACTCGGCCGAGTAAAACGGATACCCTCCTAGGGCGAGTCTTGCCGAGTAGCTTGAGTCACTCGGCCGAATGGACTTACTTCACTCGGCCGAGGCTGGCAAAGCCACTCGGCCGAAGCGATATCGGGGAGAAAATTTCTATTGCCTCGCTCGGCCGAGTGACCACGTCACTCGGCCGAGTCGTAACTTTCTATTATATAAGTGACGAAGGGGCGCGGATTTCGAAATCTAAATTCCCAAATCCGCCCGCGCCCCTTCGCCTACCCTCGCCCGATTCCCCTTCGCCCAACCCTCACTCGCCCGACCGACGCCGCGCCCCGCCCGAGTCACCGCCGGCGACCTCGTCTCCGATCGCCTCCGGTATAGCTCGATTTGCCCATTTTCTTCTCTTTTTGCGTTGTTTTTGAGGATCCGTGTGTTAATCGAACCCCTAACCCGAATCAATTCCCATATCTATCTGTTATACCCCTATTGCTCCATACATTTTGATTATTACTCGCTGATATCGCTTTTCCATGCGCAGGTTGCTTTTTGGAGCTTAGGGGAGCTCAGGGGAGCTTCTACGGGCTGCTCAGGACTTCGTGGAGGCGCGGACTTCGCACGCTTCCACTGCTTAGCACTCGCGGCGTGTTTGGGTAAACTCTTTCCACTCTTTGTGCACACGCCGCACTTTTCACTTTTCGGCGCGCGCTCGGGGCAGATATGCCGCCCCGGACACGGCCGCGGTCGAAGAGAGCTTCCGCCAAGCGGAAGCGGTCGGATGATGCCGGCCCCTCCCACGAGTTGGAGGACTCTCCTCCACCGTCCCCCACACTGACACCGCACACCCAGCACAGCCTGCAGGCCCCGCACACCCCGCACAGCCTGCAGTGCACCCACAGCCCGCACAGCCTCTCCCTGCCGATCCACAGCCACCACCACCGGCCCCACTGGTCGGGCCGCTCGGGATTACGTTCCGAGACGACGCACACCGCGCCGTCTTCGAGCGTATCTCTCAGCGCTCGATCGTACCCTCCAGGTTCGCACACCTCGCTGACCTAGGACGCCTGGGGGTACTTGAGGGGATACTCACGTTGTACGACAACGTGGGTTGGCGCGACTTCCTTCAAGTGTCGGCGGATACTTTTACCCGCCCGACACTTGAGGTTTTGAGTTCGATCGCCCGGACCGATGAGGGATGCTCATTCCGGTTCATGGATCGAGAGTGCCAGGTCACTCTCGATATGATGAGAGCATTTTTCTCATGGCCCGCCGTCCCCGGAGCCGATCGCGGTTACGGCCCTACCCACATCCCCCCACCTTCTTTCGACGCCGGCGCCTTCTGGGCCCGGATCACAGGCCACCACGCTGCCTTTGACCCTAGTAGGGCCAAGGCCTCGGCCATAGTCCACCCCTGCCTACGCATTGCCCAGCGCCTCATGGCGACTACCTTTTTGGCCAGATATGAGCCGGGCACGATGTCTACGCCGGAGCTTTACATGCTCTACGCGATGACACGTCCCAGAGCTCTGTCTAGGGATGGACTCGAGCTTGTCCCCGCCGTCGTGATCGACATTGCGGCTTGGTTTCTAGACCGTATCATTGTGTCGGTGGGCGCTCGCTCACCGATATGCTGCGGCGGTCTGATCACCTTGCTTACCATGATGACCGGCGAGGACCTACCCGACGACCTGCGACGCGTTCCGGGCCCCACTTCCTTGTCGATAGACGTTATGGCCCGGATGAAGATGCTGCGTCCGCATGGTGAGCGTCACTGGGTCTGGTTGCACGGCCCCTATGGGGCCGATTACATGATTCTCCCGAGCCCTGCTCGGACTCTGATTGCACCAGCCCACGTTGACTGGATTCCGGCGTTGGATGTCCTCATCCCCGCCGCCTACGTGCTCGAGGCCGAGGAGGCCGAGCAGGCCCACGCTGCCCACGCTGCCCAGGCTGCTCCCGCAGACCCTGCTGCACACCCTGCCGAGCCTGCTGCCCACCCCGTCGACCCTGTGGCCTCTCAGCCTGTTCCTGACATTTCCACTGCTCTTGACACTTCTGTCCCCACCTCTGCCTGTGTCGAGAGTACTTTTGCTGAGCCCACTTCCACCACTGTCACCACTTCCGAGGCTGTCCCCACCACTCCCGCTGCCACCTCCGGCCCTCTGTCCGTGGAGCCTCTTTGCTCCGCTCTCCCCCAGCGCCCGCAGACCTTTGTTGAGAGTGGAGAGCCCTCGTTCGCCGCGGTCGTGGAGACCATGGTTAGCATGATCTCCGCTGGGGTTACACCTTTTGGACCACACACTTCTACCCCAGCGGGAGATTCCTCTGTCTCCACTGCCGCCGTCTTCTCCGAGAGTGTCGTGGCGTCTGTCCACACTTCTGTGCCACAGACCTCTTTGGCCACCTCGTTGCCTCTTCTGCACGCTTCCTTTGCTGCCGCCGCCTCCACTTCTCACCAGCCGGTGTCCCGGCCTCGCACCGAGGCCAGGCCCACTTTTCCAGGCGCGGCACCTTTTGTCCCATTCCCTGCTGAGCCCGTTACATACTCTACACGCGTACGCCAGCCTCGCCCTGCGCAGCCTAGACCGGTGCGTCCCTCTGCACCACCCCCGCCCGACACTACACTGCAGAGCATACGTGCTCTTGAGTTGGCGGTGAGTGGTCTTAGAGGAGACCTTAGGACCCTGTCCCCCACCGTCTCTGCGATGGCTGGACGCTTCGACCTGATACCCCAGATCCACTACTGCCTTACACAGGTGCTGGAGCGTCTCCCTCGCGTACCCCAGCCCACCCAGCAGGTTCCCACACACACTTCCACACACACTAGACCTGCTTCCGCTTCCACCCCAGCTCAGCAGCCCACACCACCACCACCACCTCCTCCGCCTCAGGACGGAGACGGCGCGACACCGCCTTCTTAGGCACTCTTGATGCCTTTATCCATTCCTGCCGTTGTGCTGCCCGTCTCTGCTGGGTCCTGATGCACTTTTGTCCACCCCCCCTCCCCCTCACTATTTTTGGGATTATATTTTTGATCATATCTTTATGTGCATATCATATCATATCTACTTGGGATTCTCATTTTGATCACATCTATATATTTTTTTTTTATTGGGAGAGAGGGAGCGTTTTTTGGTGTCGTATTTATTTTCATATCACTCCTGTTTGTGCATGCATCATTTCCGCATCATATTTTCATTTCTTTTTTGTCATTCTTTTTATTTTCATTTTTTTTCATGCATGCATCCTCACTTTCCCCTCACACTTCTTGTCTCTCGGTGTCCCACACCTTGCACATTGAGGACACTGTGCCGTTTAGCTTGGGGGAGTGAGTCCTCACTTTCTTTTTTTCGTTTAGCCACCTTTATTTTCAGTTTTTCACACCGTTTTTCACTTTTGTACTTATTTTTCATTATTTTTCATTTATCTTGCCATGCATCACGTTTTTCTTATTTTCCTATGTGCCGCATTGCATAGTTCTATTTTACTTTATCTTTATTTCTTTTTCATCTCATGCTAGAGATGAATTTTCTGTGATGATGTCTACGTGGAGTTAGCTTATTCTATATGCATGCTATATTTGTCGTGTCTTAGATTTCATTTCTGATATCATATGCTATGACTTGCTTTACATTTAGAAATAGTAACCCACACTTTTTCCTCATGAAAATGGATGAAATTTTATTATTAGCTGAGCCTGAATATTCATATGTATGCTATCACAGAAAACACACCAAGATTCACGCATTGAATGCCTATATCTGGAGTACTGACTTCTTTTCCTTTATCACTTCTATATGCATGAATTGTACACTTCACTTCCGGATGATTGAATGATGATTAGCTAAGATATATCTGGATTAGTTAGCTTTTTTGTGATCGAAACTGAGTAGATTAGATTACCCTGCTGAAGTTGTCGTGCATGTCTTATAGAGTGAGCCGAGAGTTATATTTATTTCTTTCTCCACAAATCTTGAACATCACTTCTCTACTTTTAAAATCATTGGTGAATCTCCCCTTAGTGATTCTATTTTATGGCATTTCCCCCGCTATTAATTCCTAGCTCCAAATCTCTTATTTCAAAAATAAAAAAAAAGAGAGAAGAGAAGAATAAAAGAGAGAAAAACATTCTTGTATATCATTACCTCTCTCTGAGTTGGGATCATTGTATATATGTTGCTTATTGCAAAAGAAAAGAAAAAAAAAGAGAGAAAAAAAAAAGAAGAGAGGAAAAATCCTCAATAAAAGATCCCATCTCGCTTACTTTCTTTCTTCTTTCCCTTCTTTACCTTTGGAGCTATATAAAAATGGGGATGTAAATATTTTTGTGCCACCACGCTTATAGATAAGCTTGGGGGAGGAGATCCATTGATGTGTGAGAGAGCGACTACTTGACATTGCACGACAACCTAGGCTAAGTAATATTCTATACTCGGTGAGATTGTTTCTAGCTTTACGAAATCCAGAAATCTAAGCCTAGCATTCACTTCATGAAATCCATACTTTTCTATTCTCTCTATTCTATGATGTGATACTCTTATACTCCAGATAGAAAGCGTTCAATTGAAAAGTGTGTGATCTGAGATTTGTATACCGCTTTAGATGATTCAGGCGATGTTAATTTTAAAATCATTCCGTTTTTCATGATTATACCGTTGTTCGTGGGTTTTCTATTTTCTACTTGCACTATTCTACTATGATATCAAAATGAGATTCTTTGACATGTATTTCTCACTCGGTGCATGCTATAAGAGTAGGTGAAACCCACGTCCTGAGAAAATGATCTAGCATCCTACCTATTCTTTCTTTCTTTCTTTATTTTCGTTTGGGTTTTCATTCTTCTTCGTTTTTCATTTTTTTCGTTTTTCGCCGTTTTCGTTTTCCGAATCCACCGGGTTCGCTTTTTACTTATCTTCCTCGAGGACGAGTAAGAGGCAAGCTTGGGGGATTTTGATCACTCCTTATTTTACACCTTTTTCCGCATGTTTGCATGCCATTTAGATCGCCCAAATCATGTTTTTCACGATATATCGACGATATTGCGATGCTTTTCACGCTTTGTTGTTTTTGTCGCATTTCAGGTGATTTGGCGCGATTTGGAGTGATCATGAGATGCGCTCACGATAGACGGCCACCGACGACCTCCCCGAGGGGTATTTTGCTGTTGGAGAGGAGCGGAAGAAGAATGGACGTTGCCGGAGCGACGAGGAGGCCAAAACGACCAGTTTGGGCATTTTTTGTGTCCCACTCGGCCGAGTGGAGGAGCCACTCGGCCGACCAGCGAGACACTGCTCGGCCGACCCGTTCAGACACGATTCCCATGTGTACTCGGCCGAGCGACGGAGACCACATCGGCCGAGTGACGATACCACGTCCGCCCAAGTGGCGCCCAGACGAAGGCCCTCAAAAAGATCGAAGTTACTGTTTTTCGGCCATCTGAGCTTCAGAAGACCCACTCGGCCGAGTGGCAAATCCCGTCCGCCCGAGTGAAGTGAAGCCATCGGCCGAGTGACGACAACTCACTCGGCCGAGCCGCCCCCGAACTGAAGACCCCTGAAGCTCCCGACTTACTGGAAAATTGACAGGGTTTTCACTCGGCCGAGCGACTTTTGTCACTCGGCCGAGTGCGATGCGCAGCCTGTAGCGAAATTTGCGGAAAACAGGCTGTGCAGGGGCATTTTGGTCAGGATTTTTAGACGATTTTGGGGCTATTTAAGCTCTGTTTTTACCCTAGTTTTAGAGCCACCTCTGAGATTTTTTGCAGCTTTTTGAGTCTACTTTTTAGCTTTATTAATTGTGATTGGAGAAGAGAAAAACTTGGATTTTTGTTGGGTTGATTGAAGATCTACATTGGTTTGCACTTCTCTTTTCCCAAAAACTCTATTTTTATTGTTTATATCATTGTTGTGATGAATTCCATTGTCTATTTCATTGCTAATTATTGTGCTATTGCTATGATTAGTGAGTAGTCTCCACGTCTTGGGGCGTGGGGATGAACCCTACAAGCCCAATTTCGTATTTGTGTTGAATTGGTAGAAATTGAGCTAGGATTGTTATTAGGGATTAGATTGGGATCGAATTACTACGGATAGCTAGGTATTCACATCAATTGGGGTTTGCAAGAGATTGGATCCCAATTCGATAGGAAGCCCTAGAAATCCGAATTGGGTTGGAGTCGGATTTTCGAAGTATCGGTTTGCAAGAGATTGGACCGATGCTAGGATCTCCGGTTGCAATTCCGTGCCGATACCCGTTTGCAAGAGATTGGACGGGTAGGAACTATCCTAATCTAGATTGTGGACCGAGTTTGCAAGAGATTGGGCTCGGTGCGCAATTGGACGATGATGTTGATCCTAATGCTAGCTTCCCTAGGCTAGGGTTTGCAAGAGATTGGACCCAAACCTAGGATAGCTATAGACCGGCAACAGCGCGAGAGCGTGAGCTTGGTTCCACATTTAGTTGCAACTAGTTCATCCAAATTCTCATCCTAGCGATTTCGATACCGGCGAACCACATTTGTGAAATACGGTGAGTAGTGGGGATTCCCCATTCCCTAGGCGTTCTCTATTTGATTTGATATTTCGCACTTTTGTCTGACGATTGTGACAGGATCGCCCAAGGCAATTATCCCTCTAAATAGCCAGGTTGATTAGGAGCAAGCACGGTCATTCGTCCTCCCTGTGTTCGATACCCGCTCGCCGCTATACCGTGCGCTTGCGGTAAAACTACAACCGTCGCCTCGGAACGTGTACGCCGGGGCGCGACCAAGGTGCAATCTTGAGTGTAGCTCAAGAAGTTGCTTGTCTCAAGATCCGGTTGGGATACATAGTCTTGCACCGCTCCTGCACTCGTATTCGACTCAAACAATTTAATCGAATTCTCGAACTTTGCGGATCAAAATTGTTTGTCCATACAACCTTGAGGGTAGCTCGACAAGTTGTAGGGAGAAACATATTTCGAATATCATATATGTTCAAGCTGCCTCATATAGAGACGAGTGACATGTAGCGTGAATTTATTTGTTGGACGCAGAACTTAATGAAATCGTATTTCTTAAGTCTGTTCTTTAGAAGGTCATTTTAATGTCAACGAGAATATAGTTTTAATTCTATCAATTAGAATTTTACTTGATATTCAATTAATCAACCTATTTGACCAATTAACTAATTCCATTAAAAAATTATATTTTGATTCCTTCGGTAAACATAGTCTTGCCCTAGTTTTGGCATATGTTCAAAATTAAATATAGGTAGAATGTCTTTTATCTATCTATATCCTCCCACTATTTTTACGATCGTTTCAAAGCTTAATAATGAACGATTTAATCAAATTAAAATTAATGGGTAAGAGGTCCAATCACCTTGAGCCTAACAACCTTGAGTGTAGCTCAACAAGTTGCTTGACTCTGCGATCGGAAGATGACTCTTCATCGATCATATCGGATATGACTCTCTTGTTCGGTTTTTGCCCCTAGCCATTTGTGATCATGAGTGTGCTCATCCAAATCATAATGTCTAGTCTAGTCGGACCCTTGTTTTCGTGTCTAGCCTGACTTGCCCCTTCGCTCGGTGTATTCACGACACGTCGGTTTGGGTCAGGTCTTAGACTTACATCTAGTCAGACTACTTCTCTGACTCAACTTACACCGGCGCTCGGTGTATTCACGACAACGTCGGTTTGGGTCCAGTCAAGATTTCATCTTATGTATTTAAGGAGTTGGTTTCTACAGGGTTGCCATGTTACAGCTTGAGTGTAGCTTAACAACTATAACACTGGTCCTATAGTTGCTAACCCCTAAAACAAGGAGGGATACGGCTAATCTTGAAAAAGATCATTAACGTATTTGACTTAGATATAGTTCAGGGTGTCATACAATCATGATTCGCGACATTGCGGTCCAGCGGAACACAGCCAGGGAATTGACTAAGCCAGGATCACTACCCCTTAGACTAGTAAGGGTTGATCCAGAGCTCTTAGCCAAGCACATTGACCGGATCATGGTCCATTGAATGAAGCTTGTCATTTTTGTATGTGTGCCATAGACTAAACAGCTTTTATTAACAACTAATTAATCCTATCAACTAGTTGCATCCTTAAATCCAAAATTTTAGGATTTGTTTAATAACTTTTATTAAGTCCTTATCAACTATAAGGTTCACGTGCTATCCTAATCGTTATTAGGATTTTAATAAACTTTATTAACAACGCCAAAAGCGAAGTCCTTTAATGAGAATTAATTATAACAATTAGAATTAAGATTCATTAAAAGGACTACCCTAATCATGACTTAGGTCTTAAAGGGTTGTTAAAAGTTTTATTAAAACATAGCATGTCATTAAAATTCAAGTAATAAATTTTAATCATTTCTTAATGGCTAACCTAAAGGGTTGTCTTGTGTTATCAAATAAGGGACAAGATTATGCATAGCCATTAACATAAGATTACACTAATTTTATCGCATAAAATAAAAGTGTACAACTATTTAACAATTAAATAGACTAAATTTTATTGCATAAACAATTTTAGACTTTTAAAATCAGTTTTAAAAAATATCTTATAAATTTAAAACATCATTTTAAAAAATTTCCATGTTCAAAAATTTATCTTATACAATTTTTAAACATCTAAAACATTTTAAACTTATCGCATAAATTTAAAAAAACTTTAAAATCAATTTTAAAATTTATCACATAAATTTAAAACACCATTTTAAAATTTCTATGTTTAAAATTTTATCACATAAAATATTTAAACAAAAATCCTTTTAAAATCACCTTTTAAAAAATATCGCATAAAATTTAAAATATTTTAAAAGGGCATCTAATGTTAAAATTATCTCATAACTTAAAACATTTTATAAAGCATTTTGAAAAGCATTTCTAAGTTTAATAAAATCGCAGGCTAGATCGTAACGCAGACCTACGCTCTGATACCACTGAAGGGTTTTCTGGGACCCTTAGGGCACAAAAACTCTATTCTCGTCCTAAGTCGGACGAAAATAGACAGAAAGAAAAATTGCAGCGGAAGAAAAATCTAGTTAATCTAATTAACATGCAGTTAAAACAATTTTAACTTAGCCCTAAGGTCTAAGACCCTTAGCCAAGATCTATGCCAACTTGGGATGGATCTGACCACCCCAAGAAGGATCTAGCCTACTGCGATTAAATTAAACTAATGCTTATTAAACTACATACCCGGAATCTCGACCCTGGAGCAGGCGAGATGTTCCGCGCCGTCTTCCGAGCTGCTCCCCGTCTCACGCCGAGCCGCTCCTCGAACCGCTCCCCGAACCGCTCCTCGAACCGCTCCGCATCCCGAGGCGATCAATCCCGTGTCGCCGAGCCAACCAACCGCCGAAGAAAGTTTCACGCGAGTGAAACCTCCGCCTAGATTTCGGATCTGAATCCGAACTCCTTTGCGGCTTTGCTAGAGCCCTCAAGAGTAAGGCAGAAATATTAGGGAGATTGAAGAAATATTAATTTAAGCTTAGATCCGAGCGTGCTCCAACATTTACGAGAGCCGCTCAGATCTAGAGCTTGGGACGAGTTTTGAGGAAGGGAGCAGACCCCTATTTATATAGGCGGCTGACTGCTCCCCTTCTCTCAAAATCCGATGTGGGACTATTAATTTGAGTTAATTAAAATCAAGTTAGTTTGCACTTCACAAAGTGCAAACTTCCGTGAATTTTAACTCCCTCACCGTTGAACTTCAGGATTGATACAACCTATCAATTCGAAGGGTGTTCAACGGTTAACGCATAGGAAAAAACCGTTCGTCAATCGGAGTTCGTTTGACCCTCCAATTGATTGCCCAAAGTTCAGCCCAAAGGCACAAATTCGCACAAGAACCAGCCGTCACAAATAAAACTGCATAGGGTTCAAAACCCTAAGCTGTGGGGCCCACAGAGTGGGCCCCATGTGACTCAGCCCGCAACCGGGCACGGGCGCCCGTACAGCAGGCAACCCGCCCGCTGTACGGGCGGGCCGGGCGCCCGCCCGCAATGCGGGCCGGGGCGCCCGCCCGCATAGTGGGCGGGCCGGGGCGCCCGCATAGTGGGCGGGCCGGGGCGCCCGCCCGCTTGGTCCCCCTTTTGATTAATCAGCCCCTTGGGCTGATGTCAACATGGGTTTGATTGTTTTGGCCATAACTTGGTCATTTGGTATCCGAATTGGACGCCGTTCGAACCTGGGCATAGACCGGGACATTCCCGTCTTACCCGTGAACTTTTCCTTGCGTTTATTTATTAAATATTGTTTTAAACAATTTAAAACACATTTAATCTCTTTTGCATCAAATGCAAATTAGTCCCTATCTAAGCTTAAATTATCATTTGCATCAAATACAAATGATCCGAGTGCATATTCCTCTACAACTTGCATTTATGATATCAGATGTATAGAGAACAAACAAAACGTGTATTAGCTCACAATTAATTATTCAAAAATTAGTGATTAACTGAATGAATAATAACAACTCATCTTCAAGTTAACCAATGCGACATCAAATATAGGCTTTGGACTAAAATTCAACTCGCTCGGGATCAACTTGTTATAGTAATCGAAATAGAGAACACTGTACAACCAAATACGTAACCTTTCTTTGGTCCAGCTAAGTATTCATAAGATACATCTAATAGTTATTGTAGTGCCCTGGGAAGCTACTGCACAAGTACTAGAGGGGGGTGAATAGTACTTTAAAATAATCAAGATAGTTATTCCTAATTATCGTGCAATTAACAAACGACAATGCGGAATTAAACAACAATCAAGAATTAATGCAAACGCAAACAATTTGGTTTAATGGGTTCGGATCCACCCAAGTCTCCCCGACTTGTTCCCGGTGATCCTACGTCCCAACCACCCGGATCCCCACCGGATACTTGAGTTAGAAACCCTAACTCAAGATTTAGCACTATGAAATTCTTGTGGAAAACATTCATAAGACCAAATCATACAAATGACATGTGACTCCCACAAACCGGGATCACACCCTCTCTCACAACCGAGAGACACAATTCAAATAACAATTGAAATGAAATATTGAAACACTTACCACAAAATCCTATGCCTTGAGTATAACTTACCAAAGTAGGGCAATGAGGGATTTTGAGGAGGAAGAAGGCACCAAACCCTAGCTCCAAGAAATTGACCAGCAATGGAGTCCTAGGTGGATGTTGGTGACCTTGGATCAAGCTCCTTGGCTTGGAAGGCTCACAATCAAAAAATCTCTCTTTTGAAATAAGAGTGAGAGAGAGATTCTTGAGAATGGAAGAGCTTGAAAATGAGAGTTGAAAGCTTCTCTTTGAATCAAAATAGAGCCCTGGAAATAGCAGCCTTGGATTCTATGAAATAACCCCTCCAGGTATTTAAAGGATCAAGGGAAAGGAGAGAAAGAAACGTCGCTTTCAAAACTCCAACGGATAGAAATCTGAACAGACTAGTCGGTCAAAGAACAACCACTGACCGACTAGTTCATCAACTAGTCGGTCGGTGAAACAACATGAACTGACTAAGTGATGAACAGTGAACAGATGGAAATTCAGACCTAGAAATCTAGTCGGTCCAAGAAGACTTTCTGACCGACTAGTTTCACAACTAGTCGGTCGGTCAGTGAACTTAGACCGACTAAGAGTCAAAAACAATTAGTCTGAATACAAATTGATTTAGTCGGTCCAAGAACAAATGTTGACCGACTAGATCATCAACTAGTCGGTCGCCAAACGTTCTTAGACCGACTAACGATAAACAGTAGCTCAGGAGAAAATTGGCATGAACAGTAAAGCTCAACTAGTCGGTCAAAGAAGCATCACTGACCGACTAGTTCACAAACTAGTCGGTCGGTGAGTCAACGTAGACCGACTAACTGTAAACAGTACTGAGCAAGAAAAGACTAACTGAAACTAGTCGGTCCAAGAAGCTTTGCCGACCGACTAGATCACCATCTAGTCGGTCAGTTATTCTTCTTGAACCAACTAACATGCACAATAAAGTCCGAATCGAAGCGCGATGCTTCGAGGAAGTTAGAATGGACTTCTACTAAGATCCTAGAGCTAAGATATGAGCGTTATGAAGATAGAAATGTAAGATATACTCAAGGCTTAACATTCTATAGATCGAAACTAAAAGACTATAAATAAAACCTTAAAGAACGGTCTTCGAGAGCTTCGATCAAATCTTCATGACTTCCAAAATGGTCCAAAAGCTTCAACGAAGCTTTAGGCATTGAATACGAGCTTTGAGAAGTCTTGAGATGTCGCTTTGAGTGTTCTCGTGAATTTGGTGACGATCTCCATAACTGCGCTCACAAATTGTTAGTTCATGATATATTTATGTTTGCTCATCATCCAAAACCAAATCCGGGGAGTCCAATACTCAACATTCTCCCCCTTTTTGGTGATGACAAACCAACATAAATAATAATCAAAAATAATGAACTAAATGGAATATACTTACTCCCCCTGCATTGATGACACATTAGTTCCATATGAAATAATACGCACATACATCAAGCAGACGAGGAAAGTAAAAATTCAAATCCAATATTTGAACTTTAGGATTTGAAATCCATTTTTATATCTTAACTCCCCCTGAATCTAACATATCAAATTAGATTCATGGTTAATTATCATTTAGCACCTGCCATTATTATATCTCTCCCCCTTTGGCATAATCCAAAAAGAGCGGGAGGAAGCCAATGACAATAAATCATGGCCAAATAAGTCATTAAGCATGGGAGTCTAAGAATACGACCACGGTCCAAATGACCATAGTCACCAAACCATCGGCGAAAATCGAAGACGCGATAATCGAAAACCGAAATCACCAAACCATCGGTGAAAATCGAAGACGGAAATCATCAAGCCATAGGCGAAAATCGAAATACGAAATCATCAAGCCATCGGCGAAATCCGAAAACCGAAATCATCAAGACTCAAATCAATTTCACGTATTGAGTTTTGGAACATACTCTCCAAAATCAAAAGAATGCATGGAAAACAATTCTATGTTTCCATAGAAAGAATTCTATTAAATCCATAAAATCGTCGAACGACGAAATCAACATCAGAGACAAAAATAATCCGATGTGCATACCAAATGTAGCATGCAAGAATGTTATGCCAAAAATAGATAGAACATCATATAACATTGGCATACACTAATCTAGCATACCAAAAGAAGCAAAATGATACCAATCATAATATATTCTACCAATGGATACCAATGTGAATCAAAAGTATGAATATACTTACAACATTAAGCTCCCCCTACTTTGGTGCAACACTCAAGCACCATCAACTCCAATCGAATGAAAATCCTTGCAAATCACGGAGTTGGTAGGGTTGGTATCTCATGGTGGATTTAACCTAGAGAATATCATTTTGGTATCCAAAAATCTTTTTGGATCCTATGGGTTAGGCAATAAATTTAGCTAACTAAATTCAAATTAAATGTAACCCATACATACCACAATTGCTTTAGTACCCATAAAATGAAATTAAACTTATGGTACCAAGCAATGAAGGGTCAAAGGGAACTAACCCTTCGGAAACCAAGTCCAAGAGGAACTTGATTTCCCAACATAATCATCATTCAAAATAACATCATTTATAAACGATTTCACATACAAATTCTTAGCATGCATGCTTGTGTTCTTCGGACCCCAAATAGTGTATGTCTTTGGGAGTCCTAATCCTATTGGGAACATGCATACGTTGTTGATGTCTATGTGATGCATGTCGTGGATAAGCATATGGCATATGATGCAATGGTGCATGATGATAGGTATTCATATAAGAATGAGGATGAACATATGCATGTGGAGGAACACGTGCATGAGTGTGTCTCACATGGTGTGCACGTGCTCCTGGATGCAGAGCATAGAAATCATCATACGTGCTAACATGTGGAGTAGGATGTGTGTTCCTACGTGGCATGGCATACATGAAAGCATGACCCCTCTTTGGAGGTCCACCCAAAGTGGGTTTCTTTCCAAATGGAGGTGTGTTCCTAGCGGAAGCACCATTGGTAGGAGAACTACCCATGACGTGTTTACTTTCACTAGTAGAAGCATCGGACGTTGGCCTAACAAAGGTGGCGGACGATTTGGATGACTCTCCCATCTTATACCCCAAGCCAATGTGATGATTGGCCGGAAGTAAGTCATTTAGGATGCTGTCCAAATGGCCCTTACCTTTATTGAATTCATGAATTCGGCCTAATGTGCTCTCATGCTTCTCGGTGAGAGAATGCAAAGAAGCATCCAAAGTGGACATTTGCGATGCGAGTGCACAAACACGTGACTTGAGATTTTTATTCTCAATACTCAAAGTTGAGATTTGAGACGTCAAATCCGCTATCACATGTTCATCCGAATCCTCGACATGAACATGCTCAAGTTGAAATTTGAGATTTTTAATCTCATTTCTCAACCCTTCAACAACGGTGTCGTTGTTGACGATGATAGGCTTAGGCGAGTTTTTAAGACTATCTAGCTCATTTTTAGTCTTATTAAACCTAGTTGCCAAATTAGAAAATTTATTCCAAAGTTGTTCATTGGCTACTCTAAGTTCATCATTGGTTACCTCTTCGCCTTCATCCTCGCTTCCATCCTCGCTTTCATCGCTATCATCGGAGAAAGTCCCTTGTACACGTTCTTCTTTTCCCATGAAGCACGCGTGTGCTTTCTCCACTCTTTCATCGTCCGACTCTCCACTTGAGGAATCGGAGTCGGTGAAAGTGCCGACAAGTCCTTTCTTGTGCTTTCTTGACTTGTCGTATTTGGATGCCTTCCACTTCTCCTTGTGTTTGTTTAGGGGACAATCCGGCTTGATATGTCCTGGCTTATTACATTTATAACACACGGGAGTAGAAGCATTAGTCGAAATAAATTTAGATTTACTCTTCAACTTACATTGTCGGAAGAATCGGATGAACTTCTTTGCCATATCGGCCAAAGCTTCCATGTCCAACTCTTCTTCCGATTCTTCTTCCGATTCTTCATCATCGGTAGATGGAGCGGCCTTGTATGCAATTGCAATTGCCTTTTTCTTAGGCACGTCTTGGTTCAAATAGGATTTCATCTTCTCTTTTAGCATCAATTTGCTATCCTTGCGTACCTCGTAAGACATCAAGGAACCCATTAGTTGAACCACGGTATATTTATTCATATCGTTACCTTCCTCGATGGCGAAGGTACGTTTCTCCCAACTAGAAGGAAGTCCTTCGATAAGCTTCGAACACTTCTCCTTTTGGGTGTAGGTTTTGCCGAGAGCCTCCAACTCGTTTATGATGTCGACGAAGCGAGCATAATACTCCTTCATCTTCTCACCCTGTTACATATGAAACATCTCGTAATCTTTGTTAACAACAACGAGTTTAGAGTCTCTTACCCTACTCGTCCCTTCATGTAGTATGAGGAGGGAGTTCCAAATTTGATATGCACTCTTACATGTGCATATCTTATTGAAGTCCTCGGGCTCCAACGCGCATTGCAAGGCATTCATCGCCTTGGAATTGTTTACCTCCGCGGCGACCTCCGCGGTTGTCCATTTCTCGAAATCTTCTTCTTCGGGCCCGACATACTCCTTCATCGTGGCTCTCCATAATGAAGCACTCCGGAGGAACGTTTCCATCCGGCATTTCCAATACCCGAAATTGGTACCGTTGAAGAAGGGAAGCCTTGTTGAAGAGTGTCCTTCCATCACCGAAGAAGCACCGTGACGATCCTTGAAGACGTTGTAGTCGTTCGTCATAACTTTGAACTTGTAGCTTTAACCTTGGCTCTGATACCAATTGTAGTGCCCTGGGAAGCTACTGCACAAGTACAAGAGGGGGGGTGAATAGTACTTTAAAATAATCAAGATAGTTATTCCTAATTATCGTGCAATTAACAAACGACAATGCGGAATTAAACAACAATCAAGAATTAATGCAAACGCAAACAATATGGTTTAATGGGTTCGGATCCACCCAAGTCTCCCCGACTTGTTCCCGGTGATCCTACGTCCCAACCACCCGGATCCCCTCCGGATACTTGAGTTAGAAACCCTAACTCAAGATTTAGCACTATGAAATTTTTGTGAAAAACCTTCACAAGACCAAATCATACAAATGACATGTGACTCCCACAAACCGGGATCACACCCTCTCTCACAACCGAGAGACACAATTCAAATAACAATTGAAATGAAATATTGAAACACTTACCACAAAATCCTATGCCTTGAGTATAACTTATTGTAACGACTGGTTTCCTTGTATCTGAATTTATTATAATATAATATATGTTTTGGTGGGTTTTCTCCTCTTGTGTGGTTTTCGTCTCCGTAACTTTCATTTTCGATCGATTCGTCGTATTTTCTCGATTCTTCCTTAGGATCGTCGATTTCGAAGTACGTCGTTTGTGACGGGCTTCATAACGGTCATATCTAACTATTAGATCAAGCCTAGGAGTCTTAGGATTCGATCACGGGGCCTCGCGCTCCGTATCGGAACTTTTGGTGCTCATTAGCCGGTGTAAGAAGGGGCACCGACCGACTAGATGACGATCCAGTCGGTCGGCAATCCTTCTTGGACCGACTAGTGAGCTTTCTAATTTTCTGAGGAAGCTACTGTTTATCGTTAGTCGGTCTAAGAAGGTTGGTTGACCGACTAGGTTGCAAACTAGTCGGTCGGCGATGCTTCTTGAACCGACTAACACATCATCTTAATTTTAGTTGAGTTACTGTTTACTCTTAGTCGGTCTAAGAACGTTCATCGACCGACTAGTTTCTAAACTAGTCGGTCAGTATTTGTTCATGGACCGACTAACTCTAAATCATATTTTCGTTCAGGAGTTACTGTTTACACTTAGTCGGTCTGCGTTGGTCGACCGACCGACTAGTTGCCAAACTAGTCGGTCAGTGGTTGTTCTTTGACCGACTAGTCTGTGTTAAAACCCTAATTTCTGGGCAGCCGCCAGCTCAACCTATAAATACCCAACCCAAACGTTTCTTCTTCCTCCAACACGACCTAAAGCCCTAGTTTCTCCCCCATTGAGCCCCCATCTTCCTCCAAGCTTCAATCCTTCACTCCAAGCCCTAAATCCATCATCCAATCCATCCATTCACTCCAACTACTTCTCATCTTCCCCAAAATCTCACCAAAATCCATCAAATCCCCAAAATCCCCCTAAACCCTAGTTTCTCCAAACTTCCCCAATCATTTCCAGATCTGGTCCTAGGGTTCCCCGGAGTGTTTCTTCCGCCTCCTCTCGGTAAGAAATCGATCTACCGTTGTTTTCGTGTCTTATTGTAATTTTTATGAAACCCTAATAAAATACTTATGTTTTGATGATTGTTCCCCATAACAGCGATTCCCCGTAGGCTAGCATCCGCGGAAACGAACTTTCGTAACCGTTCTCCCCGGTGATAGGCAAGTGAAACTTGCATCTCTTGATTTGGGCCATGTCTTAGGCCATTACCTTGTTTTAGCGTAAAAGAGACTAAACGGTGAAAGGATAGCCGTTTAGACGCCATTGACCTAGCTTGACAACGAAGCTTGGTCCGTCACCCTCATCATGCTTGTATGTCACGTTTAAATTCAATTAACGGTACGCAATCATTTGTTCATGTCATTGCATAGTGATTAATTATTGTGATTGTGTAGCACACGCTACAATATTATATTCCTGGCTCGTGTTCCAGAAGCGAGCCCTGTAGTTGGAAACCCCAACGCTCGGATACCGGCTAGGCACCCACTTTTCGTGGGCACAACCCTATGCCAAATACACTTCCTGGCTCGTGACCCAGAAGCGAGCTCAGTGTGTTGGAAACCCCAACGCTCGACACATATGGGTGGGGTAAGAGATAAGCGGCCACCTGAGCACGAGATGGCCTGATCCGCCACTCCAGCCAGCAGGCGAAATCTCTAGTGCACAAGTGATGACAGTGATAAGTGAAAACAGTGATAAGTGATTCGTGAATTAGTGAGTTGGTAGCTTTTGCTACATCGTGCGTGTTTGCCTCTCTTTTAACTATTGCATCATACTTAACTGCCATGCCATTGTTTAACATTTAAATGCTAGGTTGTTAGTCACTTTCAGTTTCCTTGCCCAAGTCTTTTTAGACTTGCTGACATGTGCCCCTTTCTCTTTTGGGTGACGCATGTTAGACCTTGAGCCTGAGTTGCCCGCTGAGGGTGAGGTGTTTGCGGACGCCGAGCTTGAGCCCGTGTTGGACGGGGAGTACGTGGACACTGGGGACCAGTCCTAGTGTCTCCGTTGTGCTTTATTATTTTTGTTAGACAGTTGTTTTGTTATTGGTGCGTGGCACCTATACTTATTTAAGTCGTTGCTTTTGTTTGGCCTTGTTCTGGGCCCTTAGACTCTTTTCTTTTAGCCTGGTGGCTTTTCTGTGTTGTTGAATATTTTGTGGACAAACTTTGGGATTGGTGTTTCTTATCCGTCTCATATTATTATTGTTGTTGTTTCGATTGCAATTACAGGGACCTGCTTATACTAAGTTGACGCTTATCGGGTTTGGGGCTTTACCGCTCCACTCCCGTGCGGACCTTTTCACGTCTCGCCTCCATTTTAGGGAAGCGGGTCGTGACAGGTTTTAGTGGTGGCCCATGCAGGTCCTCTGTAACTGCAACTATCGGGATAACGATAATGATATAAGATTGTCCAACAAATAATTTCGACATCAGAGCCCTAAGCTATGAGTCTAATTGTTTCGTTTTCTGCGTCATTAGATGGCAGGAAGGCGGATCACCCGAGGTGGTGGTAGTGGTGCGCCCCCTCATGACGAGGAGCCGGAGCGGGAGCCCACTAATGGGGAGATGATGAGGATGATGTTGCAAATGATGCAGGTTCAGCAGGGTGTGCTCCTGCAGGTGCAGAATGCTCCGGTGACTCGAGCTGCTCGGGTGGTGGAAACCCCTCGCCCTGAGCCCGGGGCGAAGCAGTTCAGAGAGCTGGGTCCTGCGTATTTTGATGGAACCGAAGGTCCCCTAGCTGCTGATGAATGGATGAGGAATATTGAGGACAATCTGAAGATGTCCAAGGTCAACGAAGTGAGTTGGGTTGACTTGGCGAAGCGCCAGCTGAAGGATAACGCCAGGAATTGGTGGGATGCTGAGGAAAAGATGTTGGGAGAGCCGATCGTCTGGGCTACCTTCAAGGCCAGATTTGATGGTGAGTTTTTCCCGAAGGCTGCCAGGGAAGAGATGCTGCAGCGTTTTATCGACCTGAAGCAGGGGAACTCGTCGGTGGACATGTACCACCAGGAGTTCATGAGGCTTAGTCGGTTTGCACCAAAGATGGTGCAGGACGCTGAGGAGCGAGCTCAGAGGTTTCTGCAGGGGCTTGCTTCAGAGCTCCAGAGCTTTGTGACCTCTTCTGACCGGGAATCTTATCAGAAGGTTTTGGTCGCTGCCAAGAGGCAGGAGCTGCTTGTGAACCAGAGGAAGGGGTCTGTTGTTGGTGCTGTGAGGAGGCCTGTGGAACAGGCGAGAGCTGTGGTTAGGCCTGGATTCAGGCCGAACCAGCCTGTTCAGTTCAAGAGGCCAGGAGGGCCCGTTCGGAGGACTTGCCATTTCTGTGGCAAGGAGGGCCATATCAAGGAATCATGTAGGAGGTTCTTGGGGCAATGTGTTGCCTGTGGAGATCCCGCCCATGCTCTCAGGGAGTGCCCGAAGTTGAGGCAGCCTTGGGGGACACCTATTGCTGCCCCGCCATTGCAGCAGAGAGCCCCGGTGCCCGCTGGTCGTGGGGTGCCCCTCGTTCCGCAGAAGCAGGCTTTCCAGCGGGCCGTTCCGCCGAGGAGGCAGGCATTTCTAATGACCGAGGAGGAGGTCTTGGCCATGGATGAGGTCATTGCAGGTAACTTTCGATCTAGATTGTTCCTTCCTTAATTAGTTGATTGTTAAATTATGCTGGATGCTTGTGTATGGTATTGCTAGAATAAGATTTGATCGATTAGACTGTTTGTTAGGTGTGGTTTTGGTTTGCACGTTCCCTGCCCGAGTCCTCTTTGACTCAGGTGCGTCGATGTGCATTTTGGCCCAGAGCTTCGTGGAGAAGCATTCCTTGTCGACGTCCCCTCTCTCCAAGAGTTGGAACATCGTCACAGGGAATGGAGTAGTCACGGTGCATCGTGGGTGCAGTCCTTGCTCTGTGGTGGTTTGTGGACATGAGCTTTATGCTGATTTTATTGTCCACAACATCACCAACTACGATGCGGTCTTTGGGATGGATTGGCTTGCGAGCTTCTATGCTACGATCGACTGCAGGAGGAAGAAGGTGGTGTTCGAGATTCCCGGACATCCAGTATTTGAGTTCAGTCGTGGTAGCAGTTCGCTTGGTCCTGTCAGATTTCGGGCCAGGCCGGTGGAGGCTGTAGCTATGCAGGTGGAGCTGGAGTGGCCAGCTGTGGTGCGAGATTTTGGCGACGTCTTCCCCGAGGAGATGTCTGGGTTGCCGCCTGATCGAGCTCTGGAATTTTCTATTGATCTCGTTCCAGGTGCGCAGCCGATTTCGAAGGCACCGTATCGTATGGCGCCTGCAGAATTGGAAGAGTTGCGAAAGCAGTTGGATGAGCTGTTGCTGAAGGGTTATATTAATCCTAGTGTGTCTCCGTGGGGAGCACCGGTGTTGCTGGTTAAGAAGAAGGATGGTTCGCGTCGCATGTGCGTGGACTATCGGGGGTTGAATGCGGTGACCGTTAAGAATAAATACCCGTTGCCTCGCATCGATGATATTTTTGATCAGCTTGGAGGTTCGAGGGTGTTTTCTAAGTTGGATTTGAGGAGTGGTTACCATCAGTTGAAGGTGAAGAGGGATGATGTTCCGAAGACAGCGTTCAGGACGAAGTATGGACACTATGAGTTTGTGGTTATGCCTTTCGGCGTAACTAACGCGCCCGCAGTTTTCATGAATCTGATGAACCTGATTTTCTACGACTTTTTGGATAAGTTTGTCGTTATCTTTATCGACGACATTCTGATCTATTCGAAGTCGGAGGAAGAGCATGCATCGCACTTGAGGACGGTGTTGGAAATTTTGAGGAAGCATCGTTTGTATGCTAAGTTTTCGAAGTGCGAGTTTTGGCTGGATCGAGTTGCTTTTCTGGGGCATGTGGTGACTGGAGATGGTATTTCTGTGGATCCCGAGAAGATTAGGGCTATCAGGGAGTGGCCTGTTCCGTCGTCTGCGTCTGAGATTCGGAGTTTCCTTGGACTTGCTGGTTACTACCGGCGTTTCATTAAGGACTTTTCTCGTATTGCTGAGCCGATGACCAGGTTGACGCGGAAGGATGTTGCTTATGTTTGGTCGGGTGATTGTGAGAGTGCTTTTGGTATTCTGAAGGAGAGGTTGACGAGTGCCCCTATTCTTGTCGTGCCTGATCGCAGCGGTGGATTTGAGATCTTTTGCGATGCTTCTGGCAAGGGTCTCGGTTGTGTGTTGCATCAGCACGGGCATGTTGTGGCGTATGCGTCTCGTCAGCTTAAGGTTCATGAGAAGAATTATCCGACGCATGATTTGGAGTTGGCTGCCGTTGTGTTTGCTCTTAAGATTTGGAGGCACTTCTTGTTGAGTGAGAAAGTGAAGATTTTCACCGATCACAAAAGCTTGAAGTATATTTTCACTCAGAAGGAGCTCAACATGCGACAGCGTCGATGGTTGGAGCTTATGGCGGATTATGAGATTGATTTGCAGTATCACCCTGGCAAGGTGAATGTGGTTCCTGATGCGCTGAGTAGGCTTCCAGCGGTGATGATTTTGACCTCGCAGTGGAGATTGCAGCAGGATTTTTGCGAGTCTGGCGTGGAGATTGTTCTTCCTGGGGAGGCTTCTTCGTTGATGTACATGCAGGTACAGTCGACGATCGTGGATCGGATTAAGGCCGGCCAGGCTGAGGATCCGAAGCTGGTAAAGATTCGGGAGCAGGTGGAAGCCGGTCTGCGGACTGACTTTTTGATTCATGAGGATGGCTCGCTGAGGTTTGGAGCCAGGTTGTGTGTGCCGGCTGGGGATATCAGAGAGGAGTTGATGGTGGAGGCACACAGTTCGCCGTATTCTGTGCATCCTGGTGGCACTAAGATGTACCAGGATCTTCGTCTGAATTATTGGTGGCATGGTATGAAGAGGAGTGTGGCTCGGAGTGTAGCCAAGTGCTTGGTTTGCCAGCAAGTGAAGGCGGAGCATCAGCGTTCGGCCGGGTTGCTACAACCGCTTCCGATTCCGGAGTGGAAGTGGCAGCACATCACTATGGATTTCGTGACTGGACTACCTCGGAGTCCGAATCAGAATGACGCGATTTGGGTGATCGTAGATCGATTGACCAAATCTGCGCACTTTATTCCGTTCCGAGTGGGACAGTCCACGGAGGTGCTAGCGAGGAGATATATGGAGGAAATCGTGCGACTTCATGGAGTCCCCGTGAGTATCGTGTCGGACAGAGACACGAGGTTCACATCTCAGTTTTGGCAGAGTTTGCAGAAGAGTTTGGGTACGCGTCTGAGTTTCAGCACGGCGTACCATCCGCAGACGGATGGCCAGTCCGAGAGGACAATTCAGATTTTGGAAGACATGCTGAGGGCGTGCATGTTGGATTTCAAGGGTTCGTGGGAGGACCATCTACATTTGGTGGAGTTTTCCTACAACAACAGCTTCCAGGCGAGTATTGGCATGGCGCCTTTCGCCGCTCTTTATGGGAGGAAATGTCGATCGCCATTGAGTTGGGATGACGTTGGTGATCGGGAGTTGTTGGGACCTGAGATGATCGTGGAGGCCGTGGAGATCGTCAGGAATATTCGGGAGAGGTTGAGGATTGCTCAGGACCGTTTTAAGCATTGGGCGGATGCTAAACGTCGTCCTTTGGAGTTTCAGCCGGGCGACCATGTGTTCTTGAAGATTTCCCCGAATCGTGGTGTGATTCGTTTTGGGAAGCGTGGGAAGTTGAGCCCGCGATACATTGGACCATTTGACGTTTTGGAGAGGGTTGGCGAGGTAGCATATCGCTTGGCTTTGCCGCCATCTTTGGAAGGAGTTCACAATGTTTTCCATGTGTCGCAGCTTCGTCGATACATTAGCGATCCATCTCATGCCGTGGATTTCTCGGAGATCGCCGTTCGCTCAGATTTGACGTATGACCAGTATCCGGTGCAGATTCTGGACAGGCGTCAGAAGTCACTTCGAAACAAGGTCGTCGATCTTGTTAGAGTGATGTGGCGGCACGGTTCGCCGGGAGAGTCTACTTGGGAGAGAGAAGATGAGATGCGAGAGCGCTACCCACTTTTGTTTCCGGACTCGTGAGTATACGGAAATTCCGAGGACGGAATTTTTCTTAAGTTGGGGAGGATGTAACGACTGGTTTCCTTGTATCTGAATTTATTATAATATAATATATGTTTTGGTGGGTTTTCTCCTCTTGTGTGGTTTTCGTCTCCGTAACTTTCATTTTCGATCGATTCGTCGTATTTTCTCGATTCTTCCTTAGGATCGTCGATTTCGAAGTACGTCGTTTGTGACGGGCTTCATAACGGTCATATCTAACTATTAGATCAAGCCTAGGAGTCTTAGGATTCGATCACGGGGCCTCGCGCTCCGTATCGGAACTTTTGGTGCTCATTAGCCGGTGTAAGAAGGGGCACCGACCGACTAGATGACGATCCAGTCGGTCGGCAATCCTTCTTGGACCGACTAGTGAGCTTTCTAATTTTCTGAGGAAGCTACTGTTTATCGTTAGTCGGTCTAAGAAGGTTGGTTGACCGACTAGGTTGCAAACTAGTCGGTCGGCGATGCTTCTTGAACCGACTAACACATCATCTTAATTTTAGTTGAGTTACTGTTTACTCTTAGTCGGTCTAAGAACGTTCATCGACCGACTAGTTTCTAAACTAGTCGGTCAGTATTTGTTCATGGACCGACTAACTCTAAATCATATTTTCGTTCAGGAGTTACTGTTTACACTTAGTCGGTCTGCGTTGGTCGACCGACCGACTAGTTGCCAAACTAGTCGGTCAGTGGTTGTTCTTTGACCGACTAGTCTGTGTTAAAACCCTAATTTCTGGGCAGCCGCCAGCTCAACCTATAAATACCCAACCCAAACGTTTCTTCTTCCTCCAACACGACCTAAAGCCCTAGTTTCTCCCCCATTGAGCCCCCATCTTCCTCCAAGCTTCAATCCTTCACTCCAAGCCCTAAATCCATCATCCAATCCATCCATTCACTCCAACTACTTCTCATCTTCCCCAAAATCTCACCAAAATCCATCAAATCCCCAAAATCCCCCTAAACCCTAGTTTCTCCAAACTTCCCCAATCATTTCCAGATCTGGTCCTAGGGTTCCCCGGAGTGTTTCTTCCGCCTCCTCTCGGTAAGAAATCGATCTACCGTTGTTTTCGTGTCTTATTGTAATTTTTATGAAACCCTAATAAAATACTTATGTTTTGATGATTGTTCCCCATAACAGCGATTCCCCGTAGGCTAGCATCCGCGGAAACGAACTTTCGTAACCGTTCTCCCCGGTGATAGGCAAGTGAAACTTGCATCTCTTGATTTGGGCCATGTCTTAGGCCATTACCTTGTTTTAGCGTAAAAGAGACTAAACGGTGAAAGGATAGCCGTTTAGACGCCATTGACCTAGCTTGACAACGAAGCTTGGTCCGTCACCCTCATCATGCTTGTATGTCACGTTTAAATTCAATTAACGGTACGCAATCATTTGTTCATGTCATTGCATAGTGATTAATTATTGTGATTGTGTAGCACACGCTACAATATTATATTCCTGGCTCGTGTTCCAGAAGCGAGCCCTGTAGTTGGAAACCCCAACGCTCGGATACCGGCTAGGCACCCACTTTTCGTGGGCACAACCCTATGCCAAATACACTTCCTGGCTCGTGACCCAGAAGCGAGCTCAGTGTGTTGGAAACCCCAACGCTCGACACATATGGGTGGGGTAAGAGATAAGCGGCCACCTGAGCACGAGATGGCCTGATCCGCCACTCCAGCCAGCAGGCGAAATCTCTAGTGCACAAGTGATGACAGTGATAAGTGAAAACAGTGATAAGTGATTCGTGAATTAGTGAGTTGGTAGCTTTTGCTACATCGTGCGTGTTTGCCTCTCTTTTAACTATTGCATCATACTTAACTGCCATGCCATTGTTTAACATTTAAATGCTAGGTTGTTAGTCACTTTCAGTTTCCTTGCCCAAGTCTTTTTAGACTTGCTGACATGTGCCCCTTTCTCTTTTGGGTGACGCATGTTAGACCTTGAGCCTGAGTTGCCCGCTGAGGGTGAGGTGTTTGCGGACGCCGAGCTTGAGCCCGTGTTGGACGGGGAGTACGTGGACACTGGGGACCAGTCCTAGTGTCTCCGTTGTGCTTTATTATTTTTGTTAGACAGTTGTTTTGTTATTGGTGCGTGGCACCTATACTTATTTAAGTCGTTGCTTTTGTTTGGCCTTGTTCTGGGCCCTTAGACTCTTTTCTTTTAGCCTGGTGGCTTTTCTGTGTTGTTGAATATTTTGTGGACAAACTTTGGGATTGGTGTTTCTTATCCGTCTCATATTATTATTGTTGTTGTTTCGATTGCAATTACAGGGACCTGCTTATACTAAGTTGACGCTTATCGGGTTTGGGGCCTCACCGCTCCACTCCCGTGCGGACCTTTTCACGTCTCGCCTCCATTTTAGGGAAGCGGGTTGTGACACTTACCAAAGTAGGGCAATGAGGGATTTTGAGGAGGAAGAAGGCACCAAACCCTAGCTCTAAGAAATTGACCAGCAATGGAGTCCTAGGTGGATGTTGGTGACCTTGGATCAAGCTCCTTGGCTTGGAAGGCTCACAATCAAAGAATCTCTCTTTTGAAATAAGAGTGAGAGAGAGATTCTTGAGAATGGAAGAGCTTGAAGATGAGAGTTGAAAGCTTCTCTTTGAATCAAAATAGAGCCCTGGAAATAGCAGCCTTGGATCCTATGAAATAACCCCTCCAGGTATTTAAAGGATCAAGGGAAAGGAGAGAAAGAAACGTCGCTTTCAAAACTCCAACGGATAGAAATCTGAACAGACTAGTCGGTCAAAGAACAACCACTGACCGACTAGTTCATCAACTAGTCAGTCGGTGAAACAACATGAACCGACTAAGTGATGAACAGTGAACAGATGGAAATTCAGACCTAGAAATCTAGTCGGTCCAAGAAGACTTTCTGACCGACTAGTTTCACAACTAGTCGGTCGGTCAGTGAACTTAGACCGACTAAGAGTCAAAAACAATTAGTCTGAATACAAATTGATTTAGTCGGTCCAAGAACAAATGTTGACCGACTAAATCATCAACTAGTCGGTCGCCAAACGTTCTTAGACCGACTAACGATAAACAGTAGCTCAGGAGAAAATTGGCATGAACAGTAAAGCTCAACTAGTCGGTCAAAGAAGCATCACTGACCGACTAGTTCACAAACTAGTCGGTCGGTGAGTCAACGTAGACCGACTAACTGTAAACAGTACTGAGCAAGAAAAGACTAACTGAAACTAGTCGGTCCAAGAAGCTTTGCCGACCGACTAGATCACCATCTAGTCGGTCAGTTATTCTTCTTGAACCAACTAACATGCACAATAAAGTCCGAATCGAAGCGCGATGCTTCGAGGAAGTTAGAATGGACTTCTACTAAGATCCTAGAGCTAAGATATGAGCGTTATGAAGATAGAAATGTAAGATATACTCAAGGCTTAACATTCTATAGATCGAAACTAAAAGACTATAAATAAAACCTTAAAGAACGGTCTTCGAGAGCTTCGATCAAATCTTCATGACTTCCAAAATGGTCCAAAAGCTTCAACGAAGCTTTAGGAATTGAATACGAGCTTTGAGAAGTCTTGAAATGTCGCTTTGAGTGTTCTCGTGAATTTGGCGACGATCTCCATAACTGCGCTCACAAATTGTTAGTTCATGATATATTTATGTTTGCTCATCATCCAAAACCAAATCCGGGGAGTCCAATACTCAACAATTATCAATATTTATTACCACATGTACACATTAATGTCTGCCAAACAATAGTTTTTCTTTAGGCCAACATGTGACCGCATGAAAAATAATGCATACAAAAATAACTTGTTATTTACAAATAAAAAGTTTCCACAGTAGTGGTCACTTAGGTGACAGCATTGTTTTTGCTAATTAAAGTGAAAAACTAAGAATGCTTATTTAATCAACTTTATATTATTACTCTTATAATCACTATATAATTAATTTAAACAAATTAATCATATAGTTATAAGTATGGCAATTGCAAAGACCACGAGACCTCGTCATTCACATACAGGTTAGTTGACTGAAAACAGAGCGGATGTAGGATCTTTGAATTCAAAAGCATACATATCAACCTACTATGCATTAATGCCAATCCCATAGAGGGTAGAGCAAAAATTCAATGCTAATCTCTATAGAGTAGAGTCATTAATTAAATCGAGATAAAACGATTATCTTAATAATGACTATATGTAGCATTTTATAATTACTAACATATAATCCAAATAATTTAAATCATATAACTGAACAAAGGGACAACATTACCAAACGGTAGAGGCTTGCCGACTGTGACTGCTAGGTCACGGGATCAAAACCTGTTGGTTGCTTTAGTTTTGATTTTTAGTTAGTTATAACTACTGCAAAATAACTTCATTTACTCAATTACGTAATAGATACCACATAAAACTCTAGCCCAACGGTTAAGACTTGCCAAATGCGACAGTTTGGTCGCGGGATCAAAGCCTAAACGGTGAATTATTAACATAATAAATAATTTGATTCATATTACAGCACTGGAGCACTTTGTTGTATTGGCACTATGCTCTACCCCTATGGGGTCGTATGATCGGATCGAACAGAGCGCGCAGGAAAAATTATTATTTTAAAAAATAAAGAACAGTCCAAACAGCCGCATTGGTTACGCTGCGTGAATTCAACCGCCGCCCCCAAAATGTAATTAAAACGAATCTTTAACCAAAAATTTCATTTTAAAAAAAACATGAATTCAGGCATAAAAACTTCAAAAACCATCTTAGATTGTTATCCAAACAATCCTAGAATGAGGTGGCTCTGATACCAATTGATAGACCTTTAAATTTAATGAAGAACCATGCCTAGAAATTGATTAAGAAGAACTATATGCGGAACATTACCAGAATCCATGGAGAAAAAGAAGAAGAAATCCGGGTCTAGATCTTCTTATTGATCGTACGAATGGAGAGATGGAGATGGGAAGCCCTTTCTTCTCTCTTTTTGTCTTATGCACTTTTCTAAATGAGAAAGCGTAAAGAAAATAACGTACGTCAACAAGGGACCACGACCCCTTATTTATAGAAATGGGTTTTTACTAATTAGCACATCATAAATTAGTAATTACCCTAGGAATTCCACACATTTGCAAATAAGCCCCCCACACTAATTATTAATTGAATATGACCATAAAACTTTACTAGATCCTTACAATTAGGTCCTTAATACATAGTTAGTAATATATTGGTGACAATTAATGCAATACATGTGCGTCCACATGCCCAAATGCATACACGAGTATATATACATATGGTATGAAGTCCATAATTCCAACTCACGAAATCTCCCTTAACAAGCTGGAAGACGACCTATGCCAGCTTAGATTATGGGAAAAGTTCGACCCCGACATGGTGAAAGGTACTCATTATCCAAAATTAGAACAGATGATTATATCAAGTTCTGGCACTCTACTCCTTGCATCAGGTTTCACTGGCTAACACTACCAAATTTAACATGAGGATTTATGTGGCAATCGCCACATAAGTAATTCAAATGCCCAAATAATTAAAAGAAGAGATAATTAACCTCGAACCCCGATCAGCACCCACGATAGAACAAAAATCAATCCCTTTGGACATCAAACGCATCCCCAAAGATACCCCTTTACTTCATTGCAGCAATTAAAAAACTCATTTCTGCAACAAAACTGTCACCTTTAAGAGAAATTTTAACGAAGAACAGAAAGAAATTAAAATGGGCATGCTGCAACACTAACCGTGAGAATAACCCGTCTCAGTGAAGAGGCGAATCAAAAGATGTTGGGTTTAATTGACTGCATAGAATAAGCAAATGAGCAAGAGGTTAAAAATTTTCGAAGAAATTCTGAAAGAACCAGCAATTTTGGAGAAGAGAACATGCCAGTATTCGGCACAAGAAGGGATTTTCTCTCACATACCCTTATGTGGCATGTTTATTACCATCAGACCCCCTTTCTTCCCTTCAATCCACCTGCCCATCAAGGGAAATGCTCTGCGCACGCACCTATCGTTTTGCTCTGCGCACTCCCACCTCACATACCATTTATTTACAAGTTTGCCATTCAACTTACTCATGCACACATACCACTTATTCATCTTATACCCCCGTCTACCGCCGACGACGGGCCGACGACGGGCAAGGGAGGTCTTTTTTTTTTTTTTTGGGGGGGGGGGGGGGGGGGGGGGGGGGGGGGTTGTCAGTGGAGGGGGCGGGGGTGGGGAGCTCGGAGGAGGGAGTCGGCGACGGGGGCGGTGGTGGGGCTGGGGAGGTCGGATGAGGGGACGGTACCATCGCCCGCCTGCCATTCGACTGAAAATAAGAAGAGACATTTTCGAAATTTCACCGCTCGGGGAGTAATTTCCGTGCAAACTTGCAAGTAAGTGATATGTGCGCGGGAGTAATAACATACTTGTAAATAAGCGATTGTGCGCACGAGTAAAATGATGGGTGTGCGAAGCAACTCCAGCCCATCAATTCTTCGTGTCATCACCTCCCGTCACCATCAAATTCTTCATGTCATCACCTCATGTCACCATCAAAACCACCACCACCCCTCCCTCCTCTCATTCACCCAACAAAACACATGCATCCAAGCCTACACCCAGAGCCAGACCCACTGCTCGATGGGACCCACAAGCTGACGTGTATAAATCCAAGCCGTCCTTCTATTAACACATTTGTTCCAGCCAACTTCAGCTTGTGGGGAAATCTATTGAACTGAGATTTTACTGAGCCCTTGGTGAAATCTATTGAACTGAGATGCTTTTCAGAGATGCAACAGTTGTCTCAACTTGAACATCTAGTTTCTGAAGCTTGTACTGCAGTTTATTTTGTATGAAATATTCTGGAATTGCTGCCGTTGCATACTGGGACTTGCATTGTGGGATGTGAAGTATTTGACATCCACAAAAAGAGAAAGCAAGACAGGGTTGTGTCTATTGTATATGTACTGCCTCATCACGAGTGGTTTTTAACAATACTTTCATTTCATTTATTCGATGAAGCGCCAGATCATACACATGGTCAAATACAGATATGTCCCTTTCAGCATTGGGAAGCAGGTGAGAGCTGGCTCTAATGCAGTACAAACATTGCCATTATATTCTCGCTTTTTAATTGATACGGTTTCAAAAGTGTTTATATGTGAAATCTGTGTGTTTGTCAACGACTTCAAACCTACTGCGCATCAGACCTACTGATCTTCTAACATGCCTGCTAACTTTCGATTATTTTGTCGCTGGGATATATGAATGCGCCTTGTCTTGGTGTTATAAACATTTTATCCGTCACAATTGTCATGTGGTTATTTTTTAGCACTTCTTTTTTTACCCGTAACTCTCAACTGTAATGGTTGCATTTTATTTGGTTGTAGTAGAAAGGTTTAACATCCAGGAGTCTGTTATTGTCTGCTTCATTTTTTTCTCATCTTAAAAGTGTTAAACTGATTCGGGTTTATTATTGCTTATTTAACCCCTCATCTAGCAATATTTTGTGTGTAAATGATGCTTAATTGGTCTCTACTACATTCGTATTTTGTATATCATTATTTATTAGAGCAAAACCATTGATTTGTGCACAAAGTATGAATTCTATTGAGTATTTCTGCCTTTTTATATTTTTCATAGCTTGGTCTCGATCTCACGATTCCAACGACTATTTATTTGTATTTTTCTGAGATCTGTGCTAATTACTGTGTATTTTTGAATGCAGAATACCAATTAAAGGGGGAAATACCCACGAAAATACGGCCGAAAATACGAAATACGGCCGCTTATACGCGTATCAGCTTCTTTGCGGGCCACGTGGCTCAATCGTGGCCGCGCAATCTTCATCCAACGGCCGAAATCGTTGCACTCACGAGCGGTCGACGTGGACCTATCTCGTCCGTTGGATCTCAATCCAACGGCCCGCACACGACGAGAGCAAAGCGAAGAGCACAACATTCCAAGGGCCACGTGGCGTAATCCTATGAGTTTACCGCCCGATCGAACGGCACGTGTTTCACCCGCATTTAAACTCGAAGAACGCAGCGGCTTAGGCGACGTGGCGAGATCCTATCCACCCATTCCACGATCGGACGGACGAGGGCGACCCCGACTTCGATTCGCAGTAAGGCGAGCGTGAATTTTAAGGGACACGCGTCCCCTCCACGTCCGATCCCGCCTGGATCGGACGGCCGAGATTTGTTGCGCTTTGCGGGTGCGGGTTTAAGGTGATATTGGTGCGGTTTTGGGACCCGTTAGCACATTAAGACCCGCAATGCTTAGTAAATATGGTATTTTAGAGTTTTTGCTTCGTATTCTTGGCGTATTTGGGCGATTTTGGTGGCGATTTTTGCAGAATTTTCCTTAGATTCCAGAGAGTAAACTGGGGTATTTTTCAGAGAGTTTTTAGAGGAAGAAGAAGGGTTTTCTTAGGCTAAAAGAGGGTGTATTTGGTGATATCTCTTGAACTCTTTTGCGTATTTTCAATTCTATTTGCTTGTATTGCTTAGAACCATGTTTAATGTGATGAAATTCTTAGTTATTTTCAATATGTGTGGCTAAATTCTCACTGTGCATGGTATGGTGTAGTTAGGGGATATGATTTGTATTTATTTGGTTGAATATTCATGCTAAAATTGTAACGTGATTGAGTTGATGATCGCCCCACAAGGGTGAGTTTTGATCTCCCCAAAAGGGAGTTTCATATCTATATTTAAAAGATTATAACTTTAGCAACGATCGTATTCAATATTGTGCTTTAATCCCCACAAGGGTATCCTCCGATGAATTGCTCTCAAAAAGAGAATTCATTGCGTTATATTTAATCAACCAAGTTAATACAAATCATGGATCCTAACGAACCCATACCATGTGCATACTTCTCATAGATATTTTTATAAACTAAACTTTTTTTGCTCGTATTGTTCACAAATTACGAATCACGATTAAAAATCATCAAAAGTGGTTAGTATCTTTACGTTGAATCTCTATTTGATTTGAGCTTTGTGGTTGCAACAGATTTTCTCCCGAGGATTCGACATCTGGACTCCCAGATCTATATTACTTGCACAGACTGTTTCGCTTGAGAGAAGCACATTTTTGGGCTAAGCAAGTTTTTGGCGCCGTTGCCAGGGAGAACGGTTTGTTACCACAGTTTATTTAATTCAGAGGACCTTCGGTGAGATCTTTCCACTTTATTGTATATAAATTTTTGTTTATTTTTATTTTAAAAAATATATTGTGCTAGTTTATGTGGCATAGGACTCCTAGGACACAGAGGTTGACTAGACGCTTTGAAATGGCTGCTAATAATAACATGGATGAAAATTTTAGCAACAACAATGAGAATAATGTGCAACCTAGAGCTCCTAGAACTTTAAAAGATCTTCTCAGACCCACTAGGACTAGCACAGCTTCTTATCTTGCCCACGGATGCAAATTCTTTTAATTTCAAACCAGGTGTAATCCAACTCTTACCCACCTTTCATGGGTTAGACAAGAAAAACCCTTATCTTCATATAAAAGGATTTGAGGAAGTGTGCTTGACATGCTTTGATGGAAAGACTAGCGAGGACACGGTATATCTGAAACTGTTTCCATTTTCATTGAAAGATAAAGCTAAGAACTGGTTAAATGCATTGCCATCACGTTCTATTACTACTGTCACGGTCTGCTTTCGATCGTACGCGTTACGTGCACGTAGTCTTGTTCGTGCACGTATTTGTTTTAGACTTTTTCTGTATCCGAACCCTATAGTCTGATATGTCGTTGTGACCCTCTCGGAGAGTATTAAATTGTGGAATTAATTTGGAACATCATTTCACGGGTCGTTCTCCCACGATTTGATCTTATTTGACGAGACGTCGCGATTTTCACTTTTGTCGTGAAGCCTTTTTATTTTTAATTTCGCTTCTCGACGTTGAAATTGTGATCCGTCTTCTTAGTATTGTTTCACTCGACGATACGGTCGTCCCAGTATTTATCTCATAATTTTAGAGCCCCGTTTGACACACTTTCACTGTTTTGCACAATCTATATTAGATCCCCTCATTAGTATTTCTAACTCTTCTAATAAAATCCTATTTCCTAGTAACCCTAGTTTTCTACACCATGGCCAGACCCAACATGTAACTCACACACCCAACGATACACCAACAGCACACGTTTTTGAGTAGGGATAATCAAACAATAAATATATAAGAATAGAACTAGACCTAAACTTTAGCCTGCCATTTCAACCCACACACTACTAATATTGTATAACCCTAGTGGGCCTGAGGAGCCCCTCACTTGCTGTCCTTCCAAGCCCTAAACCAATGCTACCCCTATATATTATAATCTTAGATAATAATAAACCCTTTAAGCTTTCCTTCACGTGCTGCACTCGCACAAAATTCATCTTTTTATAAAAAGCTAATGCACAGCTAACTTAGGACCTAAAAACCCCCCCCCCCCCTCACGTGATGGTCTCAGCCCCTACTCCCTATTATTTTACCCTAAGTCTTTGTTTTTCCTGTCATCAACGCACAAAAATCAGCCTCCTATACTTTTTCGCACGCAAGCCAGCACCCGGCCATCTTGCATTCTCCGACCCATCCCCGACATTCGCCCGGCGTCCCCAAGCCCTCAGGCCACCGTGAACCCCGCCCAACTGCAAACCGAGGCGCCCACATCCGCTGTTTTCGCACGCAGCAGCCTGTCGCGCAGCTTCTCCTTCGTTTTTCGACCGAACCCAACGTTTGTCGGCGATCCCCACTCCATGATCTGCCCTGTCCCGCCGCTACACCGCCTGGAGATCCGCTTGACCGCCCCCAGAATGCCCAAGCACCTCTCCTAGGCGATTGTAGCAGCAGCAGCCCGCAGCGCCGCCCACGGCGCCGCTCGACATCCCCATGCACCGCCTGACCCCGCCTTCAGTCTACCCTCGCTGGAGTGTGTCACCCCGGTGACCGCGGCGCCTCCCCGAGCGCTGACGACAGCGACGAAGTGCTGTTCTTGCGGCAGCAACGTCGCTCGGCAGCAGCAAGACCCCCTCTCGTCGGATTCCGGTGCTGCTTTCTCTAGGAGTGCGGCAGCGAACCCCCACGGCCTCCCGTCCGACTTCTGACACCGCCTTGCTAGGCCATCCGCGAGGAGTTCGCCGTTTATGCACGTAAGTATGCGTTATAACGTTGGGGGCATGTGTTATACTCTCATCATTCATCATACGTTAGTTCATAAGCTTATTTTAGGTTACAATATAGGACAGTAACCTTGTGTTATTAAATCTTGGTATGTTATTGATGTTAATTATTATATCAGTGAGTGTTTAACCTTATGCTACACGTTGTATATTTTTGTACTATCGACTTAGCACTATTAGTGAGTCTATAACGTTATTAATAATGTGACACCCACCGTAGGACAGCGAACTTATTAAAATCGGATCAATAGACGTGTTAGGGTTGGCTAGTAATTCTAGCCATTGTCACAAACTTATTTCGTGCACGTGTTTTTATCTCAGAGTATCCGTCGTCCCGTACTGTTCACGCTGCCGGAGTTCAACCCCTGGCGTCGCTACCCGACGCCAGTGTAGCTTTCACGTCGTGTTGAGGTAACGTTCTGCACACTTAGGACCCCCAACCCATCCCTGTTAAACAAGATAAAAATCGGTATTTTAGCTGTCTGATAATTCACTAATAAAGATAACTTAAATTGGGACTGTAGGCTGGTGGATCCGAGAACATAGGTAGACTGGACTGGTTGGACGATATTTGCTGGACGTTTGATTTCAGGCAAGTGAAACTTGCCAATTAGTGCTTTAGGCCATGTCTTAGGCCATTTTCTTGCTTTAGGCGTAAAAGAGACTAGGCGACGAAATGATACTCGCCTAGACGCAATTTTATGATCTAGCTTGACAACGAATCTAGATCTGTCACCCTGCCATGCCATTCATGCATATCTGCCTGTCACGTTTAATTTTCGTAACTGCATGCTTTTTACTTGTACTCTGCCTGTCACATTTAAATTCCTTATCTGTACGCACTTAAACTATTATCTGCCATGCATTGCATCCTACATGTCATCCAAGTTTGAATGTTGCATTCGTAGCACACGCTACAATACTTGTACTTCCTTGTTCAGGCTAGGCACCTGCGTAGCAGGCACAACCCTATGCCAAATACACTTCCTGGCTCGTGATCCAGAAGCGAGCATTCCATGTTCGGGGGTAAAGCCCTGGCTCGATACACATGGAGGGGTAGGGATAAGCGATCACTTGAGCTTAGGAGTTGGCCCGCGCAGCCACTCTAGCCAAAAGGCGTAATCTCTGTGCACGACGTGTTTACTTGACTTGTAAAATCCATGTGTTTGTTTAGTAGCTCTGCTACCCATGCCTTGATGTACGTGTGCCTTGTTAAACTTGCTACCATGTCATACTTGTCGCATTTATTTAATTGTTGCATCCATACTTTAAAATGCCATGTCATCGTACATTTTTAGAACCGCTAGGTTGCTTTACTTTCCTTTTAGTTTCCTTGCACAAAGTCTTTGTAGACTTTGCTGACATGCGCCCTCGTCTCTTTGGGTGTCGCATGTTAGTTGTTGAGCCAGAGTCCGTTGCTGAGGACGAGGAGTACGTGGACATTGAGCCTGGGTCCACAGTTGACGTGGAGTACGAGGACACCGGTGACCAGTCGTAGAGTTTTCTTTCGTCGTTACTTTGCTTAGTCTGTTGTTAGGCTGTTGGTGAGTAGCACCTTTCTTTCTGTACGTTGTTTACTTTTGTTGGCCATGCTGGGGCCTTTTGGACTCTTTTCTTTTAGCCTGGTGGCTTTTCTGGGATGTTGAAATTTATTGTGGACATTCTGAGATTGGTTATTTTATGTCTCTTTCTTTATTATTATTTTTGTTCCGTATCGCACTTGCAGGGAACTCTACTTGGTTTAAATCCAGACGCTTTACAGACTGGAGCCTCACAGCTCCAAGTCTGAGCGGACCTCATCACGCCTCGCCTCCATTTTAGGGAAGCGGGTCGTGACAGGTTTTGTTGGTGGCCCATGCAGGTCCTCTTGCAACTGCGAATTATCGGAACAACGATAATAATTATAGAATGTCCATTAAATAAATTAAAACATCCAAGTCCTAAGGCTTGAGTCTAATTCTAATCGTTTCCTATGTCACTAGGTGGTAGAGAGACTTAGTTAGATGTCTGTGCTGGCTAGTTAGAGGTCCCCAATTGTTAGTTAGACTCCATGCTAGAGATTGATATAACTGTCTTAGGAGTTACCTTAGTGGTTCTTGCCTAGCTCTGACCATATTAGACCTCTAGAATTTCTTTAGTCGTTCGCTTGGGTTCATCGATTTCGGGCCAAGCTGAACGCAGTTCATTACCGTCTAGTTCCTTAGAAGTTTTAGCGCTGAGTTTCCCAATCTTTAGTTGGTCGACCGTAGAAGCTCCCCGTAGATTTTCACGAGTCATATCCTAGGCGTACTTCTGTTTCGATCATGCGACCATAATTCCTTGCCCTCGATTCACGCGATCGCCTCATGACGATCGTCGTTAATTTTCGAATCTTTTCGTTACAAATCTTGAATCTTCGGAAAGTATTTTCGATTTTCCTCATTCGCTAAGTTTAAACTCGTTCAAAAACTTTTAATATATATACTTAGACTTCCTACCCTTCCGCTGATTTAAATTCATTTTTTTATTTATTTATTTTTATTTTTATTTTCGAAACTCTTGTCGAGAATTTTTGATTACTAATTTATAATAATTTTTTTTCCAGACTATTCTTTTTCGTACCTATATAAATACCTTGTCCCTTTTCATATGCTAATTTTATTCTGAACCGGACTCCTATTTTTCCCTAATTCAATTTATAATTTTCTTTTCTTGCTTATGATGATAAAACTTATTCGAATAACTCATCGTATTTACCTTTAATATACTTTTCTAAGTTACCTGGGACTCCAGCATTCGGCGTGTCGATTTTATACTCATCATTTTCCTACTTCAAATTTTTGTAAAATACTATCTCCATTTAAATTTATCTCCAATTATAAAATAATTCATGCACCTCCACACTCATTATTCTGCGTCAAATTCTTATGTCGAGATTTAACTTTCATGTTACCCTTCTACGTTTTATAAGGATATTGTTATATTTTTATTTTATAACTTACTTTTAGTATATCCTTACGTCGTATTTTATATCTTCTTCCCTACTTGATTATTCAGAATTATATTTTGTTTCACCCAACCAAGCTATTTCCTTGGAAGTCGCCTCATCTGGACCCGTTCATTCCGATCTTGTTTCATTTCATTTTCGATTTAGGTTTCCTCACTATTGATTAGTTATCACATTAGTGCTTACTGTTGCCTACGTTAACCTTAGTATTGTATATGGACCCATTAGTATAGATGGTGATGTCGTTGTAGTGCATATAATTACTTGGTATATATGAAGTTGTATGCGTGTTAGTATTTATAAATAGGTGCCTGATAGCTATACCACTTTAGGGATGTCTGTGTATATAATAGTTAGTGTTGGAATACCTACTGGAGGTGTATGTAGTTGGAGATACTTAATAATGGTTAAATAATATGTTAGTAAAGTTATGAGTATATTAGGTATAATGATACTAGAGTATTTATAGTTAAATGTGCATGCCTATTATTTGATCTATATGTTAGTACGTGTGGGCGTGTGCTCGTACGTAGGTATGTGCTTACTATATGAATATGTGCGATCTACGTACGGTAATAGGGATTATAAATTTGTGTGGTATTGTTTGCCTTTACGGGATGTTGTGTGCGTGTATACCATGAGGTATACACGATTATTGCATATCTTAGCTATGTATGGATAAGTAGATGTGTTGGTATACTAATTATAGGTAGATGGCTATGGTGTGAATATATATTACATGTATGTGACTATAAGAAGAATGCATGTATTAGGGAGGGTATTATAATTATACATGTGCTGATATTTGTGATATTATTACGGTATGGAAAGTGATTGAATTATGTGGGTGTGACCTGACTAAATATAGTGATTGATATTATAGTATATATGTGGTTATGTTGGTAGATGTATACATGTTAAAGTGTTGTGTTGGTGTAGATATAAGTATCGTGTTATGTATATAGAGTATTCTGATATGGGTTCTGAGTCTCACTCAAGTTTGAGTGGGTATACTCTAAGTGCGTTGTTACGTATGTCTGTGGTATGCGTGTAGTACCATGAATATAGCGGTGGATGATGTATGTATAGTGATAGGATTGTTTGTGCTTGGTTGTGTTACGCACATGATTGTGGGTCGCTATACCAGTATATAGTTATAGGTGTTGGTCTTGTGGTATAGTTATTTACTAAGGACTTGCCTGTGTGAACGTATGTGTGCTAGCTAAACTAGGTGTGTGGATGTGCTGAGTATATAGTAGTATTATTGATATATATGAATGAAATGTTAGCGTGTGTGGGTGTGCACCATGCACGGGTAAGTATGTGCTTAGTTATAGTTTAGTGACTACGGTGTGCGGAGTGTCGTGAATATAGTTATAGGACCGTATGGGATGTGAATATATGGTGAAATATTTGCATGCATTTGAATGACTATATAATTGTGAAATTATAGTAGTGGTGAATGTATCTTAGATATAATAACTTGATTTAAAAATGGTATGGTGTGATTACTTGTGTTGATATGTTGGCATTGGATGTACACTAGGAAATATTAGGGAGTAGTATACCCATGTTCGTTTGGTGCATATGTAGTTATCTATACGTGAAGTACTACGATTGTATTTGCTGGTGTGAACTATTTAATTGTTGTGAGTATGTGCACCATGGTATGTTATAAGTGGTTAATAGTTATGTAGGGATGTACGTGATTATATGATGATTGAAGTATGTGTATAAATTTGACTGACTATGATAGGTGTAAGTGTGTAATGTGCGTGAATATATACATGTTAGTAGTGTTAATGTTTGACTACCTAGTGCATGTATAAGCACTTATAATGACTATACCTGGTTTAAATTATAATGTGATATAATTGGGGTAGTTATTAGAGCGACTAGATATGTTAGAAAGTCCGAGGACGGACTTTATTCTAAGGTGGGTAGGATGTCACGGTCTGCTTTCGATCGTACGCGTTACGTGCACGTAGTCTTGTTCGTACGCGTTACGTGCACGTAGTCTTGTTCGTGCACGTTGTGACCCTCTCGAAGAGTATTAAATTGTGGAATTATTTTGGAACATCATTTCACGGGTCGTTCTCCCACGATTTGACCTTGTTTGGTGAGGCGTCGCGATTTTCACTTTTGACGTGTGGCTTTTTTTATTTTTTTAGTTTCGTTTCTCGTCGTCGAAATTGTGATCCGTCTTCTTGGTATTGTTTCCCTCGACGATACGGTCGACCCAGTATTTATCTCATAATTTTAGAGCTCCGTTTGACACACTTTCACTGTTTTGCACAATCTATATTAGATCCCCTCATTAGTATTTCTAACTCTTCTAATAAAATCATATTTCCTAGTAACCCTAGTTTTCTACATCATGGCCGGACCCAACATGTAACTCACACACCCAACGATACACCAACAGCACACGTTTTTGAGTAGGGCTAATCAAACAATAGATATATAAGAATAGAACTAGACCTAAACTATAGCCTGCCATTTCAACCCACACACTACTAATATTGTATAACCCTAGTGGGCCTGAGGAGCCCCTCACTTGCTGTCCTTCCAAGACCTAAACCAATGCTACCCATATATATTATAATCTTAGATAATAATAAACCCTTTAAGCCTTCCTTCACATGCTGTACTCGCACAAAATTCATCTTTTTATAAAAACCCAATGCACAGCAAACCTAGGACCTTAACCCCCCCCTCACGTGATGGGCTCAGCCCCTACTCCCTATTATTTTACCCTAAGTGTTTGTTTTTCCTGTCATCAACGCACAAAAATCCGCCGCCTATACTTTTTCGCACGCAAGCCAGCACCCCGGCCATCTTGCATTCTCCGACCCATCCCCGACATTCGCCCAGCGTCCCCAAGCCCTCAGGCCACCGTGAACCCCGCCAACCTGCAACCCGAGGCGCCCACATCCGCTGTTTTCGCACGCAGCAGCCTGTCGCGCCGCTTCTCCTTCGTTTTCCGACCGAACCCAACGTTCGCCGGCGATCCCCACTCCATGCTCTGCCCTGTCCCGTCACTACACCGCTTGGAGATCCGTTCGACCGCCCCCAGCACGCCCAAGCACCGCTCCTAGGCGATTGTAGCAGCAGCAGCCCGCAGCGTCGCCCACGGCGCCGCTCGACATCCCCATGCGCCGCCTGACCCCGCCTTCAGTGTACCCTCGCTGGAGTGCGTCGCCCCGGTGACCGCGGCGCCTCCCCGAGCGCTGACGACAGCGACGAAGTGCTGTTCTTGCGGCAGCAACGTCGCTCGGCGGCAGCAAGACCCCCTCTCGTCGGATTCCGGCGCTTCTTTCTCCAGGAGTGCAGCAACGAACCCCCACGGCCTCCCGTCCGACTTCCGACACCGCCTTGCTAGGCCATCCGCGAGGAGTTCGCCGTTTATGCACGTAAGTATGCGTTATAACGTTGGGGGCATGTGTTATACTCTCATCATTCATCATACGTTAGTTCATAAGCTTATTTTAGGTTACAATATAGGACAGTAACCTTGTGTTATTAAATCTTGGTATGTTATTGATGTTAATTATTATATCAGTGAGTGTTTAACCTTATGCTACACGTTGTATATTTTTGTACTAGCGACTTAGCATTATTAGTGAGTCTATAACGTTATTAATAATGTGACACCCACCGTAAGACAGAGAAATTATTAAAATCGGATCAATAGACGTGTTAGGGTTGACTAGTAATTCTAGCCGTTGTCACAAACTTATTTCGTACACGTGTTTTTATCTCAGAGTATCCGTCGTCCCGTACTGTTCACGCTGCCGGAGTTCAACCCCTGGCGTCGCTACCCGACGCCAGTGTAGCTTTCGCGTCGTGTTGAGGTAACGTTCTGCACACTTAGGACCCCCAACCCATCCCTGTTAAACAAGATAAAAATCGGTATTTTAGCTGTCTGATAATTCACTAATAAAGATAACTTAAATTGGGACTGTAGGCTGGTGGATCCGAGAACATAGGTAGACTGGACTGGTTGGACGATATTTGCTGGATGCTTGATTTCAGGCAAGTGAAACTTGCCAATTAGTGCTTTAGGCCATGTCTTAGGCCATTTTCTTGCTTTAGGCATAAAAGAGACTAGGCGACGAAATGATACTCGCCTAGACGCAATTTTAAGATCTAGCTTGACAACGAAGCTAGATCTGTCACCCTGCCATGCCATTCATGCATATCTGCCTGTCACGTTTAATTTTCGTAACTGCATGCTTTTTACTTGTACTCTGCCTGTCACGTTTAAATTACTTATATGTACGTACTTAAACTATTATCTGCCATGCATTGCATCCTACATGTCATCCAAGTTTGAATGTTGCATTCGTAGCACACGCTACAATACTTGTACTTCCTTGTTCAGGCTAGGCACCTACGTAGCAGGCACAACCCTATACCAAATACACTTCCTGGCTCGTGATCCAGAAGCGAGCATTCCATGTTCGGGGGTAAAGCCCTGGCTCGATACACATGGAGGGGTAGGGATAAGCGATCACTTGAGCTTAGGAGTTGGCCCGCGCAGCCACTCTAGCCAAAAGGCGTAATCTCTGTGCACGACGTGTTTACTTGACTTGTAAAATCCATGTGTTTGTTTAGTAGCTCTGCTACCCATGCCTTGATGTACGTGTGCCTTGTTAAACTTGCTACCATGTCATACTTGTCGCATTTATTTAATTGTTGCATCCATACATTAAAATGACATGTCATCGTACATTTTTAGAACTGCTAGGCTGCTTTACTTTCCTTTTAGTTTCCTTGCACAAAGTCTTTGTAGACTTTGCTGACATGCGCCCTCGTCTCTTTGGGTGTCGCATGTTAGTTGCTGAGCCAGAGTCCGTTGCTGAGGACGAGGAGTTCGTGGACATTGAGCATGGGTCCACCGTTGACGTGGAGTACGAGGACACCGGCGACCAGTCGTAGAGTTTTCTTTCGTCGTTACTTTGCTTAGTCTGTTGTTAGGCTGTTGGTGAGTAGCACCTTTCTTTCTGTACGTTGTTTACTTTTGTTGGCCATGCTGGGGCCTTTTGGACTCTTTTCTTTTAGCCTGGTGGCTTTTCTAGGATGTTGAAATTTATTGTGGACATTCTGAGATTGGTTATCTTATGTCGCTTTCTTTATTATTATTTTTGTTCAGTATCGCACTTGCAGGGACCTCTACTTGGTTTAAATCCAGACGCTTTACAGACTGGAGCCTCACTGCTCCAAGTCTGAGCGGACCTCATCACGCCTCGGCTCCATTTTAGGGAAGCGGGTCGTGACAACTACATGGATTGACTTGCAGGCTGAATTTCTAAAGAAGTTTTTTCCTATTCACAGGACACAGGGATTAAAGCGGCAGTCATGAACTTTGCCCAGAAAAGCGAGGAAACATTCTACCAGGCTTTTGAAAGGTTCAATAAGCTGTTGCTAGCATGTCCACATAATGGTTTCGACAAAAGCATGATTATTGGCTTCTTCTACGATGGACTGCAGCCTCAGATGAAACAGTTCGTAGAAATGATGTGCAATGGAGGATTCTTCGATAAGGAGCCAGATGAAGCATGGACGTTCTTGGAGGACATAGCAGAGAACGCGCAAACGTGAGATACTACTTCAGAGTACGACAGAGGAGGCCACTCTGTACCTTCCCAGCCAACACGTGGAGTGGTATACAATTTGAAGCCAGAGGATGCGTTGGAGGCAAAGATGGAGGCAATGATCACAAACAAGCTTCAAGCTATGAATTTGAAAGTGGGCAAAGCAGTTGAGATAGAGCAGACTTGTGCACTTTGCGATGTTAGTGGCCACGACACCAGTGCCTGCCCCACACTTCCAGCCTTGAAGAGCATGCTAGGCAATCCAACAGGGGTGAATTAAGTGTCCACAAACTACCAGGGCTTCAATTCCAACAACAAGGGGTGGCGCAACAATCCTAACTTAAATTGGGGCCCCAATCAGCAAGCTCCTCCTCAGTTTCGACAACCTCAATACAACAATAACAACTACCAAGGTGGGAACCAAAGGAGGGACCAAGAGCCAATGCAACAACAGTAGATGCAACCATTTGGGGATGCGCTTCAGCAGCTTATTCAATTACAACAAGCCCAAATGCAGCAACAACAGGCTCAGTTTAAGGCTCAACAGACACAAAATCAACAGATGAGCGAAAGCTTGGCTAGGCTTACGGCGACATTGGAAAAAGATAAGCTTCCATCACAATCAATTCCGAATCCTAATATGAGCTCATCTTCTTCTGCAGGTAATAATATGAAGCCTTGCCAAGCTGTGTCCACTCTGAGGAATGGGAAAGAAATTCTGAAACCTGACCCACCAAGCAAAGAAGCTGAACAAGAGGAGGAAATGCAAGAGGAGGAAATTCAAATGCAAGAGGAGGTGCAGAAAGAGAGCACGGATGTGGGTCTGGACAAAAATGTCATTGAAGAGAAAGAGCCCACAACATATGTACCTGCAGCACCTTTCCCTCATCGGCTACTTTAGAAAAACAAAGATAAGTATCAATCCGAAATTCGTGAAATTTTCCAGAAGTGCTAGATAAATATTCCACTGCATGATGCCATAAATCAAATACCTGCATATGCCAAATTTTTGAAAGACCTGTGCACCATTAAAAGAAAATTGAATGTGAAAAAAAAGCATTTTTAACTGAACAGGTTAGCTCTATTGTGCAACAAAATACACCACCTAAATATAGAGATCCTGGATCACCCACCATTACTTGTACTATTGGCACTAAAAAGATTGGAAATGCTTTATTGGATTTGGGGTCTAGTGTTAATATCTTGCAATATACTATCTTTGTGCAACTTGGATTAGGACAGCTAAAACCTACATTTGTTATATTGCAATTAGCTGATAGATCTATTAAAGTTCCAAAGGGATGCATTGAGGATGTCCTCGTTCAAGTGGACAAATTTTACTACCCTGCAGACATTATAGTTCTAGACATCCAAGGACCCCAAACTGCCAATTCCACTCCCATCATCCTAGGTAGACCATTCCTAGCAACATGCAATGCTTTAATAAATTGTAGGGCTGGCCAACTTAAAATCACTTTTGGTAACATGACTTTGGATTTGAATATATTTAATACTTGCAAGTTGCCAAATGTGGATGATGATGTTGAAAAAGTACACATGATTGATTCATTGGTGGATGATTATATTTGCTCTGAATTTTATGGTGATGCTAATATTGTTGAAACAATTGTGGACGACACTGATGACATCTTTCTTGTGCAGGAAAATGTGGAGGAACTCAACGCGATATGGGAGCCTAAGTTCGAGGCTTTGCCACCAAATGCACCAATTCAAATATCATCTGAGGTGGAAGATCCAAAGCCTGAATTAAAGCCACTACCTGAATATCTCAAGTATGCCTTTCTTGGAAATGAAAACAGCTTCCCTGTGGTAATATCTTCTAAACTCTCTTTAGAACAGGAAAGATCTTTACTTGAAGTGTTGAAAAGACATAGAGGGGCTATTGGTTGGTCCATTGCTGATATAAAAGGTATTAGTCCCATTGTATGCATGCATCACATTTACTTGGAAGATGACGCCAAACCCACTAGAGAAATGCAACGTAGGTTAAACCCCACATTAAAAGAAGTGGTGAAAGGTGAGGTTCTAAAATTATTGGATGCAGGTATTATATACCCAATTTCTGACAGCAAATGGGTCAGTCCTACACAGGTTGTTCCTAAAAAGTCTGGCCTCACAGTGGTTAAAAATGAGAATAATGAACTTATCCCTGTTAGAGCCACCACAGGATGGAGGATGTGTATAGACTATAGGAAGTTGAACTCCCGAACTAGAAAGGACCACTTCCCTCTTCCATTTCTTGACCAGATTTTAGAGAGAGTGGCTAGACATGAGTACTATTGCTTTCTAGACGGTTATTCAGGTTACTATCAGATTGAGATTGCACCAGAGGATCAGGAAAAGACTACTTTTACCTGTCCCTTTGGTACTTTTGCATTTAAGAGGATGCCGTTTGGTTTATGTAATGCTCCCGCCACTTTTCAGCGATGCATGCTTAGTATTTTTGATGATATGGTTGAGAAAATTGTGGAGTATTTATGGATGATTTCTCTGTATATGGTAGCTCTTTTCATGATTGTTTAGCTAACTTGCCTCATGTTCTTGATAGGTGTATTGAGAAGAATCTCCTATTAAACTGGGAGAAATGTCATTTTATGACCACAGAAGGACTTGTCCTCGGTCATTTGGTCTCTAAAGATGGTATTCAGGTAGACAGAGCCAAGGTAGCAGTAATTGAGAAGCTACCAAGTCCCAAATGTGTGAGGGACATCAGATCATTCTTGGGACATGCAGGATTCTATAGGCGATTTATCAAAAAATTTAGCGCAATATCTCGCCCTCTTTGCAACTTACTAACTCAGAATGTGGATTTTATTTGGACACCTAAGTGTCAACATTCTTTTGAAACTTTAAAGAAGTTGTTGATTTCTGCTCCCATTTTGCATGTACCAGACTGGACCTTACCATTTGAAATCATGTGTGATGCCAGCAACTACACAGTTGGTGCAATCCTAGGCCAAAAGAAAGACAGCTCCAGTAGTTATTTACTACGCCAGCAAAACATTAAATGATGCTCAAAGGAATTATACAACCACAGAGAAGGAGTTGCTGGCTGTAGTATTCGCGTTGGAAAAATTCAGGAGCTATATTTTGGGATCACCAATCTTGATTTATACAGATCACTCTGCTTTGAAATATTTATTATCGAAAAAAGATGCTAAACCTCGCTTGATATGATGGATTTTATTGTTGCAGGAGTTCAATGTCCAGATCAAGGATAAGAAAGGCGTGGAGAATCTAGTAGCCGACCACTTATCACGATTAACAGTAGGCCTTGATTCAGCAGATGTACCTTTGAAGGACTCCTTTCCTGACGAGCATCTTTTCAGTGTTTCCACCTCCCCATGGTATGCTGATATAGTAAATTATCTAGTAACTGGTAAGACTCCTGAAACTTGGTCACTTCAAGACTTTAAAAGGTTCAAGTACGAGGTAAAATATTTCTTCTTTGATGATCCATATCTCTATAAATATTGTAGTGACCAAATTGTTAGGAGATGCATTCCTGACCATGAGATAAATAGTGTGATACGATTTTGCCATAATGGGGTGTGTGGAGGACACTTTTCTGCGAATAAAACTGTGGCAAAAATCTTGCAATGTGGCTTTTATTGGCCAACTATGTTTAAGGATACATTTCATTATTGTAAGACTTGTGCTGCATGCCAACAGTTAGGGGGAATTACTAGACGTAACATGATGCCTTTAAACCCCATTTTAGAAATTGAAATATTTGATTGTTGGGGCATAGATTTCATGGGACCTTTCCCACCTTCATTTGGATATGTTTATATTTTGGTTTCAATTGATTATGTTTCTAAATGGGTGGAAGCTATTCCTTGCAGGTCAAACGACACTTCAGTTGTGCTCAAGTTTCTCAAAGAGAACATTTTCTCTAGATTTGGAATGCCCAAAGCCCTGATCAGTGATGGAGGGTCCCATTTTTGCAACTGCATGTTCGCTAATCTAATGAAGAGGTTTGGGGTCACGCACAAAGTCTCTACTCCATATCACCCCCAAACCAATGGTCAAGCAGAGCTGGCAAATAGTGAGATCAAAGGCATTTTACAGAAGACGGTGAATCCTTCAAGGAAAGATTAGAGCTTGCGCTTACCTGAAGCGTTGTGGGCCTACAGGACGGCCTACAAAACAATTTTGGGGATGTCACCTTACCATCTTGTTTTTGGGAAGCCTTGTCACTTACCTGTTGAATTGGAGCATAGATCCTATTGGGCTATAAAGAAATTGAATTTTGATACTGATTCATCTTTTGCTTCTCGCAGGTTACAGTTGTTGGAGCTAGAGGAGCTGAGGAGAAATGCATATGACAACGCCAAAATATCAAAAGAGAGGATGAAATCCGTCCATGACATGATGATCTTAAGGAGGGAGTTCACCCCAGGCCAAAAAGTTCTTCTATACAATTCCAGGCTACACATATTCCCCGGGAAGCTTCACTCTAGGTGGTTTGGACCTTTCACAGTTAAAGAAGTTTTCCCACATGGCGCAGTGCTATTACTTAATGAAAAATACGGGAGTGAGTTCAAGGTGAATGGCCAAAGATTGAAGCATTTTCACGAGCCTTGGACCAAGGAGGCGAGCACCATGGACCTCACAGACCCACCTTCGGGTGGCAACTAATCAGGTGTGTTCGTTCCATTATTCCCTCTCTCTAACATTGAGGACAATGTTTATTTTAAGTTAGGGGGAGGGTATAAACTTTTAGTATTTATTTTATTTTATTTTGATTTTGATTTTGATTTTTCTTTTAGGATTTTATTTTTTAGTTCCCTTTTTGCATTGAAAAAAAATTTCGAGTCAAGACCTATCACCAATATTTATTTTACCTAGAGATGAACCTCATGTGATGAAAATTCTCAAAATCTATTCACCACCGTACACATGTGATTTATTTTCCTCCACCACTATTGTTAAATATTTCAGTCTCATTTGACATGAATTTAGTACTCGTGGTAAATTTCTTTTGATATTTCTCCATGGTGGGATTGATTGATGACTTAATGAACCTAGAAATTATGAATTAGCAAATAGTATGCTTTCAATGGAACACACCAAGGTTCATGCACCATTAGTTCACAAAATAACTAGAGCATTGCTTTTTATCTCGTATTCATTGCTATTTGCATGCTTTGTGTGATTTTGGGTAGAAAGTATACACTGTCTTTTGAAATGATTAGGATAACCCATTCTTGTGAAAGAATTAAGAATAGGAAGCTATCTTGCTAAGTTTTTTTTATGCACACAAAAAGAAAGAAAGAAAGAAAGAAACACAAAAAAAATGAAGAAAAAAAGAAGGAAGAAAAAAATGAATGAGTGTGTCACTAAAATAAATAACTTGGTTGGCTCGAGTAGTACAGTCCGAGTGGTCCTTTTTGGCCTAATGCCCTATTATCGTCTGATTTGGGAGCCATTGACGGGAACCTCACTCATTTGATGGAGCGATCCAAGTTATACATTTTTCTGCGAATGTTGCTTGATGCGCGTTACGCGGAGCTATTAAAAAGAGAGAATAAGTGTGCATAACTAGCAAGGCAAGAGAATTTCCAAAGCTTAATGAAAGCACAAGAAATGGTGTGATTTCCTATGAATGAAGATTGACGTGTGTATGTTTCGATACCATTCTATTCTTTATACTTGCTTTGCATGATACATCTACGCTCCAAGTTAAAAATTTTGCTTGAAAGGTGTGAGCCATTGATTTTGTATACTATGAGCTATGAAGTAATGGAAAGTGAAGTTAAGTCGATTTTATAACCATTTGAGAAATACTTGTCCGTCATCTTTAATCCCACGAGTACCATTATCTTTTGAGCTTGAAATATTGATATTAGTGTGTGGTTATATTCTTTTGTCGTTGTAGTATCGTGGTGGGTGATTTTAGATCTGACAAGGTGATCTAGGTGTTTATTTGATATCATTTTTCGCTCACTTTGCTAGAGACTAGCAAAACGCTAGTTGGGGGTGTGATTCGGGTTGAATATTGCTTATTTAACCCCTCATCTAGCAATATTTTGTGTGTAAATGATGCTTAATTGGTCTCTAGTACATTCGTATTTTGTATATCATTATTTATTAGAGCAAAACCATTGATTTGTGCACAAAGTATGAATTCTATTGAGTATTTCTGCCTTTTTATATTTTTCATAGCTTGGTCTCGATATCACGATTCCAACGACTATTTATTTGTATTTTTCTGAGATCTGTGCTAATTACTGTGTATTTTTGAATGCAGAATACCAATTAAAGGGTGAAATACGCACGAAAATACGGCCGAAAATACGAAATACGGCCGCTTATACGCGTATCAGCTTCTTTACGGGCCACGTGGCTCAATCGTGGCCGCGCAATCTTCATTCAACGGCCGAAATTGTTGCACTCACGAGCGGTCGACGCGGACCTATCTCGTCCGTTGGATCTCAATCCAACGGCCCGCACACGACGAGAGCAAAGCGAAGAGCGCAGCATTCCAAGGGCCACGTGGCGTAATCCTATGAGTTTGCCGCCCGATCGAACGGCCCGTGTTTCACCCGCATTTAAACTCGAAGAACACAGCGGCTTAGGCGACGTGGCGAGATCCTATCCACCCATTCCACGATCGGACGGACGAGGGCGACCCCGACTTCGATTCGCAGTAAGGCGAGCAGGAATTTTAAGGGACACGCATCCCCTCCACGTCCGATCCCGCCTGGATCGGACGGCCGAGATTTGTTGCGCTTTGCGGGTGCGGGTTTAAGGTGATATTGGTGCGGTTTTGGGACCCGTTAGCACATTAAGACCCGCAATGCTTAGTATATATGGTATTTTAGGGTTTTTGCTTCGTATTCTTGGCGTATTTGGGCGATTTTGGTGGCAATTTTTGCAGAATTTTCCTGAGATTCCAGAGAGTAAACTGGGGTATTTTTCAGAGAGTTTTTAGAGGAAGAAGAAGGGTTTTCTTAGGCTAAAAGAGGGTGTATTTGGTGATATCTCTTGAACTCTTTTGCGTATTTTCAATTCTATTTGCTTGTATTGCTTAGAACCATGTTTAATGTGATGAAATTCTTAGTTATTTTCAGTATGTGTAGCTAAATTCTCATTGTGCATGGTATGGTGTAGTTAGGGGATATGATTTGTATTTATTTGGTTGAATATTCGTGCTAAAATTGTGACGTTGATAAAGTTGTAGTCTTTAGTTTAAAATCATCTTTTCATCTTCCAAAAGAATGTGATTGAGTTGATGATCGCCCCACAAGGGTGAGTTTTGATCTCCCCAAAAGGGAGTTTCATATCTATATTTAAAAGATTATAACTTTAGCAACGACCGTATTCAATATTGTGCTTTAATCCCCACATGGGTATCCTCCGATGAATTGCTCTCAAAAAGAGAATTCATTGCGTTATATTTAATCAACCAAGTTAATACAAATCATGGATCCTAACGAACCCATACCATGTGCATACTTCTCATAGATATTTTTATAAACTAAACTTTCTTTGCTCGTATTGTTCACAAATTACGAATCACGATCAAAATCCATTCAAACCATCATCATCAAAAGTGGTTAGTATCTTTACTTTGAATCTCTATTTGATTTGAGCTTTGTGGTTGCAACAGATTTTCTCCCGAGGATTCGACATCTGGACTCCCATATCTATATTACTTGCACGGACTCTTTCACTTGAGAGAAGCACATTTTTGGGCTAAGCATAAACCTTCTGTGTCATTTCTGGTGAAAACAGAGGTATGGTGGAAAGAAGGCTTCGACATCAAGCAGCGACTTATCCATGGATTGAACTTGATCGGATCTCATGCGGGGTTCAAGAGTTACCAGCCAGAGGATGGACAATCGCCGGTGTTGAGGGGACTGAAAGCACGCAAATCTGTGGTGGGGAACTGGGAAGAGAGGTTGGTTGGTGTGTTGTTGATATTCTAATATGAAAGATGTAACCTTCAACTCTATTTTGGTTGGTTGGTTAAGCGGAAGGTAACAATGTGACATCCTATTGGAGATGAATCCATTCATGTTAGTTCCTTACATAAACTTAATATATCTATCATGATATTCTTTTGTTCTGCTGGCCCCTGTCATGCTGTGGTAGAGCTCACCAATCTATAATTTCTACAAAGTTGACAGTAGACTCCAAACATCTTTGGGTCTGCTTACCACCCAATTTTATTACTGATCAAACAACGAAACTTACATACCAAAGCAATGTTATGTAACAAATGAGACCAACTAAAACAATGATTGCTCATATCCAACTGCATACATTCCAAGACAGGTTGCATGCCTTGAAATCCTCTGTGTTCCTTGTCATGACGACCATAACTCAATACCAAGCTTGCTCACATAGGTATAATATTAACTAGAAGAAAATTCATGTTTTGTGGAGAGAAGGTTGATGTGGCTATTGCATTACAAGATGGAACATGCTTCGCTCACGCCATTTTCCATTTTCCAACGACTCGATACTCCTTAATAAACTTCTTGCTTTATGCTCCCATGTATCCGGACCTTACACTTTAGGTTTTAATCCATCTTTCTATAAAGACCCGTGAAAAATCATGGACATAAGCTTGATGACTCACAAATGATAGGCCATTTCATTGGGATGTCTAAATGATTACACAAGTAATCAATAAACAAAAAAAGGAAAAGCCAATATAACAACTACTACAAAGATTATCTAGAGATGCTAGGAGTAGATTAAGAATCCGATGCATTGATATAATTAGCAAAAGCAGGATGCAACCCAACAAATCATAAGATAGCAAGCATACGTACACTGAACACAAATCATATACCAATACCAATACCAATACCATTCTTGGTTACACACAAATCACACACACACACACACACATATGCATGGATACATATTTAAGTACAAATCACTGGCGGCTAAATGGAAACATCGGAAACATATACTGCTTATGCATAGTATATAGGCAACTCCTCAAAACATATAAGATTTTTCTCAAACTAACTAAACCAGTAGCTTCGAATTTTGGCAATATTGACTGCCACAGCAACATCCAGCCGGTTAATCAACTTATCTACAGTGCAAAAAAATGTAATACTCCATTTTCTGTTAAGCAGCAAGGTACCACAAAAAGCCCAGAATCCAAACACAAATCCAAGTGGCATGCTAATATAGAACCACTGGATTTCAGACTCATTATGTCGATCTTCTCCATCATCATCTGCCTGAGATGCTCCACCACCACCATCACTACACTTCACACTCAAAGGATAACCACAAAGATAATTGTTGCCTGTGTAAATGGACGGGTCTGGAAGTGCCTGGAACTGACCTCCAAAAGGAATCTGTCCAGACAAGTTGTTGAATGACAAGTTGAGGTGGTCTAGAAAGGACATAGCAGTCATGTCTGCGGGAATCGGACCTGAGAGGATATTGAAAGACAGATCAAGAGATTCCAACTGTTGCAACTTGCTGATCTTTTTCGGGATGTTTCCTGTAAGATGATTCCCAGATAAATTCAAGTTCTGCAAGCCATACAGAGTGGCAATTTCCTCAGGGATTACGCCGTATAGGCCGTTGCCGGCCAGATCTATGGTTGAAGGAGCATTAAAATATTCATCTTCTCTTCCTCTAAAGTCCAAGATGATGCTTGACGGAAGGTAAAATGTTCCGTTAGACTGATACTGCCGTGCAAATCTAATCCCAGTTAGATTGCCAAAACTACGAGGTATTGCTCCCGCGAGATTGTTAAGTGCAAGGTCTATGACAAAAAGGAAGGGAAGACTACCGAGTTCATCAGGAATGGTGCCAGTAACCACATTTGATCGGAGGCAGAGAATTTGTAGATTCTTCAATTTTTTCCCAATCCAGATAGGAAAATTTCCATTGAATTTATTATGGCCAAGATCAAGAAAAACCAAAGAAGTGCAATTTAGCAAAGGAAGTTCTCCGGATAGATTGTTGTTGCCGACCTGTAAGACCACCAAGTTAGAGAGAGCGCCAATGGGTCTCGGAATGCTGCCTGACAAGTGGTTGCTGCCAACATCTAAGATCTGCAAGAGAGAGAGAGAGAGCCAATGGATTTCGGAATGCTTCCCGACAGGTTGTTTTTGCCAATCAGTAAGTATCGCAAGGAAGAGAGCGCGCCAATGGATTTCGGAATGCTTCCTGACAGGTTGTTGTTGCCCAAATTTAAGCTGTAGAAGAATGAAGAGCTATTCCAACAACCAGGGATATCGCCTGATAAATGATTTTGTGAGAGGTCAATGTCATACAGAAGATTTAGTTTACACACGGAAGGATGAATGCTTCCGCTAAGGTTGTTTGCCGACAAATAGAGCCAATGTAGGTCAGATGCTTTCTTCCAGAATTTTGGACGAATTACCCCCGACAAAGAGTTATTTGATATATCCAAATGTTGCAGTCCCGACGAAAATAGCGGCAACGGTCCCTCCAGCTGATTGTCCCTAAAATCAAAGGATTCGAGGTCGAGATGCTCAAGTGAACTAGGGAGTCGCCCTTTGATCGCATTTCCCGACATGTCGATGTATCTCATCGCTGAGGAGAAGCTCCAGAACCCGTCAGGCATTACGCCAGAGATCCCATTTTGTTCCAAACCGATGTACGATGCGTTCTTCATCTTTTGCAGCCATGTAGGGAATTGGGGGCCCAAATTGCAGGATGCGAAGCCGATCGATGTTAGAAGAGGAGGAGGAGGCCAATCGGGCCGCACACTTAGTGAAAGATTGTTGTAAGAAACATCAAAGAGTTCAAGCCTGGGGAGGCCTGCAAAATGCGCTTCGACTAGCTCGCCTTGCAGATTGTTTTCGCTGAGATCCAAAGCCACGAGCTCCGGCAGTAATTGTCCAAGCCTTTCCGGTACTGTTCCGTTGAGTTCATTGTCTGAAAGATAGAGGTACTTGAGATTCTTAAGCATCCCTAACCATTCTGGAAGATGACCTCCAAGCTTAGCGCCGGACCAGAACAGAGTTTCCAGGCTATCGCGGATGCAGCCTGAGAAAGATTCTCCCAGATCATGGAAATTGTGAGGATAATGGTTGGATGTAAGGTCTAATTCATTTAAGCTGCAGAGATTGCGTAGAGTTGCTGGTATTCTTATTTCAGCTCCTCCTCGAAATCTAGATGACAGCAGCAAGGTGTTCAAGGAAGTCAAATTCCCAATAGCTTCTGGAATAAGGCCCTGAAAGCTATTAGCGGAGAGGTCCAAGTACTCGAGGTTTTTCAGTTCGAACAACCATGGTGGAACAGTGGAGTGGAAGCCATTAGAAGAGAGGTCAATAACGCGAAGGGAAGTGGAGTTGAAGGACAGGAGCGATGGTAGCTGGGTGTACATGAAACAAGCAGACAAGTGCAACTCAAGTAATGAAGGGAAACTGTTTAATGACTGAAAAAGGGTGGATCCGCTTCTCACTTGAACGTAATCCAAGTTGAGGTACTGGAGGGAAGAAAGACGAGAGAGCCATTGATCTCTTTCTACGGAGACCCGGCAATACTCCCAGTTTGAGTAATTACCATTGTCAAGCCAGTGCCTCGGGGATAAATCGAGAGATTGCAAGCGAGATAGGTTGCCAATCTGAGGAGGCACCTCCGAACCGAAACAAGAAGAGGAGAGGTTGAGGTGTCGCAGTCTTTTGAGGGAGCCGAAGAAGGGAGGGATGGGAATGCCACCGAAGTAATTCAGGCTCAGGTCAAGGTAATTCAAACGTTTCAGTCTAAGCAAAGATTCATTGATCTCACCTCCCAAGTAGGCGCTGCTTTTGTAGTCATCGTTCTCGAAATCTACCTCCACGTTTGTGTTACGAAGGTCGAGGCGGACGACGTGGCCGGTCCTCCTGCTGCAACGGACGCCCTCCCAGAGGCAGCAATCAAGGGCGCCGGACCAAGAAGAGAGGCGGCCGGAAGGGTCGTGGAGGCCGGCCTTGAAATGGAGGAGGGCGTCCCTCTCTCCCTCGATGCAAGTCCGATTGCAGAGAGCCAGCGGGAGGATGCACACTAATGACAGCAGCAGGAGCCACGGCGCAGCCTGGGGGTTGATCCGAGCCTCCATCATCCTCGTTATAATTCTCTGTCTTGTTTGATCAACACCCTCCCTGGTCCTCCCATCTTATAGCCTTCCTTATCTTGAGTTCATATGAATCTGGACCTCATGCACATTATCTACACTGCGAATTAATTCATATTAATCTGCACCTCATGCACATTATCTATGAATAGTCGGAATGAGACAAAAGTTTGATGCCATTTTATTCTTGGATCTTCTATGAATTTGGTTTTAATTGTGCAATTTTCTTTCCTGTTTGCTCATGCACATTATGATAATTTTCTTTCTTGTTTGCTTCTCCCACCTTATAGAGCTTCAATCTCAGTGCTTTGTCCTGTCAAATATAATGGGCAATTAATTCTTATTAACAACAGCTGGTCCACTTTGAATGCCAACGCTGGACTTCCAAAGTCTTTGCGGGTAGATATTTTGATGGACACAGCGCAAGCCATGAATGGACTTCATTTACCCCCAATTAACTTATTTTAGTGTGAATGGACTAATTAATCTTGATCCCTTTCAAACGTGAGATTGCTAATTTATTCTTATTAGGATGCGACTGCTGACCTTGAAAGGTCTTTGCTGATGAGTTATTGCATTAATTTTCGATGGACCAGATGCAATCACCTGACCCGTTCAAATCTTTACAGATGACCAATTGTGGTGGATATGATGCAAGCAATTAACCGAGATACATTGACTTCATTGACTTCATAACCAGCCTTAACTTAAGGTAATGTATGTATTAAGATTAAGGTTAACGCATCACTCTTAATGTCCGCTGCTCTTTTGTTTTTGATGTAGTGAGATATAAAACTGGACCCCCCCCCCCCCCCCCCCCCCCCCCCCCCGCGCGGCCCCCCGTGCTCTCTCGGTTGTAATTATTGAGTTACAAAATGGTGAATTCTTATTCAAGGTTTAGATCATAATTAAGCAGCATCGTTGTTTTTGCCTCTATGTATGCCTCTATGTATGCCTGACAATAACCACAAATTACCTCTATGTATGCCTCACAAGTCTATGTAGATATTTTGATGGCCACAATGCAAGCAATGACTCGTAACTAACTAAATTTTTGTCAAGGAGCATAAGCTACAGAATTTCATAACCAGTACAATGATCTGAATTTTAATTATCTTACAGAGTGATTTTGGACTTCATTTTAGAAAAAAAGACAAACCTGTCAAAAGCTTCAACTTTTGACTTGATTGTGTAGAAACTAAAGATCTAGATGTGTATAAACCGAATGACACAGATCTAGATATATATAACATGCGGAATCTTAAATCATTGCATACTCTGAATTAGCGGAAGCGTACCTGAGTCCATCGCTAATAATCTGAAAGATCCTGACGATAGCACAACGGATGATCTTCCAGAATAGCACGAATCAACCGTTGGAGAACCCCTTTAGCTTTCTCCTGGTTTCTCTCCTAGCGACGGGACGTAGAAAAGACGGCTCAACTTTGTTCGTGTATTCCGGGGACCATGACCGCTAATATTTATAGGCTAGCCTCCATAGCCCTAGGGTTTCCAACTCGGCCCATCAACGAGTTGAAGCCCAATAGTCTCTACACATAAAGGCCACACAACCTGCTTAACTCATTTAGCCCATTTAATTAATTAAAACCAGATCACTAATATATTGGGCTTAACATGACCAGCGTAGCACTTATATAATTATTCACCGCATATAAGCCCAACGTTGGATTAAGATCCAACTTAGTTGGATAAGTTCCAACAATCTCCCACTTGGGCTATATGCTTAAACTTTATAATTATATTTCATAGTGCATACAACCAAATAAGATCTTAACCTGATGTCATTTCTTTAATGAGTCAAAAACAATCCGGTCCATCAATTATATTAGCAAGGGATCAAAGAGATCTTCGCTGCAGCAATTGTAGCTCGACCCATCAGTGGTCACCGTGCTAACACAAAAGAATGACATGGATTATGAAGTGGATGTGTAGCGTGGAAATTACATGTAATGTGATCTAACATGTCTATTTCCAACTGATCCTCCTTAACCTTGGTGAGATCATAAACAAACCAAAATCGGAGTGAAGCCGAACTAAAACCAAAAACTTTATTTCTGATCAGAAAATAACTCAAGCTTAAGCTGGAGACTTAATTTTGTCTATAATATGAGCACACAAAAGAACAAACTCCCACAAAACTGAATGTTCTTAATGAAATGACATCCATATGAGTAGCTAGCTCATAAAAACCTTTTGGATGATATTTCCTTACTATAACGGATCCGTAATTAAATGGTTTGTTCTGATGTGCTCATTAGACAATTATACACTCCGATTATTAACAAACTAGGAACTTGATCTCTGAATATCTAAACTTTGGCGAGTTCCTGTTGTTGCTGGAATATAAAACTGCAGACTTCATTGTCATTAAATAAACTGTGTGGTGTTTCAACATCATCCCTAATTTGCAGCATAGTGACAAAATATGCAGATATATTTCATGATTTGGATGTCACGTAATATGTTATGAAATCTAAATCCATGTCAGAAGAGACTATATAAAAGGGACCACTTAGATCTCTTCTAGTAGATGGCGCCTAATATAGATTTTCATACATTCTTTGCATCCAATAAATGATCAGAGTCAGTATACCAAAATGATCTCAAACCTTTTTGACTACTGATCCTTGAACATGTAACCCTTTTGTTCTCCATAAATACCGTAAGACACATTTGGCTGCTGTCAAATGGTCAACTTCTGAACTTAACAATCTGCCCAACACACCTGTAATATATGCAATAACCAAATGCATATAAAACTGAGCATACTTTAAACTCCCTATTGGTGAGATATAGGAAATCTTCTGAAGATTATTCTCAGGGCAATTATTGAGACTAAACTTGTCTCCCACAGAACTTAGCATTCATTACAACATAGATATTATATAAATTACATGCTCCCACAGAACTTAGATAACATCATTAAATATCATCTCAAAACCGAACGAGGTGATCACTTAATGAAATTTAATGTATCAGTAACGATATTGAAATGCTCTACTAATGCCATTATAAACCGTATAGAGTCTTTCATGAAAAGCCCAATAGAAAGTCTCTTTACACATTAATGCATTCTTTTCCGTATAAAGTCTTTGAGTGATACGCTTTAAATCTTTTCTTAATACCCTTTTGAATTCCCTTTTGATTGTAAAAGACTATTTACAATCAATAGGTTTCAAACCTTATGGCAATGAGAAAAAGATTTTAAGTATCATTTAAAGACTTTCTTAATTAATGCAATAATCAATTTTAGAGATGTAGAACTTTTATGACTTGATGTAAGTCGAACTTCCATCATCCTAATGTCAACAGTGAGCTTGTCATCTCTTTAATGGATTTCCTGAATGGCAATTAGTGCTTTGAGGGTGCTAGAGTTTGTCCTTATGAACAATTTCCCGAGTAGGAGGAATTGCAACATTATCTTAAATTTATTGTGTCTTGAACAATGTCAGGAATACCATCCCGAACAATGCCAACAACACCTGTGTGGATATAATCCTCTTCAAGAGTAATGTCACTAACTAAATTTCCCCCTCAAACTCAGCATCCTCAAATAGGTGTGTATTTCCTAATTCGTTAATTAACTTAATAGTGGGATTATGTAAAATCATACAAAATAATATCAACTTTAAAACTATTCAACAAAATTAGAAAATCATTAGCATTATGTCCTACTACTTTATTAGGCTTATAAAGCCTTACTTTAGTTGGACATATCCAAACATGCAATTGATTCATTTGTTGAAACTTTATTAAGGATATAAGCTGCAATCAAAATATAACTGAATTCTAAACTGTTAATTCTTTCATTACAACACATGTACTTAAACTGCAGGAATCTTAGAAATAAAGCAACATTTCCAAATAAATGAAGATTATAATGATCTTTTAAAGAACTAGAATAAACTAATTTTGAATTAAGAGACAACCAAATTTTCCATTCATAATTGAACACTTATAACCAAATTTGTTCAAAAATAGAAATGGAAATCCAAATTCCGTTAAGAACGGTACATAATAGTCTCATAAAATTCAAATACAATCTAGCATTTAAAAGAAATAATCTAAATTTAATGTGCCTCTACTTGAACCATCTTGCCATTGCCCATATCGATGTATCTTTCACCATCATTTGGCTTTTGGCATCTTAGGCAATCCTGCATAGACACAATGATGTGAATGGTTATACCAAATCTTTCCATCACGTGCCTATAAGTACCAAAGGTTGCATGAAAAGAAATTAACTTAGAATCAAACCAAATTAAAGAAACATACCCTTTTTAGCACACCAAGATCATAATTTGAGCAATTCTTCTTTACATGCCCTTCAGCTCCACAAAAGAAACAACCATGACCTTCTGAACTTTTCAGTTCCCTTCGTTGTTTCTTTTGAGAAGCTGTATCTGCAGCTTCAGTATCCTTCTTCCTTTTGTTGAAGGTGGATTCAGGAGAGGGCTTTCTGTCAATTCTTGCTCAAGCCTTTCATCTTCCTTTACACAGTTTGAGATGAGCTCATCTAGACACCAAGTCTCATCCTTCAGATTGTAGCTCATCTTAAACTGGTCAAACTGAGATGGAAGAGATATCAAAACAAAATGCACTAGCAGAGCCTCAGAGAGGTCTAGCTCAAGTGCTTTCAACCTTGAAGCAATATTAGACATCTTCATTATATGCTCCCTGATGTTTCCTTTACCTTCATATTTCATTGAAGATAGGTTTGTCAAGAGTGTATTAATCTCACCCTTTTCATTCTTGACAAACTTCTTTTCAAGCTCAATAAGGAACCATTTAGCTGTGGACATTTTCTCTGAAATAGAGTCCCTGAGATATCTGGAATGGCATTCCTCACTAGCATTAGGCACATGCGATTTGATCTCTTCCACTCTTCCAACTCCCTCTTTTCATCAGAGGTACTCTCATCAGTGAGTGGTGGAGGACAATGAGTCCTTAATGCCAGATCAAGATCCATGACTCCGAGGATTATCAAAAGATTCTCCTTCCATGCCTTGAAGTTAGTACCATTAAGGACTGGAATTGATTTTAGGTTGGCAGAAAAATTTTCAGGAATAATAGCTGAAAAAGAGAATAAGAAAAAAAATAATTTTTGTTATGAATGAGGGAGGCCTTTGGCCTCCCCCCCTTCATTACCCATTCATTAGGTCCCCCATTACTTAGAGTAATGGGGACCCTTGGTCTACTAGAGACTCTTGGCCTCCCCACTATGAGATAAATAAATAGAGCACCATGGCTCTTGGCTATGGTTACTCATTCTAAGCAATGAAATGATCTATCTCTCTCTCTCTTGAGTTCATTATCATCCAACACGTTATCAGCACGTGTTCTCCATTCTTGAGCAAAAATCTTCATCTATATTCATCCCTACGCGCAAGGAATCTAACGTTGCTGCGGCGGTTCGTTGGAGCGTTGCGGCATCCTAAAAGCGTTCGGGAGCTTGGATTATTATTTCTACGGATCATCGTCGCGTTCTTCCCTAGATCTTTGATCTAGAGGTAAAACCCTATAATCCTATAGATAAAATTAGACTAAATAATTTTTACATTGTTTTAATATACAAGTAAAAAAAAATTTAGTCTAATAAAAGGAAAAAAAATTTTATCCCTATTACAAAGTTTTTTTTCTATGAAAAAAAAAAATTTTTCCTTTTGCCATTAAAATTCTTCGGTGGGAAGAAGAACCGGAATGAAATCCTCCCCTCCCCCCTGACGGAGGAGGGGGCCTTCCCACAATGCCGACCATGCCCCCCCTGCAGTGGAGAGGGGGGCCTTCCGCCCCCCCCCCCCCCCCCCCCCCGCTGAAAGGGGGCAACCTGAGGCAGGCGAGGCCGATGGCAGGCAGAGCCCTGAGGCCGAGGCAGGCGATGGCAGGCTGAGCCCTGAGGCCGAGGCCGAGCCCTGAGGCCGAGGCCGATGGCAGGCAGAGCCCTGAGGCCAAGACCGAGCCCTGAGGCCGAGGCCGATGGCAGGCAGAGCCCTGAGGCCGAGGCCGAGCCCGAGGCCGAGGCCGAGGCCTGAAGCCGAGGCTAATTGTTTATTTTTGGCTCGAAGCCATAATAATTGCGACAAAAAACTCTGCAGAACTGCGGAACGGGCCACAAGCGCTTATACTAAAAATAATTTTTGGCCCGAAGCCACAAAATTCTACAGAAATTCGGCTTCTTCATAATTTTAAAGAAGAATTAAATTTGCAAATTGAAATTTATGAGAAAAACTTTGTAAAATCAATAATTACATTTATATGTTCCTCTATTTATTTAAACATCTCTCTTGCAAATTATTATGTATGGTTTACTAGAATTTTTTAAAAAAATATAATCATCTCAAAGATCCTGAGACCGCTCTGCCGTTAGGTAATTAACCTAACGGTGTATGACGTTTCCCCGTGGTCTACGAGATAGTTATATTTTCTAGTTTACTTTTTCCATATTTTTTTTATGCTTGAGATATATGCGTGGTTGTTTAATTTATGCCTGTAGCATATAAACTGCGTGGATGTTTAAAATAAGTAAAAATGTGTTTTTCGGGATCAGCCATTGTATACCTATTTACTTTCCTTGCACTTTTATTATCTTTTGAGAGAATTTGTAAGTGAGGAAATTTGTATTTAAAAGCCCAAGCTCGATGCAACAACACATAGAATTGATGAAAACTCCTTCAATGGATCATGATGTCGGTCAATGTGCTTGGCTAAGTTTGCTGGACCAACCTAGTTTGACTGGGTAACAAGTGGTCCTGGCTTAGTCAATTCCCTGGCCGCGTCCGCTGGACCGCAAGGAGTCGATTCATGACTGTGTAAGCCAAAGCTCGATGCAACAGCATAAGAAGACGGATGCAGAAATAGGGACCCACCCGGGGTTTCCAAAGTTGTATTTTTCAATCTCTTTTCTTTGGACTGTAATCGAACTTTGGACTGTTTATTATTTTGGGTATCTGGCCGATCCCCGCATTTTTACTTATTAATTTATGCATGGTTTGTTGAATTTATTTTAGTTCATGATTATCTTTAAATTGCATAGATAAAATGGCTAAATTGGCAAGCGTCGATTTCGAGGTGCTCGATGCAGCTGGCAAGAATTACTTGAGCTGGCGAGTGGACCTGAAGTTCCACTTGCGCTCCATGGCGCTCCTGCACTCCATTCTGGCCCCCGCAGTGGCCCAATCATCGGCTCCCGCAACATCCGATGCATCTGCTAGCAAAGCCCCAGAAGCGGCCCTTTCAGTTGGCAGTACCTCTACCACTGTCTCTGACATGGATAAGGCAAAAGCCATTATCTATATCAGACGACACATAGATCGGACCCTGAAGGCCGAATACTTGACGGTAGAGGACCCTCTGGAGTTATGGACAGCGTTAGAGGCACGCTACAGACATCAAATTGATGTCATACTCCCGCGTGCCAGCTATGAGTGGGAGAACCTCCGACTTCAGGACTACAAGTCCGTTGCTGAGTACAACTCAGCACTTCACAACATCACCTCACGCCTGAAGTTGTGTGGTGAAGAAGTCTCGGAGCACCGCATGTTGGAAAAGACATTTACCTCGTTTCACGAGAAAGATGCTATCCTCATGTAGCAGTATCGTGAACGCAATTTCATGAAGTTCTCTGAACTGCTCTCTTGCCTCCTTAGGGCAGAGCAGAATAGAGACCTTTTACCGGCCACTCATAACCAGCGCCTGGCAGGCTCAGCTCCTATTCCCGAAGCCCACAGTGTTCACCCCCCGAAGTGGAAGAACAAGAAGAGGGGCAGAAAGAACAAAGGAAATGCCCCTATGAAACCAGCCATTGCTCCTCCCAAAAGCAAGAATAACAAAGGGAAGAAAAACTTCACTTGGAAACGTAAGAACACTGATACAGTGTCAAATCCAAAGAAGACATGGGAGGACAAATGTCATCGTTGTGGCATGACTGGACATTGGTCCAGAAACTGTCGCACACCTCGCCACTTCCAGGAACTGTATCAGGCGAGCCAGAAGCCTCCGCCTGAAACAAACATGGCAAATGTGGAAAATCCGACGAAGTTCACTTCCAAGGATTTCGAAAATGACGACCTGCTCGATTGAGCCTCATCTTTATCTATGCTTTTCAAAGAATAAATTGTAGCTTCATCTCTAGTATGCTTAATAAAGACGATCTTTTATTTTGAATGTATGCATTTTACATTTCCATCAATAAATTTTCGTTTTTGGCTTATATAGATGATGTATGAGTGCCTAGTGGACAGTGCCTCGACGCACACTATCCTTCGCGATGAATGCTATTTCAATAGCATAAGTAAATATGACGGTCCTGTCATTACAATTTCAGGACTGTCCAAAATAATCGAAGGATCTGGTGATGCAATATTATTGCTCCCAAATAACACAAGACTAAAAATCAATAATGCACTATTTTCTCCAAGATCAAATAGAAATCTCATAAGTTTCAAGGACATCCGTTTAAACGGATATCACTTAGAAACTAGAGATGAAAATAAGGTTGAATACATGTATGTCACTCTTCGTAAAGATGGCCAGAAGACCATCTGCGAAATATTTAAGGGACTCCCGTCGGGTCTCTACCAAACATACATTCAACCAGTTGAAGCCAATATGACTGAGCACCAGACGTGCCAGCCAATGCCACCATTTTAACTATGGCATAACAGACTTGGTCACCCTGGATCCATTCTGATGCGACGCATCTTATCTGCATCCCGCAGACATGATTTGAAGAACCAGAAGATTCTTCAGAAAGGTGAATTTTTTTGTCCCCCTTGTTTCAAGGGGAAACTAATAACGAGACCATCGCCCCTAAAAGTGGGTTTAGAGTCTCCTGGCTTCCTTGAGAGGATACATGGTGACATTTGCGGGCCTATTCACCCCGCAAGTGGCCCATTTCGGTACTTCATGGTACTAATAGATGCATCCACAAAATGGTCTTATGTGTGCCTCTTGTCCACCCGTAACCTAGCTTTTCCAAAGCTGTTGGCACAGATAATTAGGTTACGTGCTCATTTCCCCGATAACCATATCAAGAAACTACGTCTTGATAATGCGGGCGAATTCACATCTCAAGTCTTCGAAGACTATTGCCAGGCAACGGGTATAAAAGTTGAACATCCAGTAGCTCATGTTCACACCCAGAATGGATTAGCAGAGTCCCTTATAAAGAGACTCCAATCGATTGCACGTCCATTGCTTATGCAATCCCAATTGCCGGTGGATGCTTGGGGGCATGCTATTCTGCATGCCGCATCTCTTATCAGGATACGCCCCTCTGGAGGCAATACATTATCTCCGATGCAACTAGCATACGGCTCAACTCCAGATATATCTCATTTGAGAATATTTGGTTGTGCGGTCTATGTTCCAATAGCACCACCGCAGAGGACCAAAATGGGTCCTCAACGTCGTTTAGGAATCTATATTGGATTTGATTCACCCTCGATCATTAGATACCTAGAACCCCTAACGGGGGACGCATTTAAGGCACGTCTTGCTGATTGTGAATTCGATGAGAAACCTTTTCCAAAGTTGGGCAAACATTCCAAGAAGCCTGAAGCTTCGGAGACCATTAATTGGGAAAATAAGTCTTTGTCCTTTTATGATCTGCGTACAAATCTGTGTGAAGATGAGATCCTGAAGATCCTTCACATCCAGAATACAGTACACCAATTGCCGGATAAATTCACGGACAGCCAGAAGATCGTCCGTTCACACGTCCCTGCTGCTAACACTCCAGCTAGGATTGACATCCCTATAAATGGATGCAATCCACCCGCAGCAGAAATGGTTGTACCTCAATTGAAAAGAGGACGGCCACCAAGTTCAAAAGATAAAGTTCCTCGAAAGAGGAAGATTCCTGGTGAAAATAAGATTATCCCTCCACAGGATACTGAGCTCAGGACAGCTACCTCTCCCCTCCTAATTTCCCCCGCAGAGGAAACATTAGGAGAACCATCATTAAACTTTGTACGTACTGGGGAGGTACTGGACCGACATAGCACAGTCGTCGTCGACGATTTTGCGTTCACTATTGCCGTTCACGTCGCTGAATACGACGATGACGTCGAACCACTTTCTCTAGCGGATTGTAAACGTAGAGATGATTGGCCAAAGTGGGACGAGGCGATAAGAGTAGAGCTGGACTCACTCTCGAAACGCAAAGTCTTTGGACCTGTAGTCCAAACACCAGTAGGTGTTAGACATGTGGGATATAAGTGGGTTTTCATTAGAAAAAGAAATGAACAAAATCTGATCGTCCGCTACAAGGCGCGTCTTGTAGCAAAGGGTTTTTCCCAAAGACCGGGTATCGATTATGAAGATACATACTCCCCGGTAATGGACGCTATTACATTCAGATTCTTAATAAGCCTATCATCTCTGGCAAGCCTAGAAATGCAGCTCATGGACGTTGTGACTGCATATCTTTATGGCGATTTAGATAAAAAGATCTATATGAAACTACCAGATGGGTTTAACTTACCCACAGAGATGAAAGAGATACCTCGGGAGGTATTCTCTGTTAGACTACATAGATCCTTGTATGGACTAAAACAGTCAGGCAAAATGTGGTATAACAGACTAAGTGATTTCCTTGCACAGCAAGGATTCACTAATAACGAAGTCTGCCCGTGCATCTTTATCAAAAGAACGGGAAAAGGATTCGTCATCATAGCAGTTTACGTTGATGACTTAAATCTCATAGGCTCTCCAGCAGAGATTAATGTGATATCTGCAAGGCTAAAGCACACTTTTGAAATGAAAGACCTAGGCAGAACGAAGTATTGCCTTAGCTTACAGATTGAACACCTACGAGGTGGAATCCTCCTACATCAATCCAATTATACCAGAAAGCTTTTAAATAAGTTCCAAATGGATAACTGTCATCCTTTATGTACCCCTATGGTCGTGAGATCATTAGACGTACAAAAGGACCCCTTCCGGCCTCTGGAAGAGGGGGAGGAGATACTGGGTCCAGAAGTACCCTACCTAAGTGCCATTGGTGCACTTCTCTATCTGGCTAACTGCACGCGTCCCGATATAGCGTTTGCAGTCAATCTCCTAGCCAGACACAGTGCAGTGCCTACAAAGCGCCACTGGAATGGAGTAAAGCATCTTCTGCGATACCTCCAGGGTTCCGTAGACCTTGGACTTTACTACCAGAGAGGTGCCTCCTCCCAGTTACTTGGTTATGCCGATGCAGGCTATCTTTCAGATCCGCATACGGCAAAATCACAGACTGGTTTTGTCTTTACCTACGGAGTTACTGCTATCTCCTGGAGATCGGTAAAACAAACCACTAATGCTACATCTTCTAACCATGCAGAGCTCACCGCGATCCATGAAGCGAGCAGAGAATGTTTTTGGCTACGCTCCGTCGTCCAACACATTCTCCAATCCACTGGCCTGAAGACCGGTGATCTGGAGCCTACTGCCCTATTCGAAGACAACGCCGCGTGCATTGCTCAGCTTCAGAAGGGCTACATCAAAGGCGACAGGACAAAGCACATTTCTCCCAAGTTTTTCTGGACGCACGAGCAGAAGAACGACAAGCAGATTGAAGTTCGACAGATCCAGTCATGCAACAACTTAGCTGATCTTTTTACTAAGGCATTGCCTAAATGTACTTTTGTAAAGCTTGTAAAGAACATTGGTATGCGACAGTTGAAAGACCTGCAAGCCTGAAGCTTGTACGGATCAGGGGGAGTAACCTGTGGGTTGCACTCTTTTTCCTTAAGCTGTTGGGTTTTCCCACTGGGTTTTCCACAGCTAAGGTTTTAACGAGGCAAACACACTTACTCTGGATCCAGAAGTATCCACCCCTTACCTCAGTAGCTGAGACCGAAGTGATGAATGTGTAAGGGGGAGTGTTATGAATGAGGGAGGCCTTTGGCCTCCCCCCCTTCATTACCCATTCATTAGGTCCCCCATTACTTAGAGTAATGGGGACCCTTAGTCTACTAGAGACTCTTGGCCTCCCCACTATGAGATAAATAAATAGAGCACCATGGCTCTTGGCTATGGTTACTCATTCTAAGCAATGAAATGATCTATCTCTCTCTCTCTTGAGTTCATTATCATCCAACAATTTTAACATGTTCATATGAGTATTAAATACAATAACAACAAATTCAAATTAATGCTATTTTCCCATCTCAAGACATCCCCCACTAGCCCAATATTTATCTTTGGATAATCTATTGACTAGTCACTGACATCTTGTTGTAGCAATCAGACAATGACAATAATAACATGCCAAAAATAAAACTTCCTTTGGGTCGAATTAAATTTGCATGCATTGAACTCACTAATCATCACCTTGTCTATTGCCACAGGTGCGCATGAAATGGTATAGAACGGTAATCTTCCTTTGGGCCGATTTAGCATTCTTACGCAAATCACGGGCACATTTGATTCTTTTTATATTCATGAAATGAAATAATGCAAATCAACAGAGCCCACTTTGGCGAGGTGATGATTGCGCGAAATCATTTCATAAATATATACCTTTGCAAAATTTGAATATAAGTCACAATTTAATACATGAATATACTTTAAGTGGAGATATTCAAGTCCACTTTTCTTCAAAATCAAATTTAAGGCAACCAAAATTTTCATACAAAAGTATGTATTTAACTGTTTATATTTCGAGATTAAAACCACTCTTCACAAGAAAACCCATTTTGGTGAGTTGATGATCCAATCAATCTATATTCGAAATATATAATTAATTGTGCCAAAAATTGAATTTGAAACTAAACTGAATTTAACACAAAAAAATGATTACACTAAGTGGAAATATATAAAAGAACCTTTTCTTCCACCCTTCAAATCATTTATATTGAGTTAAATAAAAAAATCCATAGATTCAACACAAATTTTCTTCTTAAAATGGGGTATATAGGTGTACTAATGTGTATATGAACATACATAGAAAGATATATATATATATATATATAAATATACACCCTATCCCATTTTATATATACTGTAAAGTGTGTCAAAATTCCTTAAGGCCATTTACTTGATGGTTAGTGCACAAAAAATCTTTAAGGCCTTTTAAATTTATTCTTGAGGAGAAATATATGTTAAAGCTTTTTATTTGCTCCCGAAGAAAACACCTGAATTTTGTGTCTTAATTTAAATCGAAATTTAGGGCCAGCCCAAGAGGGACCGGCCCATGGGGCCAAAAAAAACAGGGGCATTTAGGGTTAGTATGGGGGGCGGCGGTCGCCGCCGCCGCCGCCCCCTTAAGCTCGACGGGGGGCGGCGGGGTGCCGCCCCCCCCCGGGATCAACTGCGACAGGCCCCATAGTGGGGCCTGCTCTTCGCCGACGGGGGGCGGATCCCGCCGCCCCCCTCAAATCTCGACGGGGGCGACGGAAGCCGCCCCCTCTGTCGCCAACGGGGGCAGCTTCCGCCGCCCCCCTCAGATCTCGACGGGGGCTGCGGAAGCCGCCCCCTCTGTCGCCAAAGGGGGCGGCTTCCGCCGTCCCCTTCTGAACTCGACAGGGGCGGCGGAAGCCGCCCCCTCTGTCGCCGACGGGGGCGGCTGATGCCGCCCCCCCCTCTTTGCGATTCATCCTACAGGGGCGGCTTTGCCGCCCCTTTCTTGTTCTGTGTCGATGCCGATGTGGCTGGCGCCGATCTTCTGAGGGGGCGGGAGAGCCGCCCCCTTCTTTCGTCATGTCGGGCGGCGGCCGGCGGGCCGCCCCCGATCTAGGGTTCGTAAAACCAAAATTTTTTTTTGGAAAAATTAATCAAAAACCAAATGTTTGCATAGATCCGAATATTAAAACTGATAAAAAATGAATTTTTAACAGATCCGAAACTTAAAACAGATTAAAAATCTGATTTTTATCAGATCTACTACGAGCAGACAAAAAATTTAAGATCCACAGCATGTGGGCTCCGATACCACTTGTAGAAACTAAAGATCTAGATGTGTATAAACCGAATGACACAGATCTAGATATATATAACATGCGGAATCTTAAATCATTGCATACTCTGATTTAGCGGAAGCGTACCTGAGTCCATCGCTAATAATCTGAAAGATCCTGACGATAGCACAACGGACGATCTTCCAGAATAGCACGAATCAACCGTTGGAGAACCCCTTTAGCTTTCTTCTGTTTTCTCTCCTAGCGACGGGACGTAGAAAAGACGGCTCAACTTTGTTCGTGTATTCCGGGGACCATGACCGCTAATATTTATAGGCTAGCCTCCATAGCCCTAGGGTTTCCAACTCGGCCCATCAACGAGTTAAAGCCCAATAGTCTCTGCACATAAAGGCCCCACAACCTGCTTAACTCATTTAGCCCATTTAATTAATTAAAACCAGATCACTAATATATTGGGCTTAACATGACCAGCGTAGCACTTATATAATTATTCACTGCATATAAGCCCAACGTTGGATTAAGATCCAACTTAGTTGGATAAGTTCCAACAGATTGCATATACATAACAATACCTGGAAAAATCATCAACAAATGTAACAAATTACCATTTCCCATTGCAAATCAACATGCGATCTAGTTCACAAATGTCGAGTCAACTCAAGAAACTGTGTATTTCTTTCTACAGAATGTAACGGTTTCCTGTGTTGCATAGCTTGAACCCATATTTGATAGATATGTTTTGCAAGATTGAAAACAATAATCTATCATGCCCAATATCACAGGGTTCAACAGACGTAGTAAATAACTAGCATTGTTCAATTGATTATTAAAAGCAGCAGCACATGGCTAGAAAATACACCCACCAGTGTGGTCTTTGCCAATAAAATTCTCATTCAATGAAATTACAACTCGATTTGGACTCAAGAACTAAGTTATAGTCATATTTTATTAACATCCCTTGCATGCTGCAAATTGCGCAAAGGATTTTGATAGCATTAGATCCAGAGGCGTAACTAGAGCACAACTGCCCTGAGCAGCTGCCCAGGGCAAGAATAAATAAAACTTTGTATATTCGATAACCAAGTGGTTTACTTGGTTGGTTGGTTTGAGACTTCACCGTGGTTTCTTCCTCAACTTTGGAAGTTGCAGGTTCAAGACCTGCCATTGCCATCATTTAATTGTTTTTTAAATGTAATTATTTTGTAAATTTTTTCATAAGTTAAAATTTCCTAACTTAAGTAAATTTTTTCATAAGTTAAAAATTCCTAAATTAAGTTTAGCTTAAAGAATCTTTTGTATACATTCCTTTACAAAACATTCTAAGTTGGTTAAGCAATTTTTCGAGTTGGGGCGTAATATTACCATTGGTTAATAGTATAATTTTATAAACATTTCCATTTTCATTTCTTAATATTGTCATTGGTTAATGTTATCATTTTTAGTATTGCCTCATGAGTATACTAATTATTTCCCCAAAAAAAATTCATAGCAATATCCAAAATAAGTATTATACGTTGATAGATTTTTTAAATTTTTTTTCCAGTCATAAAATTCTAAATTAAGTATTGCTTAAAGAACCTATTGTATAAACTCATTTACAAAACATTCTAAGTTGGTTAAGCAATTTTTTCGAGTTGGTGCGTAATATTACCATTGGTAAATAGTATAATTTTATAAACTTTTCCGATTTCATTTCCTAATATTGCTATTGGTTAATACTATCATTTTTAGTGTGGCACATGAGTATGCTAATCATTTCCCTAGAAAATTTCCAAAGCAATATCGAAAATAGGTATGACTATTATTTTTGATTAGTTACATAATTATCTAAAAGCACATTCGTAGATGTAATAAACTTCCATCATTACTGAAATTGCAACATGGTGATCTTTATTTGAGATGAAGCGCATGAAATCAATAGTATTTTAAATATTATTCTTTGTATACTCTTTAGTTTCGCCCAGGGCATAAAAAAATCCTGGTTACGCCACCGATTAGATCGATCCCTCATTTTCCAAGTTCTATCGCAAGACTAGAGTTCCACATCACCACTGATTCATATGAGAGGAAAAGGCTTCTCGATCATGACACGCATCTACACCAGGACCGATGTCAGCCCTCCAATTGTTGCGTTCATAAACCAAGTTAATGCCAACGGTGCATGTGGAAGTGGAACCATTCATTAATTTTGGTTCCTGCATGGTACCATAAACTTTAGTCTTTCTGATGTGAGCCAGTATTAATATCATAACTAAATACCTTACTTAACTGCTCACAAATGTACAATAGTTGATTAATAAGACTAAATTTATTTGATAAATCATCACAAGCATATAATAATGGACTTACCCTACATATTGCCGCTCTGCAAACTGGGTTGAAGAGCCCATTTATATTAGTTATATGATTCCGTAATTTCGATCTCTCTCTCTGAATAAGTTTCTAATTTTAGTACTGCAATCATTTTCTCGGTCATAAAATCTATCTTCAATCCTTTCCCTGTGAAAAATATTCCGTTGTGAACAAGTCTTGAGAATTATAGAAAGGTCTCATCGTCACTTCTCCAAATTAATATAAAAACAACTTTAAATCTTTAAAACAAATTCTCGTTATGAATTCAAATTCATTGGCGATGAGTTCTTCCTAAAGGTACATCGATCATTAGAATACACATTGTATATGTTCGCTCTTTGTTGAATATCACCTGCAAGTTGCAACTATGCATGTGTCTGTTTAATTTTTGTTTTAATTTGTATTAGTCTTGCTTTGAATTCATTGGTACACATGTCGTCATTGATCATTGATCACAAACTAATGAGACTAGTAAAAGAAAAAAAATACTAAGTTTAATCGAGGATCAATGGAAGAATTAGACGAAAGAGAATGTATCCAATAGGGCTCCTTTAGGCATCAGATTCCCTCAGCTGGCTGGTAGAATCCTGGGGAAATGAGACAAAGTCAATGGTAACCAACGGATGAAGACATAAAGCAAATTGGAAAAAAATTTGTTTGAAATTCAAAGAAAGGAACAAAATTCGTATGGAAAATTGAATTCCAAATAAAGGTGTATCAACTGTTGCGTTCTAGAATGCCAACGGTGGGCTTCACAAGTCTCTGCCAAAGGCTTCACAAGTCTCTGCCGATATTTTGATGGCCACAATGCAAGCAACTGACTATTATTCGACTTCATCAATCCATCACTAACTAAATTTAAACCTGAAAGCTCTGGCTTCTCTTGTCGTATGGTCTAATTTATTCTTATTGCTCTGGAGGCCATTCAAAGAGGGGATTCGGCTGTCCTTGTCTGATGTAGATGATCAACTTAGAATGAGACTGTTGGGCTCGAAAAGTCTTTGTTGATGACTAATTCCATAAATTTTGATGGACGCCATGCAAGCAACTAATTGATGTACGACTTCGTTGACCCGTTCAAGTCTTTGCCCGTGATTTATACATAGCAATTCCCTTTATAAGGCGGGTTTGGAAAAAGCAAACAAAGAATGAGCAAATGTAAGACAAGAGAAGAAAAAAAGACGAGAAAATATGTGGTCAAATTTTTTCAAACACCGTTAATATCTTATAATGAAAAATATTTAAATATCATATTTTAATAGGAATTTTCATCTCCTAATAATTTCTTATAATATTTCATCCATCCTAAAAAAAATTCAGTCCCAACATCCAAAAGACGGAAGAAAGTAAAGATAATAAGAACAAATAGAAGAAGTACAGAATTTTTTAAAAAAAAAATAAAGCAAGTTTCTCAACGCTTATGTACGGCTACAAGTATATTAGTTTCAGGTCGTTTCTACTCTCTCAATCTTTAAAATGTTTGATTAACATTTACCGTCCTTTTAAAGATGTTTTTTTATCATTTTACAAAAGTGATGGATGTCCATTTTTTATTTATAGCTTCTTTACCTAATAAATAATCATTTGATGCCAAAATAGCTGCAAAAGTGATATGATCTTCCTCAGCTAAGTGATGAAATGTTTACCAATGTGCGGTTCTTTCCGAGACTTTTTACTTATAAGCTCAATCTAAGTGTCAGTCAATGTGTACTGTTAAATGAGATCCTTTCAAAAACAAGTCTATAAATAGGCCTCCAATGTATTTTAACAGACCCCCCCCAACAAAAAAGAATGGGGCATCCCTGGACTTAATAATAGTGTTAGAATCACTACCATTAATATTATATTTAATTACAAAGCTCTATGGGTTTACGGCTGTTTTCTCACCTCTGATATGATTCTTGACGATGATATAATTGCAGTAGCTGGTGTAGGATGACGTTGGCAGCTGAATACTTCGGACTGAATAGACCTCAACTCGAACTATTTCAGCCAAGTCCGAGCTATTTCCGGGCTACCTTCAGCTTCATGCAACACGAGGAGCTCTTAGGGATAGTCGGATCTAGTGTACGACTAAATCCCCTCCAATACTTAAGTCAAAAATGCTCGTGGTAACTATGGCCGATCTGTTGAGAGATCAACCTATAGTTATCGTGCCGAGCCATGAAGGAAAGATAGAATTTTAGGTGGAACATATACTAGTATAGAAGTACTTGACTTTTTTTGGTTTTCAGCCATTGTTCTCAGAGAATTGTTCTTTCTCCCATTGTCCGATAGACTATTTATAGGCCATTTGCTTACAATGGGCAACATTTTTCATTGCAAGAAAAAGAAATGAGGAAAATATCTAATGGAGGGCAGCCATGGCGATGAAGAGCAGGTCTATGGACATGCTTAAATGTCCAAGGAAGGAAGAAACTGACGAAAGGAGAAGAAACAGCAGCCGAAAGAAAACAGAGAGTAGGAAGCTGAAGCAGACAGCCTACTCGGTCGAGTGATATAGTCACTCGGCTGAGTGGAAAAGCCATTCGCCCAAGCGACTAACTGATAGGGAAGTCCTAAAAAACCACCCTCTGGAATTTATATGGCACTTGACCGAGTGACTTTGTCACTCGACCGAGTGAGTCAGGTACCAAACTGCTGTAAAAGTAGCTCTGTGAGGCCTATTTTCTCGGCCGAGTAGATTAGTTCACTCGCCTGAGTGACTAGTTTTACTCGTCAAAGTAGGAGACTGCAGTAGAAAATTTGAAAATCATAACTCTGTTTTTAATTGCCACTCGACCGAGTGAAACTTGTCACTCGCCCGAGTGACTGGAACCACTCGGCCGAGTCATCCTACTAATCCAACGACAAAATTCAAATTTTTAGGGGCGATCTACTCGACCGAGTGACGAGCGTCACTCGACTAAGTGACTTAACAAAACCCAGTCCTATAAAAACCTAAATCAGCTGCTCGGGATTTAAAATCCCCAAATCGATTTCCCCAAACCCTCTTCCCTTTCGACTCGCCTTAACTGCCTCCTTCACTCGCCTACTGCCGTCGCCACCCGCCCGAGCGAGGCAACCTACCCCGACGCTAGAGCACCCTCCAACGTCGCCCTTGCCGCCGCTCGACCGACGATCGCTACCCCTCCTCGCCTTATTTCGCCACATTTCTTCCCCATCCTATTTCGTAAGCCCATTCAACCCCCATTCTCAAATCAACCCTATTTTTCGCCTATTTCTCTTGATCAACCCCTTGATTTTATGATATTCACTTCTAATCTATTATTTTTGTGCTTCAGGATAGCTTGGGAGAGATCATGTGCTTATTTGGAGCTTAGGGGAGGTGCTTCCCGCTCATCCACTTACAAGGAGTCGCATCATGCTTGGTACACTCGTTCCTTATTTCATTTTGAGCATGTTGTGATTTTTGCGTGTCTCACGGCACCACCATGCCTCCACGCCGCACTAGATCTAGTGCGAGGCAGTCCGCTTCTAAGCGGAAAGGGTCTGGCGACCCCGGTTCTTCTTCCGCTAGAGCGGATTTCCCACCTCCTAGCAAGCCACCTCCCACACTCCCAGCTCCCACTACCGCTCTTCCCTCCCGTCTAGTACTTCCACCCCCCACCCAGGGGACGTATGATGTCGTCTTCAGGGACAACGATCCGGAAGACCAATTCGTCGCTATGCTCCTCCGTATAGGTCAGGGAGGCAGGACCACTCAGCAGTCAGTTAAGCAGGACCTGCCAGTCATTCTCGATCTCATTAGGCGCTAGCGTCCACCTCCAGTCACACCAGCACCTGCCCCTCCTCATGGTCCTCCACAGCGGGATCCCTCACCACCCCCAGAGGGTGGCACTCCTGCTTGATGACTATTTTTCCTGTGTCCACCCCCTTATATTTTGTGACCATCTGTCTGTTTGGGGCCCTGCTCTCACACAGCTTGGGGAGAACCGATTTTGCACCATATGTATATATCCACCATGTTGCATCAGTATATATTTCATTTTGCATCCATCATTTGCATGCTTGTTGCATTTACCATTTGCATATTCCGTCCATATTTTACTTTCTTTATTTTTCCTTTATTTCTGCATCATGCATGCATCCTCACTCACCCACCCATATCTTACATGTCCTTGTGCCACACATCGCACATTGGGGACAATGTGTAGTTTAGCTTAGGGGAGTAAGTGTACACATGCACATTTTATTTTCTTCATTTTTATCTTCATTTTTCATCTTTCTTTATTTTTCACTTATTTTCACGAACCTTTTTCATTTTATTATTTCCATGCATCATGTTTTCTTACTTTTGGAGTGATTTGCATATGTATAGTTAGTTTTTATTCTTATCTTTGTTTTTTTTATTTTCCTTGCTAGAGATGAATTCCCCATGATGGCTATATCTTGGAATTTGCTTTACTCTTATGCACGTATTCTCTTGCCATGCTATCGTTCTTTATTTTTGATATCATATGCGATATATTGCTATGCATTTGAGAAAAAGAACTTCCATCGTTTATTATGTGCTTAGGAATGAAATTTTAGCGTTAACTGAGTCTGGAAATTATTATTGTATACTCTTCGTAGAAAACACACCAAGCTTCATGCATTGATTGCCTATACTTGGAGTGCCACTTTGCATCTCTATTATTACTTCTTTTTGCATGAAATGTGTATTGAACTTACAGTTTGAATGAATGATTGTCATTTGATATGATTAGATTAGTTTACTCTTTGTTATCAAACTGAGTAGATCACATTACCCTGCTGAAGTTGTTATGCACATACAAAAAGAGTGAACCGAGCGTTATATATATTTCTTGATCCACATATCTTGAACGTCATTTTTATACTTATAGCCATGGTGAATCTTCCCTTAGTGAATCCTATATTTGCATCTTCCCCATGCTTAAAAGAATAAGCTCCATGAATCCCAAAATCTCAAAGGAAATATATATATATCTTTCTATCTTATTTGGGATTGTTCTTATGTATATTAAATATAAAAACACAAAAAAAGAAAAGAAAACGATAAAAGAGTAATAAAAAGGAAGTCCATTTGTATATACACAATCCCTTTTATCCTCTTTCTTCCTCATTTTCCTCTTATTCATTTGGAGCTACAAAAATATGGAAAAAAGTCGTATTTTTATTTGATGCCACCACGCTTATATATAAGCTTGAGGAGGTGATCCAATGACATGTGAGATAGTGACTATCTATATGTGCATGACAACCTAGGCTAGGTAATTTCTGATACTTAGGGAGATCATTTAAAGTATAACTAAGTCTATGAATTGAAAATTAGCATGAGATTCATGAAAACCATCTTTTTCTATTCTTATTGATTTGAAATGTGTGATATCTCTTATACTCCAAGTAGAAAGCGATCAATTGAAAAGTGTGTGATCCATGATTATGTATATCGTTTTATATACCTTAGACGATGTTGATTCTAAAATGATTTCATATTTCAAATGATTCTAGATGTTCTTAGTTTTTCTATCAAAAGCACTTATATGAAATGATATCGAAGTAAAAAAGCATTAGCATGTTTATATTCATTGTTCATGCTATTTGAGTGTGCAACTCCGAGTCCTGAGAGAACGATCTAGCACCTTCACCTCTTCATCTTCTTTTTCTTTCATTCCTTTTTCTTTATTTTTATTCGCCAAGTTCGTCTCTTTACTCATCTTCCTCGAGGACGAGTAAGAGGTAAGCTTGGGAGATTTTGATAGGCTCATATTTTACACCTTATTTCTGCATATTTACATGCCATTTAGATTGCACATATCGCACTTTTTACTATTATTCGACGATATTTCGATGCTTTTCACTATTTCTTGGTTTTCGTCTGATTTCAGGAGATATGGAGCAATCGGGAGCAATTTGGAGCCTAGAGCACTCACACACGTACCGGAGTGTCACCCATGATCATATCGGAGAGCTAATGGCGCTGGAGGATGAGTGAAAGAAGAAGAACGTCGAATGAATCGACGAGGAAGCGAGGAGGAGAAGAAAAGAGTTCAGAAATAGGCCACTTGGCCGAGTGACGCAGCTCACTCACCCGAATGAAGCAGCTTACTCGGCCTAGTAATGCTGATACAAAGATCATTTCCAAACTGAGTGCCTAAATGTACTTGGCTGAGTGGTAACTTCCACTCGGCCGAGTAAGAACTCCATTCGCCCTAGTGGAGGCAAAGATTCTGAAGAAATCCAAGGCGACTTCTCTGTTTTTGGAGGGATCTGCAGACTGTCCTACTCGACCGAGTAGACTTCTCATTCGACCGAGTGAGAAATCCTACTCGGCCGAGTGCCATGAGCGTCTGAACGTGAATATCTCTTTCTGTTCTGTAGATTTGGCACTCGGCCGAGTGAGATTCTCTCTCGGTCGAGTAGCGCCGACAGCCAGTCTTGAAAACTTGGGTTTCTGGCAACGCAGGGGCAGTTTGGTCTGGATTTTTTTAGGCATGTATTTAAGCTCAGTTTTGTCTCCAGCCCCAGGGGAGACCAGATAAACTTCTTAGAATAATTTTTCTTTAGTTTTAATTTTATTTAAGCTTTTGTATTGGCGAGATATTGAAGACTTGTTCTTAATTTTCTATTTGAAGCTTCTTCGCAACATTGGTTTGTCTTGATCTCTTGAAAGCTTTAATTTTTATGCTATATCTCCTGCTAGATCTGAGTTTTGATATGAATTCTATTGTTGATCTTGCTTTTCTATTGATTTCTAATATGATTTGTGAGTAGTTCCTTTGCTCTAGGGCAAAGGGATGAACCATATGGGTCTAATGTTTGATTTGTGAGATCTATGAATTGCTATAACATTAGGCTTGTTAGAAAGGTTAGGTCTTGATTAATTTACTACGGATAGATAGGGATTTCTCTTGGATCTTGAGAGCTCGATAGAGTATCTTGATCCAAGGAAAGCCCTAGATATTCTATTTAGGATTACAATCGAAATTTCCTAGACTTGGTGTGCGACAGTGAACAAAGCTAGCATTTTTATTGTACTCCTATACTCATATTCGTTGCACGACGGTGAACGAGTACTAACTATCACGATCTAGATCCGAATTCAAGTTGCACGACAGCGAGCTTGAGTTGTGATTGACATAATTTCCAATCTTAATGCTAGCGGTTTAGATTAGGCTTGCGCGACAGTTAGGCTCTAGTTCAGATTGCTATAAACTTGCGTAGCGCGATGGTGTGCGCCGATTCTCCAATTAGTTGTGGCAAGTTCACCTTAAACGAAGTTTAATTGCATGGTAATTCATAACTCACATTGATGACTTGAAAATCCGTTGTGGGGATTCCCTATCCCTAGTCGTTTTTATTATATTGAATTTGCATTGATATTCGTACGACTGTGACACCAACCATTCCCAAACAAATTCCCACCAAGTAGCTTAGTAGATAAAGTAGAGTACCATTATTAGTCCTCCTTGTGATTCGATACCCGCTTTCCACTTAACCGTACGCTTGCGGTAAAGCTATATTGTTTCCAGGTGTATATCCGGGCGCGATCATAATCCATGTATTATTTCATTTATTTATTTTCTCTTTTTGAGCCTAGGTTTAATGTAATGCCTTGATAGATGGTCTACTCATACTTGCATATGCATATAACATCTTAGTGAGCCTTAGGATTATCATAGAATTCAACTCAATAGGTTCATCATACCAAATGACTCAATTGGAGTCTTTAGCTCTCAAACGGGCGACTGCTGAAGGAAGGACAGGCGACTGGGTGATTCCAGACGCCTGGCCGGCCTTCTACAGTCAACTGTAGTGCACTGCTCAAGTCAACTTTTTATTGACTCATACTTGAGCTTTTGGGAACAGACGACTGACGTTCAATATTCAGACGCATGTCTTCCATCAAGCGCCTGGGAATTATCCTTCAGTCGTCTGTGTGCCAAAGTGCGTAACTTACATTTTCTGGGCATCAACCCACTTTGTGAGTCAGTCCACTGATTCAGAGTTTACTGTCGCCTGTATATTTTCAGGTGCCTGGACCTTGGTCATTAGGCGTCTGAATGCACAAGTGTGTAAGTTGCATTGTCTCTGTTTCTGTCCATCCCATGTAACAGTCGCCAGCTGAAGAATATTCAGGCGCCTGCTCATTTACAGGTGCCTGTGTAGTCTTCTACAGTCGCCTGTCCTGGCTCAGATTATAGCCGTTGGGAATTTTATGGTCGTTGACCAGTCGACTGTCTGTGCCGTAAACTGCATAAATCTAGCCGTTGCAGATTTCATTCTTTGGGTTTTTTACTAGGGTTTGAGGGTTTATCTAAGCTTCATATTTATAGGAGAGGGCTAAGTTCATTAGAACTTCTTGATACTATTGAAGATCATTTGAGAATTATTAAGTCACTCTCAAACTCTCCCATTTCCCTCTCATGAGTATTTCTCTCTTCATGCATTGAAGCTTAGCTCAAGGGAAATCATCCAAGTGCAATCAAGCTAAATCTCAAGCACTTGGTCATCCTCTTACATGTCTTCTTCTTCATATGAGTAAGTTCATCATCAAGGCATATGTAAGAGTATTTGTTTTACTTTGTTTTCTTTGAAACCTTAACTTTCTGTGTGAGAGCTAGTTACTCTCTGTGTGAGAGTATAATCCTTGTGTAGGGTTGGTTGAGATATCTCTTTATGAGAGTTTAAGTCTATGTGTGTGAAAGAATTTCTCTGTATGAGAATCCAAAATCTTCTGTGTGAGATTGTATTCACTTCTCTTTGTGAGAATTATAATGGATATTAGTGTGGCTGGACGTACCCAAGTTAGGGGAACCAGAGTAAAATCTTGTGTTTACGTTTGGATTGATTGTATTGATTAATTCCTCTTGCACTTATTATTCTGTATTTGCAAGTTAAATTTTAATTGCACAATTTATTGCCATAACTCTATTCACCCTCCTCCAGAGTTTGTTGTTGTTAGTATTGCAAGGTAGACGATCCTCACAGATAACGCTATTTTCGGTATTTATTAACTGCGTCGGGGGTGCCCGCTAAATTTTTTTATGCTAATTTGGTATTCCGCACCGAAGGCGACTGTGTCGAATTTGTTGTTCTACGTCGAATTTGTTATTCCGCGCCTAAGGTGCACGTGCCGAATTTATTGTTCTACGCCAAATTTGTTATTCCACGCCTAAGGCGCCCACGCCTAACGCGCACATGCCGCTAAATATTTTTACGCTAACTTGTTATTCTTTTAAATTTTGGCTGTGGAAATAATTTTTTGGGGAGCAAAGATTTCGCGGGGGAAATCTTAAATGAACCGTACCCGCGGGCTCGTGTTATGACTAGTAATCTATAATTAGTAACTATATACATGCTAGCAAAACGGCGGTAGCAAAGTAAATTTGATGTTTGTATGCCATATGGATTCTAGATCCGATTGTATATATAAAATTACAAACTTTATAACTATTATGTGGGAATGGTGCATATGAGCTCAAAGTTTTTTTTGTCGTATTCGTATTCAAAATAATTTTCTGAATACAGATGCAGTTATAGATAATATATGGATGAAAAAAATTTAGTATGTGTATTTTGTAAAAATGGATATGGATATGGATCGGTTATAGATCGGGTATGTATAAATAAGTATATTTGATATGCTGATACATATCGCATGCAAACATATGGTTAAATGGACACATAACATGGGAGTCTTATTTTTTATCCGGTTAAACTAATTAAATCTCAAATACGTATTGATTTACTAGAAAATACTAGAAAATACACATGCACAGTGCACAGGGTCCAACCCCACCCCAACCTCTCCAATGAAGTTGATCTCACCTGGAAGATGGTATTTCAATGTGTGTACTTGGGTGCATGTAAGATCATGTGCATGTGAAAAGAGTGGGTTTATGTGTGGTGTTGTCTTGGTTGCACGAGTGTGTAACGACCTGTATTTTAGGCGTGTTTGATTACATGTGTGTCTGCATTTTGGTTCGATCGTCCGTGTGTTTTTCGTCCTTACGTTCTTTTCTGTTATGCGTCGAGGCGAGCACGTCTCTGTTTTTGGGTGTAGAATTTTTCATATAGCTTAAATAATTACCCTTAAACTAATTACCCGACCCCTACTTAATTAACCAACCACACACTCTTCAACACCTCCCTGTGGCAGATGAGATCCGAACCAACCCCACACTCTTCAACACCTCCCTTTGGCAGATGAGATCCGAAATCTTCAGATCTCAAACTTATTACATTTCCCTCCCATGCTCTATTAAGAGGCCGTCTTCATGCAGACTGACCATCACCCTCCTCTTCTTTGGAAGGAGGAAGCACAATCATCCTCCCCCACTTTGTTCTTCTCTCCATCAACCCCAAGCACATCATCTTACCATTTTCTTCCTATAACAACAACAACAACAACAAACATCATCAACAACCTTATACAACCTCCGTCAACCCAAAATCAATCACCCAAATCAAACAAATCAAAAAATTGAGAGAGGGAGAAACAGAAATCAGATCTGGAAATCAAATCTGAAATCATCAACAGATTTGTCATCCCCCCTCTTCCCCGTACCCCTCCCCCTCCTCCTGGCTACCGCACCACCACCTAAAGCCGCGTGTGCCACCAGATCCGTGTCGCTGCTCCGCGCGCAGTCCGCTGCCTTGCCATGCGCCACCCACCTGGTCACCCCCACCTGATCACCCCCTGCTGAGCCACGCTGCCCTCACCTGAGAGCCCACGACTCTGCCCACTACCACGCGCGCCTCTGCCCTAGCCCCGTGCACCGCCAGCTGCTACGCACGCTGATCTGCCCCCACACGCCACCAGGCCGCCCTACCCGAGCTCCCTCCCCTTGGCTGCATCCCCCCCTTGATCCCCCTTGATCCCCCTTGATCTCTCTGCAACAAAAAAAGAAAGAAGAAAAGAAAGAAGGAAGAGGAAGAGACAGACTGAGAAAGAGAGGTGAGGGGTGAGAGTTTTGGTTATTAAGTTATAAGTTAAAAATATATGTTATAAGTTATAAAATATATATTATTAAGTTTTAAGATTTAAGTTATTGTTTTTTATATAAAAAATATACAGAGTTAGCTTTATAATTAGTTTTATACTAAGATTTTATTAGTTTATAATGATATAAAGAGATATTGTTATATTAAAATTATTATAAATTATTTTCAGTATAAGTTTAGTTATGGGTTTTTATTATAAGTTTGTGTAGCTAACTTGCCTTGTAACACATGTGAACCCAGGTATCGCTACCACTGATCGAACCGCGCCTTTCACGACACGGCGTATCGGTAACTCATCGTACCCTAATTATGGGTTTTAAAAGCTATAAAGATGCATGCTAAACTAGTTTCATTTCATTAGCAAAGTGTCTCATTTGAACAGTTAGATAAGCTTGATAAACTGCACAGCATCGTAAAAGACTCAATTGGACTGCATGTCGTATTTGACTGTGAAATGTGATAATCCAGAAATGACTCCTATATTACGAATAGGATAACATCACAAACACTTGGGGTTTTGGGGTGACTTATAATAGCGAGAGTGCAGGAGCGACCAGTTCAGGCTTTGTTGTCACCGACCGGGTTCTAGCAACCCATTCAAAGTTCGTCGGTGACAAATTCACAGACTTGATCACATATTCTTGAACAGTATTGCATGCTTGGCACAGTTTTGGTTTAATCTGGGTACGCGCACCCGTGGTATGAGATGGACTCTTGGTTGCTCATTGTACTTCGCAGTATAAGTCACGATCTAGGTTCGGCACAGTTATACTCCCGTAACCTTGTCATCTTTAATAATGTTTCATTTAAATTACTGATAAATTGTGAAAGTTGTAAATCTGCAAAGCTATGTTTCTGCTCTATTTCCATACCATTATTGTATGCACTTTTACTTCTCGTCTCTTTAGATTGCTATGCTTGCATATTGTTTTAATTTCCATGCTAGAGACACTTTGAGTTACGTCTGATCCTGGTGATCCTTCTCTTTATGGTGGACCCGCCAGATACTTCACAGGTTGACGAAGTGACACCTGAGTTGGCAGACGTTGAGCTTGCAGTTGAGTTTGATCAGGAGGACGCTGGTTACTGATAGTGAGTGTGAGTGTGTTATGTTATTTTATGTTTTTTCAGAGTGTGGCTTGGTGTGTATTTGTATTCGGGTTGTATTTCCTTTTCTGTACGCTGTTGGTTTGTAATAAGGTTGTATTTCATTTTTCATGTATGAGTATTTGGCATATTTCTGCAACGGAGCCTGTATTGACTTCATTGGTGCCTAGCAGGACTTGCGCATGTACCAAATAGTAACGAGCCCCTGGAGTGGGTCGTTACAGGTTTAGTGGCCTACGCATGTCCGTGCTAAATACCACATGAACAGTACATGAAGTTCAGAATGTACCGTATAAAATACTCAATGGAACTGATCAAACCTTATGAAACACAAGGTAAGCAATGGAAAGGAACAGTTCAGGAAGCAAGGACGGTGCTTTTGGATCCGAGACCAATCACCTGAATGGGGGTCCCAACCAGAATGATGCTGGTAATGGAGCCAATAACGGTCCAGACACGACAGCCTAACTGCACCATTGACTGCAAAAGATTTCATGCGGGGTATTTTTGCTCTTCAGCAGCAGCTTGGATAGGCTTTTCTTAGATAGCCGAAAGCTGACCCGAGTGCTTATCACTTTCGAGCGATGAGCCCGAAGACCTTCACTGGGACTGGAACCATCTCCAAGCGGAGGAATGGCTCAGGAGCATCACTGATGATCTGAGAGCATCTCAGATTCGAGAAGAAGCATTGGTGGCTACCGCTAAGAAGCAACTGACTGATGGTGCTCGAGACTGGTGGCAAGCGGTAGAAGACTGATCACGCCTATTTCACTGATTACAGAAATTGAGCTAGGAGTTCCTAAATAGCCAGGTGGATCAGGAGCAAGCACGGTCATTCGTCCTCCCTGTGTTCGATACCCGCTCGCCGCTATACCGTGCGCTTGCGGTAAAACTACAACCGTCGCCTCGGGACGTGTATCCGGGGTGCGATCAAGTTTTTGGCGCCGTTGCCGGGGAGGCGATTGCGTTTGATTCTTTTTCACCCTAGCTATTCTTCTTCTTTTTATTATTATCATTATTTTTATTTCTTATTTCTTGCCTAACCCTTCCACGGTATTAATCATTTCTTTGAAACTCTGTTTCCCCTGTGCATGTACACGAGATCTACGGCGGACCCAGAAGGCTTATTATTTGATCCCGAGATCGAACGTACCGCGCGGAGACTTAGAGCGGAAAAGAGACAAGATCCGGAAGGGAGGTATATGACCAACCGGGAAACTCCTGAAGAATTGGCGGCAAGGATGGCAAGGATAATCTCTATTCGAGATAGGCTTCGGCCTAAGACTTCTTCTACCACCTCGTCCATTGCCATGCCGGGGTTGGCGGCCGACAAGAACTTCGAGCTAAAGACTGGATTGGTGGTGTTGATGCAACAAGACCCGTTTCATGGGAACGCACATGAGAACCCCCACTACCACATCCAACTATTCTTGTCAAAGTGCGCCACATTTCAGATGCCAGGGGTCTCCGACGACGCTATCAGACTGCGCCTCTTCCCCTTCACGCTTAAGGACAAGGCACTCTACTGGTTGAGGACGCAAGCTGACGGAGTCTTCACTACTTGGGACGAGTTGGCGAGCGCATTTATTGACAAATTCTATCCGCCATCCAAGACGGTGAAGATCCGGAGCGCTCTCATGTCCTTCAAGCAAGGACCACAGGAGACGCTCTATGAAGCTTGGGAGCGATTTAAGGATTTACAGCACCAATGCCCGCACCACAGTATAGAGGACTGGGAGCTAGTTCATAGCTTCTACAACGGTCTCCAACCGGGGACCAAACAAATTATTGATGCCGCGGCAAATGGTGCAATCTTGTCAAAGACTCCCGAGGAAGCTACGGCCCTAATTGAGGAGATGGCCTCAAATAACCAACAATGGGGCGATGAGCGAGGACACTCCACATCCTCCTTAAAGCCAACTAGCATCTACGAGGCGAAGGCCGTAGCAGAGCTCACGAGCAAATTTGATTCTCTCCACAAGGTGGTGGAGAGATTGGAGAAATATATCACGGAACCCCAAGGAAGCCCATCCACCTCCGCACCGACCAACCAAATGTGTGATTGGCAAGACCAATCTCAAGTCATGTACTCGGGAGGAGAGCAAGGAGAAGGATCCTTGGAGCAAATACAATATGTTGCGGGGAACCAAGGGTATTGGTCCAATCCGGCCGCAAGAAATCATCCGGGATTCTCCTACGCCAACAATGAAGGAGCCTTGAACCCGCCACAACCACCGCCTCAACAAGCTCGACCACCACCACCCCAACAACAAAACTATCCATCGAGGGGGCCTCCGCAACAAAACTTTCCACCGAAGCAACAAGTCCCACCGTATAGGCCTCCCGGATACAACCAAGGGTGGAGGAATCAAAATCAAAACCCTCCACAAGCTCCTCAACGAACCGACTTCGAATCTAGAGTGGAGGCGTTCATGGTCGAGCAAAATAAGGTGAATGCTACTTTGAAGGCGGGGCAAGAATCTCTCAATACCGTAGTGGCTCAAATATCGGAGCAATTAGCGTTGCTCAACCGGAACACTCAAAGATTGCCGGCGCAACCGGAGCAAAACCCACGGGGCAACACGGGCCACATCAACGCCGTAGTTGCCGTCACTACTAGAGGCGGGAAGGACACCACCCCCACCATGATTCCTATTGAGGAGGCCGTGGAGGAAAGTTTGGAGCCGGTTGAGCCGATAGTCGAGATTGAAAAGGAGAAGGAGCCACGAGACAAGGAGAAATCTAGGGCGGAGCAATTAATTGAGGAGAGGCGCTTCATGCCACCGGTCCCATTCCCCCAAAGACTAGCGAAAGCGAAAATGGAAAAAAGGCTAGCGAAATTCCTCGAGTATCTAAGGGGAGTTAGCCTCAATATTCCCTTCCTCGACGCCATCGTCGAGATCCCAACGTATGCTAAATTCTTGAAGGACTTGATTTTGGGGAGGAAAAGGAAGGAGAAGATAATGCTAGCCGAGGAGGGCTCTTGGTTCACCAAGAGAGAGAAGGAGCCGGCAAAATTTAAAGATCCGGGGAGTTTTCGGATTCCTTGCACCTTGGGCGGCGTGCCTCTTCAAAAGGCGTTGGTCGATCTTGGGGCTAGCGTGAGTCTCATGCCCCTCTCCATGTTCTTAAAGCTTAACACCGGGACAAAGTTGAAGCCCACCGACATGCGCATTCAATTAGCCGATGGCCGGATAACAAGGCCGGTGGGGATTGCCGAGGACATCCCACTTCAAGTCCCGGGTGGGATATGCTTACCATGTGACTTCGTCATCATGGACATTAAGGAGGAGGGAGACACCTCATTGATACTTGGACGCCCCTTCCTCGCCACCGCCGGAGTCATCGTCGACGTGCGCGAAGGTACACTTACTTTAAACGTCGGCAACATCGAGGTGGAGCTCCACATTCCTAAGGCAATGAAACACATGCCTTACCACGAGGAGCTCGATTACATGGACCTCCTTGATGAGGTGATAGAGGAGGCGATTCCTCATTCAATTGGTGCCCTCTTTGATGGAGAATTTGATGAAGGCCCGGATTTAGGCCAAGATGAAAAGATTGAAGACGATTCCCCCGACTTCTCCGCTGATGAAGATGAAGGCGACGCTGATGTCGCGAGGATTCGAGAGCTCTGCAAGCTCTCGAAATTAAAGTCTCCAAAGAAAGCTCCGCCGGCACGGAAATCGGCATCGCCGGTTAAGCCGTTGACCGGGGCAAATGCTAGCTTGGGGGAGCCTCCCCCCAACACCATTCGGGACAAGAGACCTCCGAGGGAGACCGCTACGCCGCAACGTCCAAATCCAAGCGCGCTCCCCGGGAAGTTTGACGGGTGCATCTCATATGCACCAAACATCCCGCATTGATTGAAAACTATAGGGGGTCGAGCTCACGACCTAAAACGAGCGCTTGTCGGGAGGCAACCCGACGGTTTTTGCTTTATTTTTTATCTTTTTCTTTATTTTCGTTTAGAAATTTTTAGTATTTTGAGTCACCCGACCAAAATTTTGTGATAACGGGTCCTATTTTTCTTGACAGGAGAGAAGATAGGTAGATCATCATGAGGAGGATGAACGAGACGATGAGGAGCGCCCCAAGAAGGCGTTCGACGCTTAGGAGGAGCATGAAATCGACTGGAGAAGGAAAGACGGAGTTTAGAGCCCAAACGAAGACAAACAGCAGAATACAAGGCTCACTCGGCCGAGTATACTAGTCACTCGGCCGAGTCCAGAAGTTCGTCCGGCCGAGCCGCTCACGAACGAGGGAAGTCTGCTGTACCCAACTCTCTGTTTATTTTCTCGATTTCGATATAACTGCTACTCGGCCGAGTACATATATTCACTCGGCCGAGTAAAACGGATACCCTCCTAGGGCGAGTCTTGCCGAGTAGCTTGAGTCACTCGGCCGAATGGACTTACTCCACTCGGCCGAGGCTGGCAAAGCCACTCGGCCGAAGCGATATCGGGGAGAAAATTTCTATTGCCTCGCTCGGCCGAGTGACCATATCACTCGGCCGAGTCGTAACTTTCTATTATATAAGTGACGAAGGGGCGCGGATTTCGAAATCTAAATTCCCAAATCCGCCCGCGCCCCTTCGCCTACCCTCGCCCGATTTCCCTTCGCCCAACCCTCACTCGCCCGACCACGCCCGCGCGTGCCGCCGCTCGACCAGCCACAGCCGGCCGACCGACGCCGCGCCCCGCCCGAGTCGCCGCCGGCGACCTCGTCTCCGATCGCCTCCGGTATAGCTCGATTTGCCCATTTTCTTCTCTTTTTGCGTAGTTTTCGAGGATCCGTGTATTAATCGAACCCCTAACCCGAATCAATTCCCATATCTATCTGTTATACCCCTATTGCTCCATACATTTTGATTATTACTCGCTGATATCGCTTTTCCATGCGCAGGTTGCTTTTTGGAGCTTAGGGGAGCTCAGGGGAGCTTCTACGGGCTGTTTTGGATTTCGTGGAGGCGCGGACTTCGCACGCTTCCACCGCTTAGCACTTGCGGCGTGTTTTGGTACACTCTTTCCACTCTTTTTGCACACGCTGCACTTTTTCACTTTTCAGCGCGCTCGGGGCCGATATGCCGCCCCGGACACGGCCTCGGACGAGGAGACCTTCCGCTAAGCGGAAGAGGTCGGATGACGCCGGCCCCGCCCACGAGGCGGAAGAGTCTCCTCCTCCTTCCCCCGCACACCCCGCACAGCCTGCAGGCCCCGCACACCCCGCACAGCCTGCAGCGCACCCACAGCCCGCACAGCCTCTCCCTGCCGATCCACAGCCACCACCACCGGCCCCACTGGTCGGGCCGCTCGGGATTACGTTCCGAGACGACGCACACCGCGCCGTCTTCGAGCGTATCTCCCAGCGCTCGATCGTACCCTCCAGGTTCGCACACCTCGCTGACCTAGGACGCCTGGGGGTACTTGAGGGGATACTCACGTTGTACGACAACGTGGGTTGGCGCGACTTCCTTCAGGTGTCGGCGGATACTTTTACCCGCCCGACACTTGAGGTTTTGAGTTCGATCGCCCGGACCGATGAGGGATGCTCATTCCGGTTCATGGATCGAGAGTGCCAGGTCACTCTCGATATGATGAGAGTATTTTTCTCTTGGCCCGCCGTCCCCGGTGCCGATCGCGGTTACGGCCCCACACATATCCCTCCACCCTCTTTCGACGCCGGTGCCTTCTGGGCACGTATCACGGGTCTCCACGCCGCCTTTGACCCTAGTAGGGCCAAGGCCTCAGCCATCGTACATCCCTGCCTTCGCATTGCTCAGCGCCTTATGGCGACGACATTTTTGGCCAGATATGAGCCGGGCACGATGTCTACGCCAGAGCTTTACATGCTCTACGCGATGACCCGTCCCAGAGCTCTATCTAGGGATGGAGATGAGCTTGTCCCCGCCGTCGTGATCGATATCGCGGCATGGTACTTAGACCGCATCATTATATCGGTGGGCGCCCGCTCACCGATATGCTGCGGCGGCCTGATTACCCTGCTGGCTCTTATGACCGGCGAGGACTTCCCCGACGACCTACGGCGAGTATCGGGCCCCACCTCTTTGTCGATAGACGTTATGGCCCGGATGAAGATGCTTCGTCCGCATGGTGAGCGTCACTGGGTCTGGTTGCACGGCCCCTATGGGGCCGATTACATGATTCTCCCGAGCCCTGCTCGGACTCTGATTGCACCAGCCCACGTTGACTGGATTCCGGCGGCGGATGTCCTCATCCCTGCTGCGTACGTGCTCGAGGCCGAGGAGGCCGAGCAGGCCCACACTGCCCACGCTGCCCAGGCTGCTCCCGCAGACCCTGCTGCACACCCTGCCGAGCCTGCTGCCCACCCCGTCGACCCTGTGGCCTCTCAGCCTGTTCCTGACGTTTCCACTGCTCTTGACACTTCTGTCCCCACCTCTGCCTGTGTCGAGAGTACTTTTGCTGAGCCCACTTCCACCACTGTCACCACTTCCGAGGCTGTCCCCACCACTCCCGCTGCCACCTCCGGCCCTCTGTCCGTGGAGCCTCTTTGCTCCGCTCTCCCCCAGCGCCCGCAGACCTTTGTTGAGAGTGGAGAGCCCTCGTTCGTCGCGGTCGTGGAGACCATGGCTAGCATGATCTCCGCTGGGATTGCGCCTTTTGGTCCACACACTTCCGCCCCAGCGGGAGATTCCTCTGTCTCCACAGCTGCCGTATTCTCCGAGAGCGTCGTGGCGTCTGTCCACACTTCTGGGCCACTGACCTCTCTTGCCGCCTCGCAGCCGCTTTTGTACTCTTCTTTCGCTGCCGCTGCCTCCACTTCCCACCGCCCGTCCCGACCTCACACTGAGGCCCGGCCCACATTTCCAGGCGCGGCACCTTTCGTCCCCTTCCCTGCTGAGCCCGTTACATACTCCACCCGCGTACGCCAGCCTCGCCCTGCGCAGCCCCGACAGGTGCGTCCCTCTGCACCACCCCCGCCCGACACTGTACTGCAGAGCATACGTGCTCTTGAGTTGGCGGTGAGTGGTCTTAGAGGAGACCTTAGGACCCTGTCCGCCACCGTCTCCGTGATGGCTGGACGCTTTGACCTGATCCCTCACATCCACTACTGCCTGACACAGATCTTAGAGCGTCTTCCGCGCGTACCCCCGCCCACCCAGCAGGTTCCCACACACCCTCCCACACACACTAGACCTGCTTCCACTTCCACTTCCACGCCCACCCCAGCTCAGCAGCCTGTCCAGCCTACACCACCACCACCTCCTCCGCCTCAGGACGGAGACGGCGCGGCACCGCTTTCTTAGGCACTCTTGATGCCTTGATCCATTACTGCCATTGTGCTGCCCGTCTCTGCTGGGTCCTGATGCACTTTTGTACACCCCCCCCTCCCCTCACTTATTTTGGGATTATATTTTCGATCATATCTATTTGTGCTTATCGTATCATATTTACTTGGGATTCTCATTTTGATCACATCTATATATATCTTTTTGGGAGAGAGGGAGAGTTTTTTTTGGTGCCTCATTTATTTTCATATCACTCCTATCTGTGCATGCATCATTTCCGCATCATATTTTCATTTTCTTTTTTTTCCTTTCATTATTCTTTTTTTTCTTCCCATCATGCATGCATCCTCACTTGCCCCTCACATTAATTCTCTCTCTGTGTGCCACACTTTGCACATTGAGGACATTGTGCCGTTTAGCTTGGGGGAGTGAGTTCTCACTTTCTTTTTCGATTTGCCACCTTTATTTTCAGTTTTTCACACCGCTTTTCACTTTTGCACTCATTTTTCATTATTTTTCTTTTATTTTGCCATGCATCACGTTTTCCTTACTTTCCTGTGTGCCGCATTGCATAGTTCTATTTTCCTTTTATCTTTACTTCCTTCTTTTTCATCTCATGCTAGAGATGAATTTTCTGTGATGATGTCCACGTGGAGTTAGCTTATTCTATATGCATGCTATATTTATCGTGTCTTAGACTTCATTTCTGATATCATATGCTATGACTTGCTTTGCATTTAGGAGTAGTAACCCACATTTTTTTCCCCTCATGAAAATGGATGAAATTTTATTATTAGCTGAGCCCGAATATTCATATGTATGCTATCACAGAAAACACACCAAGATTCACGCATTGAATGCCTATGTCTGGAGTACTGACTTCTTTTCCTTTATCACTTCTATATGCATGAATTGTACACTTCACTTCCGGATGATTGAATGATGATTAGCTAAGATATATCTGGATTAGTTAGCTTTTTTGTGATCGAAACTGAGTAGATTAGATTACCCCGCTGAAGTTGTCGTGCATGTCTTATAGAGTGAGCCGAGAGTTATATTTATTTCTTTCTCCACAAATCTTGAACATCATTTCTCTACTTTTAAAGATCATTGGTGAATCTCCCCTTAGTGACTCTATTTTATGGCATTTCCCCCGCTATTAATTCCTAGCTCCAACCCTCTCATTCTGAAAAAAAAAACAATAATAAAAAGAGAGGAGAACATTCTTGTATATCATTATCTCTCTTTGAGTTGGGATCATTGTATATATCTTATAAAAAAAGAGAGAGAAAAGAGGAAAAATCCTCAATAAAAGATCCCATCTCGCTTACTTTCTTTCTTCTTTCTCTTCTTTGCCTTTGGAGCTATATAAAAACGGGGATGTAAATATTTTTGTGCCACCACGCTTTTAGATAAGCTTGGGGGAGGGGATCCATTGATGTGTGAGAGAGTGACTACTTGACATTGCACGACAACCTAGGCTAAGTAATATTTTATACTCGGTGAGATTGTTTCTAGCTTTACGAAATCCAGAAATCTAAGCCTAGCATTCATTTCATGAAATCCATACTTTTCTATTCTCTCTATTCTATGATGTGATACTCTTACACTCCAGATAGAAAGCGTTTAATTGAAAAGTGTGTGATCTGAGATTTGTATACCGCTTTAGATGATTCAGGCGATGTTAATTTTAAAATTATTCCGTTTTTCATGATTATACCATTGTTCGTGGGTTTTCTATTTTCTACTTGCACTATTATACTATGATGTCAAAATGAGGTTCTTTGACATGTATTTCTCGCTCGATGCATGCTATAAGAGTAAGTGAAACCCACGTCCTGAGAAAATGATCTAGCATCCTATCTTTCTTTCTTTCTTTCTTTATTTTCGTTTGGTTTTCATTCTTCTTCGTTTTTCATTTTTTTTCGTTTTTTCGTCGTTTTCGTATTCCGAATCCACCGGGTTCGTCTTTTACTTATCTTCCTCGAGGACGAGTAAGAGGCAAGCTTGGGGGATTTTGATCACTCCTTATTTTACACCTTTTTTCCGCATGTTTGCATGCCATTTAGATCGCCCAAATCATGTTTTTCACGATATATCGACGATATTGCGATGCTTTTCACGCTTTGTTGTTTTTGTCGCATTTCAGGTGATTTGGCGCGATTTGGAGTGATCATGAGATGCGCTCACGATAGACGGCCACCGACGACCTCCCCGAGGGGTATTTTGCTGTTGGAGAGGAGCGGAAGAAGAATGGACGTCGCATGAGCGACGAGGAGGCCAAAACAATCAGTTTGGGCATTTTTTGTGTCCCACTCGGCCGAGTGGAGGAGCCACTCGGCCGACCAGCGAGACACTGCTCGGCCGACCCGTTCAGACACGATTTCCATGTGTACTCGGCCGAGCGACGGAGACCACATCGGCCGAGTGACGATACCACATCCGCCCGAGTGGCGCCCAGACGAAGCCCCTCCAGAATATCGAAGTTACTGTTTTTCGGCCATCTGAGCTTCAGAAGACCCACTCGGCCGAGTGGATTATTACGTCCGCCCGAGTGCCTTGAAGCCATCGGCCGAGTGACGACAACTCACTCGGCCGAGCCGCCCCCGAACTGAAGACCCCTGAAGCCCCCGACTTACTGGAAAAATGACAGGGTTTTCACTCGGCCGAGCGACTTTTGTCACTCGGCCGAGTGCGATGCGCTGCCTGTAGCGAAATTTGCGGAAAACAGGCTGTGCAGGGGCATTTTGGTCAGGATTTTTAGACGATTTTTGGGGCTATTTAAGCTCTGTTTTTACCCTAGTTTAGGGAGCCATCTCTCAGATTTTTTGCAGCTTTTTAGAGTTTACTTTTTAGCTTTATTAATTGTGATTGGAGAGGAGAAAAACTTGGATTTTTGTTGGATTAATTGAAGATCTACATTGGTTTGCATTGTTCTTCCCCAAAAACTCTATTTTTATTGTTTATATCATTGTTGTGATGAATTCCATTGCCTATTTCACTGATTATTTTTGTGCTATTGCTATGATTTGTGAGTAGTCTCCACGTCTCGGGGCGTGGGGATGAACCCTACAAACCCTATTTCCTATTTGTGTTGAATTGGTAGAAATTGAGCTAGGATTGTTATTAGGGATTAGATTGGGATCGAATTACTACGGATAGCTAGGTATTTATATCAATTGGGATTTGCAAGAGATTGGATCCCAATTTGATAGGAAGCCCTAGAAATCCGAATTGGGTTGGAGTCGGATTTCCGAAGTATCGGTTTGCAAGAGATTGGACCGATACTAGGACCTCCGGTTGCGATTCCGTGCCGATACCCGTTTGCAAGAGATTGGACGGGTAGGAACTATCCCAATTTAGATTGTGGACCGAGTTTGCAAGAGATTGGGCTCGGTGCGCAATTGGACGATGATGTTGATCCTAATGCTAGCTTCCCTAGGCTAGGGTTTGCAAGAGATTGGACCCAAGCCTAGGATAGCTATAGATCGGCAACAGCGCGAGAGCGTGAGCTTGGTTCCACATTTAGTTGCAATTAGTTCATCCAAATTCTCATTCTAGCAATTTCGATACCGGCGAACCACACTTATGAAATACGGTGAGTAGTGGGGATTCCCCTTTCCTTAGACGTTCTTTATTTGATTTGATATTTCGCAAATTTGTCTGACGATTGTGACAGGATCGCCCAAGGCAATTATCTCTCTCTGTTCCTAAATAGCCAGGTGGATCAGGAGCAAGCACGGTCATTCGTCCTCCCTGTGTTCGATACCCGCTCGCCGCTATACCGTGCGCTTGCGGTAAAACTACAACCGTCGCCTCGGGACGTGTATCCGGGGTGCGATCAAAGACCGCTTGGGAATGCCGATTACATGGGATGTCTTCACCAGTACCTTCAACACCCAGTAATTTTCGCCATTGGCAAAGATCATGATGAGGAAGACGTTCATCAACCTGCAGCAGGGCTCGATGACTGTAGACCAGTATGCCACTGAGTTTTCTAGTCTCAGCAGGTTTGCCTCGAAGATGTTTGCAGATTCATTGACTCAAGCCCAGCATTTCCAGCAGGGGCACAACATTGAGATTTGAAGGAAGTTGGTCATTGCTAGTCTAACCACACATGTTGTAGTTCTGACCATTGCTCGTAACCATGAGATGGTTTAAAAAGAAGCGGAGGAAGAGCTTAGACTGGCAGCTTCTGTGAGGCCCCCGCTGACCCATTCTGGGCCGAGCAAACGGCCACAGATGCCCGCCATATTCAACAGACTCAGTTTAAGAAACCAGGGAAACAACAGCAGACCCTCCAGGTCTGCCACTTTTGTGGGAAGCCTGGACACATCAAGTCTGAGTGTCGAAGTCTTTTAGGCCTTTGTCTGGTTTGTGGGGTGTCAGGACACATGGCTAGAGATTGCCCACATTATAAGACACGTGCTCCAGCCCCAGCTCTCCGTGCTGCCCCGACTGGGAATGCTCCACAACGTCCACCTGTACCTCCACAACAGAGGATGTTTCAGCAAGCAAGGCAACAGCCACCACCGAATGCCAGGCTTACGCCATGACCGTCGAAGAGCCCGAGGCTACCGGTCAAGTGATCACAGGTATATTTCTAGCATAGTTAGTAATCCATTTATTTCATTAGCATTGGTTGCTTAGATTAGTGTTTGTAACCTAGGTGGCATACTAGTAGCTGGGTAACCTGCCCACTCCTTGTTCGACTCGGGAGCATCCCACTGCTTTCTGGCAAGTCGATTCGTTTGCATCCACACCGTTCCTGTCAAACCTTTAACTTCCGGTTGGAACATTAACACAGTTGGCAGAGTGATAAAGGCGACCAGTGGGTATCCTCAATGCCCCGTGGTGATTTGTGGATTCGCTGACTTCATGATGATAGATATCCCAAACTTTGATGCTGTATTCGGGATGGATTGGTTGGGAACTTTCCACGCCACCATCGACTGTTGTCAAAGGAGGGTAGTCTTCGATATTCCTGATCATCCAAAGTTCGAGTTCATTAGTGGAAGCAGATCGGTAGGTCCGGTGGAGTACAGAGCCATGTCGGTCGAAGCAATAGCAGCTGCAATGGAAGTTGAGCCGGATATACCAGAGGTGGTTTGAGAGTTCATGGATGTGTTTTAAGACGACCTTACAGGTTTACCTCCGGATCGCACCCTTAAATTTGCCATCGAACTATTGCCAGGAGCCCAACCGATGTCCAAGGGACCATATCGTTTAGCACCATCTGAGCTAGAAGAATTACGGGCCCAATTAGATAAGATATGAAGAAGGGATGGATACGACCCAGTGTATCTCCCTGGGGATCTCCTATTTTGCTGGTGAAGAAGAAAGACGGATTCATACGTATGTGCATTGACTACCGCGATCTGAACAAAGTCACCGTAAAGAACAAGTACCCTCTACTGCGCATCGACGATCTTTTCGACCAGCTCGGGGGTCAAGCGTCTATTCGAAGCTGGATCTAAGGACATGGTACCATCAAATAAAGGTGAAAGACTAAGATGTTTCCAAGGCTGCATTCAGAACCAGATACGGACATTATGAGTACGTAGTAATGCCGTTTGGTGTGACCAATACACCCGTGGTATTTATGAGTCTCATGAACCAAGTATTGTATGAATACTTGGACAAGTTCGTAGTAGTCTACATCGACGACATTCTCATCTACTCGAAGAATGTGGTGGAGCATGCAGAACATCTTAGGAAGGTTCTCAAGAAGACACCAGCTTTATGCCAAACTTAGTAAGTGTGAGTTATGGCTGAACAAGGTGGCATCACTAGGCCATGTGGTGTCAGGAGAAGGGATTGCTGTTGATCCTAAAAAAGTAGCAGCTGTTCAAAAGTGGCTAGTCCCCGAACGGTGACCGAGATTCAAAGTTTCTTGGGACTTGCTGGCTACTACCAGAGGTTTATCAAAGACTTCTCGAAGATTGCAGGAGCCATGAAGCGATTGACGAGAAAGGATGTGGTGTTTGTTTGGTCGAAGGCATGTGTGGATGCTTTCCAGGAACTGAAGAAGAGGTTGAGGACTGTACCCATTTTGATCATTCTAGACCGATTAGGAGGATTCGAAGTCTTCTGTGATGCATCTGGAAAAGGACTCGGATGCGTGCTACATCAGCACGGTCGAGTCATAGCATTTGTATCCTGGTAGTTGAAGATCCATGAGAAGAACTACCCCACTCATGATCTTGAGTTGGCGGTAGTGATTTTTGCATTGAATATTTGGAGGCACTTCCTATTAGGGGAGCATGTGAAGGTGTTCTCAGATCATAAGAGTTTGAAGTATCTCTTCACTCAGAAGGAGCTCAACATGCGTCAGAGAGGATGGGTCGAGCTCATGGCAGATTATGACATTGATCTTCAGTACCATCCTGGGAAAGTCAATGTCGTGCCTGATGCGTTGAGTCGTTTACCAGCGGTGATGACGCGTATGACTCAGTGGAGGTTGCAGCAAGAGATCCGAGACATGGGTATAGAAGTGATTCTACCATGGATGATTTCATCGTTGATGGGCATGCACATCTGGTCGACATTGGTGGAGAGGATCAAGACTGCTCAGATGGACGATGAGAAGCTGCGAAAGATCAAAGTCCCGGTAATAGTAGGCGAGAGGCCAAAGTTTAAGATTCAAGCAAATGGATCCTTGGGGTTTGAGGACCGGATCTGTGTACCGTCTGGCGCCATTAGAGAGGAGCTGTTGGAGGAAGCTCACAGTTCTCCGTACTCTATACATCCTGGAGGTACCAAGATGTACCAGGATCTGCGACAACATTACTGGTGGCATGGCATGAAGAGAAGCATCGCACAGAGCATGGCAAAGTGTATTGTGTGCCAACAGGTGAAGCTGAACATCAGAGGAATGTCGGCTTATTACAGCCCTTGTCCATTACGAAGTGGAAGTGGTAGCACATCACGATGGACTTCGTGACTGACTACCCAAGAGTATGAAGCAGAATGATGCTGTCTGGGTGATCGTAGATCGATTGACCACGACATCACACTTCATTCCTTTCAGAGTAGGCTAGTCTACAGAAGTGGTGGCCAAGAAGTACATGGATGAGATTGTGAAGCTGCATTAAGTTCCTATCAGCATTGTCTCGGACAGAGACACCAGGTTCATATCTCGTTTCTGGAGAAGCATTCAAGAGAGCTTAGGAACCCACTTGAGCTTTAGTACAACTTACGATTTGCAGACAGATGGTCAGTCAAAGCGTACTATACAGATACTTGAAGACATGCTACAAGCATGTATGCTGGACTTCAAAGTATCATGGGAAGACCATCTCCATCTGGTGGAGTTTGCATACAACAATAGCTACCAGTCTAGCATTGGCATGGCGCCTTTTACGACACTGTATGGAAGGAAGTGCTGATCCCCCTTGAGCTGGGATAATGGGGAAGATCGAGAGTTGATTATTCCTGAGCTAATCACAGAAGCCGTGGATGTGGTTCGGACCATCAGAGAGAAGCTACATCTGGCCCAGGACAGGTACAAGCATTAAGCAGATGTAAAACATTGACACCTGGAGTTTCAGCCGGGTGATCATGTTTTTCTAAAAATCTTACCCAACCGAGGATTGATTCGTTTTGACCGGAGAGGAAATCTTAGTCCTCGATTCATTGGGTCTTTCGGTATTCTAGAGCGAGTAGGAGACGTGGCCTACAAGCTTGCACTACCCCCTGCCTTGGAGGGAGTGCACAATGTGTTCCACATCTCGTAGTTGCGTCGCTATGTGAGCGACCCTAGTCATGTCGTGGACTACTCGGAGATCGCAGTTCATCCGGACTTGACATACGAGCATCAAGTAGTAGAGATCCTAGATCGACGCCAGAAAGTCTTCAGGAACAGAACTATTGATCTAGTCAGGGTGATGTGGCGTCGCGACTCACCAGTAGAATCTACTTGGGAGCGAGAGGACGAGATGTGAGGACGTTACCCCTACCTTTTCCCTACCATGTAAAGAATTCCGAGGACGGAATTATTTTAAGGAGGGTAGGATGTAACGACCTGTATTTTAGGCGGGTCTGATTACGTGTGTGTCTGCATTTTGGTTCGGTCGTCCGTGTGTTTTTCATCCGTGCGTTCTTTTCTGGTACGCGTCGAGGCGAGCGCGTCTCTATTTTTTTTTGGAATTTTTCACATAGCTTAAATAATTACCCTTAAACTAATTACCCTAACCCCTACTTAATTAACCAACCCCACAATCTTCAACACCTCCCTTTGGCAGATGAGATCCGAACCAACCCCACACTCTGCAATACCTCTCTTTGGCAGATGAGATCCGAAATCTTCGGATCTCAAACTTATTACATTTCCCTCCCGCACTCTATTAAGAGGCCGTCTTCATGCAAACTGACCATCACCCTCCTCTTTGTTTGAAGGAGGAAACACAATCATCCTCCTCTACTCTATTCTTCTCTCCATCAACCTTAAGCACATCATCTTCCCATTTTCTTCAACAACAACAACAATAACAATCATCATCATCAACCTCATACAACCTCCTTCAACCCAAAATCAATCACCCAAATCAAACAAATCAAAAATTGAGTGAGGGAGAACAAATATTAGATCTGGAAATCAGATCTGAAATCATCAACATATTTGTCATCCCCCCTCATCCATGTACCCCTCCCCCTCCTCCTGGCTGTCGCGGCACCACCCAAAGTCACGCGCACCACCAGATCCGTGCCACTGCTCCACGTGTCGCCCGCTACCCTACCGCGCGCCACCCACCTGATCGCCCCTGCTGAGCCACGCCGCCCCCCGCCTGAGAGCCTGCGCCTCCGCCCGCTGCCGTGTGTGCCTCTACCCTAGCCCGTGCACCACCAGTTGCTGCATGTGCTGCTCCGCCCCCGCGCTCAAACAGACCGCCCTGCCCGAGCTCCCTCCCCTTGGCTGTATCCCCCCTTGATCTCCCCCTTGATCTCTCTGCAACAAAAAAAAGAAAGAAGAAAAGAAAGAAGGAAGAGGGAGAGACAGACTGAGAAAGAGAGGTGAGGGGTGAGACTTTTGGTTATTAAGTTATAAGTTAAAAATATATGTTATAAGTTATAAAATATATATTATTAAGTTTTAAGTTTTAAGTTATGTGTTTGTTTTAATAAAAATATATGCAGACTTAGCTTTATAATTAGTTTTATACTAAGATTTTATTAGTTTATAATGATATAAAGAGATAGTGTTATATTAAAATTATTATAAATTATTTTCAGTATAAGTTTAGTTATGTGTTTTTATTATAAGTTTTGTGTAGCTAACTTGCCTTGTAACACATGTGAACCCAGGTATCGATACCGCTGATCGAATCGCGCCTTTCACGACACAGCGTATCGGTAACTCATCGTACCCTAACTATGGGTTTTAAAATCTATAAAGATGCATGCTAAACTAGTTTCATTTCATTAGCCAAGTGTCTCATTTGAACAGTTAGATAAGCTTGATAAACTGCACAACATCGTAAAAGACTCGATCAGACTGCATGTCGTATTTGACAGTGAAATGTGATAATCCAGAAATGACTCCTAAATTACGAATAGGATAACATCACAAGCACTTGGGGTTTTGGGGTAACTTAGAATAGCGAGAGTGCGGGAGTGACCAGTTCAGGCTTTATTGTCACCGACCGGGTTCTAGCAACTCGTTCAAACTTCGTCGGTGAAAAATTCACAGACTTGTTCGTAGATTCTTGAACAGTATTGCAATGCTTGGCACAATTTTGGTTTAATCTGGGTACACGCACCCGTGGTATAAGATGGACTCTTGGTTGCTCGCTGTACTTCGCATTATAAGTCATGATCTAGGTTCGACGCGGTTATACTCTCGTAACCTTGTCATCTTTAATTATGTTTCATTTAAATTGCTGATAAATTGTGAAAGTCGTAAATATGCAAAGCTATGTTTCTGCTATATTTCCATACCATTATTGTATGCACTTTTACTTCTCGACTCTTTAGATTGCTATGCTTGCATATTGTTTTAATTTCTATGTTAGAGATACTTTGAGTTATGTCTAATCCTGGCGACCCTTCTCTTTGTGGTGGACCCGCCAGATACTTCACAGGTTGACGAGGTGACACCTGAGTTGGCAGACACTGAGCTTGCAGTTGAGTTTGACCAGTAGGACGCTGGTTACTGAGAGTGAGTTTGAGTGTGTTATGTTATTTTATGTTTTTCAGAGTGGGGCTTGGTGTGTATTTGTATTCGAGTTGTATTTCCTTTTCTGTACGGTGTTGATTTGTAATAAGGTTGTATTTTATTTTCATTCATGAGTATTTGGCATATTGCTGCAACGGAGCCTGTATTGACTTCATTGGTGCCTAGCAGGACTTGCGCATGTACCAAACAGTAACGGGCCCGGGGAGTGGGTCGTTACAGAGTGTTTATGCGAAGAGGGAATGTGGGACCCAAAGGATGTAGTGGCCAATTCTTGACCACCACTCTATCAACTCATTTGTCCTAGGTGGAACATGTGCACAAAGTGCACGGGCACCCAAACCCCCCCCCCCCCCCCACAACAATCAGGATGCGTGACCTAAACCAGTTCAAATGGAAAGAATGTGAGTGAGTGTGTGTGTGTCGTGTTGGGTTATTGGGGTATTTTTAATTGGGTGTGTGAAGTTGGGTTTGTTTGAGCTTGGGGTGTGTTTTGGAGAAAATGACTCTATTTGTTATTGCTAATGACTCTATTTGTTTTAGTCTCAGATAAAATTTCATTTTATATCTTAATGGAGACAAAGCCATGAGATGCTTGGGATGATGAATCAAGGGGAGAATGGTAGATCAAGGCAATTGCACAAGCTTGAAGATATATTTTTATGCTCTTCTTTGTGTAATTTGTATTTCACTCTTAGATTCTTTGTATGCCTTGTAGATGCATTTTTCTTACCTCAAAATATCTTTTAAACTCTCAAAAATATTTTAGAAAAGTTTTGAAATGATTAAAATGATTTCCCAAACAATATGAGCTATTTTTCCATGTATCTTATAACTAGCCGACTACTTTGTGTGGGAGAAAAGATCTTTGATCTGTTGCTCACAATAATCGATTACAGTAGACAGAATAATCGACTACAGTAGATAGACTAGCCGACTACTTTTATAACTGTAGTCAACTACTTTGCTCTAGCAACCCCAAAAAACACAGCTCTGCATTTCTTGCAAAGTTGTCGAACGAGTCGTTGGGCGGCCATTTTGGGGAGCGATTTTCAATGGTTTTTTAGCTCTATTTAAGGTTGTTTTGCTAGGAGATTTGGCATCAATTTTAAAGCATATTTATATGATTTACAAGATTTCCAAAAAGTTCTTTGTTTCTCTTTTTCTCTTCAAAAGAGTTTTTCATTCAAAGAGAGTTTTTCTTCCAAGTCTCAAGCTCATTCATGCTCTTGGTTTTTCAATCATCCTCGCCTTCATTGCATATGGTAAGATCATCTACGAGACTTAGGTAAGAGTGTTTAATTTGTTTAATTTCATTTTAACCTAGCTCTCAGGTTGTGAGAGCATTTTGGAGGGTTACTCCAAATTGGAGGGTTTACTCCATCATTAGGATGGTTTACACCTTTGTATCCCGGCTTAGGGATTGTACTCATGTTTGAGTCTTGTTGTCCCGGTTAGGGTGCATTTAGTGGAAATCCACAACTTCGTTTACGATGATGTGACTGGAGTAGGCATAACCAAACCGAGATATATCTTGTGTTTGTGATTGCCATTATGTGTTTATTGTTTGTGTTGCAATTATATTTTCGCATTTGCCTAATTAATTTAATTAGCATTTTAAATTGCCACTACACTATTCACCCCCTCTAGCGTGTTGCTTAGTATACATGGATCCTAACAATAATATCTGTAGGAGACTTAGGCTTTACTATAAGAATTTTTATTAAGATATTGTTACTTAGCAATACCATTCAACCCCCTTCTAGTATTGCTTACCGTCTACAGGATCCCAACAGAATATCTCATTGGTTCTTTCCTAACTAATGCATGAATCTGTTAATTCCTATTCGACTCATCTCTAATTTCAGATTCACCTACTTATTTAAGGCACATATAACAAAATATCATGTGACGTTCATCTTGGTTGGATGGAATGAAATATTGCATTTGATGCTCCATTCCTTAATTGTTTAAATCTAATTGGTCTTTATATCATATAGATCATCGACAGTGAACACTCCGCTCTTGTTGTAAATTTTTAACACTTCCATGTTTCTTTTGTGTGTATTTCCTATTACGGATACATTAGTCCATTGATCATTGTTCATTTCATCTGGCAACAGCTCTTCAAATTCAACATAAGTGTTGATAGCAATTGAACATTCATTCCATCATGAACCCTTTGCATTAATCTATGCAGTATAATGCATAATATCCTCCCTTGTGACGTCATGGTCACCTTCGGTATTGGTGTTATTACTTTTTTCATTGGCTGTTCTTACACCATCATCCATTGGTTTCGTCATAGAAGTCGATGTTCCTATATTTGTTGTTATGTCAATATCTCCTGGAATCATCGATAAATTGGTCATTAATACTATTAAATATAGGCCTTGCATATAAGTTGAGCATGTTGATTGCCCGTCATATTTGTTGGATCCTAAGATGGCAAGGAGAACCACTAGAGGGCATAAATAGTGTTTATGATATAATATGATTCTCTAGAGGATTCTTCCTAAGTGTATAATTAAAGTTAACTAACTTAATCTTAATCAACAAGCTGACTTGCAATAACAAAGTAACGCAACGGAATAAAAAGTATCCAAGTAAGAGACAATACATAGAAATCACAAACGCAAATACAAAGAATTTACTTTAGTTTACTCAAACCTCTACTTACATCCAGCATCCACTATTACCACGATATAACCATCTCAATAACCCTGAGCATTTTTACAACCACCTCCCTCCAAGAGGATTTGTTGGAAACTTACACCTCCTCATAAGGTTTGGATGATACAAACATATGGTATATTATTATTCTATGTATACTAACTTTTCCAATGCAGATTTTATAGCTTAAACATTGCACACTTAGATAAGTTAAATCATCAAAGATAACATATGGCAAGAAGCATCAAACACAAGACGAAGCATAACGATGAAATTTTGTATCTTGTAAAAAGAGATGTAATCTTTATTTTTATTCTTGCAAATACTTAGAATGTAAAAGCCTTGATGATGATCTATCTTGGTCCTTTAGGGTCCATCCTCAAAAAATAAACTCAGTGACCAAATTAGTCGACCAGTCATTCCTCCTAGTCGACTAATAATATTCTTCAATAACTCGGAAAAATTTGAAAATTTTTCAAACCTATTTCTAAGTCATTAGGATCGTTATTCTACAAAATCCTAGATTTTAGTTTTTTATTCGACCAATAGAAGTTAGTCAACCAGTCAGTTATTAAATAGTTATCTATTTTAATCTGACAGTTACTTTTTAAAATTAAACACCAACTTTTATAACCACCCAAGTGTAGTTTTAACTACCACAAACAGACAAAAATCTGACTGTTTTTGGCAGTGTATGGTGTTCTTTCGCCAAAGGTTGACTCAACAGTCAAATCCCAGATTAGCAGCACAATTAGTCGACCAGGCCTATCTATTAGTCGCCTAATTTTGGCAAAAACAGTTCAGATTTTCCTGAAATTTTGGGCAATTGTCAAACGGTCAAAAACTACCCCTTTGGCCTATAAATAGACCCAAGACCTCTACCTAAACATACGAATTAATTCTCTCTCTCTCTCTCTCTCTCTCTCTCTCTCTCTCTCTCTCTCTCTCTCTCTCTCTCTCTCTCTCTCTCTCCCCCCCCCCTCTCTCTCTCCCTCTCTCCCTCTCTCTCTCTCTCTCGTAAGTGTTCTTTCTCTCACTAGAAAGAGAGTAATTTTCAGATTTCTTTAAGGAACCTCTGCAGAAATTTTTCCTCATTAGAAAGTCCAATCTCCAAGAGTGTTCTATCACAAATTCTCATCCAGAACCTTGGAGATTCCATCACCTTCCTTGTGTTATAATTCCAACATTTATCAAGGCTATATGTGATATTATTTCATACTCTTTTTTTCATTTATTTGGTGAATCTCTCCTTGAAGAGATGATACAAGTTTGCGACACAGAGAGTGTTGGCATCTTTGTATGTTGATTGCTTGCGAGAAGCAAGTGTTATAGTGGATTGAAAATCTCTACGGAGTAGAGGACTAGACATAGTATCACAAGGATCCGAACCAGGATAAATCTTGTGTTTGTGCTTGCTATTTTCTGGATTGTGTTCATTTACTTCCGTAATCTTATTGCAATTTTTTAGTTACTTTTAATTTTGTAATTTCGTCGTGATATACACTATTTGCCCCTATAGTTTATTGGTGTGCCAGGAGATCCAATATTTGGTATCAAAGCATGGTTAAGATGGCCTACACCTATCAGATAAACAATCCAACCTTTTCATCATAATTTCCAAAAGGGCACTCTACTACAAGGCCTCCACTATTCAAAGGTTCCAACTACTCCTATTGGAAGAAGAGGATGACGATCTATCTTCAAAGCATTGACTACAAACTTTGGAACATGTTGGAAACTTAGTACGAGAAGCCCACAATTCCTTATGACCAATTGACCGCAAATGACAAATCTGCTACAACCCACAACTCAAAGGCGATGAATGCACTATTTTGCGACATGGACAAGAATGAGTTCAACCATGTCTCCCAGGCCAAATCAGCATATGATATCTGGCATACACTCGAGGTAATACACGAAGGCACAAATAGAGTTAAGAAAACTAAAATCTCTGTTCTTGTTCATAAGTTTGAGTTATTTAAGATGAAGGACAATGAGACATTTGGAGAGATGATTACTAGATTCACCGACATCACCAACTCTCTAATTGCTCTTGGTAAGACATATACTCAAACAGAACACGTTAGGAAGAACCTTTGTGCCTTGACTTTAGAATGGGAAAAGAAGACTACAGCTATAGAAGAAACCAATGAATTGTCAACTCTCATCGTTGAAAGTCTCGTTGGTAATTTAATGGCCTATGGAGTACAACTACAAGATCGTAAAGAACAATCAGACTCAAATAAGAAAGTGATTGCCTTCAACGCATCATCTGACACCGATGACTCAGACATGCTTGATGACGATGCGGCATTAATTACTAGAAACTTCAAAAAGTTTCTAAGAAGAGGTAGGTATAAAATTTTGAAGTCTAAAAATATTGATACTTCTCTATGTTTTCAATGTAACAGACCTGTACATATGAAAAATGATTGTCCACTTCTTTAACCAAAAGAAATAACATTTAACAACTTCAAAAGGGATAAGAAGTTCGATAAGAAGAAGAAAGCACTTGCAGCCACTTGGGATTCGTCATCTTTAGATGAAGAAGAAGAAACTAATGAACATGCTTATAAAGAGAATGCTCACATGTACTTTATGTCACACGATGATGATGAGGTAAGTAAATTAGATGATGAAGAATTATTTGGTGTCTTTAATGAATTATTCATTAGGTTTAAAATACTTAATGCACAACTTAGGGCTCTACTGATTAATAATCAAGAATTGATATTTTTATCATCATTATTAGATAATCTTAAAATGAGAAGGAATCCTTATCTTCCCATAATGATAAGTTAGTTCATGAAAATGAGCTTCTCAAATCTGAGAATCATAATATGATGTCATGTATTTCTATATTAGATAAGGATATTTTATCTTTAAAGATGAAATATGATGATATGGCTTTTAATATTAACAAGTTTAATAAAGGAAAAGATAATCTCAATGAGTTACTTAAAGTACAACATCTTGCTAATCATCGACAAGGTTTTGGTTATAAACATACACCCAAATCTAGTAGTTGTGATAGTACTATTAGTTTAGAAAAGAAAAGGCATGGATTTATTTATGCTTCTAAGGTTTTGCAAAAGAATAATATTTATATTCCAAAGAAGACCAATTTTATAAAATCCTCGAGGAAATCCACAACATATTTCTATTTGGATTCCTAAGGATTTGTTGCTATATGACAAGGATTTATATGTTTTTAACTTTATGAAAAATGTCATTCATTTTTCAAATTATTTGAAGAAGCCAAATTCTACTTGGGTTTGGCTTCCTAAAGACTAATCCCAAGGACCCATATAAACGGGTACCAATATTTATTGTTTATCTTTCAGGTACCCATAAATGAAAGATGATACTATATAATGGATGTTCCAAACACATGACTGGAAATATCAAACTTCTATCAACAGTGCAATTAAAAGATGGCGGCACAATTACCTTTGGAGATAACAACAAAGGTAAAGTTATTGGCATTGGAACAGTTGGTGATCTAGAAAAACCAATCATCGAAAACGTACTCCTGGTTAATGGTTTGAAACATATTCTCTTATATATCTCTCAATTATGTGATAAAGATTTTAAAATAGTTTTTGAAAAGAATGCATGCATTATAAATGATTTTAATATGGATAATATATTATTTTAAGGTAGTCGTAAGAATAATTATGTGTGTGTGTATATAATATAATGCATGAAAATATCTTCTCATAATCATTGTTTATTAGCATCCATAGAAAATACACTTTTATGGCACAAACGTTTTGGACATACTAACTTCAAACATTATGCACGTATTTCAAAACATAAGTTAGTTTCAGAAATGCCAAATATATATTTCAATCATACAAAATTTTGTGATGCATGTCAACAAGGTAAAATGCATAAATCTTCTTTTAAATCAAAAGATGTTATTTCTACAAATCGACCTCTCGAACTTTTATATTTGGATTTATTTGGTCTATCTAGAATAGTCTCTTTAAATGGAAGTAGATATGCATTTGTAAATGTGGAAAATTATTCAAGATATACTTTGGTATTATTTTTGAAACATAAAATGATGCATTTGAAAATTTTACAATATTTTGTAAAAGAATTCAAAAGTTAAAATCTTCATCCATTATTACTATTCGTAGTGATCATGATGGAGAATTTGAAAATGAATTATTTACAAAATTTTGATTATAACACATAACTTTTCTTTTCCTAGAGCCGCACCACAAAATGGTGTAGTTGAAAGGAAAAATAGAACTTTACAAGAATGTATTAGGACCATGTTATGTGACAGTAATTTACCAAAATATTTTTGGACAGAAGCTGTTGCCTCTACATGTTATGTATTAAATAGAATTTTGGTAAGACCACGACTTAATAAATCGTGTTTTGAATTATTCTATGATAGAATACCACGTGTATCGTATTTTAAAGTTTTTTGTTGTAAATGTTCTATTCTTAATACTAAGGATTCATTAGATAAGATTGATTCTAAATCTTATGATGGTATATTTATAGGTTATTCTATACGTAGTATAGCCTATATGATTTATAATAAAAGAACCTTATGTATTGAAGAATCACTTCATGTTAGTTTTGATGAAAATAATTCTTCTAACATTCGTATAGAAGAAGATGATTCAATACCCATTACTAATTCATTAGAAAATGTTAAGTTAGATGACAATGATGATAATAATGATTCTACTAATTCCATCCCTGAAACAATTTCAGATAATACAAGTCTTCCTAAAGTATTTGTTGAAGTTCCTAACCATCCACATGATTTAGTTATTGGAGATGGTGTAAGAACTAAATCACAAATAGAACAAATGACCCATTTATATCATCCATTTAACCAAAAAATGTTAATGAAGTATGCAAAGATAGTTCATGGCTTATAGTAATGCAGGAAGAACTTAATCAATTTAAAAGGAATGATGTATAAGAATTAGTACCAAGACTTTTAGATCATCCTGTTATATGAACAAAATGGATTTTTAAGAATAAGTTAGATGAATCCGGTCAAGTAGTTAGGAATAAGGCTAGATTAGTTGCACAAAAATATAATCAAGAAGAAGGTATAAATTATTATGAAACATATGCACCAGTTGCACGCTTAGATCTATTAGAATGTTACTAGCATATGCTTACTATATGGAAATTAAGTAATATTAAATGGATGTTAAAAGCGCATTTTTAAATGGTATTATTAAGGAAGAAGTCTATGTAGAACAACCACCTGGATTTCAACATGAAACTTTGGAAAATCATGTTTTTAAGTTAAAGAAAGCTTTATATGGTTTAAAACAAGCACCACGTGCTTGGTATGAAAGATTAAAGAATTTTCTATTGAAATCTGGTTATTCTATTAGAAAGATGGATTCTACCTTATTTACCAAACATATAGATTCTGATGTGATAATTATTCAAATATATGTTGATGATATAATATTTGGATCTACTAATTATTTGTTATGTCAAGAATTTTCTAAGGAAATGCAGAATGAATTTGAGATGAGTCCCATGTGTGAATTTACATACTTTCTTGGACTACAAATCAAACAAATGAAAGAAGAAATATTTATTCACCAAAGTAAATATACAAAGGAACTCATCAAATAATTTGGACTTGAGAATTCTGCAGAAAAACGTACACTTATGGGTACATCATCAATTCTTGATAAAGATATAAATGGTAAAAGTGTTGATCAACGACTATATCGAGGTATGATCGGATCATTTCTATACCTTACTGCTAGTCGACCCGACATTATGTTTTCCGTATGTTTATAATCTGACCATAATGTATCACAGTTGACTGCTGTCAAAAGAATAATTAGGTATATTAAACATACATTGTTATGAATCAACTACTGGGGGAGGAACCCCCAGCCCTTTATTTATAGGCATGGTAGGAGAGTAGATACATCGAATACATAGATATGGGCGTATCTCTCAGATACCCGCAATCCTAACCGACTCTGGTTATTTCCATTCACAACACTCCCCCTTATCCAGCCATAGGTGTGGACTCTGCTCAAGAGTACTTCGGGATTCTGAGCGTAATAAGAGTCTCACATGGGATGGATACTTCAGGATCCTGAGTTGGTGAGGTTTACCTCGTTAAAACCTTTAGCTATGGAAAACCCAGTGGGAGAAACCATAGTTAAGGGAAAAGAGTACAAACGCTCTTTAACTCCCCCTGATTTGTACAAGTGACACTGCTCATGAATACTTCTGGATTCTGAGCGTCACAGAGGGGTGGATACTTCAGGATCCAGAGTTGATGTGATTTGCCTCGTTAAAACCTTTGGTTATGGAAAACCCAGTGGGAAAAACCATAGCTAAGGGAAAAGAGTACAAATTCCTTCAACTCCCCCTGATCTGTAAAAGCTCTTAGGCTTTCAGATCTCTTAGGCCTATCTCATCACTCCTATTTACAATATTCCGAAAATGTACACAGATTACAAATTTTATCACCATCAAGCAGCTGCTGAATCCAGAAACTCTAGAGAGGTGTGCTAAGTTTCGTCGCCTCTGATGTGGTCTTCAGACTATATGGTCAGCTCCACAGAACCAGTCTCTATCCCAGTCGTCACTGGGATGTGATGTACCACCAGGCGCCCTTAAGTACACCATTGGTGTGGTGAGGATCTCGGAATGATAGGAATATGTCGCCTTCATAAATTGCTTTGCAGATCTGCAGTGGATGGCCATCCCACTGTGGGTACCCGTTCTGTGATTTCTCAGCATAGGGACTGGACCTGAAACCTGCATTTGCATGAACATTGGAGGATGATACTACATTTTGTAAGCCCGAATCTTTTGACCCTTGGAGGAAGCGCAGAAGGCTTAACTCCGGTCTAATGGCCCTTTTTAGGTGCCAACTATCTCTAGCTAATGATTTTACTGCAATTGCTGTATCGGGACACATGCAGTTAGCCAGGAGTGCCTGATTGCACTTAGGTAAGGGACTTTGGGACCAGTTATATCCTCCCCCTCTTCCAGCGATCGGAAGGGTTCTTTTTTTGTACATCCATTGAGTATACCACCGTTGGTGTACTTTGGATGACAATGGTCTTTTTAATTTCTCCAACGCACTTCTGGGCGTTTATAATAGGATTCTATGAGCCATGACTTTATATTTGCCTAGGTCTTTTTATTTCATGTTTAAAAGTCAGGCTTGTACATTTATTTCGGTTTTCTCTTCAGGAGATCCGATGAGATGTTAGTTGTCTACAACTAAGATCTCTAATCCTGTTCTTTGCACAGATGCAAAGACAACCTTCAGTAGGAATCATTGACTTGTCAAGTGATTCTCTTGGTTGTACATTTATTTATTATACTTATTGTTTTTCTTGAATAGACGTCCCGAAGTCTATTCAGGCATTTTAAGGAAATGTGGAAATTATCTTTACAAGATATCCACGAAGGTATGTCGTCACAACATCCAATAACAGCATATCCAAAATTTTCCTTCGCCAAATCGTAAGGTATTCGCTTTTGATAACTTAGGGAGACTGATCATCATTTATGAGACATGCTCATTTGAATTTGTTCGATCCCTAGTTTCAGCGAAATTTTCCTTGGGCTATAGGTTGTACCGTATAGCATACGATTTTGTATTTATTTTTCTTATGTTTGCAATACTTTGTTTTATCCACAGGTTTGACACCTTTTGGTGTCTGGACTTCAGGTCCGAACATTTCACGTTTCATAAGTGAGTCCAGCTCATCTTTTATTGTCACGTTCCACGTTTGGCCAATCTCTACGTTTGCCTTCTAGCAACGGAGTGTGGAACGATAATTTATAAACATCATCGCCATTGCGATGTATATGGCAATATGATACGTGAATACGTTGTCGACAATTTATGTTCTATCTGTCCAACACCTCCCCAGTACGTACAACATTTACTTAATTTCACTTTTTCTCGGCAATTCCTCTGCAGTGGATTCCGGGAAGGGTGATGGTGTGGACAGGAGCTCATTGTCATGTGGTAGTATTGTCTTAAGGTCTCCAGGAGTTTCTTGTCCTAGGAGCCTGGTGGTCTGCCTCTTTTCTGTTGAGGATCGGCCACTTCTGCTGCTGGTGGATTGCATCCATTCTCGGGGATGTCAATCCTAGCTCGAGTTTTTGCAGCAGGGATGTGTGATCTGACAATCTTCTGGTTGTCAATAAATGATTCCGGTAATTGGTAAACAGTGTTCTGTATGTAGAGGATCTTCGGGATCTCATCTACACATTGTATTGTTACCGGATCATAGTGGGTCAAACTTTTTGTATCCCACGTTATAATTTTCTTCGCGCCAGATTTTCTAGTATCTGGGCCTATTTTTGGGAAACTCGTCTCATCGAAATCACAGTCTTCAAGATGTGCCTTAAATGCGTCCCTCGTTTGGGGTTCTAGGTATCTTATAAGTGAGGGTGAGTCAAACCCTGCATGGATACCTAGGCGACGTTGAGTACCGTTTTGGTCCTCTTTGGTGGTGCAATGGGGATTTAAGACTGCGCGACCGAAGATTCTCAGATGAGAAATGTTCGGTGGCATTCCATATGCAAGTTGCATTAGAGACTCTGACCTCCAGAGGGTCTTATTTTCATTTACGATGCAGCATACAGAGTTTGCATGTCCCCATGCATCCATAGGCAATCGGGATTTAATGGATGTTCAGTCCATTGGAGTCTACTTTTCAGTGACTCTGCCGACCCATTTTGGTTATGAACATGCGGCACTTGTATGTTCATTTTCAATTCCCGTTGATTGGCAGTACTCTTGAAAAGACTGGGAGGTATATTTCCCAACATTAACCAGACTTATTTACAACATTTTATTGTCTGGGAAATGTGCCCGCAACATTTTTATTTTTGTGCCAATAGCTTTGGAGAAGCTAAGTTGCGGGTCTATAGTAGACACACGTACGAATATTTTGAGGATGCATTTATCAGTACAGTGAAGTACTGAAATAGCCCACTAGGGGTGGTGGATTTTATCCACATCTATCTCCTTGTATTCTTTTTGAGGAAGCGTGGAGATTCTTTTTCAACTTATCGTGTAGATGGCCTTGCAATTAGTTTTCCCTTATAGTAAGGGATGCGAGGGATTTTTTCCCTTCTGAAGAATCTTCTGGTTCTTCAAGTCATACCCATAGGATAAGATGCGATGCATCATCACAAATCCAGGGTGGCCAAGTCCATCATGCCGGAGTAAAAACTCGGCTGATGTCGGGCACTTCAGGTGCTCCGTTTAATTCTGCTTCCTTTCTCCGAATCTTCGTATGGTGGAGGCCTATAAGGCTCTCAAAACGTTCAAGTGTGGATTTTACTCCTTTTTCTTGAGACGTTGGATACGGTAATTTTTTTTTTCATTTACATTTGTTGTTTCCAAGTGGAATCCGTTGAAACGGATGTCCTTGAAACTTAGAAAGTTTCTTTTGGAATTCGGAGGGATTAGTGCATCCTTTATTTTTGTGTCGTTTGGGGGCAACAGTGTTGCATTCCCTGGATCTTTAATATAGCCCTGATATTGGGCTTTGTATTGAAAGAGATCGTACGTGTTTATTGTCTACTAATTATTTATGAGAGCAGTTTCAAAATATGAAACATAAAGGCACATGCATATTCAGATAGACATATTCATTTATTGTCTACTAAAATTTTTCAATCAAAACAGATTGCGTAATACAAAAGCTCTCATAACGTGAGATGTTCTAAACAATTTGCTAAGATAAAAGTAAAGGCTAGTCAAGCATGTCATTATTTTCGAAGTCGTCAACTGAAAAACTTAACTGGAGCATCAGATGTCATCAGGTTTATTTCAGCTTTATTTTTCTTGTTCTCTTTATACAAATCCTAGAGATGATGCGGAGTTCGGCACACTCTGGACCAGTGGCCTTTCATGCCACAATTTTGGCACTGGTCTTCCCATTCCCTCTTGGGTGGGGGTATGTCATTTCTATTTTTGTTATTTCTGTGCCACGTGAACTTCCGCTTACTTTCATTATTTCGCTGCTGCTGTACATGGCCCTTGGCATTTTTCTGTTGACCCCCCTTCTGTGGTCTTTCTTTTCTTTTATTATCTCTCTTCTTTTTGAAGGAAGAGGAATGGTGAGCTTCTGGTAGGGGGGCAGTGCCGGGAGGGAGCATATTGTGAGTGGCGAGAAGAAGCTCTCTGTTTTGCTCAGCCATGAGTAAACATGACAGCAGCTCAGAATACTTAGTGAACCTGTGTTCACGGTATTGCTGCATGAGTATCGCATCTTTTTCATGGAAGGACGTATACGTCTTTTCCAGCATGCGATCTTCTGAGACATTCTCACCACACAACTTCAGGCGTGAGGTGATGCTAAAAAGTGCTGAGTTGTACTCAGCAATGGACTTAAAGTCCTTTAGTCTCATGTTCTCCCACTCATATCGTGCCCTTGGGAGTATAACATCTTTCTGATGTTTATACCTGTCCTCAAAGGCAGTCCATAGCTCAAGTGGATCTTCGACCGTAAGGTATTCAGCCTTTAAGGTCTTGTCCACATGGCGGCGAATATAGGTGATGGCTTGCGCCTTCTCTATATCGCTAACATTTTCTTTTTCAGTCACAGCAGCGATGAGGGACTTTGCCCGCAGGTGAAACTTTACATCTAACTGCCAGCTTAGATAGTTTCTACCTGATGCTTCCAGTACTTCGAAATTAACGCTTGCAATATTAGCCATTTATCTAGCAGAGCACAAACATGCATGAATTAATAATTAATCAGAGAAAACATTTTCATGCTGAGGAATATTTAACGAAAAACTAAATGTGTGGATCGGCCAGTCCCACAAGAAAGAGTCCAAAAGTCCACAGTCCAAATTATACAAATTTGCAGCTTTAAAAATGAAAATACAACTTTGGAAACCCCGTGGGTCCCATATGATATCTCCATCTTCAAGCGTGGCCTCCGTCTTCATGGAAGTTGGTCTTCTTTCTTTGACATTTACATAAATTCCTCACTACAATTTCTCTCAAGAATAAAAGAAAAGTACGGGAAATAAACTGTCATGCCCCGCTTCCCTAAAATGGAAGACGTGACATGAGGAGGTCCGCTCAGACGTGGAGCTGTGAAGCTGCAGTCTGATAAGCGTCTATAAAAATTTCAAATGATTTGCAGGTTCTTTGCATCGCGGGAAACAACAACAATAATAACGCAGCAGATAAAGAAACATCCACTAGCTCAATAACATCCAACAATTTACCCAACATCCCAGACAGTCACAAAAGAATAAGTCTGAACAATAGGCCTAAAACATGGCTGAAACAAAGAAAGGAAAGTCTGGTGCTACGCACTGAAATCTAACTGCAACTACTAAAAGTATGACAACTAAGGAGACCCAGGTGAGTCTAGGACTGGTCACCGGTGTCCTCGTACTCGGTCTCGGCAGGTGCCTCGAACTCGACGTCCACGAACTGCTCGTCCTCAGCGGGTAACTCTAACTCAGAACCTGACATGTGACACCCAAAGAGAAAAGGGCACATGTCAGCAAAAGTCTCCCAAAAGAAGCGGAGAGCTTTTGTGCAAGGATATAAATAACACAAGACGACTAGCAGTTCTAAAATGGTGCAATAATTTGAAATGACATTTTAAGGATGCAACATTTAAAGATGACATGATGACATGCATTACGAGAACATTAATTTACAATCACTATCACTATCCTATCAAATTGTGCACAGAGTTTTCCCCTTACAGCTGAAGGAGCAGATCAGGCATCCTTCTACGCTGCGTGGCAGCTTAACCCTACCCCTCCACGTGTATCGAGCCAGGGTTTCCCAAGTACATGAGCTCGCTTCTGGATCACGAGCCAGGAAGTGTTTTTGGCATAGGGTTGTGCCCGCAAAAGCAGGTGCCTAGCCTCAATCATTACAATAGGTGTAGCGTGTGCTACGAAATCATGATGAACATTAGATGCATGCAATGACATGGCAATAAGCAGATAATTTGCGTACCGTTAATTGAAATTAAACATGACATGGTAGTATGAATGCAAGCATGGTAAAAAGTGACGGATCTAGCTTCGTTATCAAGCTAGATCCAAAAGTGTCATCTAGGCAGTTATCATTTCACTGCCTAGTCTCTTTTACACTACGGTACAAAATGGCCTAAACAGAAAGCTGGCAAGTATCACTTGCCTGTTTCCGGTGATTCCGGTTGTCGTGGGTTTGTCTGGGGAACACGGACGGTTTGGAATGACTGGTTCTCTGTTTTGATTAAACACATGTTTGAATCAGATTTGTCTCAAAATAATTAAACAGCAATTCATTTTCATTATTAAGTTCTCTAACCTAAAGTGTTGTCCACATCATAATATTAAACCAACTATCATATAACATGCTACTAGTAATGATGCTACCAACATTTTATAAGAGTAAAACCTTCTGTTGGAGTAAAAACATTCATGTCTTGTTAACAATAATTTTACCAATATTCTGACGTGGAGCATTTTATGGTACCGATTTATACAGTAACAAGTTAAAAGCTAAAATCTCATTTATTAACATGCAGCTTAGGGCCATAATAATGTTATAACAAGGTTAACTTCTATAATCCGACGAGTACTAACTTACAGGTATAATTGTATTTTTTTAACCATCACTAACTTATAATACTAACTTAATAAAGTTATGATAGTTTGAAGGGTCCTGTTAACATACTAATTATATAAAAGTTGAGCTGCTTATAAACTCTCATCAATATTAACTATACTAATTAATGCTTGATAGGCTTTAATTAAAAGCTTGCATGAAAATATTGTCAAAGGTGGTGTACTAGACGTCAAAATATGAAGGTTGAGTATGAGATTGGCCGACTATAAGCAGATCGAAATATGAAGCTCACATAAACAAAAAGGAATGTTGTGACATGGATAGCAATCTCCTCCCCTTTCTGTAATCTCTCAACAAAGCTTTCATCTAAATTCTCTTGGGCAACTGAAAGCTATTTGCCTCTTAAGGCTTCTCTAACGTAAGGCTATTATCTCCGTTAGTGGCCACATTTAGTCGTGTAGTTCGGAGAGAGATCAAAGCAACTTGAATCACTAACACAAGTAAATACACAGGGACTTACGTGACAAATTATTACCCAAGTATATATTGCATGCATTATAAAAATATAATAACTTACACAATATTTTACTGGTTTGTAAAACTAACACTATAAAATATAAGAGTTTTGACTGCCCTGACATACTAATTATAATGGTTAACTAATTATCCTAACTCAATAAGTGCAAGTATAACAAGACTTACCCGCGTGCTCTCGTTGCTGGCAGGGGGAAGCCCAGACGACGAGTTGACGGGTCGGAGCAGCAAGGTGGCGCGGCAACGGCGTGCGGCCAGGCGACACAGCAGGGCGACGGTGAACGGGGGTCGGGGGTGTTGCGAGTGTCGGGACGGAGGCGGGAGGCTGGCCTGGGCGGCCGTGTGGCGAGGGACGGTGGCGTTGAGCGAGGCGGAGCTGGGCGTGTGTGGTGGTCGCGGGGAAAGGAGGCGAGGACGAACTGGGTTCGTGGCGGAGAGGGGAGGTTGGCTGCGCGTGTGGCCTGGGTTCGTTTCTTTTGTGTAGGCTGATGGGTTTCGGTAGTGTCGAAAGATGGCGAGGGGAGGTCTGTTGGGTCTTGAAGGGGGAGATGGGAACAACGTGGAGTGACGTGCGGGCTGTGCGCATGCTGCTAACGGCCGTTGCAAGTGCACGGGATCATGGGCGGACGTGGCTGAGAACGTGCTGGCGTTGTTAAGATTTGTTCTCATCTCCTATTTTGATATATAAGTTATGTTTTGTATTTTCATTTTTTTTTTGAAACTGAAGCACTCACAGAATCAATTTAGATTTTATTAGCCTTTTAACAATGGAATCAATAATGTTATGATTTCTGATATCTTTTGACTGATTCATCAAAAGTCAGTATTCGAAACATCCCTCTTTTTTTAATAAAAAGGTTATTTTCCACTCCCAACTGAGGTGAAGGGGTTTTTTTTTAAAATAATTTAATACTTAAAAATGCTTAACCAAAATCATACAGACTCAAATTTCAATATGCAAAAAAAATATTTTATAAAATTAATAAAGAGGTTATGGCAAATGTGTGCCCCGACGTCCAAAAATTAAAAAGGGAGATACCGGGGCGATCGCGCCTCCGAGAGGATCGTGAATACGGGGTTCGTTCGCACGTCTGAACTACGGAATTAGTAATAAAAAAATCAAATACACAAAACGCATACGAATTCGGCTACGCGCTAAAAAAATACACGACCGGAAAGTGGCCGTTACATCCTACCCACCTTATGAATGATTCCGCCCTCGGAATCTACATCAATCACTGCTCTGAAATAAGTGCGGGAAACGCTCTCTCATATCATCCTCGCGCTCCCATGTAGACTCCCCAGGGGAACCATGACGCCACTGCACTCTAACCAAGTCGACGGTCTTATTCCTTAGCTGCTTCTGCCGTCGATCCAAAATCTCAACTGGCTGCTGATCATAAGTCAGATCCGGACGAACCGTGATCTCTGAGAAGTCCACAGCATGAGACGGATCAATGACGTATTGACGTAACTGAGATACGTGAAATACGTCGTGAACACCGTCCAGTGACGGCGGCAACGCCAAGCGATAAGCCACCGCTCCAACTCTCTCCAGGACATCAAACGGCCCAATGTACCTAGGACTCAACTTGCCTCTCTTTCCAAATCGAATAACTCCGCGGTTCGGAGAGATCTTTAGAAATACATGATCTCCAGGCTGAAACTCCAATGGTCGCCGTTTAGCATCTGCCCAATGCTTGAAACGGTCCTGAGCAATCCTCAGCTTCTCCCGGATGTTCCTCACAACATCCACTGCCTCTACGATCATCTCTGGCCCTAACAGCTCCCTGTCTCCAATGTCCCAGCTCAGTGGCGATCGACATTTCTTCCCGTATAGCGCGGCGAATGGCGCCATGCCAATACTCGCCTGGTAGCTGTTATTGTAGGCAAACTCCACATGATGAAGATGATCCTCCCAAGATCCTTTGAAGTCCAACATGCACGCTCTCAGCATGTCCTCCAAAATCTGAATCGTCCTCTCCGATTGGCAATCCGTCTGCGGGTGGTACGCGGTACTGAAACTCAGACTCGTACCCAAACTCTTCTGCAGACTCTGCCAAAACTGAGATGTGAATCTCGTGTCTCTGTCCGACACGATACTCACGGGGACTCCGTGAAATCGCACGATCTCCTGCAAGATTCACGTTACATCACTATCTAAACTAGGAAAATGAAATAAAAACGGAGAGTAAAAGAATTTACCTCCATATATCTCCTCGCTAGCGTCTCAGTAGACTGTCCTACTCGGAAAGGAATAAAATGCGCGGATTTGGTCAATCGGTCCACGATCACCCAAATCGCGTCATTCTGTTTCGGACTCCGAGGTAGTCCAGTCCCAAATCCATAGTGATGTGCTGCCACTTCCACTCCGGAATCGGAAGCGGTTGTAGCAACCCTGCCGTACGCTGATGCTCCGCCTTTACCTGCTGGCATACCAAACATTTGGCTACACTCCGAGCCACACTCCGCTTCATACCATGCCACCAATAGTTCAGACGAAGATCTTTGTACATCTTGGTGCCACCAGGATGCACAGAATACGGCGAACTGTGTGCCTCGACCAATAACTCCTCTCTAATATCTCCAGCTGGCACACACAACCTGGCTCCAAATCTCAATGAACCGTCTCCATGAATTAAGAAGTCAGTACGCAGACCGGCTTCTACCTGCTCCCGAATCTTCACCAGCTTCGGGTCTCCGGCCTGACCCGCCTTGATTCGGTCCACGATCGTCGACTGTATCTGCATACACATCAACGAAGAAGTCTCTCCAGGAAGAACGATCTCAATACCAGACTCGCAAAAATCCTGCTGCAACCTCCACTGCGAAGTCAACATCATCACCGCTGGAAGTCTGCTCAACGCATCCGGAACTACATTCACCTTGCCAGGGTGATACTGTAAATCAATCTCATAATCGGCCATGAGCTCCAACCATCGGCGTTGTCGCATGTTGAGCTCCTTCTGCGTGAAGATATACTTCAAGCTTTTGTGGTCGGTGAAGATCTTCACCTTCTCACTCAGCAAGAAGTGCCTCCAAATCTTGAGCGCAAATACGACTGCAGCCAACTCCAAATCGTGCGTCGGGTAATTCTTCTCATGAGCCTTAAGCTGCCGAGAAGCATACGCGACCACATGCCCGTGCTGATGCAAAACACATCCGAGACCTTTGCCAGTAGCATCGCAAAAGATCTCAAATCCACCACTCCGATCGGGCACAGCAAGAACAGGGGCAGTCGTCAACCTCTCCTTCAGAATAGTAAAGGCCCCCTCACAAGAATCGGACCAAACGAATGGTATATCCTTCCTTGTCAGTCTGGTCATCGGCTCTGCAATACGAGAGAAATCCTTAATGAAGCGCCGATAATAACCTGCCAGTCCAAGAAAACTCCTGATCTCAGACGCTGACTGTGGAACCGGCCACTCTCTGATAGCCTTGATCTTCTCCGGATCCACAGCAATACCATCTCCTGACACCACGTGCCCAAGAAAAGCCACTCTATCCAGCCAGAACTCGCACTTGGAATACTTCGCATACAAGCGATGCTTCCTCAGAATCTCCAGAACAGTCCTCAAGTGCTCCGCGTGCTCCTCCTCAGACTTTGAATAGATCAAGATGTCGTCAATAAAGATAACGACAAACTTATCCAAGAAATCATAAAATATCAGATTCATCAGGTTCATGAAAACTGCGGGTGCGTTGGTCACACCGAACGGCATAACCACAAACTCGTAGTGTCCATACTTCGTTCTGAACGCTGTCTTCGGCATGTCTTCCTTCCTCACCCTCAGCTGGTGATACCCGCTCCTGAGATCCAATTTAGAAAATACCCTTGATCCTCCCAGCTGATCGAAAATGTCGTCAATCCGCGGCAACGGATACTTGTTCTTGATGGTGACAGCATTCAACTCTCTGTAGTCCACGCACATCCGACGCGAACCATCCTTCTTCTTCACCAATAGAACAGGTGCTCCCCACGGAGACACACTCGGATTGATGTAACCCTTCTGTAGAAGTTCATCCAACTGTTTACGTAACTCCTCCAACTCTGCCGGAGCCATACGATAAGGTGCTTTCGATATAGGCTGCGCTCCCGGAATAAGATCAATCGAAAACTCAAGAGCTCGATCGGGCGGCAGTCCTGAAATCTCCTCGGGGAAGACATCATCGAAATCTCTCACCACAGCTGGTCTAGTCACCTCCATCTGCAAAGCTACAAGCTCTACCACGGGCTTGGCCCGAAATCTGACCGGTCCAAGCGAACTGCTTCCGCTACTGAATTCGAATGTCGGATATCCAGGAATCTCGAAAACTACCTTCTTCCGTCGACAATCGATCGTAGCGAAGAAGCAGCTAAGCCAATCCATCCCAAGAACTGCATCATAGTTTGTGATGTCGTGGACGATAAAATCGGCGTAGAGCTCGAGTCCACAGACTACCACAGAACAAGATGGGCATCCAAGGGACACCGAGATCACTCCATTCCCTGTAACGATATCCCAACTCTTGGAAAGAGGGGAAGTCGTCAGAGAGTGCTTGTCCATGAAACTCCGGGATAAGATGCACATGGATGCACCGGAGTCGAAAAGAACTCGGGCGGGACAAGCACAAACCAAAATGACACCTAACAAGCAAACTAGCAATCAAAACCTATTCTAGCAAACAATTTCTAATCTAACATGCAAGATCAATTAAAGAAAAGTAAAGACTAGTCTGAAGGTTACCTGCAATCACGCTATCCTTAGCCTCGACTTCTACCTCGGTCATCGTGAAAGCCTGCCTTCTAGGCTGAACAGCCTGCTGGAATGCCTGCTTCTGTGGAATGAGAGGTGCTCCACGTCCAGCGGCTATCGGTGCTTTCGGTGGGTTTCTAGCAAGCTGGCAATCCTTCACTGTATGCTTAGGGTCGCCACAAAGTAGGCACTGGCCCAGAAATCTCCTGCACTGGTCCTTCACATGGCCGGTCCTGCCGCAAAAATGACATGTCTTCTGAACAAACCCTCCTGGCTTCTTGAATTGCATGGACTGATTAGGCTTCAGCACTGGCCTAACCATAGCTCTGGCCTGCTCCATAGGCCTCTTTCCAGCACCAGAATACTGCCCTCTCCTCTGATTGGCAATCCGTTCCTGCCTCTTGGCAGCGGTCAGCAACTTCTGATAAGAATCCAAGTCCGAAGAGGACATCAGACTCTGCAGCTCCAAGGATAAACCCTGCAAGAATCTCTGAGCTCGATCTTCAGCGGTCTCCACCATCTTCGGTGCAAAGCGGCTCAGTCTCATGAACTCTTGGTGGTACTGATCCACCGTCTGGTTTCCCTGCTTCAGATTAATAAACTGCTGCATCAGCTCCCTCCTCGCAGCCTTAGGGAAATATTCCTCATCAAATCTCGCCTTGAAAGTGGCCCAGGAGATAGGCCTCACCAGCATCTGCTCCTCAGACTCCCACCAGCTACGAGCATTATCCTTCAGTTGCTTCTTCACCAGATCAACCCATCCAGCCGGGTTAACCTTCGAGAGAAGCAGATTGTCCTCTGTATTCTTCATCCACTCATCCGCAGCTAATGGTCCTTCCGACCCATTGAAATATGTCGGGCCCAGCTCCCGAAACTGCTTCGCTCCCGGCTCGAAGCGAGGAGCATTCTGTAGCATCCCCTGCTGAACCTGCATCATCTGATGCATCATCCTCATCATCTCAGCTGTAGTGGGCTCTCTATCAGCATCTGCAACACGTCCAGCTCCACCACCAGCTCCAGGTCCACTACCAGCTCCTCGAGTAACGCGTCTACCGGCCATCTAAAATAAGAAATGTTCAGATCAGACTTTATTTTGACTCGAATGTTATAAATAATTAATTGGATGTTATTTATCATTCTTTTTGTTTCGATAATTCACGGAGGCAAAGTGGACCTGCATGGGCCACCAACAAAACCTGTCATGCCCCGCTTCCCTAAAATGGAAGACGTGACATGAGGAGGTCCGCTCAGACGTGGAGCTGTGAAGCTGCAGTCTGATAAGCGTCTATAAAAATTTCAAATGATTTGCAGGTTCTTTGCATCGCGGGAAACAACAACAATAATAACGCAGCAGATAAAGAAACATCCACTAGCTCAATAACATCCAACAATTTACCCAACATCCCAGACAGTCACAAAAGAATAAGTCTGAACAATAGGCCTAAAACATGGCCGAAACAAAGAAAGGAAAGTCTGGTGCTACGCACTGAAATCTAACTGCAACTACTAAAAGTATGACAACTAAGGAGACCCAGGTGAGTCTAGGACTGGTCACCGGTGTCCTCGTACTCGGTCTCGGCAGGTGCCTCGAACTCGACGTCCACGAACTGCTCGTCCTCAGCGGGTAACTCTAACTCAGAACCTGACATGTGACACCCAAAGAGAAAAGGGCACATGTCAGCAAAAGTCTCCCAAAAGAAGCGGAGAGCTTTTGTGCAAGGATATAAATAACACAAGACGACTAGCAGTTCTAAAATGGTGCAATAATTTGAAATGACATTTTAAGGATGCAACATTTAAAGATGACATGATGACATGCATTACGAGAACATTAATTTACAATCACGATCACTATCCTATCAAATTGTGCACAGAGTTTTCCCCTTACAGCTGAAGGAGCAGATCAGGCATCCTTCTACGCTGCGTGGCAGCTTAACCCTACCCCTCCACGTGTATCGAGCCAGGGTTTCCCAAGTACATGAGCTCGCTTCTGGATCACGAGTCAGGAAGTGTTTTTGGCATAGGGTTGTGCCCGCAAAAGCAGGTGCCTAGCCTCAATCATTACAATAGGTGTAGCGTGTGCTACGAAATCATGATGAACATTAGATGCATGCAATGACATGGCAATAAGCAGATAATTTGCGTACCGTTAATTGAAATTAAACATGACATGGTAGTATGAATGCAAGCATGGTAAAAAGTGACGGATCTAGCTTCGTTATCAAGCTAGATCCAAAAGTGTCATCTAGGCAGTTATCATTTCACTGCCTAGTCTCTTTTACACTACGGTACAAAATGGCCTAAACAGAAAGCTGGCAAGTATCACTTGCCTGTTTCCGGTGATTCCGGTTGTCGTGGGTTTGTCTGGGGAACACGGACGGTTTGGAATGACTGGTTCTCTGTTTTGATTAAACACATGTTTGAATCAGATTTGTCTCAAAATAATTAAACAGCAATTCATTTTCATTATTAAGTTCTCTAACCTAAAGTGTTGTCCACATCATAATATTAAACCAACTATCATATAACATGCTACTAGTAATGATGCTACCAACATTTTATAAGAGTAAAACCTTCTGTTGGAGTAAAAACATTCATGTCTTGTTAACAATAATTTTACCAATATTCTGACGTGGAGCATTTTATGGTACCGATTTATACAGTAACAAGTTAAAAGCTAAAATCTCATTTATTAACATGCAGCCTAGGGCCATAATAATGTTATAACAAGGTTAACTTCTATAATCCGACAAGTACTAACTTACAGGTATAATTGTATTTTTTTTACCATCACTAACTTATAATACTAACTTAATAAAGTTATGATAGTTTGAAGGGTTCTGTTAACATACTAATTATATAAAAGTTGAGCTGCTTATAAACTCTCATCAATATTAACTATACTAATTAATGCTTGATAGGCTTTAATTAAAAGTTTGCATGAAAATATTGTCAAAGGTGGTGTACTAGACGTCAAAATATGAAGGTTGAGTATGAGATTGGCCAACTATAAGCAGATCGAAATATGAAGCTCACATAAACAAAAAGGAATGTTGTGACATGGATAGCAATCTCCTCCCCTTTCTGTAATCTCTCAACAAAGCTTTCATCTAAATTCTCTCGGGCAACTGAAAGCTATTTGCCTCTTAAGGCTTCTCTAACGTAAGGCTATTATCTCCGTTAGTGGCCACATTTAGTCGTGTAGTTCAGAGAGAGATCAAAGCAACTTGAATCACTAACACAAGTAAATACACAGGGACTTACGTGACAAATTATTACCCAAGTATATATTGCATGCATTATAAAAATATAATAACTTACACAATATTTTACTGGTTTGTAAAACTAACACTATAAAATATAAGAGTTTTGACTGCCCTGACATACTAATTATAATGGTTAACTAATTATCCTAACTCAATAAGTGCAAGTATAACGAGACTTACCCGCGTGCTCTCGTTGCTGGCAGGGGGAAGCCCAGACGGCGAGTTGACGGGTCGGAGCAGCAAGGTGGCGCGGCAACGGCGTGCGGTCAGGCGACACAGCAGGGCGACGGTGAACGGCGGTCGGGGGTGTTGCGAGTGTCGGGACGGAGGCGGGAGGCTGGCCTGGGCGGCCGTGTGGCGAGGGACGGTGGCATTGAGCGAGGCGGAGCTGGGCGTGTGTGGTGGTCGCGGGGAAAGGAGGCGAGGACGAACTGGGTTCGTGGCGGAGAGGGGAGGTTGGCTGCGCGTGTGGCCTGGGTTCGTTTCTTTTGTGTAGGCTGATGGGTTTCGGTAGTGTCGAAAGATGGCGAGGGGAGGTCTGTTGGGTCTTGAAGGGGGAGATGGGAACAACGTGGAGTGACGTGCGGCCTGTGCGCATGCTGCTAACGGCCGTTGCAAGTGCACGGGATCATGGGCGGACGTGGCTGAGAACGTGCTGGCGTTGTTAAGATTTGTTCTCATCTCCTATTTTGATATATAAGTTATGTTTTGTATTTTCATTTTTTTTTTGAAACTGAAGCACTCACAGAATCAATTTAGATTTTATTAGCCTTTTAACAATGGAATCAATAATGTTATGATTTCTGATATCTTTTGACTGATTCATCAAAAGTCAGTATTCGAAACATCCCTCTTTTTTTAATAAAAAGGTTATTTTCCACTCCCAACTAAGGTGAAGGGGTTTTTTTTAAAATAATTTAATACTTAAAAATGCTTAACCAAAATCATACAGACTCAAATTTCAATATGCAAAAAAAATATTTTATAAAATTAATAAAGAGGTTATGGCAAATGTGTGCCCCGACGTCCAAAAATTAAAAAGGGAGATACCGGGGCGATCGCGCCTCTGAGAGGATCGTGAATACGGGGTTCGTTCGCACGTCTGAACTACGGAATTAGTAATAAAAAAATCAAATACACAAAACGCATACGAATTCGGCTACGCGCTAAAAAAATACACAACCGGAAAGTGGCCGTTACATAAACTGTGGGACTAAACGACCGATCCAAAAACCACATTTAGCAATTCATGCAGAAATATTGTGCTCATCAACATTTTCATCAGACATTTTCATCACAGGCATCACAGGCATTTAATATTCGCAGAGATGGATAAATAATTTAAACACTTAATAATTATTGGACCACTGGGCAACGTCATACACCGTTAGGTTAGGTTACTAACGGCAGAGCGGTCGCAGGATCTTTCTAATTATTAAGTTTTAAATACAATGCACAACCACGCATATAATATCCAACAGAATATACCAGAGATGCAAAGCATGTAAATATGATTTTTGTAGAAAAAATCATTACAATGCAAAGGTTGTAAAGTAAATGGGTTTAATCAATTAAATTGATTAAGAGCCCAAAATAAACATTTTCTTTGTCAGAGGGAAAAGTTTCCCTCATCATCCCAAAAGCCCCCCCAAGAGTCCCCAAAAAGTCCTCGCCTGCCCGATATTTGTCCCGTAATTTACCGTGATTTTTCACGAATATTTTGCCCTTAAATCCCCCTTTTAAATTAATTTTTAGGCCAAACAGTTGCCTATTAAGGCTTGTTAATAGCCTTTGCCTCCCCCTTTTAAATTAATTTTTAGGCCAAACAGTTGCCTTTTAAGGCTTGTTAATAGCCTTTGCCTCCCCCCTTTTTTTTCAGATAAACCAGCCTGCCCTGAAGCCCGCAGTCGACCTATGGGCTTCAGGCCCATAGGCTTTTCTCTTTTTTTTTGAAATCTGTGGGCCTGAAGCCCACAACAGGTCTGTGGGCTTCAGGCCCACAGACTCTAATTTTTTTTTTGAATTCTGTGGGCCTGAAGCCCACAGATCTGCTGTGGGCTTCAGGCCCACAGATCTGGATATATTTTTTTTGGAAACTAGGGTTTCATGTAGGGGGTCCGGCGCCGCCGCCGCCCCCTGCAGGGGGGCACGGCCGCCGGGGCCGCCGCCCCCTGCAGGGGGCGCGGCGGGGGCCGCCGCCCCTGCAGGGGGGCGCGGCCGCCGGGGCCGCCCCCCTTGCGGGGGGCGCGGCCTCAGGGGGCCGCCGCCCCCTGCGGGGGGAAGCGGCCTCAGGGGCCGCCGCCCCCTGCGGGGGGGCGGCGCCCCCCCCCCCCCCCCCCCCCCCCCCCCCCCCCCCCCCCCGCAGGGGGCGGCGGCCTGCAGGGGGGAGTGGCCAAGGGGGCTGCCCCCTGCAGGGGGGCGCGGCCAGGGGGCCGCCGCCCCCCTTGCAGGGGGGAGCAGCGCCGCCCCCCCCCCCCCCCCCCCCCCCCCCGCAGGGGGGAGCGGCCGGAGAGGAGGGAGGGGGGGTTTCCGGTGAAGTTTGGGGGGTCCGGTGACGGCTAGCCGCCGGAGGGTTCAAAATTAGGGTTTTTACCCTAAAAATTGAGTTTTTGGGATGAAAAATCCGTCGTTTTCAAGGCGACGATGAATCCCCATGACGATCTTGCGAGATCTAGAGGAGGGGCAATCATACGTATGATTAAAAATATCGTTTTTAGTATTTTTACCTCTATATCCGTCCTCCGGATATAGCGACGGTTGCTCGAAGCCCTACGCGGATGACGACCCTTGATGGAAGAAGCCTTGCACCGCGTTCGTGGATCTCCCGTCTCGCCTTCGCCTTCGCCTTCGCAACGAACGGAAAGAAAATTTTGTGGAAAAGAAAAATTTTTAGAGTCGTGCTGATAACGTGTTATGAATCAACTACTGGGGGAGGAACCCCCAGCCCTTTATTAATAGGCATGGTAGGAGAGTAGATACATCGAATACATAGATATGGGCGTATCTCTCAGATACCCGCAATCCTAACCGATTCTGGTTATTTCCATTCACAACATAAATCTAATTTTGGTCTATTTTATCCAAAATCAAATTCATTTGATTTAATATCATATGGTGATGCAGATTTTGCGGGATGCAAATCTGATCGCAAAAGTACAAGCGGAACTTGTCACTTTTTAGGTCAATCCTTAGTCACTTGGTTTGGTAAGATACAAAATGCTCTTTCATTATCAACCACAGAAGCAGAGTATATTGCTGCAGGGTTAGCATGTGCACAGATTTTATGGATGAAACAAACTATTTTAGATTATGGTATTAAGTGTAACACATGTCTAATCATGTGTGATAACACTAGTGCTAATTTATCCAAAAATCGAGTACATCATGTTCGTACTAAACATATAGATATCTGCCATCATTTTTTGGATTATCATGTCCAAATGGGTGATATTATATTAAAATATATTGATACTAAAAATCAAATTGTCGATATCCTTACTAAACCTCTTAAAGAAGAGACTTTTCTGAAACTTAGAAGAGAATTAGGTATAATAAGTGAATGAGAGTTTTAATACTATATTATTACTTAATACTATATTATTTACATTTTATAAATTTTCTAGACTTTTCTAGGTTATTTGATAATTATTTTAGCCGACCAACTAAAGTCTCTGGTTCGACTAATCATGTTCATCCAAATGCGGATCAAGTTTATTTATGTTAAATTTTGTTATAAATATTTTATTACAAACTTTAATATAATATATAGTTTATGTTATTACTATAAGTTTTATTACTATAAATTTTAATTCACTAGAAGATTCCCTCACCATATGAATTTCCCACTTAACAAAAGGACCAAGTACATTTGTATGGTCAACATCTCTTACACACTCTTACACACCCTACATCATAGTACTATGTACTTAACGTGAAGTGTAGTCACCTCCTTTTTACATCTAAGTACATAAAGTACTGACATGATAAGGACTTTTGACCGAAAAATTAAGTATAAATTTTTTAACTATTTACGCATCTTCTCCAAGCAACTCGGTTTAGACCCGATTAACAGAATAGTCAAAAAGCCTAGTCGACTAATCGCAGAGGTTTTTCAGAAGAACTGATGATTTTGACTGTTCTTTTGCGTAATTTTTGAGCAGTTTTCTTTCGCAACGTGATAGAGAGGTTACTAGACGTTATTAAATGGTTTTATTTCGGTTTTGATTATTCAAAATTCGAATTTTCCACTTCAAAATATCTATTTAAACTCCATGGGTTTCCCTTCATTTTCACCATGCAAAGACCAAAAAGCCAATACTCCAAACATTCATCAATCTTTAGAGAAATATTTCGCAAGCATCAATCCCTAATGGCTTCATCTTCCAATCCTCGCCATCAACGCCGTTCAAGTCCGGCCGCAGACGTTCGTGTGAAGTATGCCGCTTTGGAGTATGTTCCCTTCTACCCGGAATGGTCCATAGACTTCAGTGGTAGTACCATCCAAAGCGTCAATCTTCATCTTCTTCTTTACACAGTCTCTCTTTTTCATCTATGGTGTGAGTAAACACATTACTATCCAATTTTGGTTAAACAATTCTATACCAACATAATTGTTTTTGAGGATGGTGACCTTATATATTTAGATACCAAGGTCAAAGATGTAGCTATATACCTTACTTTTGAAACTCTTGCCCAAAGCTTAAATTTACCAAGCTCCAATGATCAACATCTCGGTTTTTCCATGGATGATCAACGCATCCTTAATCGTTTAAGTCCAAACTTCTGTATAGGAATGAGTGTGGTTTCTTTACACACAATCTCGTGTCTCCTTCTTAAGATCATTACCTACAATCTCAATACTAAGGTTGATTCTCTAAACTACGTTAATGAAACCCGTAGCTGGGTTCGTTATGCCATCATGGGTGGGATCAAGGTAGATTGGGCTTGTTTATATTGTTGGTTTTAATCAAACCAATTACAAATCGCATTTTCTCCCTTGCACCATCACCCGGATCCTTTGTCACTTTGGTGTTCCTCTTGACCGAGAAGTTTCCGTTTATAATCCTCAACATTACTATCATTCCGTTCTAAACCAAATGGAACTTCCACCTCCTGCACAAAATGAAGAACAAGAACAACATAGTCGTCGTAAAGTCACAGTTAATCCTAATGCTCCACCTCCACCTCCCCGTGCCTCTGTTCAAGACCAAATCAATCATCTTCGTGAAGACATGAATTCTGGATTTGAAGGAATTCAAACACATTTTAGTGGCTTCGAAGATCGTCTTGATCGCATGAACACAACGATGGAGAACATGCAAGGAACCCAAGCACAAATATTAAGTTATCTTGAACAATGTGCTCCATATACTCCATCAAGCTCTCGTTATCCACCACTACCACCCACCGGACTATTGAAGACAATTTTGGAACTTATCGCATTCTGGTCGACCAAATCAATCAGTTGGTCGACCAATGTATCTAGGCTAGTTTATTTTATTTTCGCATTTATATGAGGTGTTTGCATGTGATGTACTAATTTCTATTCTGTATTTGCTTTCAGTTTTCAATACCTGTCTTTGTACTACCCTATGTATCTTTTGTACTTTGTTTTTTTTAATGAAATATGCCTTTATTAAATCTGGATTTTTTTGGCCTATTGCCGACCGGTACCCCACGTTAGTCGACTAACTACACAATATACCCCATTTTTTGCTAATTTGACAGGGGGAGAAAATACATGAGAAAATATGATAACTATGACAATATGAATAGGAGCCATTATGGAAATATGAGCCATTTTAATTAATGATATAATTATGGATATTATAAATGAGACGATATTATTTACCATTATAGTCTTTACTATTTTATTTCATTAACTTATATATGACTTTTTCATTCATATATATGTATTTGAAGCATATATGCCATATATTAAGGGGGAGTCTCTTTTCATAATTAATTTTCTTTCATAATTTTCTCATACTTTATTAAATGTTTGTAAAATCATCAGAAGGGGGGAGAATGTTGGAAACTCACAACTCCTCATAAGATTTTGATGATACAAACATGTATATTATTATTTTATGTATACTAAATTTATCAATGCAGATTTATAGCTCAAATATTGCACACTCAGATAAGTCAAATCATTAAAGACAACATATGTCAAGAAGCATTAAACACACAACGAAGCATAACGATGAAATTTTGTATCTTGTAAAAAGAGGTGTAATCTTTATTTTTATTATTACTTATACTTAGAATGTAAAAGTCTTGATGATGATCTATCTTAGTCCTTTAGGGTCTATCTTCAAAAAATAAACTCAAAAAAGAGTGAATTGGATTTGTAACATGATTAAGTTGTAGCATGTTAAAATTATGTTAATTTGTAGCATGTTAAAATTAGTAGTATGTCACATATGTTAGCTTCATTATGTTAATTTGTAGCATGTAAATTTCTTAGTATGTTGTGATGGTTGTAGGAATTAGATTTGTAACATGATTAAATTTGTCGAATGTTAAAATTATGTTAATTTGTAACATGTTAAAATTAGTAGTATGTCACATATGTTAGCTTCATTATGTTAATTTGTAGCATGTAATTTTCTTAGTATGTTGTGATGGTTATAGGAATTGGATTTGTAACATAATTAAATTTATAGCATGTTAAATTATGTTAATTTGTAGCATGTTAAAATGAGTAGTGTGTCATATATACTAGCTTCATTATGTTAACTTGTAGCATGTTAATGTTGTAGCAATTTCATAATGTCCATATTGCAATAATTTTCACGCTTTCATGTTCTAGTGCTAATGTTCATGCTAACTCAAATATGCTCAAGTGTATGCTACACTAAAAATACCTAGGAGTTTATGTTTATATGCTAAGTTATGCCCCGCGATTCATTTTAGTTACTTCATGCTAAATTTCATGTAATGACTACTTTCTGTATTTCATGTTTCATAATGTTATGCTCCATGTTGATAATTCACGTGAACTCCATGTTAATGCTCATGTGCCATGATCCATGTTTAATGATTAAAATTCTGTCTTTTAGCATGATTAATTTCAGTTATGACATGTGGATGAGATAATGGTAGCCTAATCAGGGCTTGATGTACTAATTGGCAAATGGTGAAATCTTGTGATGTTCTTATATGAGGATAAATACAATGATCGTCGTTAAAACACGACATTGATGGAATAATGGTGAAAATGAAAGGATGTATATAGCGGTAAATGAGACCGCAGAATTTATGAAATGATGGATTTTGTTTCGTGTTGATAGTGAGGATTTTGAGTGTAATAACAACCTGGAAGACTCGGTCTACCTTGAGGTAGGTGAGGATTCCAGACTTTGGGTATGGGGGAAACACCATGTAAAATGTACGCTTAAGGACTGGACTAGATATGTATCTCACTCGGACTCCTGGCAGGGGGAGTTACGAGAGGCCCTATTTGTCACAGTGCTCACGTCTCTGGTGGGGTACTACTTTTCCACCCACCCTGGGTTAGGTCGTGCCTTATGTCATACATCTTACTCAGGTTTTCAAATTATAATTATAATTGAAATTCTCTAAATTATCATCTATGATACTGAAATTATTGTCTGTGTGCATTTCTTATTATTTCCTGCTATGTTTCTTGTTACGCTCAGTACCATGCATTTCTTATTATTCTTGAAGTGTTTCCTGTTATGCTCAGTAACATGCTTGTGGATGTGTTATTTTAACTTATGCAATTAAATTCATTGTCATTAATATCGTGTGTAGCCTGACCCTTAGTTAGATAGAACCATTTCGAGACTGGCATATCTACCTAGGATTGGTAGATCCCTATTAGACACGCTTTGATGTGTCCCTTCCCCTTTTGCCCAGGGTTAGAGTCTAAGATGACAGGGCAAGACCATATGAAGGAAAGTTTCCTGAGTTTCGAGTTAAAGGTGGAGCTCTCGGAAAGCGATTTCTTGGAGCTGATTTCACAGGGATAGTTTAGGGAGTGAGTTGTACCCGATGTGTGGATAACATTCTTTTTGTGGGTTCGAGAAATTTATTTTTGTTATCCCCCCTTTTTGGTACTTGTACGGTTGGTGTATGTTATCTAATTCCATTAACTTAATGTATATATACATTTTGTAATCTTTGTGAAGTATCTGTGGATATTTGGGTCAGAGCATTTATACTTTTCTCTTGTCTGTATTATTCCAGCAGTCACAGTGGCCTATGAAATTAATGGTTAAATCACGAATTATGTTTAGTAGTATTTGGAGTTAAGGGGTCAAGCCTTGGGCCTAAATACTACTGTGGCCTTGTCTCCCCTCGTTCTCTACAAATACTTTGGGAATGTACGTATTTTCGTGTATTTTGGAGAACGAGGCATGACAATATGCCCTGGCTTATTGCATTCATAACAAATAGTAGACTTGTCAGATAATCTTTATTTGTCAAGTCTGAGTTTGCCTGACTTAATCATTTTTCTAAAGCCCGTTGTTATGAGATCAAATTGGTCATTAACTTTATTTTCTGATGCTTCAGATTTTGGAGAGATTATGAAGGTAATGGTTTTCTTCTTGTTGCTTCTTTCTTTTGTCTGAAGCACATACTCCATGATGTTGGTTCTTGGGTTTAAGATTAACGTTGTTTTGATGATGATCAATACATTATGTTAGTGTGCTAATCAATCTTATATTTTAGTCTCAGTTTATCTTAATGATTATATATTGATGAGACAAAGCATAATGCTTAGAGGATGATGCATTGGATATATTAAAGACATCCAAGAGTGATGGTGTGCTCAAGCTTGGATGAAGTCATGAAGATCATTTAATGAAGCCAAAGCTTAGAGTATGATGATGGATGGACATCTAGAGGAGCAATGCCAAATCTTGGACTCAAGGGGTGCCAAAGCTTGGATAGTGAAGGGGAGCATCAAGGTTGAAGCTTAGACTCTAAGGGAAGCAATGTAATCCATGTAATATCTTTTATTACTTGCATTTCTCTTTTTGAGTCTAGGATTATTGTAATGCCTTGATAGATGGTCATACTCTCATGCATATGCATTTAATCATTTTAGTGAGCCTTAGGATTATTATAAAAACCATCCCATTAGGTTCACCATGCCTTAAACTCTTACTGGAGTTTCTGGCTCTCCCACAGTCGATTGATGAAGGCACGACAGGCGACTGGATGACCTCCATGCGCCTGGCCAGCATTTCTACAGTCGACTAACATGCACAGCTCAAGTCAACATTTCTCGACTCTTTCTTGAGATATTGGAAACATTCGACTGACGTTCAATTTACACTCGCATGTCTTCCATCAGGCGCTTAGGAATTGTTCTATAGTCGTCTGTGTGCCAAAGTGCGTAACTTGTATTTTCTGGGTTTCAACCCACTTTGCAAGTCAGTCGACTGATGATGAGATTTCAGTCGCCTGTCAAATTACAGTCGCCTGTGTTTTGTTCATCTATCGCTTGAAGTCACTAGTGCGAAGTAGCGTTTTTCTCAGCTCCTTTCCATCCCAAGTGACGGTTGCTTGCTAAAGATTATACAGGCACATGCTCATTTACAGGCGACTGTGTAGTCTTCTACAGTCGCCTGTCCTGGCTCAGATTATAGCCGTTAGGATTTTTATAGCTGTTGACCAGTCGACTGTCAGTTGTCAATCAATTGACTGTCTGTGCCGTAAACTGCCAAATTCTAGTCGTTGCAGATTTCTTCCCTTTGTGTTTTTGGCTGGTTTTATGGGCTCTTCTTGGTTTCCTTTATATAGGAGTTGGCTTAGTTAATTTAGAACTCTTGGAAATCACTAGGAATACATTGAAGATCAATTCATCTCTTTCTTAAGCCACTCCTCCCCCATTCCCTCATTAGAGCTTCAATTTTATACTAGAGCATCTAAGCTCTAGGGAATTTCTTCATGGGATTTCGATCTTATTCCTTTTATTGGAGAACATCTTTCTTCTCTTCATTCATACACTCAAGTGAGAAGTGTTAGGGTTCATTCCTAGAACAGATAAAGATCGACAAGTGCAATCAAGGAAAATCTCAAGCACTTGGTCATCCACACTTGCATGCCTTCTTCATCACATTGGTAAGATCATTTCAAGGCATAAGTAAGTGTTATTTCGTTTCATCTTTTGTGAAACCCCCTAATTCTCTTTGTGGGAATTAGTCACCCTAGCTTTCTGTGTGAGTCACCCTAGCTTTCTGTGTGAGAGCTAGTTACTCTCTGTATGAGAGTATAACCTTCTGTATGAGGGTTAGTTGAGATCTCTGTGTGTGTGAGTTTGAGTCTCTCTATGCGAGAGCAAAAGTCTCTCAGAGAGAGAGCAAGAATATCTCTTTGTGGGAATCCAAAATCGTCTGTGTGAGGTATCTCTGTGTGAGATTGTATTCACTTCTCTTTGTGGAAATTATGGTGAATATTGGTGTTGCTGGATGTACCCAAGTTTGGGGAACCAGGGAAAATCCTTGTGTTCGTAATAGTTGTTGTTGAGCATACTCTTTATTCCGCTGCTTATTGTGCTGTAATTTTAGTAACTTTTAATTGAGCACTTTGCTTGCCATTACACTATTCACCCCACTCTAGCGTGTGTGTAGCCTCGCAGGGTCCTAACACATGAGGTTTCCGATGAGATCTTCTAAGGTAAGCTTGGAAAGATCATTCCCCCATTCTATTGTCGTTGACTTCCTCTCCCACACAGGTGTGAGAGAATGGAGTATCTTACTCATGTGCTTCTCCAGTAAGTAAGTCTTTCCTCGCTCCACAAGTGTGATGATGATCTCGGTCAATCATGTATTCCTCTCCGTGATGGATTCACCTGCCTCTATCATGAAATGCTCATCATGTGTGCATAAAGAGAAGATTTTGTAGATTTAACTTTGTTGGGGATCCTGAGATGACAAATAAACACTAGAGGTGGGTGAATAATGTTTCCAAATAAAATATTGATTTAAAATTTTCACTTCTATGTTTATTTAAGAAATCAGTTGGAATTACCCAACTTGAATATTAATCAACTAATCTCAATATTTGTAAGTAAAACGTGCAACGGAAACGTAATCGAGTTAGAGACAAGAAAGCAATCGCAAAGCTAAGGAGTTATCCTAGCTCACCCAACCCTTGGGCTATGTCTAGTCCCAAGCAACGCTTGGCTTTCCACTAACCACACTCTCAAAGGAGTAGAGAACAATTTGCCTCACAAACTTGAGCATTTCACCACTTGCCTCACACTTTAAGGACTTAGCCAACCAAAAAACCTGTTCAACAAGAGGAGCTCAACACACGAAGATTTTGCAATTACACTTACCACCACACCCTTGTGTGGATTTCAACTTACACTTTTGTAGAGGAATTACAATGCACATATAGCCACCAAATTGAAGCTTAACGTGTGTATGTGTGTGGCTAAGGAAATGTTCTTTTGATCTTAAGAAAAAAGATATGAAAGCTCTAGGAAGCTTCGCCAAGATTTGCTTAGCAACTTTCGTTCGAAAAGATGAATCAGCCTTTTGAAAGAATTGACCAAAAGAGGGTTTGCTATAGAAAACTTTGAAGAACAATAGAGCTTAGAAAGATTGTTTTTCTCTTGAAAAATTGCTCTTATATGATGAAAATTCTTGTTACAAAACTTCAGGTCAAGCCCCTTAAATAGATACTTAATCTGCACAAAACAAGTTGACAAAATTTTCCTCCAACGACTAGAAAATAGCTAGTCAAAATGTGATTGTTGTGGCCAAACGGCTAGTACTAGTCGACCATAGTTCAACCATTACTCGACTAGTTAGCATTTAGTCGGCTCGTTGATGAATATTAGTCGATAGTTTGGCACTATTAGAAGAGGTTGTTGCTCTCTGTATTTACTGATCGACCACAGTTCATAGACTAGTCAACCATAGTGTAACCATTAGTTGACTAGTCTTATTACTCTGGTCGAGTAGTTTTTTGACATTGCTCTAGCCTAGTTCTGTTTCTGCAACTAGTCGACTGGTATCTCAATCTGGTCGAATAGTTTGCCTGATACATCGAGGGTTTGACCTTAAAGCCAAGAAAATGAGTTTTGAAAACATTTAAATCATTTAAACCATTTTCCTAAGTATATGCAAGCTTCAATTTTATGACTTTAATAATCTAAGACATAAGACATGTTATAAACATATATACATCACTTATACTAAACTTGAATTCTTGATTTATTCTTTGAGAGTTCAACTTGTCTTTTGGAGTCCTTTCACTTCATGAGTCAATGGATGAGCTTCTAGTCTTCAAGTAGAGCTTCAAATCCTTTGACTATTCAATTTCAAGTTTTTAACTCCATATCTCTCCAATTTTGTGAGCTTGAATGGATTTCTTTGGCTTTGTCGACCATGTTGATCTACACTCACAAATCTGATTAGCAACACTAATTGTTTACTCATCGTCAAAATATACATACGAGTGACTCAATAACCAACGAACTTTATTATTGTATTCATGATTTACATCAAGCATCTTCCATATTTTATGTTTGGAGTAGCCATGGAGATCCGGTTGTACTCCAGTGTATTGAGTGCACAACAAAGTGTTGACATCGCCTTGGCATTTAGTGCAATCTTGTCCTTCTCCTTCTCGGTCCATTCATCTTCCAGTTTTATTGGCTCTACATAGGGAGTCTCCATCATCTTCCAAAGATCATAGTTTATAGACAAGCAGTATATCATCATCATATTCTTCCAACTCCCGTAGCTGGCCCCGGTGAGGAATGGTGGATGAACGATGGATTGGCCTTCAGAAAACTTGCTATTTGTTGAAGCCATCTTTCAACCTTGCTCTGATACCATGTGTTGGACCTGATATGATAATGAGAAACACTAAATGGGTGAATAATGTTTATGAAATAATATGATCTTCTAGAAAATTCTCCCCAAGATTACAATAAGAGTTATCAAATTTAATCTTAATCAACAAGCTCACTTGCAATAATAAAGTAACACAACAGAATATAAAGTATGCAAGTAAGCGATATGGCACACAAATCATAAACACAAACACAAGAAAATTACTCTGGTTCAGTCAGACCACTGACTTACATTTAGCATATACTAACACTATGATAGAACCATCCCAACAACCTTTTCACTCCATCCAAAAAGATTTACAACCAACCTTGCCTACAACAAGGATTTTTCAACTTACCTCCATACAAGATGTTTATAATTACAGAGAATGATACAATTACCTATAGCCTTGACTTGAAGCTCTTGTGTATTTGTAGTGGCTATAGAAGAATCTTGATCTCAAAAGATATACTTTTGGCTTTTGTGAGATCAAGGATTTGGCCAAATAAAGAATATTGAAAAGCTTGGAAAACTTGTCCAAAGAGAAATTGGTTTTTCTTTAAGACTTGTGAGATTGAAAACTATTTTTCTCTTTAGAAATTGATCATTAAATTCATGCATTAAAAATTTGGACAGCCCTCAATTCATATGGAAATTTGGGTCCAAATAGTTGACCAAAATACCCCTAAAAATTCGACCGTTATAGGCAACGGCTGGTTACTAGTCGACTAGTTGGCCACTAGTTAGCTACTGGTCGACTACTTTGTGAACTATGGTCGGCTAGTTTAGTAATGTTCAGAGAAGTTATTGCTCTATGTATTTACAAGTCAACCACAGTTCATGGATTATTCGACCACAGTGTAACTACTAATCGATTAGTCTCATAACTCTGGTCGACTACGTTTCAAACATTGCATTAGCCTTATCCAGATACATCAATTACTCGATTGGAGAATCATACTGGTCGACTGGTTTGCTTGAAATCATAAATATGGCATATAAACACTTAGAAAATATTTTAGAACTATTTTAAAATATTTTATGTCTATTCTTAAGTGTGTGTGATCTTCAATCAAGGCTTTAACATGACAAGGAAAATAAAAATTACATCAAGCATAGACTTTACAATCAAGCACATGATGTATCCTTGATACTTTGAGCTCATGGTCTTACTTCCTTTGATTCACGGCCTTGATGAACTTACTTTAGTTTTGAGTGCTTCTTGATTTATTTGAAATGCATATACATGTACTCATATCTTCTTAGATGACATGTTTGCTCATCATCAAAACTACATGTGATGACTCAATATCCTAACAATACTCTATAATATTAATACACTGCCCCCTCAATATTCAACCAGCTTTTGACATATGAAAACTTACAATTTTTAAAAAATCAATGTTATATTTTATAAATATCACATATAAGGACAGAATACGTGCACATTGTCGATACTTACACATCCATATTCTCATCCCGTTATGGGTGGTAAGAGAACACTTTTCTTGTCATAATCTCCATACGATGATACTCTTGATTTGGAGAAGACATAAATCATGTCGAGTTGTTCTCCAACTCGAGTATGCGGGCGAATGTGCCGTGTGCTTTAGACACCCGGGTATTGATCATGCTATCCTTTTCTATGAAAATTTCAATTGACATTTGAAATTCCCTCAAGTTGAAAAGTATTTTATCACCATTATCGGAGATAAGCACATCTATACTCGTGTGCTTTGTTACGGGCCAGTTGCACACTAGTTTATGAGAATATTAGAAATAACCCATGCACAATACATGTGGATCACAGAAAACACCCACACAGGATGCATGACCCATGCACAGATGAAAAGGAGAGAGAAGTGTCGGTGTGTGTGCGTGTATCGTCGGGGGGCACACGGGAGAAAAGCAATGGTTAAAGTACAAAAACATGGGATGAAGGGAAAAAAAGAACAATGGCAAACCCGTAAAAATGGGGAAGGGAAGGGTTTTCAGGTTCGTGAAAGGCAATGTCAAACATGTAAATAACGGGGCTTTGGGGGTTTTCTTTGAGGGATGATATGTCATCCTAAGTAGCACCCCTCTTTGGATGCCACATTGGACAACCGTCACATCAATCTCCCTCAATTGTATAATAGACTACGAATAACCCGTGCAAATAGCGAACGAGGAACAAAAAAATCCACGTACAGAATGTGGGACCCACGAACCGGGATACTTGAGATAGAAGAGTGGGTGTAACTGTGGGGATTGTTGGGGGAGGGGTAAAAGAGGTAAAAATCTCAATGGTAAACAAGTAAATTTGGGGGGTCAAAGGAGGAAAATGTCAATGTCAACCTTGTAAATAGAGGTGGACCAAGAGGGAAAGTTTGGGGGGTGTTGATGTGGCATTGCCACATAGAGCACATGTCACACCAACATCCCTCATTTGTATAATAGATTCATGTCGATTGATTTTTGGTGGCCTTGTATGTCCGATCACATAGTTCGGTATATATTGACGGTCTCCTAACCATTTTGGCTCAATGGTCCCTCCCACATATTTCGGGACATTACTGTCACCAACCACTAAATTTCCATTAACATAACAAGTGACAAAAATGCGATCACTGGGCATTGTTATAAACATGTACAAACAACATCACAATTATGCACTACTTATATTTATATTTTACATCACATTTATGTAAAATCTAGGTACATTTTTTATCTTGACCAAAGTTTCATATCAATTATATACGAATGATATACTTCAAAGAACAAATTAATATAAAAATTTCAACCAAATCACATAATAATATTTCCTTAAAGAGATTGATAAGAGATTGAAAAGAGATTGAAGGAAAAACTTTGCAATGATGTGGAATGGGAAAAATCAAGTCGGATGCAGTTGGTTAGTGGTTTCTCTGGCAGTGATGGAACAGATCAGGTAATTTTTGGCTGTGAGGGGTTGAATCAAGAGGCATTGGAGTGTTCGAAAGAGGCATCATCTACGTGTTGCTGAAAAACGAGAAGAGGAGGCTCGGGTGTTTTGTTTAGAAAGGAGAAGAGCGACTGCTAAATGTGAGCACTTTATTGTCAATTGGTCGGGTTGTCAATCTTGACCAATTCAAAAAGAGACCACTGACTACACTTTGTTATACAATTCAAAAAGGGCTAATGCTCTCTGCACCTCAAACTGAGGTGCAGGGAAAGGACACTTTATTAAAATTAGAAAAAAAATCAATTCTTTGGGTCACTTCTCAACTAATCTCCCTCATTTCCTTCCCATTTAAAGCCAACGTCACATCTCTGCGCCTCAGCACAATTCTCTTCAAAAAGAAGCCCATGACTACACATGGGCTGGGTTGCCAGCCCCATCAAATCAAAATACATATGAGATTTCAATTTTATCGGTTTGACAACTTCGCTCTAATCCAAACTCTATACAAATAGTGCTGAGTCACCTCTAAGATGCTGACGTGCCAAATACAGATCGAGTTTAATAAATATTTTTTAGTTTGGCCGATTTTCAGAATTATTTTTGTTATGAATAGGACCCATTGGGCCTATTGGGTATCCACCCACATGAGTACCCATTATGAATACTATATAAAGGAGGCTAGGGGTTTCCTAGCCTCAACCTTCTCCAAACCTGTTTCTCGTTCACAACACGTTATCAGCACGATCACGCTCGATGGAAGAAGCGACGGCTCGTGAGAGGAAGGCGCCCGGCGGAAGCTCCGTCAAATTTTTTCGCGACGCAAAGTTTCGTAAGACGACGCGGATTCTTCGGGCATCCTTCATCAAACGTCGCTAGATCTGGAGGACGGATCTAGTGGGTAAGCCTAAACAATTTTCTAGATCTAATACAAATTTTTTGTGATCTAGATATCAAAAATATAATTGTTTATGCATGGATCTAAATTATTTGATCAAAAACTTGATTGTTTATATGCAAAATCACCGTTTTTACATTAAAAAACTAATTTTTTATTAGATATAACTTCGATTTAAAGTCTAAAATTGCCTTTTTTAGATAAAAATCTGTTTTTAATAGATTTACCAAAAGGGGGGTTTTTTTCCTTCTTGCCCTAGCCGCCGCCTCTGGCGGTGGCCACCGGCAGGCCGCCCCCCTAAAGGGGGGCGCTGCCGCCGCCGGGCCCCCCCTGAAGGGGGGCGCCGCCGGCCCGCCCTCCTGAGGGGGGCTCTGCCGCCGGTAGGCCCCTAAAGGGGGGCCACCCCCTGAAGGGGGGCGCCGGCGGGCCCCTCCTGAAGGGGGGGCGCTGCCACCGGCGGGCCCCCCTGAAGGGGGGGGCACCGGCGGGCCCCCCTGAAGGGGGGCGCCGCAGGCCCACCCCCCTGAGGGGGGCGCTGCCGCCGGCAGGCCCCCCTGACGTGGGGCGCCGGGCAGGCCCCCCCCGAAGGGGGGCGCCGGGCAGGCCGCCCCCCTGAACGGGGGCGCCGGCGGCGCCGCGCCGCCGCCTACGGGCGGCGGCCGTCATCCCTCCTCCTCTCCCGCATTGAAACCCTAGGGAAACCCTAGGTCTTGGGGAGATGGGCCTTTTTAGGCCCAATAATGAAAAATAAATGGATATTTAAATTAAATTTTAATTCCAGCCCATTGAGTTTCTACCCAAATTGGGCCCAGAATTGATCTTTAATTTATTTCTCTAAAATTTTATTATAATTCCCGAAAAATTCTGGATAAATCCAGAAAATCAGGGAAAATCAGGGGATGGGGATTTAAGCATTAATACCCCCTTTTGAGGGTATTGAGGGCAAGTTATAAATATGTTCATAAAAGGGCTATTCAGCTATTGATTAAAGATTTTCTTCTTTTGTCTTTTTCTGATTAATTATCTGTGTAAATCATCACCGCATTTTGTTGGATTATTTGATTAGTATTAAACGAAAAGTTTTCTCTTCAATTTTTTAATGCTAAGTGATGTTGCATACTTTTCATTGCCCGTTGCATGATTCAACATTTAATATTATTACATGTCTGTGATAATTAAATGAATGTGTAGAAAATTATATGCATGCCGCATATTTAATGATTTCTGTTATGTACATTTTATTGAGCATGCTAAAATCATTTTGATATAGTTTAACGCCTATAGCTAGACCATATATCTGCGATGAGATTATTTAAATGCCTGCAGCATATAAATAGCATGTGTATACATCATACTTGTTTCAATTCAGATTAATTGAGCATAATTTTTAGTTTACAAGCTTTATATTATATGTATGATGGGCTCATGATATGACGATATTTATGACAACAAGACAATCATGATTTCAAAAAGTTTTAACATCATATCCACTTTGACAAAATGAACCTGAAGTTCAAAATCAAATCAAAAGTCAGCACCCTTTCCCCTAATAAAATAAATATCAACAAAAACGATGGCTTATACGAAAACCATTTATGCGATCTTTTTAGAGATGCGCATTTTGCGGTAAATATTGACACCAGCAGTTGTCATAACACCGCTAAACTCTTTTAGAGTCATCTCACTTTACAATGTATGATTTTTGAATCCACCCCTTACTTTTAAGTGTACGCCCGAAGTCGTGACTTAATAGATAAGTGAGAAATTATAAATTTCATAGCCACATATTTGTTTTCCCCTCTGAGCATGATAAACTATCCACATAAAAATTGAACGACTCAAGTAAATGGCCTGAAGCTATACTCGAGCATTCAAATAGACTTTTTAAAAGTCTCTAATTAATTAGAAAAGTGGAAGTATAAAATAATTTGCTCAAACCCCTGCTTATGTCTCCTTAGCAAGACTAATTTTCATTGTCCTTTATAAATAAGGAATATTGAAATCAGGGGAAGTTCAGGATCAACCATGAGCTGAAATAAAAATAAGGAAAACTTAAAACAGGGGACGTCTTGAATTAAATGGGAAATGGAAGATATGATATACCTCGACGTGGAGTAAGCAATGGCAAGCCAATATCAGACCAGAAGTTCTGATAAGAGCCATAATGTTTTTTCAAACATGAATGTGCATAAAAATACATACATATCTAGTCAAAACGACGAAAGTCCAATTGACCTTATGTATATTTAGCTACTCCCCGAGGACAAATAAACTTCGAAATCAAATATAATCTGTTGTCATAACATAAGTCTTAATGAGCATGATTATTGTTGTATGTTTTCAAGAGCACACATCACACTATGTCACTTGTGGACTTAACAAAATCATCAGTATTATTCTCTTGTAGTTTTAATACATTTTATTTTACTGCGAATGTTTTGCTATCTTGAATACCCCTAAAAATAAAATGAGGATGCCATATACTCTCAGAAACTTATACAGTTTCAAAGGATATTCGTCAAAACGAAATCCCTAATGACTCAAGATATAAATGAAGCCTGAAGCTTTGTCCCATAATGATCCGCACAATAGTCAATGTGAAGATGTAATCCTTCACAGTTTGAACACAGTTCAACTGTTACCGGACAAAAATTAACTTGAGCATTTTTTGGACTTTTCAAAAGTCCCACATAAATTCAAAAAGAGGAATTATTTTGGAACACCAGAAGTGCCCAGAATCGACCAATTTTGGATCGATATCACCCTGTATTAATGATGCAAGACATCATCAACCAGACGAACCCGAAGATTCTTCAAAAAGAGTGAAACTTTCATTGTCCTATTCAAAAGGGGAAAATGATAATGAGATCATCTCCATTCACATGGACATTGACTCTCCCCACTTCCTCAAACGAATTTAAGATGATATACTATCATCATTAAAGATAATGAAGACCTTTAGGTCTCTTGAGAGTATTTAAGGGATATAAATAGGCTTCGTCCACTCCCTTAATAGGACTGATGATGTACCTTTGGTGTACTCATCAATATATCCTCTAAAAATGGTCATTATCCAACCACAATTTTTTTAAAATAGTGGTAACTGTGGATAAAAATGGGAAATAATAAATAATTAGCTACAGTGGTTACGTACACTCAGCTAAACACACCATTAGAATCTTTTTATATGAGTCTGATCAACTACATATAAATATTTTCTAAGAATGGGTTTAGAGCACATCTTAAAGATGGTACGTTCGCAACACTGTGTATGTGTTCCTGAAGAAACACTACATAAACCGTCATGATGCCATAAAGAGAACACATTCATCAGGACTAACCAACTTTGATGAATAGATTCCAAAATCTCGTATGAGTAAGGCATTAGTACACATCTTATAGATTGTGTATTGATGGTAATAAGGATCCTGATGATCCTTCGATTCTCTATTTGGTTCAAATCATCTATGAGCCTGAAGCTCAAATTGACCATTTAAAAAGTAAATACATATGATCTGATTATAATCAGACTGACAATTTAAATATTGTCAAAACTTTCACATCCCTGCTACTAAAAATCCAGCTAGGATTGACATACCAAATATAATGGATGCAATCCACCAGTAGCAGAAGTGGATGCCCTTAAGAGATGAGAGGACATACCACTAGGCTCCAAAGAGAAAAATCTACTCCTGGAGACCGAAAAAGCAATACCACCACAGGAAAGTGAGCTCAAATCCAGAACCTTATTGAAACTTGGTTGCTAAGGACCAATTCTGGATCTGTCCATATTCTTTACCCGTCCCAGAACCTTCACTTCTTTAACGCGTCGTGAAGGAGACACCTCTGGGAGAAATCAAATGATTATAGTACGTACGGGGTGAGTTTTGGGCAAGAAAGAACACATTTTGTCGACAAATTCTCTCATATTTCACTTTGCCAGTTAATATCGATTCCACAACTCTGCTTTGCCTGAAGCAAAGTGTAACGACTGGTTCTTCATGTATTTGGATTATCTATATTATATATATGTTTTGGTGGATTTTCTCCTTATGTGTGGTTTCCGTCTCCGTAGCTTTCGTTTTCGTTCGTTTCGTTGTGATTTCCTAGCCTCTTCCTTAAATCGTTGATCTTGGAGTAAGTCACTCATGAAGAACTTCAAATCGCTCATATTTTAGAGTTAGAGTGATCTTAGAAGCCATAGAAATCTTCCCGAAGCTTCGCGCTTCAATTCGGCACTTTTCGTGCACTTTAGTTGGTTCAAGAAGGGGAACCAACCGACTAGATTGAGATCTAGTCGGTCGGTAACTCTTCTCAAACCGACTAGTTCATTTAAATCAATAATCCAGAGGTTACTGTTTACTCTTAGTCGGTCTAAGAACAACCACCGACCGACTAGATGTGAAACTAGTCGGTCAGAACTTGCTCTCAGACCGACTAGTTCCTTTGATAAATTTCACCTAAGTTACTGTTTACCGTTAGTCGGTCTAAGAACGTCTTTCGGCCGACTAGGTTGCAAACTAGTCGGTCAGCCATTGTTCTTTAACCGACTAATTCATTGACCATTTTGACGACCTGAGTTACTGTTTGCTTTTAGTCGGTCACAGTTGGTCGACCGACCGACTAGTTCTTAAACTAGTCGGTCAACAACTCTTCTTTGACCGACTAACCGCTGTCGTAAACCTAGGGTTTGCCCAGCCGCCACACGAATCCTATTTAAACCCACCCCAATCGTTTTCCTTCTTCTTTCATTTCCTTCTGAGCCTCCTTCTTCCCCAATACTCACCCAACATTCCCTAGCCCTCCTCCTTCATCCCCGGAGCCCCCTCACCCCCTCCTTGCGCCGGCCACCTCCCCTAGGCCACCGGCCAACCCCCAAAACCCCAAATCCCAATTTCTCCGAGGTTTTCTCGCCGTTTCCAGATCTGAGCCATAGTTTCCCGGATCGTTCTTCCGTCGTCGTGCTTGCTCGGCATCGTTCTTCCGCTAACGATTCGGTAATAACTCGATCCTATAATATACTCATAACCCATATGTGATTTTTGTTAAACCCTAATAAAAATGGTTATTGTTTTGATGATTGTTTCTCCATAACAACGACATTCCCCGTAGATTAGCGATTGTGAGACGAACCTTCGCGATCGTCATCCTCGGTGCTAGGCAAGTGAAACTTGCCACTTAGGGTTTTAGGCCAAACCTTAGGCCATTTCCTTGTTTTAGCGTAAAAGAGACTAGGCAGTGAAAGGATAGCTGCCTAGACGCCCTTTGATCTAGCTTGACAACGAAGCTAGATCCGTCACCCTCATCATGCTTGTATGTCATGTTTAATTTCAATTAACGGTACGCGAATATCTGTTCATGTCATTGCATACATTGATTGTTCATCGTGATTGCGTAGCACACGCTACTTTAAAATGTAAGCTGCGGCGAGTAGGATTTTGACTCCTACACAGTGATCAAGGCTAGGTGCACCCCTATGCCAAATACACTTCCTGGCTCGTGATCCAGAAACGAGCACAGTGTGTTGCTAATCCTAACGCTCGATACACGTGGAGGGGTAGGGTTAAATGGTCGCTTGAGCTTAGGAGTTGGCACGATCAGTCACTCTAGCCAAAAGACGGAAACTCTGAGCACAAAGTGAAAATCGTGATAAGTGATTCGTGATATGTGGAAATCGTGATAAGTGATTCGTGAATTAGTGATTTGGTAGCTTTTGCAACATCGTGCGTGCTTGTCCCTTCTTGTCCTTTTTAACTATTGCATCATACTTAAATGTCATGTCATTGCATCCTACTTGAACTGTTAGGTTGTTAGTTTACTTTCAGTTTCCTTGCACAAGTCTTTTAGACTTGCTGACATGTGCCCCTCTCTCTTTTGGGTGACACATGTTAGATCCTGAGCCAGAGTTCGTTGGAGAGGACGTGGTGTTTGCTGACACCGAGTCAGGACCCGCGTTTGCTGAGGAGGAGTACGTGGACACCGGGGACCAGTCCTAGTGTCTTCGTTGAGCTTTCCCTTTTATTTTAGACTGTTGTAGTTGTCGGTGCGTAGCACCAATACTTTGTTATGTTGTCGTTTTGTTGGCCATGTTTTGGGCCTTTAGACTCTTTCCTTTAGCCTGGTGGCTTTTCTGGATGTTGAACTTATTTTAATGTTGGACAATTCTGATATTTGAGATTTTATTTCTGTCTCTCTTGTGTTATTATCTTTGTTCTGTTCGTGGTTACCGGGACCTGCATTTAATTTAGTGACGCTTATCAGGCGTGTAGCTTCACAGCTCCACGTTTGAGCGGACCTTCTCACGTCTCGCCTCCATTTTAGGGAAGCGGGGCGTGACAGGTTTTGTTGGTGGCCCATGCAGGTCCTCTTCTATAACTGCGATTATCGGAATAACGATAATAATATTAGAATGTCCAATAAACTAAGTTCGACATCCGAGTCATAAGCTATGAGTCTAATCTGTTTCGTTTTCTGTGTCATTAGATGGCAGGAAGGCGATTTACCCGTGGTGGTGGTAGCGCACCCCCTCATGACGAGGAGCCTGAGCGGGAGCCCACCAATGGGGAGATGATGCAGATAATGCTTCAGATGATGCAGGTGCAGCAGGGCGTGCTCCTGCAAGTCCAGAATGCTCCAGTTGCTCGAGCTGCTCGGGCAATCCAGGATGCCCCTCGCTCCGAGCCGGGAGCGAAGCAATTTCGGGAGCTGGGTCCCGCTTATTTTGATGGGTCTGAGGGTCCTCTAGCTGCCGATGAGTGGATTCGGAACATTGAGGATAACTTGAAGATGGTCAAGATCAGCCCGGCTGGATGGGTTGATTTGGCGAAGCGGCAACTCAAGGACAATGCTCGAAACTGGTGGGATGCGGAAGAGAAGATGCTGGTGGAGCCGATAGCTTAGGCTACCTTTAAGTCCAGGTTCGATGAGGAGTTCTTTCCGAAGGCTGCTAGGAAGGAGATGCTGCAGCGCTTTATTGATCTGAAGCAAGGGAGCTTGACGGTGGACCAGTACCACCAGGAGTTCACCAGGCTGAGTCGGTTCGCACCGAAGATGGTGCAGGATGCTAATGAGAGTGCTCAGAGGTTCCTGCAGGGACTTGCTTTGGAGCTTCAGAGTTTCGTGTCTTCTTCTGATCTGGAGTCTTACCAGAAGGTTCTGGTGGCTGCGAGGAGGCAGGAGCTGAACCTGAGCCAGAGGAGGGGACATGTTGCTGGAGCTGGGAAGAGGCCTATGGAGCAGGCCAGGGCAGTGACGAGACCAGGATTCAGGCCCAACCAGCCAGCTCAGTTCAAGAGGCCAGGTGGGCCTGTTCTGAAGACTTGCAATCATTGTGGCAAGCCGGGTCATATGAAGGACCAGTGCCTGAGGCTTTTGGGTCAGTGTTTGGGCTGTGGTGATGCTTCACATTCTCTGAAGGATTGTCCGAGTATCAAGCAGCCTTGGAGGGCACCGGTTGCAGCACAGCCCTTGCAGCAGAGAGCGCCTGTTCCTGTTGGACGTGGAGCAGCTCTTGTCCCACAGAGGCAGGCTTTTCAGCAGGCTTTTCCGCCAAGGAGGCAGGCTTTTCTGATGACCGAGGTGGAGAGCATGGCTGTGGATGAGGTTATCGCAGGTAATCCTTAATCTAGCTGTTTTCTTTCCTTAGTTAGTTTTAGTTATTAGATCATGTTTGGTCGCTTGCATATGATTGGTTGCTAGAATAGGATTTGATTGTTAAATTGCTTGTTAAGGTGTGATTTTGGTGTGCACATTTCCTGCACGAGTCCTCTTTGACTCAGGTGCATCGATGTGCATTATTTCCCAGAGCTTCGTGGAGAAGCATTCCTTGGCGACGTCCCCTCTTCAGAGGAGTTGGAATATCGTTACAGGGAATGGCGTGATCTCGGTGCATCGTGGTTGCAATTCTTGCCCGTGGGTGGTTTGTGGACATGAGCTTTACGCTGATTTCATTGTCCACGACATCATCAACTATGATGCGGTCCTTGGGATGGATTGGCTTGCGAGCTTCTATGCTACGATCGACTGTCGGAGGAAGAAGGTGGTGTTCGAGATTCCCGGACATCCAGTATTTGAGTTCAGCCGGGGTAGCAGTTCGCTCGGCCCGGTCAGGTTTCGGGCCAGGCCGATGGGGTTTGTGGCTATGTAGATGGAGCAGGAGGGGCCTGCTGTAGTGCGAGACTTCGATGACGTCTTCCCCGAGGAGATGTCTGGATTGCCACCCGATCGAGCTCTCGAATTTTCGATTGATCTTATTCCGGGAGCGCAGCCGATTTCGAAAGCACCTTACCGTATGGCACCCGCTGAGTTGGAGGAATTGCGGAAGCAGCTGGATGAGCTTTTGCAGAAGGGTTATATCAATCCTAGTGTGTCTCCGTGGGGAGCACCGGTGCTGCTGGTGAAGAAGAAGGATGGTTCGCGTCGCATGTGCGTGGACTACAGGGAGATGAATGCGGTGACCATCAAGAATAAATACCCGTTGCCTCGCATCGATGATATTTTTGATCAGCTTGGAGGTTCGAGGGTGTTTTCGAAGTTGGATTTGAGGAGTGGTTATCATCAGCTGAAGGTGAAGAAGGAAGATGTTCCGAAGACAGCATTCAGGACGAAGTATGGACACTACGAGTTTGTGGTTATGCCTTTCGGTGTAACCAATGCACCCGCAGTTTTCATGAATCTAATGAATCTGATCTTCTATGACTTTTTAGACAAGTTTGTCGTTATCTTTATTGACGACATTCTGATCTATTCAAAGTCGGAGGAGGAGCATGCCTCGCACTTGAGGACGGTGTTGGAGATTTTGAGGAGGCATCGTTTGTATGCTAAGTTTTCGAAGTGCGAGTTTTGGCTGGACAGAGTTGCTTTTCTCGGGCATGTGGTGACTGGAGATGGTATTTCAGTGGATCCCGAGAAGATCAAGGCTATTTGGGAGTGGCCCGTTCCGCAGTCAGCATCTGAGATCCGGAGTTTCCTTGGACTTGCTGGTTATTATCGGCGCTTCATTAAGGACTTTTCTCGTATTGCGAGCCGATGACCAGATTGACGCGGAAGGATGTACCTTTTGTTTGGTCGGGTGATTGTGAGAATGCCTTCGGTGTCCTGAGGGAGAGATTGACGACTGCCCCTATTCTTGTTGTGCCTGATCACAGTGGAGGATTTGAGATCTTTTGCGATGCTTCTGGCAAGGGTCTCGGTTGTGTGTTGCATCAGCACGGGCATGTTGTGGCATATGCTTCGCGTCAGCTCAAGACTCATGAGAAGAATTACCCGACGCATGACTTGGAGTTGGCTGCTGTCGTGTTTGCGCTCAAGATTTGGAGGCACTTCCTGCTGAGTGAGAAAGTGAAGATCTTCACCGATCACAAAAGCTTGAAGTATAGTTTTACTCAGAAGGAGCTCAACATGTGACAGCGTCGATGGTTGGAGCTCATGGCGGATTATGAGATTGATTTGCAGTATCACCCTGGCAAGGTGAATGTGGTTCCCAATGCGCTGAGTAGGCTTCCAGCGGTGATGTTGTTGACTTCGCAGTGGAGATTGCAGCAGGATTTTTGCGAGTCTGGATTTGAGATTGTTCTTCCTGGAGAGGCCTCTTCGTTGATGAGTATGCAGATTCAGTCGACGATCGTGGATCGGATCAAGGCTGGTCAGGCTGAGGATCCAAAGCTGGTGAAGATTCAGGAGCAGGTGGAAGCCGGTCTGCGGACTGACTTCTTGATTCATGAGGATGGCTCACTGAGGTTTGGAGCTAGGTTGTGTGTGCCAGCTGGGGATGTTAGAGAGGAGTTGTTGGTGGAGGCACACAGTTCGCCGTATTCTGTGCATCCTGGTGGGACCAAGATGTACAAGGATCTTCGTCTGAACTATTGGTGGCATGGTATGAAGAGGAGTGTGGCTCGGAGTGTAGCCAAGTGCTTGGTTTGCCAGCAGGTAAAGGCGGAGCATCAGCGTACGGTAGGGTTGCTACAACCGCTTCCGATTCCGAAGTGGAAATGGCAACACATCACTTTGGATTTCGTGACTGGACTACCTCAGAGTCCGAAGCAGAATGACGCGATTTGGGCGATCGTAGACTTGAGCAAGTGGAGCATTCTGGACTTGCAGAAGCACGCCCTGCTGCACCTGCATCATCTGCAGCATCATCCGCATCATCTCACCGCTGGTGGGTTCCCGCTCAGGCTCCTCATCATGAGGGAGCGCACCACTGCCCCCACCACGGGTGAAACGCCTTCTTGCCATCTATTGACACAGAAAACGAATCAGATTAGACTCATAGCTTATGACTCGGACGCCGAACTTAGTTTATTGGACATTCTAATATTATTATCGCTATTCCAAAGATCGCAGTTACAGAAGGACCTGCATGGGCCACCACTAAAACCTGTCACGACCCGCTTCCCTAAAATGGAGGCGAGACGTGAAAAGGTCCGCACGAGAGTGGAGCTGTGAAGCCCCAAACCCGATAAGCGTCAATAAAATATAAGCAGGTCCCTGTAACCACAACAGAATAACAATAATAACACAAGGTGAGACTGAAATAAAATCTCACATCTCAAAAATTGTCCAACATGAGAATAAGTCCAACATCCAGAAAAGCCACCAGGCTAAAAGAAAAGAGTCTAAGGCCCAGAACAAGGCCAACAAAAGCAACGACATAACGAAGTATAGGTGCTACGCACCGACAACAAAACAACTGTCTAACAAAAGTAAAACGCAACGAAGACACTAGGACTGGTCCCCAGTGTCCACGTACTCCCCGTCAAACACAAGCTCGGGCTCGGCGTCAGCAAACACCTCGTCCTCAACAAGGTACTCAGGCTCGGGATCTAACATGTGTCACCCAAAAGAGTAAAGGGGCACATGTCAGCAAGTCTAAAAGACTTGGGCAAGGAAACTGAAAGTAAGGCAACTAGCAACCTAGCAGTTTAGTATGCATGACATGGCAGTTATAACATGAGTGCACAATCAAGACATGGCAAGACAATTTGTACAAGAGAACAATCATCGGGACAAGACAAGACAGGACAAGAGTAGCCAAGCTACTATCAATTCCAATCAATTCACTATTCACGTTGTTTGTAGATGTTTACGCCTTACAGCTGAATGGTTTCACATTCGCTGATTGGCCGCTTAACATCTACCCCACCCCAGAGTTTACGCCTTACCACTGCAGTTGCTGATCGAGCAGACTCCCAGTTGATTGGTCGCTTAACTCTTACCCCCAATACCCACACGTAATGGAGCCAGGGTCCCCGCACATGGAGCTCAGCTAGTGAGCCTGGGGTTGCCCCGCACGTGAGCTCGCATTCTTAAACATTTGGCGTAGGGGTGCACCTAGCCGAAAACACGCAATTCGGGCATTGGCTATCAACCAACACATGGCCCGCTTCTGGAACACGAGCCAGGAACACAAGCAATGTAGCAAAGCTACGCAGTCACTGAATTACATGAAGGATGCAATGACATGACAATTAATTTGCGTACCGATAATGGAAAGTAAACGTGACATGGTAATTGTGCGACATGCTAAATGTCGGAACTAGCTTCGTTGTCAAGCTAGTTCCCCAACTTGCGCCTAGGCGAGTATCATTTCGTCGCCTAGCCTCTTTTACGCCTACAACAAGCAAAGTGGCCTAAAACATGGCCTAAACCCTAAGTGGCAAGTTTCACTTGCCTAGCATCGGGGATGACGACCACTTCGTCACACGGATGCTAATCTACGGGGAAATCGCTGTTAAGGGGAAACAAACATCAAACAACATGAAATATTATTAGGGTTTCATAAAAATATAAATATGTTATGAAAACAACGGTAGATCGATTTCTTACCGAGAGGAGGCGGAAGAAACACTCCGGGGAACCCTAGGTTCAGATCTGGAAGCAAATGGAGAAGTTTGGAGAAACTAGGGTTTTGGGGGATTTGGGGATTTTGATGGATTTGGTGAGATTTTGGGGAAGATGAGAGGTAGATAGAGTGGATGGATGGTTTGGATGATGGATTTAGGGCTTGGAATGAAGGAATAGGGCTTGGAGGAAGATGGGGGCTCAAAGGGGAAGATTTTAGGGTTTTGGGTCGTGTTGAGGAAGAAGAAAACGTTTGGGTTGGGTTTAAATAGGCTAGGCTGGCGGCTGCCCAGAAATTAGGGTTTTAACACTGGTTAGTCGGTCAAAGAACAACCACTGACCGACTAGTTTGGCAACTAGTCGGTCGGTCGACCAACTCAGACCGACTAAGTGTAAACAGTAACTCCTGAACGAAATTAGGATTTAGAGTTAGTCGGTCCATGAACAAATACTGACCGACTAGTTTAGCATCTAGTCGGTCGATGCACGTTCTTAGACCGACTAAGAGTGAACAGTATGATACCAAAAATAAAATGATGAGTTAGTCGGTTAAAGAAGCATTGCTGACCGACTAGTTTGCAACCTAGTCGGTCAACCAACCTTCTTAGACCGACTAACGATAAACAGTAACTCCCTAAGAAATTTAGATAGCCCATTAGTCGGTCCAAGAAGGATTGCCGACCGACTGGATCGTCATCTAGTCGGTCGGTGCCCCTTCTTATACCGGCTAATGAGCACAAAAAGTTCCGATATGGAGCGCGGGGCCCCGGGATCGATTCCTAAGACTCCTAGGCTTGATCTAATAGTTAGATATGACCGTTATGAAGCCCGTCACGAATGACGTACTTCGAAATCGACGATCCTAAGGAAGAAACGAGAAAATACGACGAATCGATCGAAAATGAAAACTACGGAGACGAAAACCACGCATGAGGAGAAAATCCACCAAAACATATATTATATTATATTAAATCCAGATACATGAAAAGCAGTCGTTACATCCTCCCCAACTTAAGAAAAATTCCGTCCTCGGAATTTCCGATACTCATGAGTCCGGAAACAAAAGTGGGAAACGCTCTCGCATCTCATCCTCATTCTCCCAAGTAGACTCTCCAGGTGAGCCGTGTCGCCACATCACCCTCACAAGATTGACAATCTTGTTCCGAAGCGATTTCTGACGCCTGTCCAGAATCTGCACTGGATGCTGGTCATACGTCAAATCGGGGCGAACGGTAATCTCCGAAAAATCCACCGCATGAGACGGATCGCTAATGTATCGACGAAGCTGCGACACATGGAAAACATTGTGAACTCCTTCCAAAGATGGCGGCAAGGCCAAGCGATAAGCTACCTCGCCAACCCTCTCCAAAACGTCAAACGGTCCAATGTATCGCGGGCTCAACTTCCCACGCTTCCCGAAACGAATCACACCGCGATTTGGGGAAATCTTCAAGAACACATGGTCGCCCGGCTGAAACTCCAAAGGACGACGTTTAGCATCCGCCCAATGCTTAAAACGGTCCTGAGCAATCCTCAACCTCTCCCGAATATTCCTGACGATCTCCACGGCCTCCACGATCATCTCAGGTCCCAACAACTCCCGATCACCAATGTCATCCCAACTCAATGGCGATCGACATTTCCTCCCATAAAGAGCGGCGAAAGGCGCCATGCCAATACTCGCCTGGAAGCTGTTGTTGTAAGAAAACTCTACCAGATGTAGATGGTCCTCCCACGAACCCTTGAAATCCAACATGCACGCCCTTTGCATGTCTTCCAAAATCTGAATCGTCCTCTCGGACTGGCCATCCGTCTGCGGATGGTACGCCGTGCTGAAACTCAGACGCGTACCCAAGCTCTTCTGCAAACTCTGCCAGAACTGAGATGTGAACCTCGTGTCTCTGTCCGACACGATACTCACGGGGACTCCATGAAGTCGCACGACCTCCTGCACGATTCACGTTACATCACTATCCACACCAGGAAAAGGAAATAAAACGGAGAGTAAAAGAATTTTACCTCCATATATCTCCTCGCTAGCGCCTCAGTGGACTGTCCCACTCGGAACGGAATAAAGTGCGCAGATTTGGTCAATCGATCTACGATCACCCAAATCGCGTCATTCTGCTTCGGACTCCGAGGTAGTCCAGTCACGAAATCCATAGTGATGTGCTGCCACTTCCACTCCGGAATCGGAAGCGGTTGTAGCAACCCGGCCGAACGCTGATGCTCCGCCTTCACTTGTTGGCAAACCAAGCACTTGGCTACACTCCGAGCCACGCTCCTCTTCATACCATGCCACCAATAATTTAGACGAAGATCCTGGTACATCTTGGTGCCACCAGGATGCACAGAATACGGCGAACTGTGTGCCTCCACCATCAGCTCCTCTCTGATATCCCCAGCCGGCACACACAACCTGGCTCCAAACCTCAGCGAGCCATCCTCATGAATCAAAAAGTCAGTCCGCAGACCGGCTTCCACCTGCTCCCGAATCTTCACCAGCTTCGGATCCTCAGCCTGGCCAGCCTTAATCCGATCCACGATCGTCGACTGTACCTGCATGTACATCAACGACGAATCCTCCCCAGGAAGAACAATCTCCACGCCAGACTCGCAAAAATCCTGCTGCAATCTCCACTGCGAGGTCAAAATCATCACCGCTGGAAGCCTACTCAGCGCATCCGGAACCACATTCACCTTGCCAGGGTGAAACTGCAAATCAATCTCATAATCCGCCATCAGCTCCAACCATCGACGCTGTCGCATGTTGAGCTCCTTCTGAGTGAAAATATACTTCAAGCTTTTGTGATCGGTGAAAATTTTCACTTTCTCACTCAGCAAGAAGTGCCTCCAAATCTTAAGAGCAAACACAACGGCAGCCAACTCCAAATCATGCGTCGGATAATTCTTCTCATGAACCTTAAGCTGACGAGACGCATACGCCACAACATGACCGTGCTGATGCAACACACAACCGAGATCCTTGCCAGAAGCATCGTAAAAGATCTCAAATCCACCGCTGCGATCAGGCACAACAAGAATAGGGGCAGTCGTCAACCTCTCCTTCAGAACACCAAAAGCACTCTCGCAATCAACCGACCAAACAAAAGCAACATCCTTCCGCGTCAACCTGGTCATCGGCTCAGCAATACGGGAAAAGTCCTTAATGAATCGCCGATAATAACCAGCAAGTCCATGGAAACTCCGAATCTCAGACGCAGACGACGGAACATGCCACTCCCTGATGGCCCTAATCTTCTCGGGATCCACTGAAATACCATCTCTAGTCACCACATGCCCGAGAAAAGCAACTCGATCCAGCCAAAACTCGCACTTCGAAAACTTAGCATACAACCGATGCTTCCTCAAAATCTCCAACACCGTCCTTAAGTGCGAGGCATGCTCTTCCTCCGACTTCGAATAGATCAGAATGTCGTCGATAAAGATAACGACAAACTTATCCAAAAATTCGTAGAAAATCAGGTTCATCAGATTCATGAAAACTGCGGGCGCGTTAGTTACGCCGAAAGGCATAACCACGAACTCATAGTGTCCATACTTCGTCCTGAACGCTGTCTTCGGAACATCATCCTTCTTCACCTTCAACTGATGGTAACCACTCCTCAGATCCAATTTAGAAAACACCCTCGAACCTCCAAGCTGATCAAAAATATCATCGATGCGAGGCAACGGGTATTTATTCTTAATGGTCACCGCATTCAACTCCCGATAGTCCACGCACATGCGACGCGAACCATCCTTCTTCTTCACCAGCAACACCGGTGCTCCCCACGGAGACACACTAGGATTAATATAACCCTTCTGCAAAAGCTCATCCAACTGCTTCCGCAACTCCTCCAATTCTGCAGGTGCCATACGATACGGCGCCTTCGAAATCGGCTGCGCACCTGGAACGAGGTCAATAGAAAATTCCAGAGCTCGATCAGGTGGCAAACCAGACATCTCCTCGGGGAAGACGTCGCCAAAATCACGCACCACAGCTGGCCACTCCAGCTCCATCTGCATAGCCACAGCCTCCACCGGCCTGGCCCGAAATCTGACAGGACCAAGCGAACTGCTACCACGACTGAACTCAAAGACTGGATGTCCGGGAATCTCGAACACCACCTTCTTCCTCCGACAGTCGATCGTAGCATAGAAGCTCGCAAGCCAGTCCATCCCAAGAACTGCATCATAGTTGATGATGTCGTGGACAATGAAATCAGCGAAAAGCTCATGTCCACAGACCACCAACGAGCAAGAATTGCAACCACGATGCACCGAGACCACGCCATTCCCTGTAACGATATTCCAACTCCTTGGAAGAGGGGACGTCGACAAGGAATGCCTCTCCACGAAGCTCCGAGAAATAATGCACATCGATGCACCAGAGTCAAAGAGGACCCGTGCAGGAAATGTGCACACCAAAACCACACCTAATCAATCAATTAACAATCAAACCCTAGTCTAGCAAACAACCACGTTCAAGCAATCAACATAATCTAACAATCAAAACCAGCTAGGAAAGTAATAGCTAGATTGAGGATTACCTGCGATAACCTCATCCACAGCCTCGCTCTCCACAGCTGTCATCAGAAAAGCCTGCCTCCTCGGCGGAACAGCCTGCCGAAAAGCCTGTCCCTGAGGAACAAGAGCCGCTCCACGTCCAGCAGGAACAGACGCTCGCTGCTGCAACGGCTGAGCTGCAACAGGAGCCCTCCGCAGCTGATTCGCATGCCGACAATCCTTCGCGACATGGGAGGCATCACCGCAAACCAGACACTGGCCTAAAAACTTCCGACACTGGTCCTTGACGTGGCCAGGCTTGCCGCAGAAATGGCAAAACTTCAGAATAGGCCCTCCTGGCCTCTTCAACTGAGCTGACTGATTAGGCCTGAATCCAGGTCTAACCACAGCTCTCGCCTGTTCCACAGGCCTCTTCCCAGCACCAACCAAAGATCCCCTCCTCTGGTTCACGAGCAGCTCCTGCCTCTTGGCAGCGACCAGAACCTTCTGATAAGACTCCCGGTCAGAGGAGGTCACAAAGCTCTGCAGCTCCGAAGCAAGCCCCTGCAGGAACCTCTGAGCTCTCTCCTCAGCGTCCTGCACCATCTTCGGTGCAAACCGACTCAGCCTCATGAACTCCTGGTGGTACTGGTCCACCGACGAACTCCCTTGCTTCAAATCGATAAAACGCTGCAGCATCTCTTCCCTGGCAGCCTTCGGGAAGAACTCACCCTCAAATCTGGCCTTGAAGGTAGCCCAAGCTATCGGCTCCACCAACAACTTCTCTTCCGCATCCCACCAATTCCGAGCATTATCCTTGAGTTGCCTCTTCGCCAAATCAACCCATCCAGCCGGGGTGATCTTGGCCATCTTCAGATTGTCCTCGATATTCCGAATCCACTCATCGGCAGCCAGAGGACCCTCAGAACCACCAAAATATGCGGGACCCAGCTCCTGAAATTGCTTCGCTCCTGGCTCAGAGCGAGGGGCATCCGGAAGAGCCCGGGCAGCTTGAGCAAGTGGAGCATTCTGGACTTGCAGAAGCACGCCCTGCTGCACCTGCATCATCTGCAGCATCATCCGCATCATCTCACCGCTGGTGGGTTCCCGCTCAGGCTCCTCATCATGAGGGAGCGCACCACTGCCCCCACCACGGGTGAAACGCCTTCTTGCCATCTATTGACACAGAAAACGAATCAGATTAGACTCATAGCTTATGACTCGGACGCCAAACTTAGTTTATTGGACATTCTAATATTATTATCGATATTCCAAATATCGCAGTTACAGAAGGATCTGCATGGACCACCACTAAAACCTGTCACGACCCGCTTCCCTAAAATGGAGGCGAGACGTGAAAAGGTCCGCACGAGAGTGGAGCTGTGAAGCCCCAAAACCGATAAGCGTCAATAAAATATAAGCAGTTCCCTGTAACCACAACAGAATAACAATAATAACACAAGGTGAGACTGAAATAAAATCTCACATCTCAAAAATTGTCCAACATGAGAATAAGTCCAACATCCAGAAAAGCCACCAGGCTAAAAGAAAAGAGTCTAAGGCCCAGAACAAGGCCAACAAAAGCAACGACATACCGAAGTATAGGTGCTACACACCGACAACAAAACAACTGTCTAACAAAAGTAAAACGCAACGAAGACACTAGGACTGGTCCCCAGTGTCCACGTACTCCCCGTCAAACACAAGCTCGGGCTCGGCGTCAGCAAACACCTCGTCCTCAACAAGGTACTCAGGCTCGGGATCTAACATGTGTCACCCAAAAGAATAAAGGGGCACATGTCAGCAAGTCTAAAAGACTTGGGCAAGGAAACTGAAAGTAAGGCAACTAGCAACCTAGCAGTTTAGTATGCATGACATGGCAGTTATAACATGAGTGCACAATCAAGACATGGCAAGACAATTTGTACAAGAGAACAATCATCGGGACAAGACAAGACAGGACAAGAGTAGCCAAGCTACTATCAATTCCAATCAATTCACTATTCACGTTGTTTGTAGATGTTTACGCCTTACAGCTGAATGGTTTCACATTCGCTGATTGGCCGCTTAACATCTACCCCACCCCAGAGTTTACGCCTTACCACTGTAGATGCTGATCGGGCAGACTCCCAGTTGATTGGTCGCTTAACTCTTACCCCCAATACCCACACGTAATGGAGCCAGGTTCCCCGCACATGGAGCTCAGCTAGTGAGCCTGGGGTTGCCCCGCACGTGAGCTCGCATTCTTAAACATTTGGCGTAGGGGTGCACCTAGCCGGAAACACGCAATTCGGGCATTGGCTATCAACCAACACATGGCCCGCTTCTGGAACACGAGCCAGGAACACAAGCAATGTAGCAAAGCTACGCAGTCACTGAATTACATGAAGGATGCAATGACATGACAATTAATTTGCGTACCGATAATGGAAAGTAAACGTGACATGGTAATTGTGTGACATGCTAAATGTCGGAACTAGCTTCGTTGTCAAGCTAGTTTCCCAACTTGCGCCTAGGCGAGTATCATTTCGTCGCCTAGCCTCTTTTACGCCTACAACAAGCAAAGTGGCCTAAAACATGGCCTAAACCCTAAGTGGCAAGTTTCACTTGCCTAGCACCGGGGATGACGACCACTTCGTCACACAGATGCTAATCTACGGGGAAATCGCTGTTAAGGGGAAACAAACATCAAACAACATGAAATATTATTAGGGTTTCATAAAAATATAAATAGGTTATGAAAACAACGGTAGATCGATTTCTTACCGAGAGGAGGCGGAAGAAACACTCCGGGGAACCCTAGGTTCAGATCTGGAAGCAAATGGAGAAGTTTGGAGAAACTAGGGTTTTGGGGGATTTGGGGATTTTGATGGATTTGGTGAGATTTTGGGGAAGATGAGAGGTAGATAGAGTGGATGGATGGTTTGGATGATGGATTTAGGGCTTGGAATGAAGGAATAGGGCTTGGAGGAAGATGGGGGCTCAAAGGGGAAGATTTTAGGGTTTTGGGTCGTGTTGAGGAAGAAGAAAACGTTTGGGTTGGGTTTAAATAGGCTAGGCTGGCGGCTGCCCAGAAATTAGGGTTTTAACACTGGTTAGTCGGTCAAAGAACAACCACTGACCGACTAGTTTGGCAACTAGTCGGTCGGTCGACCAACTCAGACCGACTAAGTGTAAACAGTAACTCCTGACCGAAATTAGGATTTAGAGTTAGTCGGTCCATGAACAAATACTGACCGACTAGTTTAGCATCTAGTCGGTCGATGAACGTTCTTAGACCGACTAAGAGTGAACAATATGATACCAAAAATAAAATGATGAGTTAGTCGGTTAAAGAAGCATTGCTGACCGACTAGTTTGCAACCTAGTCGGTCAACCAACCTTCTTAGACCGACTAACGATAAACAGTAACTCCCTAAGAAATTTAGATAGCCCACTAGTCGGTCCAAGAAGGATTGCCGACCGACTGGATCGTCATCTAGTCGGTCGGTGCCCCTTCTTATACCGGCTAATGAGCACAAAAAGTTCCGATATGGAGCGCGGGGCCCCGGGATCGATTCCTAAGACTCCTAGGCTTGATCTAATAGTTAGATATGACCGTTATGAAGCCCGTCACGAATGACGTACTTCGAAATCGACGATCCTAAGGAAGAAACGAGAAAATACGACGAATCGATCGAAAATGAAAACTACGGAGACGAAAACCACGCATGAGGAGAAAATCCACCAAAACATATATTATATTATATTAAATCCAGATACATGAAAAGCAGTCGTTACAGTTGGGAAATTCCGAGGACGGAATTTTTCTTAAGTTGGGGAGGATGTAACGACTGGTTCTTCATGTATCTATATTATCTATATTATATATATGTTTTGGTGGATTTTCTCCTTATGTGTGGTTTCCGTCTCCGTAGCTTTCGTTTTCGTTCGTTTCGTTGTGATTTCCTAGCCTCTTCCTTAAATCGTTGATCTTGGAGTAAGTCACTCATGACGAACTTCAAATCGCTCATATTTTAGAGTTAGAGTGATCTTAGAAGCCATAGAAATCTTCCCGAAGCTTCGCGCTTCAATTCGGCACTTTTCGTGTACTTTAGTTGGTTCAAGAAGGGGAACCAACCGACTAGATTGAGATCTAGTCGGTCGGCAACTCTTCTCAAACCGACTAGTTCATTTAAATCAATAATCCAGAGGTTACTGTTTACTCTTAGTCGGTCTAAGAACAACCACCGACCGACTAGATGTGAAACTAGTCGGTCAGAACTTGCTCTCAGACCGACTAGTTCCTTTGATAAATTTCACCTAAGTTACTGTTTACCGTTAGTCGGTCTAAGAACATCTTTCGACCGACTAGGTTGCAAACTAGTCGGTCAGCCATTGTTCTTTAACCGACTAATTCATTGACCATTTTGACGACCTGAGTTACTGTTTGCTTTTAGTCGGTCATAGTTGGTCGACCGACCGACTAGTTCTTAAACTAGTCGGTCAACAACTCTTCTTTGACCGACTAACCGCTGTCATAAACCTAGGGTTTGCCCAGCCGCCGCACGAATCCTATTTAAACCCCCCCAATCGTTTTCCTTCTTATTTCATTTCCTTCTGAGCCTCCTTCTTCCCCAATACTCACCCAACATTCCCTAGCCCTCCTCCTTCATCCCCGGAGCCCCCTCACCCCCTCCTTGCGCCGGCCACCTCCCCTAGACCACCGGCCAACCCCCAAAACCCCAAATCCCAATTTCTCCGAGGTTTTCTCGCCGTTTTTCGATCTGAACCATAGTTTCCCGGATCGTTCTTCCGTCGCCGTGCTTGTTCGGCATCGTTCTTCCGCTAACGATTCGGTAATAACTCGGTCCTATAATATACGCATAACCCATATGTGATTTTTGTTAAACCCTAATAAAAATGGTTATTGTTTTGATGATTGTTTCTCCATAACAGCGACATTCTCCGTAGATTAGCGATTATGAGACGAACCTTCGCGATCGTCATCCTCGGTGCTAGGCAAGTGAAACTTGCCACTTAGGGTTTTAGGCCAAACCTTAGGCCATTTCCTTGTTTTAGTGTAAAAGAGACTAGGCAGTGAAAGGATAGCTGCCTAGACGCCCTTTGATCTAGTTTGACAACGAAGCTAGATCTGTCACCCTCATCATGCTTGTATGTCATGTTTAATTTCAATTAACGGTACGCGAATATCTGTTCATGTCAGTGCATACATTGATTGTTCATCGTGATTGCGTAGCACACGCTGCTTTAAAATGTAAGCTGCGGCGAGTAGGATTTTGACTCCTACACAGTGATCAATGCTAGGTGCACCCCTATGCCAAATACACTTCCTGGCTCGTGATCCAGAAGCGAGCACAGTGTGTTGCTAATCCCAACGCTCGATACACGTGGAGGGGTAGGGTTAAACGGTCGCTTGAGCTTTGGAGTTGGCACGATCAGTCACTCTAGCCAAAAGACGGAAACTCTGAGCATAAAGTGAAAATCGTGATATGTGGAAATCGTGATAAGTGATTCGTGAATTAGTGATTTGGTAGCTTTTGCTACATCGTGCGTGCTTGTCCCTTCTTGTCCTTTTTAACTGTTGCATCATACTTAAATGTCATGTCATTGCATCCTACTTGAACTGTTAGGTTGTTAGTTTACTTTCAGTTTCCTTGCACAAGTCTTTTAGACTTGCTGACATGTGCCCCTCTCTCTTTTGGGTGACACATGTTAGATCCTGAGCCAGAGTTCGTTGGAGAGGACGTGGTGTTTGCTGACGCCGAGTCAGGACCCGCGTTTGCTGAGGAGGAGTACGTGGACACCGGGGACCAGTCCTAGTGTCTTCGTTGAGCTTTCCCTTTTATTTTAGACTGTTGTAGTTGTCGGTGCACAGCACCAATACTTTGTTATGTTGCGTTTTGTTGGCCATGTTTTGGGCCTTTAGACTCTTTCCTTTAGCCTGGTGGCTTTTCTGGATGTTGAACTTATTTTAATGTTGGTCAATTCTGAGATTTGAGATTTTATTTCTGTCTCTCTTGTGTTATTATCTTTGTTCTGTTCGTGGTTACAGGGACTTGCATTTAATTTAGTGACGCTTATCAGGCATGTAGCTTCACAGCTCCACGTTTGAGCGGACCTTCTCACGTCTCGCCTCCATTTTAGGGTAGCGGAGCGTGACACAAAGATAGAAATTTGGCCAAATTATAATAATGTGGAATGAGGCAATAATAAGGTGAGCTGGACTCACTTATGAAATATGAGGTGTACGGACCTGAAGTCCTGATATCAAAAATGATATCAAATCCTGTGGGATAACTGAGTATTGAAGGAGAATTAAAATAAAATCGTTAGCTATAAGCATTTTAATTTGCTATAGCTTTAGAGGTATAAATCGCTCAAAGCAGGAAGTAATCAAATAAGATGAGCTGAACTCACTTACAAGATGAATCTGATGCATCGACTGGTTTATGTCAAGGCGTAACCCAACGAATGGCAAAAAGAGGGAATTTTTGGTTGATGTTGCTATTGTATATGACAACATTACCGATATAAAATTCCTTCAACTGCATGTACAAATTTTTTCTTTACTTTCCTTTCTTTTTGGGACACATAGTAATAATATGATTAAAGGAAAGACAACCTAGACAAAGATCCTTAAAGGACTCATACTAAAAGGTTGTTGTTTGCACCTCTTAAAAACAGTATTGTTCTTAAGAGAGCAAATTAAAAGAATTGAGATTATTTTAAATAACTCAAAATATCATCGGATCTCCTGAAGAGAAATTACCGAAATATCTGTTAAAGCCTATCTATCAGATATGATATGATATGAAAGCCCTAGCTAGGCATAAATTCTTGGCTTACAGAATACAATCATCCCGAAGATGAACTATCATCCCGAAGATGACATTAATCATCCTGAATATGAACTATCATCCTGAAGATGAACTATTATCCTGGAAATGAACTATCATCCTGAAGATGACATTAATTAATCATCCCGAAGATGAAAACTTCATACAATGACGATTGATGAAGAAACATTAAAATCATTCTCCACTAAATACACCTATTTGGTTGTATGGATATACATTAAAAGACCCCTTTCCGTTAGCTGGAAGAGGGGAAGAATATATATGGTCCAGAAGTACCTTAAGTGTTTTTGTAACACTCATTTACCTAGCAAACTGTATGCGTCTCTTTTGAGCGTTAGCAGTATAGCTATTAGCCAGATACAGTGCAGCGCCTGCAGCGCATCACTGAACCAGATATATGTAGCTTCTGCGCTATCTCCAAGGGTCGAGGAAAAATCCTTCATGTTAAATGTATTTGCATATGCAGCTTACAGATCATCGCGGTGAATAGTATAAAAGGGACGTCCACCTCCTGAAGATCTACACAGAATCCTCCCAAGTCTACATCCTTCTACCATCCCGAGAAACTCATCATCCAAGAAGCAGTTCAAGAATATACAAAGCCAGGTCCTGAAGTACCTCGCAGACAATGACGATTGAGACGTGGAGCTGTCTACCAAGTCCGCTAGCGCTCCTTTAGTTTCAGCTACTGCCTTATATGAGTGAAACTTGTATAGATGAGTGATGCTTGTACTTTACTTTTGCTTTCGGAATATTGTAGATGAGATGGATGTATAGACGCATAGGAGATTAATGTATAGATACATAGGATATCTGCAAGCCTGAAGCTTGATCAGATAAGGGGGAGTCAACTGTAGAGTTGTAATCTTTTTCCTTGGCTAGTGGTTTTTCCCACATGGTTTTCCATAGTCAAGGTTTTAATGAGGCAACCACATTGACTCTGGATCTAGAAGTATCTACCCCTCGACACATCCCCAAATCAGGAGAAGTTATGGAGTGCTGTACTCTTTTCCCTTCGCTATCGGTTTTTCCCACAGGGTTTTCCATAGCTAAGGGTTTTTAACGAGACAGTTACTCTTAACTTGGATCTAGAAGTATCCACCCTTTTAAGATACTCATTAGTACTAATGAATCATTCAGTATTCATAAGTCGAGTATACCACGTTGATTGGATAAGAGGAAGTGTTATGAATAGGACCCATTGGGCCTATTGGGTATCCACCCACATGAGTACTCAAATACTATATAAAGGAGGCTAGGGGTTTCCTAACCCCAACCTTCTCCAAAACTGTTTCTCGTTAACAACAATTTTTAGTTTTTTTGTTATTTTGGAAAATTTGTCCCCCTGTATAAACCCAAACACAGATCCATTACGCTCGTGTTTCTTTCCCCTTCCCTTTCGCCCAATTCTGCCCTAGTCCCCAATTCGACGAAGGCGGCTCTTTCTCTCTTGGGGCAACCTGATCCCGTCGGCGATGACGCGCTAGCAGCGGTGGCCGGTGGCGCGAATTACGAAGACGCAGTCTCCGACTGTTCTTCTTTAAGGTAATCCCTCTACCTTTCTCTTTGTAAGTCTTATTGTAAAGCTTAGGGTTCGCTCCCCTCTTTCTCCCCATCCTCTCTTTCGACGGGGAGGTCGTTCTAGCGACGGAGACATCGGTCCTGCGGCGGCGAGGTTGTTCCAGTGACGAGGTACTTATTTTCCCTTTCTTTTATGTTTCTCATTCCTTTTTCAAATTTTGCAATTTCCTGTTTATTTATGCTCCGGCTAGGCTGCTACCATTACGTTCTTCATTTGCATCAGTTTGATGGTGGCGATTTCCCCTTCTAGGATACGTAGAGGCCCAGCAAAGTTTTGCAGCTTATTTAATTGTTGTTACTATTCGTAATTATGTTATAAGTTTAGATTGTGGAGTATTTTTTTGGATGAGATTTGTGTCTATTGTTTTCTGAGGTTTTTGATAAGAGCCGCTTAAGGATTTTTGTGTATTGAGTGCTTGAGGTTCTTCTCCTGTGGGAGTCCTCTTGTTTTAATATGAGATAACTATGAGTTTCTAAGCTGGAATTGATTTGCTTTTTTTATTTTATGGCGTTTACAATTTCAGCGGTAACCGTAGTTTTTGAAATGAGCAAGTAGGGCCCATTTTTAATCCTTTTGTCGTTAGGAGTTCATTCAGTAATGCATGGAAATGTTCAGAATTATGCTTCTTTATTCATGTCATCAATCTGATATTTTCTATTGTTTGATGTATTTGTTTATAATATATTTAGACTAACATGATACATTAATTCACTAGTCATAACCCGTGCCCTCGGGCACGGTTCAGTTAAGATATCTCCTCAAAATCTAAACGAACAAAAATGTAGTTTCGGCACGGGCGTCTTTGGGCGTGGGGATAAAAATTTAACCCGGGCCGCACGAAAATGAAGGGGGAAGTGCATAAGTGTGGGTGTGTGTAGGGTGTGGGGGTAAAAGTGAATGGGAGGGTTTTTTTAAGCAAAAAGGGGAAATGAACCGTATTCTGCGCAAATGTAGTGATTGTGGGGGGTTTGAAAACCAAAGAAAAAACAAAAAAAGGGGGTTTTCGTTTTCCCAAACACTCATCTCAACCTTTCTTTTACCAAGATTAAATTCTAGCCATCCTTCTTTTACCAGAATTCTAGGGCTGAATGAATTAATGGAAAACCCCATGCAAACCAACATTCCCATAAAAACTTCCAGAAAAGGGTATGTACCATATTTTATTTATAGTTGTAATATATAAACGGGTGTAATTCGGGTCAACCCGGATTGACGGGTCAAATTCGTACTCAAATCGGATTTTATCCAGGTCGATTTGGTCAACCCGGATCCTAGCCGACCCAAATTAACCCCAGCCCATACTCGGCCCAAGATGCCGGGTTCAGTTCGGTTCGGGTTGGGTTCATTTTATCAGCCCTATCAATGGGGTTCGCCAGCTACAAATCAAAATCAGCCATACTCATGAATTCAATAGAGAAAACAAAGTATTATGAAGATTATATTATGATAAATACATGATAAATGTGTAGAGATAAATAAAGCATAACTGACAGATGTTAATAACTATCTCAATTATCTCAAATTTTGACAATTCATTGAAAAATTAAGTAGCATGAAACTTTTTAGCTAAATATGTAGCAAGAAAATGAGATATTGGAGCGTTTAGAACTTTTTAAATTGAGATATGCTGCAAACTTTAAAACTTTTTAGACTTATGAAAACCTTTTAAACATACCTTCAATTGATCCCTTCTCTTCAAAACTCAAGATCTAGTCTCAAAAGGTTTAAAGTTTTAGGGTCAAAAGTTTAAAGTTTTCAGCATGTGAATCATAGGATCAAAACTTTAAAACATACTTTCAATTGATCCCTTCTCTTCAAAACTCAAGATAGGAGTTGCTTCCCTGTGCTTCTTCCCATCTTCGCATTACCACAATCATGTAATGTGCACACAACACAAACCCAACAAAAGATACAACTAAAATATTGTCAAACAACTAAGATAAAAATTAAGATTTAAACTCAAGATTTAAACTTTAAAACATACATTCAACTGCACTACTGAATCAATTTTTCCAGCTTTAAAACATCATGCAAAAATAAACATACATTGTGAATCACTGCTGAAACTAAACATACATTCAACATACATTCTGAACCCAACAAAATCCTAATTTTCCAGCTTTGATCCCATTTTTTTTGTGTGAATTGCTTCAAAAAAGGGATTCAAATTTTTTGTTGTGTTAAACTGTAAAATAAGATCAACAAAAAAAATGAAGTAGGGATAAGCCTTCGTCCTCCCTTTTTGCTAACCGATCAAAATGAAGTAGGGATATCCTCAAAAGGTTTAAAGTTTTAGGGTCAAGTTTTAAAGTTTTCAGCATATGAATCATATGATCGAAACTTTAAAACATACTTTCAATTGATACCTTATCTTCAAAACTCAAGATAGGAGCTGCTTCCTGTGCTTCTTCCCATCTTCGCATTACAACAAACATGTAATGTGCACACAACACAAACACAACAAAAGATACAACAAACATATTGTCAAAAACTAAGATAAAACTTAAGATTTAAACTCAAGATTTAAACTTTAAAACATACATTCGACTGCACTTCTGAATCAATTTTTCCAGCTTTAAAACATACAGGCAAAACATACATGCAAAAATAAACATACATTCTGAATCACGGCTGAAACTAAACATACATTCAACATACATTCTGAACTCAACAAAAATCCTATTTTTCCAGCTTTGATACCATTTTTGTGTGTGAATTGATTCAAAAAAGGGATTCAACTTTTTGTTGTGTGAAACTGTAAAATAAGATCAACAAAAAATGAAGTAGGGATTTTTTGTTGAGCCTTCGACCTCCCTTTTTGTTGAATGATCAAAATGAAGTAGGGATATCCTCAAAAAATTGAAGTAAGGATTTTTTGCCCTTCTTGTTGACGGATCAATTCCTTAAAAAATGAAGTAGGGATTTTTTATTGAGCCTTCGACCTCCCTTTTTGCTGACCGCCTTCGACATCTGTCGACATGAGAAACATGACCTCCCTTTTTAGTTTTCTCCATTGTTCTGGTCTTAGACTAAGAAAGGGAGAGAGAAATTTATGTGATTGAGGCCGAATGTTGGGATAATTCACGTGTAGTAGGTTTGTGCGGATCGCGAGGGGTTGACGCAGATCGCTGGGAAAGATAACATGGATCGCCAACTTGGTATTTCTTTGGGCGGATAGGATTAAAGCTTTGGTTATGAAAATGGACGGCTCAGATTGAGTTGACGCGGATCGTCAAAATTCCCACCCAATTTTTTCACAATCTATCATCCGAACCGTTAATATCTCAAGATTCAATCACAGCCGTCTTTCTATCAACATTTTTGTCCTAGTCAGCAAACCAATTCAAAAAAAAATCCTCAAATATGTATAATAGATTTTTCAGAAAGTTGATAAGATGTTTTTTAAATTTTCACATCATTTATGGAATTTTTTTACATTTAGCGCACACACACATTTACTGTTTATATATTAAAATATTTATTTTCACATAATCCGCATAATTACATACATAAACCGATTATGCGCTATGCGCAGTTGAACCGCACCATCATAGAACTGACTTTTAGAACACTGTTGGTTACCTTCAAGCCCTAATCTTGGTTGAAGTAATCTCAAATACATTCTGATGAGATCAGAGGCATTACTATTCATCTTTGTTGCTTAATATGTGGATTAGGCCTGTGGCATTTATTTTAATCCCATTTTATTGTTCAAGGTAGTATATTGATTGCTTACTCTCAGTTTGAACTAAGCATGTATATTTAGTTAATTTTAAAGCTGAATTCTTTTGGTTGCTTCAGAACTTTTCTCGTGATATGCTGTTAATCACAATTGTACTAATGTTTCAATGGGTTTGATATATTTGATTATTTCATAGATTAATTCATTTAAATGTTGATTTATTCAAGTTCTGATACCACTTGGGGACTCTGCGCAATTTGCACAATAAGTTTGGCATTATATGATCACATTTTCAGTTTTTCAGTTTTCTTTTTTTTATTTTCTTGTGTGTGATAATGAGAGGGTCTTTGTCAAGGGTTGAGAGCTCAGTTTCAGTTTCAGTCTTTTCCCAAAGTTGGGGTTTTGATGAGTTTTCATGATTTCACAAGTTTCTGCATTAACTTCGATTTTTGTATCACCTTGTATTGGTTTACATATTTACCAATAGGTATGCTTCTTTGTTTGGTGTGAACTAGATTGTTTATGCTTGATTGATGGCTATGTGATTAATTTGTCAATAATAATAACACATCACCTTCACTCTATTTGCAATCAATGCCCTTTTGGTATGTTGCTTAAAGTGAGCGAGATGCAATATATGCAAATTATTCGCTTTGGCATGTCACATTAAAGTTTAATCATTTTGTGATCATATAAGAAAATTACTGAGTGTAATAAGGAAGAAAGGCTATACGTTGTCAAGAAATTACAAATAAAACTAATTTGGAGTTTTATCAGTAGTTTGCTTTTGAAATTGTGTAACTGTTAGGTTAAAGATTAAGAGCACATATATGGGTTTTGGGTTTAAATACTAAAACATTGTGACTAAGTTGTTATTGCAAATGGCCACGTAGGGTAAATGGATTTAGGTTTTCAGCCCAAAACACATGTGAATATCAGCGATGTTTTTATGACATGATGCTTTTATGACACCTGGTCTAAATGCCCGATATTCTCTACGAGCCTGGCCAAGCTTGTTTCAGCAGCAACTTCTTTTCGATGATGATAAGACGAGTAACAACATGTAAGACAGCTGCATGAAATCTAAGCTCTCTCTCTCTCTCTCTCTCTCTCTCTCTCTCTCTCTCTCTCCCCCCCCCCCTTCTTGCACGCACTCACTCAATCTCTCGTATGCTTGCTCTCTTGTGATGTCTCTCTTGTGATGTCTGCACTCAAATCTCTCGTATGCTTGCTCTCTTGTGATGTCTTTGACTCTTTCATCCCCCCCACCCCCCCAACCCACCCACCCCCACCCACCCCAACCCACCCCTCCCCCCCGCGACAAGAAAAAAATCCAAGATCTATGACTAAAATCAACTATTTTCCTTTAATTTTTTTTATAAAATTTGTTTGTGGATCTTGTTGATTTCATTGTCCCTTTGTATTTGACAACAGGGCAATATGGATTAATATTTTCATGTTCTTTGAACTCTGTGTTTATTTTGTGGTAGTGACTGAAACACATACTATGCCAAATAATGTCGGCTGAAAGTTGAATGTAACACATCGAGATGCTTATGTACCCATTAGAAAAATTTTAAACCGGGTTTTGCAATATTTTCTCCATTTGGAAACCCCAGCGAATCAGTTGAAACACATAGCCGATGCCTCATTCCTTGGTATTTTCTTCGCTTTGGAAGTCGATGCTGTAATTCATTGCTTCCCATGTTGCTTCAATATATGTATTTCCAATGAGACCAAGCACAGAAAAGGATCAGGAGTCTTAACGTTTACCTTCAGAATGTGCATATTAACTTTTGTTTGACATGCCTAATTATCTTTTTGGTCTTAACCCCAAAATTGAGTAATTTTGAACCTATTCACCCGAAATGACCCTCACCTAACTGTCAGATTTGAATGAGAGCCTAAAGATTCTAAATGGGAGCCTACATAGTACTATTTGTGTTATAATTTGCTATTTCATTCTTCATATTGTTAAGCAACTTCTCAACTATTGTGTTGCATTGTCCACACATACATTGTCATTTATGATGAAAAACTTGACTAAAATTAGGTGATTGTAGTAGAGGACTATCAGACAGAAAATGATAGGAGATAAAACCAACATTAGCAATATGCATAGAAGTTAAAGAGTTTAAATAATATTAGGCCAGTACCTAAACAAAGGATAACAAGCTGGGGTGAATTATATATGTACTAGTCAAAACCTGTGCCCGCGGGCACGGTTCATTTAAAATTTTCCTCGGCGAAATCTTTGTTCCCAAAAAATTATTTAAACCACCAAAATTGCACGGAACAACAAATTAGCGTAAAAATATTTAGCGGCATGGGCGCCTTTGGCGCGGAACAACAAATTCGGCGTATGCGTCTTCGACATAGAACAACAAATTCGTCGCAGGCGCCTTCGACGTGGAACAACAAATTCGGCGCAGAACAACAAATTCGGCGCGGTACAAAAAATTAGCGTAAAAAAATTCGGCGCAGGTGCCTTTGGCGCGGAACAACAAATTCAGCGCTGGTGCATTCGGTGCGGGAAATTAGTCTCATCTTGTTGACCCATACGTCGAAGAGACGGTGGGCCCCGCATTGCGGAAGAGATCATTCGATCTGCAGCATTAAGTGCAAGTTAAAGTTTTTTTTACCAAATGCATTAATTGCGTGCACTCTGTTATTCCCCATAAACTTTCATTACCCAAAAATTTTCATTTCCCCAAAAACTTTCATTTCCCCAAAATTGTTTTTCCCTCCAAAACTTTCCACAAAATCTCATCTCAACCATTCATTCCTCAAGATTAAATCTCAGCCGTTTTTCTATCAACACTTTTGTCCTAGTCAGCCCTAGGTTTCAAAAACAGTTGTCAAATGTAATATAGATGCATGGATGTATGCATGAATAGAAGTTAAAGAGTTCAAACAATATTTACGCAAGTGCCAAAATAAATATAGTCTAGATAACAAGCTGTGGTGAATTATGGGCGTGGGAGGGGTTGTGGGGGTGTGGATGGATGGATGATAAAGCATTCCTAAAGCGATTGTATGTTGATGGATGGATGGTAAGGCATCCCTGAAGTGACTCCTTTGATCTATGTGGTAAAATCTGAACCTCATTTTGGGAGGTTATGTTGCATAAAGGCCTCTTTATTTTGTATAGGCATAGCTCCTTCATGAATCATGAGTGCGTACGCATGCACACAGAACCCCCCAACACTTACCCCAGCGATTGCGTCCTGTCGCTACTAGCAGCAACCCCACCAGGCATCAGCACTACCGGGCCGGTGCCCCCTCTAGCACTCTTGCGTTCCTAAATATAGAATACCACACTAGTGTTCATGGGGAGCATACAAGTTCTTAAATCAGTATATGTATTTTTTTAATCTTTTGAGACCGTACTTGAATATTGTAGTGGTCCTGGTGTGAGTTTTTTTCCACTGGCCATGTTCTGTCTGTCTAGACTTTTGAGAGAGTTATTGTTACATGTGGAATATTGTGTGGAATTGCCATCCAGATTCATGTGGCTAGATGAACAAGGTCATAGTTTCGTAATATGGGCAAGATTACTCCTCGTGTACTTTATTTTTAGCAATCTGTAACCCTGGCATAATCTAGGCGAGTAGTCTGTTCATTTAAAAACTGTCTGGCATGTTGGAAACTAGAGAAACTAACAATCTTTGTTACATGTGCTGTTTTGAATGGTTTATGACAACAACTGACAGGAATAACTTAACCTGAAGATAACACCCTTTACTAGCATAGACATTATTAATAGAATCAATGACACATATATAACAACTTCCAGAATTCCTTGGTTGCATTGGTTATCTAGACTTAATCACATGTTTGGATAAATATACCACACTAATTTGACTTGATTAACTTAGTAAATCAGTGTTCTCTTTTTAATAACATCATTCGTTAAATGTGCTGTTGTAATGATTGGTTTATTAGAAAAAATGAGTTATTGCCTAAACTTTTCTCTATAACAACTTTGACTAACGGAAAATCAGTTTTCAGGATTCGTAGAAATGTTAAACAATCATCTAGACTTCTTTGTATGCAAATCCTCTACTATCTTTCTCTTCATGATCAAGTACTAGCAGACGAAGCAAAATATTCAGATAGCTAATGCAATGAAGGCAAGCATTCTGTTTGAAACTGAAGAAATGGACTCAATGAAACATGTCACAGATTAACATTATATACCCTAATAAAAAAGAACTTCCACGATTTAGACTTGATAAACATGTTTAACTGAACATTAAGCAGTATAATTCTATGTTTTAAGTAAACCTTCTCCTATTCATCATGTACTTGAAAAAATGTTATATGTCAGTACAAACCAGTGCATGAAGGAAAGCATTACATTAGAAGCTGAAAGAAATGGAGGAAAACAATGCAAAATGTTTGCAATGAAGCTATAAACCGAGGATAAAAACCAGCAATGTTTAGGTAATTGCAGATCCCATGGAGAGACAAGAATCTTAATGCTTAGAACTTCTTCCTGTGATCTTGCCAACTTAATTTTTTATTCACACATACAATTTGTCAAGAAAAAAATGAAGATCAGGGTGGGGTTGCAGTTGGGGGTAGGAGAATCTATATTATCGATGCTATGCTGTACTACGAGAGAATGGTAAGAGGAGGGGAGTAGAGCTTGGAATCATGGATAATTTAATCATGAAGCTGTGCCGTATCGGATAGATGTTGGATACGCGAGTTAGACACATGTATCGAACATGATACTTCTATTTTCAGAATTTTTAAATAATTTGTTTAAGTGTTACCGTGTCATCACGTCGTGTTATGTCGTCCCTGTGCAACATAGGAGGAGAAGGGATTTGATCATTGCCATCTATTTTAGTGGGGGCTGTAGTTCCGGGGCCGATGTTGTTGGGGACGATCCCACCGTTGCTCGTAGTAGCAAGGCCACATTTGCTGTGGGAGAGGTGGATACTAGTATGTGGGGATTTTTTGGGATATCTATATTTGTATGGGGACGATCCTACCGTTGCTCGTAGTAGCTGTAATTTTAGCCTGTATGGATCAATACACTAGGGGGGGTGAATAGTGTATTTAATAAAAATGTTGCAAATAGAACGTTACTAATATTTGCAAAGATGGCACAGAAATAAAATGACAAGTACTGAAAGTAAATCAATCACAAACACAGAGATATATCCTGGTTCGGATCCTCTTGATCCTAGTCCAGTCCTCTACTCCCAGTAGAGATTTTCCACTATAATCACTTGTCCCGCAAGTACAAACTTACAAAAATGGAGACATTCCCAGTGTCCCAAACTTTGTACAATCTCTAAACAGAGATTCAAACCTGTTGAAATGAAAAAGACAATAAACACCTTATAGCCTTGTAATGAATATGAAATATGAATTCAGAAAGACGGTGTTTAGAGTAGGAACTTCAAGATGTATATAATATGTAATGAAGAGCAATACGTGAAGTTCTCTGGTTCATAAAAGAAGAGAGAGATCAATTGATTTCTTCTTGCAATTATGAATACAAACAACTTTCCAAAAATGATGTTGAAAAAGACAAAATTGCTTTAAGGAAGAAAACTTCAATTCTCAAAAGATCTATGACTAAGAATCTTGAAGTTCTTCCGTTCTCATAAGAAGAGAGAAATCTATGGATTTCTTCTTGCAAATGAGAATGAGAACAACTAAGGCAAGATTGCTTAGAATCAACAATTCTAGAAAAGAGAGAAAGAGGAAAGTTGTGTGTCTTGAATGAGAGGGTCTACCCCTTTATTTATAGTGTTTTGGGACGGTTGGGAAGTGTAAGTAACGTTGGAAAACGGTCATGAACCGTCCCTGAAAATTTGGGGTCAAAACGGCTAGTTTTGAAATTGGTCGACCAAAATGAAAAATTGGTCGACCAAAATTTAGAGAGGGAATTTTGACCGTTGGAAGACAGATCCAGAATCTACATGGTTAGGGGAGTTTGCATATGTAATCCCATAGTCAAATTCGAAGGTTAAAAATTGGTCGACCAAAATTGGGATATTGGTTGCCAATTTTCAGAAGTATGAATTTTCGAAATTGGGAAGTGTAGATCTCTGAGTAATGGAACCTAGGTGACTAAGACATATTATCACAAGGCTTTGTAACTCTAAAAAAGTAAATTTTACATTGATTACAAAAAGCCGTAGATAAGACTGCATCTGCAACTGAATCTGAGAAGCTTCTTTGCAGGGGATCCTTATCAAGTGATTATATATCCAAGTCGTGGATGTAGGTGCCTTTGTCTTTCCAGCTTCATGAATGATATATCCGTTTGAATATGCATGAAGATATCTGAATGTGTGGAACTCAGCATTGATTTGTATCTGCATACATAGAGTTAGTAGCACTGAATGTGTTTGTCATATCAAAACCATATGGGAATAGAAATATGGAATTATGAAATTCCAACATTCTCCCCCTTTTTGATGATGACAAACATTAAAAATTTATATTGTTAAAAGTGAATATATATGGTATACTCCCCCTGAATATGTGGAGTTTGTGAATACTCCTCCTGAGTAGATGAAATATATTCTCCCCCTTTGGAATCCTCAAAAAGAGGCAAAGAATAGATGGGGTGTAAAAAATATGGGAGAAATATAATTAGCGGCAAAAGGAGTATATAGCCGTAAAAATAATGAACAAAAGTTGGGCATTGGTGGAAAAAGGAATTGTAGGCCGAATAGAGTATATTGGCCGAAAATAGTTATAGGAAAATACATTGTGGAGGCCGAATAAGTGAGCAGGCCATTAAAAAACAATGAATTGGCAAACCAAAAAATAATCAGTGGGAAGGCCACTTAAAGATTAAGAATAGGTAGGCCATTAAAAATACAGAAAAGTCCAGGCCTAAAAAAGGAATATGCCCAATTGTTTATTAGAGTAAGAGCAGGCCTAAATTTTGAGAGATATAGAGAGCCTTTTATGGGATAGGATGTGGAAAAAAAGATCAAATGTTGGTGTCCAAAAATATATGTAAAGGAGGACATAAGAAACAGGTCTTAGGGCAGGAGTGCGAAGTGCCCAATAAAGACACTGCTAGGGAGTATGAAAATAACCTGGGGGCTGTTGTTGAAAAAAAAATAAGGCATTATATGTGCATGAAAATTGTTGACAGAACAGGTAAAAGAAATAACACATAAGAATGAGTCCTGCCTGCAGAAATTATGTGCATGGGCAATGAGCCCAATTATATGGTAATGTGCTGGTGCAAAATTGGAATAGCAGGACATGGTAAAAAAATGGAGATGTGAGACCATCCTTCAGAACATGTAGAAAGCATGAACAACAGAAGTGCCACTAGAAATGAAAAATTGGTCGACCAAAATTTAGAGAGGGAATTTTGACCGTTGGAAGACAGATCCAGAATCTACATGGTTAGGGGAGTTTGCATATGTAATCCCATAGTCAAATTCGAAGGTTAAAAATTGGTCGACCAAAATTGGGATATTGGTTGCCAATTTTCAGAAGTATGAATTTTCGAAATTGGGAAGTGTAGATCTCTGAGTAATGGAACCTAGATGACTAAGACATATTATCACAAGGCTTTGTAACTCTAAAAAAGTAAATTTTACATTGATTACAAAAAGCCGTAGATAAGACTGCATCTGCAACTGAATCTGAGAAGCTTCTTTGCAGGGGATCCTTATCAAGTGATTATATATCCAAGTCGTGGATGTAGGTGCCTTTGTCTTTCCAGCTTCATGAATGATATATCCGTTTGAATATGCATGAAGATATCTGAATGTGTGGAACTCAGCATTGATTTGTATCTGCATACATAGAGTTAGTAGCACTGAATGTGTTTGTCATATCAAAACCATATGGGAATAGAAATATGGAATTATGAAATTCCAACAGTAGCAAGGCCACATTTGCTGTGGGAGAGGTGGATACTAGTATGTGGGGATTTTTTGGGATATCTATATTTGTATGTATAATATATGTCTGTATGTATAACATAAAGGGATTGTCCCTTTAACGGGGGTTTGGGGTTTAGAAAGTGACCATCATGTGGACTTAGCTCCAAGATGAGAGGATGATACTTTGATGTAGTCACCTTAGGAACACTTCACCGATGTGTGTCTGTGTCTGGGTATGTGTATGGGTATGGGTATGGGTATATGTGTGTTTGTTTGTGCATGTAGAGAGAGTATCGTATAACGTATAAGCGTTCTTTCATACACGTTGACATGACACAATCTTTTTGGTGAGAGAGAATCATCAGGAAGAAAGAGGATCTAACTTTTGTCTTTTGTGATCGTCTCTTATCAATGAGATTGTGTCACATTATCGTATATGCGAGATATGTAACATGTCATACAATACATACATATATGTATGTATGGATATAATCACATATGTCATGTTATCCATATATGAGTAGAGATATCTTTCATAAACACTGATATGCCACATTCTCTATCATAAAGGTTATGGGGATAAAAAGTACACCACATGCGATCTTTTGTAGTATGTGTAGGAGAAAGCATCATGTCATTGTATATAAGAGAGATATCTCATATCAGATGATACCTATTATTACATATATAATATGAGTAATATATATAATATATGAGTAATATATAGGTCAGTTAGCCAATGAGAAAATTTCTCCATGGCTATCGTTAAAAAGTTCAATCTTCGTTATTTTTAAGTGGATCGAAACTGTTCATTTTGATCTTCATATTCTAAAACACTAAAATATCAAATATCTAAAGAACATTTGGGGATTTACTTGTTCATCTAGTAATTGCAAATAGTTCTATTGTACGAAACCATTAAAATTGCATCGAGTTGATGAACGAGCGAAACTCTTAAGGTTCATTGGATATTTGGTGTTTTGGACTTTTATGAAGATCAACGTGAACGGTTTCTATTGTCCAAAAAATAGCAGAGATTGGACTTTTAACGATAGTTAAGGAGAGATTTCCTTCGTGGCTAGTACACACACATCAGTACACACACATCAGTGAACTTATTTAAGTTAGCATTAATTCATTCTCAGGAGTTATTTGTTTCTCTTCCATTCTCTATTGTTTCTATTTCTTTGTCCTCCTTGGAACTTCCAGAGATTCTTTTATTGGATCACAATGGCAGAACTCAGTTTGGGGGAAAGTTGTGGTGCATTTCTTGGTCTGTATCCAGCCTTCAGTTTCCTTACTAAAACCTGTTAACTTTATGGCAGCAGATTCACCTTTGACTGACTGAAGTAACAAATTTGAAACCATATAACCACTACATATCTAAACCTAGCGACAGACATTTCTTTTTAGACATTTCTTTTTAGATGTTGACGAACTGCCAAAGTCAATTGCATGTCAGTAAGACTGACTCGAATCCTTACTTTGAGAAGATATAAATGAATTCATATTTGAACCCAATTTGGATACAATGAATTTACTATCCGATACGATCCATACCAATAAGCAACCGGGTCACGGACAGGGTTTCAGATTGTAAGAACGACTTTTTTAAGGAGCACGGGGCTTAGAATTCAAATATTAACATTAGTGCTCTTCTGAGTTAAACGTAAACCATTTATTAGGACCATTAGCCCATCGTTTAAGTTCTTAGCAAAACGGAAAGATGGTGAATCAACTTGAAAATATATTTTATTTGCTCATCTTTCATAACTCATAGCGAAATGACAAGTTGGACTTAAACATAAGTCATCACCATTAATGAATTGTTTCAAGATGCATTTATTAAAATCCAAGCTCATAAAGCAAAACTAGGTCCATTGAAGTATTACAGCTGGTTTGGTTGTGGCTATTGGTTTTAGATTAATGTAAAATCCAAATTTGACTTGGAACATGTTGGAAATTCACAAATAAACCTGAATCCAATCTGGGAAGAACTTGTGCACATCTAATCCAAATTTTAAGAACTAAACGGGGTTATTGAATTGAGGAGTACTATTCACAGCCTTATATAGTATTCATTGTTAAATTATGTCAAGAAATCTAATGATATCAGTGATTATCTTAATAATTGTAACTATACAGCCTAAAGTTTCAAGTATACTGACAACGGCATTATCGTACTATTTATGGTGGAAAAACTGTGGAAGGAGAGTAGAAGTTATATGAAAAGTGAAGATCAATGGTAAGAAGATTGTGGAAAAGAAGATACGAAACTAGGCTAGAATGCGGACAATAGTTGAGTTCAATATCTGTATCCGACATGAGTTGAGCATTGACAATTTGCATGACACTTCCTGGCCCAGGACAGAAGCGGGAAGAGATGTGGTCGGAATTTGGGAAACAAGTATATTAGAGATTTGATAAACTTTTGGATTTCGCATCTCAGAAATCTTTCGATCACACACCCGCATGTCTCACATGTGAAGATTTTTCGGATCTATTGCCCAGACAATCAAGCCTACTCTCGCACATCAATGTAAAAGATTTAATTCGTGGAAAAACTAAAAGTTTGCAACAACTAATTTTCATTGAGTCCTAAAAAACTAATAGGTTTGTGGCCTTTATATAGGCCAACTCTCAGAATTTGATTAGAACTAGAAATTCTAAATCAACTAAAATACTCAAATAAAAAGAGGACTCAAATAATAAAACAACTCAAAATAACTAAAACTCTCAAAATAACAAAAGGATGAATTCTCGAAGGACTCAAACTCTATTACATAAAATCTTATAAATAAAAGAATCCTCTTCGAATTGGATCTCCATCATTCTTCTCGGCTTAAGAACTTTACCTCTTGGCGAAGGACGTTAAAAGCAGTACAGCTGGACATGAATTAGCAGTCATGCAGTTTGAGGAGATGCGTCCACGAACCTCGAAGTGTAATAAGATGCAGATGGACATACCAACATCCTTTTTGATAATTTCTCCCAATTCATGAAAGAACATTATTCAATACCTGTTTGTTGGTTAAGGGAGGAGGATCTGGGATAACAAATTCGATGTGCTCAATTTGAATAGTGGTGATTCTTTCGGCAATTCGGGCACAAGCTCAACTGATGGCTCTAAATAAGGCTCAGGCTCAGGCTGCAGTGCTACTAGATCAAGTTCTATCTCTGGCTCAAAATGCAGCATTGAATCAGGCTTTGACTTCGGTACTGGATCAATTTCTGGTTTAGGCTCTTGTGGGGGCTCAATACTGGCTCAGGTTTTTGTTAAACCTTCAAAGGACTCTTCATGCTTGGCTCATTGAAGTTTAACCCATTTTGTTGAGCAACTTGAATCTTGGGTTGGCAAGGTTTTGACACAATTCTTTTCCCATTAAATATGAATGTGTGTATATTTGACCTTCCAGAAATCGTCATATCTAGGTCGTATAACCAAGGTCTTCCTAGCAAAACGTGTGCTGCATTCATGGGTATAACATTGCACCAAATGTAATCATGATAGCTCGCAAACTAGAGAGGTTCTAAGCATCGCTGCGTAACTAAATGAGCAGTCTTGTCAATCCAAGTGACATTATATGGCTGTGGATGAGACTCAGTTGTTAGGCCCATTCTGTCTAAGACCGACGGAGATAAAATCAACACAACTATCTCCATCAATTATTAATTTATATGACTTAGCACGTACCTCGATGTTGGTATGAAAAATATTGGTACTTTGTCAATCTTCATCATCTTCAAGTTTTGTAGGGAGACACATAATAAAATTGATATGAGTACCAGATTCACATAAATCTTCATCATAGTAATTAGTGTGATATTCCATAATATAGAGCTGATCTTCTTGCACGGATGGTATCGATGCGTAGGTGGCTGAGCCAGCTATCCATTGGCATGAACATGACTTAATTTGGGCTTCAAACGAAACTAGAATCCTCAAAATACTGAAGATGCATAGAAAATCTAGAAAAACAGGCTCAAAAATTCTCGAAAAAATAGAACGACTCACTATGCACTCGTTGATCGGGTCAACCGGCTTGGCTGAGCCGTTGATAGGGCCAAACGTGACTGAGCCGGCTCGGGGTCGACTCGCTAGCTCAGTCGGCTTGAGCCAGCTCTAGTCGGCTTGGGTTCGGCTCGTCGAGCCGATGAACAGTGTTTGGCTGAGACGGTGGGTCGGGCTTGTCTCGACCGAGCTGCTACTGTAGTAATGTTGGCTCGGTCGGCGTCGACACTTTTTTCGGTGAAATTTCATAGCGGTTCGCCTCCTGGTTTGTTGCTGTAGGTGGCATCGAGCCAGCGAGTACTTTTATGGGGTCGCGGGCCCTGGTCGTCGCAGGCTATGGTGTGACGGGTTGACGCCAGCGTTTTGACGGTCTGTGGATGCGGGGGTGATGCTGTCGGGAGTTGGCAGTGTTCTAAAACAAGTTATATATGCGGCCGCATATAAGGATGCCGCCTTTGGCCGCATTAAAATGAAGATATGTTGTGAATTATGCGGTTGGCTGCATAATCGGCAGCATAAATGTTATGTGCCCGCATATGCAAATATACGGGCGGATAATCGGCAACTAAAAAATCCCAACACGTTAAGAAACCCGACCCGTTAAGCATAAAAAATAAGTTTTTTAACTTTAAAGTACTTATGTTTGACATGCTTTTGATTTGGACGTAAAACTAAATAGTTATGTTTTGTGAGTAAATTATTTTAGACGTTAGACTTCTGTTATTTTATGTATAGATCGTCTTGATGGTGCTGATGTTTTAGTCTGAATTAATTCATATATTTAAAAGTTGATATGATTTTTTCCTTATTCCTATCTTTTTTAATTTAATATACACAACCACACACATAAACTTATTGCTTATTTATATACTAAATTATTCATTTTCGTGTAAACCGTATAATCCGCATAATCGACCGTATAATCCGTTTATGCGCTATGCGCTCGTAGACCGCGTGCATAATGAAACCGCCTTTTATAACACTGGGAGTTGGTGAGTTCGTTGAGGAGGTTGGAGATTTGTTGGGGTTCGACGAAGATCCTTGCGGCTACTGGAGGAGGCTGAGGAGGTGTTTGGTTGATTTGATCGACGTTGGTGGTAAAACAGTTGACGAGGAGAAGGGTTTTGCTGTTGGAAAACTTCGGAACGAAGGGAGAGGAGAAATCTGCTGACGAAAAATGGGTTTTGTTTTGATTTTTTCTTGTTTTTGATCTGGAGAGATCGTGGAAGAGAGAAGGGCGGCAGCGTGTGGTTTAGGATTAACGTTTTTGTTGGAGGAAAATTTTGGAAGAGGAAAAAAATAAAATTGAAAAGGGGAAAAGAGAATCGTTCGCCTCTTGCCCATGTTATCAAGTCCACTCTTGCACACCAATGCAAAAGATTTAATTCGTGAAGAAACCAAAACTTTGCATCAACAACTAATTTTCATTGAATTCTTCGTACTAAAAAAACTAATAGGTTTGTGGCCTTTATATATGTTATATATGTTTACAATTTGACTTTCAGATTCTGATTAGGACTAGAAATTCTAAATCAAACTCTAAAATAAAAAAAAAGACAAATAATAAAAAGACTCAAAATAACTAAAACTCTTAAAATAACAAAAAGACTCCAGCTAATAGGTCAAGGACTCAAACTCTATTATATGAAATCTTTTAAATAAAAGAATCCCCATCGAATTAGATCTCCATCACTTACCCAATATGTATTGGACACAGCAGAATAGTGACACTTTTCAAATAATCAAATAAGTGTGTTAGAGCTCCCCACAACCCCCCCCCAAAAAAATAAAAATAAAATAAAAATAAAAATAAAAATAAAAAATAAGAAAAAACAAAAAAAAGAAAGAAAGAAAGAAAGAAAGAAAAGCACACCGACCAAGAAGACTTACACATGTACCTTCCCGCGAGTGGGGTCTTGTACAAGGTCGGGTATTGGAGTAAACTTTCTGCTGTCTTTCTTTCATTGAAAAGTTTAGGATCTATTGAACTTAACATGAATAAGTTATTTAATAGAACCTAACATGAAGGTGTATTGCTGTGATATGTATGTATGTATGTGTTTGCAAGTTGCTGGAATGCGCTTATTTTTTCCGTATTGCTTGGCATGAGTCGAGCATTGACCGTTTGCTTGAGTCTTGCCCAATATGTATTGGACATGTTAGAACCGTGCATCTTTTCAGGGAATCAAATAATCATGTTAGTGCTCTATTGGTTACCCACCCCCACCCCCACCCCCACCCCCACCCCCACCCCCAACCGCCACCAAAAAATAAATAATAGAAAAAAGTGCACACAACATGAAGACTTGCATTCCAGTGGGAATTGTATTAGGCCGGGTATTGGATTATGCTTTTTGCTATCGTTCTTTCATTGAAGAGATTGGAATCTATATAGCTTAACACGAAGGTGTCTCTGTGGTATGTATATATGTATGCATCTTTGAGTGGATGGCTGCATCCTGTGGTACTGGAACCGTGTCTTATTTTTAAGGATTGTTATATTACCATAGCCTTGTCATCTCATTATGCTTGTTGTGCATCTGTGCTTCCTACATCGCTTGCATGCATGAAGATGGGGATCTCTTGAAAGAAATGTAAAGTACTAAAAGATAAAGAGGATAAAGAGGATGGAGAAGAATTGTATGTCATATTGACAATGATGAGGAGCGGCAATAATCGAATCTCTTCTCTTTGAAGTTGAAAGATGATAGTCACTAGGAGAAGGCTGGAGAATCAGTTGATGTGAACTTCATATACTAGTGGCTCTAGCATTACCTGTGTTTCCTGAAGTGATGAATTGAAGAATTTGAGTAGCCAACTAACCATGCGGCACAAATCATTCCTATTTACACCCTAACTGCACATGCATCTAGGCAATCGGCAAGGCAATATGCAATTCCTCTGTAGCCAGCATGGTTGGATTTTAAAATATGTATTCTTGTCTTGTCTTCATTACACCCCTCCAAAGATTTTATCATGGTTGGTTTTGGTTTAAAATTCCCATCCTAGATTGTGGCTGGTAATCTCAAGACCACATTTCAATTGATGTAGCCAACATTTATAGAATCACACTGATGTTGCCCATTTTCTTTGTATAACCTCTCTATCCCTCACACCCTTTCAGTTCTTCCTCTCTCTCATGTCTTTCTTTATTTGTTTATTTTTCTCTCTCTCACACACAGAGAGAGAGAGAGAGAGAGAGAGAGAGAGAGAGAGAGAGAGAGAGAGAGAGAGAGAGAGAGAGTGTACGTACGGGGTGGTTAGCGCTGGAAAAGAGGAGAATGTTGGAGGTAGATCTCACCATTTTGGATTGATTCACATGCTTTGAGGTACATCAAATATTGTTGGTCCATCACTTCTCAAAACACCATTGACATAATCTTAAGGATGGTTGTTCTGTTACTTCTTGAAGCCCTTTTCGGATTAGACAAATATTTATAGTGCTTTCCCTAAATTCCTCCCTTCTATATGTGTTTTTCTTTTTTCTGTTTCATCTGTCTTTTACTGTTTACTGCGCATCTTCGATGAGCTGTGTCCTTGGTGTGGAATATATTTCCGCTATCCTGTTAATATATTTATTAATTAGCCAAGACAGTTCGTTTTTTGTGAGTTGAATTGCATGATGCCATGAATTTCTCATGACTTTGTTAGTAGCTTTGGAAATTTAGAGCTTACTACTCCCCCCCCCCCCCCCGCTCCACACCCCCCCCCCCCCCAAAAAAAAAAAAAAAAAAACCCACGCAAGCTTTTAAAATGTAGAAAAAAAGGAGAATAACGACGACAAGAATAAATAAAAGAAAGGACCCCCTCTCACTAATCCTCATTGTGCATGCATGGTAAAAGGACATTCTGGATATTCTTCACATTTTTTGTTGAAATTAATTGTCTTAGTAAATATATTTTGTTCTGGTATGAATAATCACAGAGCCCATTCTTTTCAGGTTCCTTAGCTCTTACTGAGCTGTAATATGAGCATTATGCGAATTCTGAAGTGCCTCACAGTTGATCATTAATTGCTATAGAAATGGCCGAAGCGATGATATCAAGTTTCTGGGGACCTGTCACATCCACCACAGAGTTGTGCGAGGAGAACTATGCGCATTCATCATATATTGCAGAATTTTACAACACTATATCCAATATTCCTTGCATCCTTTTGGCACTCATTGGCCTCATAAATGCTTTGAGGCAACGGTTTGAGAAAAGATTTAGTGTTCTTCATATCTCAAATATGATACTCTCCATTGGGAGCATGGTATTCCATGCCACATTGCAACATGTGTAAGTTCCAGTATAATACTTATATCTATGTCTGACCATGATGCAATTGGGTTCTTCATAAATCAGATATGTGCATGCTTTTGTATTCATCTATGTAGCACATGGACTTCTATCATGAACATGCCCTACCAGACACCAATGCCTGTACTGGTCACCAACACTTTCTTGGACACTGATCAGACATGTGTCCAATACTTTTTAAACGTGTTGGTACTTATATAACATATTTTCTAGTGTAGAACACTATGAGAAAACATTAGAGATGTGTTTACATGACTCCTACATTTCTTCACGGAACATGTTTGTATATTTGAAATGTTTATGTCATTATATATATGTGAAAAATGGAGAAGCGCTGACAGCGCTGGAAATTTTTTAAAATATACGTTAATGGAGGAGTGCTGACAGCGCTGGAAATTTTTCTAGCGCTGTCAGCGATCTGGGCACCCTACACATGTTTTTTAAATTTTTTTTGCAGTAAGATAAACTTGTTACCTAGCTCCCCACAAAATTTCAGGTCGATCCAACACCGTTTGAGCCTCCGTTCATCGATTTCAAAAACGTTGCGCAAAACTGTCCAGATTTTACGCAACGTTTTTGAAATCGATGAACGGAGGCTCAAACGGTGTTGGAGTGACCTGAAATTTTGTGGGGAGCTAGGTAACAAGTTTATCTAACTACTGCAAAAAAAATTTTAAAAAAAATGTGTAGGGTGCCCAGATCGCTGACAGCGCTGGAAAAATTTCCAGCGCTGTCAGCACTCCTCCATTTTTCACAATATATATATATATACAAAAAAATGTGCCTGAGGTTGACCTCAGGCAGAATTACCTGAGGTCAACCCCTCTGTCCGGATGTTGGAGGTATTTTTTTTTGAAATTTCTTTTTGCAGTAGGTAGATATACTTGTTATGTAGCTCCCCACAAAATTTCAGCTCAATCCGACACCGTTTGAGCCTCCGTTCATCGATTTCAAAAATGTTGCGCAAAACTGTCCAGAATTCTGGACAGTTTTGCGCAACATTTTTGAAATCGATGAACGGAGGCTCAAACGGTGTCGGATTGAGCTGAAATTTTGTGGGGAGCTACATAACAAGTATATCTACCTACTGCAAAAAGAAATTTCAAAAAAAAATACCTCCAACATCCGGACAGAGGGGTTGACCTCAGGTAATTCTGCCTGAGGTCAACCTCAGGCACATTTCCCTCATATATATATATATATATATATATATATATATATATATATATGAATAATGGGTATCATACGCCATATGAGAGGGTCTATCATATTCCCTCTCACATAAATGGGGCAAGTACAACAAGTACAAGCTCATGTGAGCTTGCACTTGCCCCCTTTATGTGAGAGGGAATATGAGAGACCCTCTCATATGGCGTATGATACCCATTATATATATATATATATATATATATATATATATATATATATATATATATATATATATATATATATACCTTAATGGGAAAACGTAAAAGTGTTCAAAATTATGATGATTTTAAGTATGCTGTTTAAAAAAATTCAAGTTACATCAAGCTAGTAGTAAGAAGTTGAAAAGGCAAGGACTAATCTATTTCCGAACTCATGAAAATATGTGATAGGTTGCAATATTACATGTATTATACTGATAGGTTGCAATATTACATGTGTTATACAATCAAATTGTCTTTGTGCTTTTGGACGCGAGGACATGTGTGTGTGTATATCTACACACTCGCTTTCATGTCTATACATATATTACAGACTTGTTGTCTTATTCCCTTATCCTGCATTTTAATAAATTGTTGTCAGCATATGTCTGCGTTGTATTTGTATCCCACATCCATATCCATACATCATCACGCATGTATTGTTTGTCCCTCTCTATGCTTCCTAGAACCTATTTAAATTATGCAATTAAAAACTATATTGTTTAATATCCCCTTTTACCTTTTGTCTATTGTGTGTATGTGTATATAATTCTGTATTATATTATTTTATATAGCAGTGTCCTTGTTCACTACTTTTTACAAATTTTCCGTATCCCTTTCCGTATCCCTTTCCATATCCATACCAGTACCTGCACCCGACTATACTGTCTAGGCAATCATTATGCTATTATATGTTTCTTTCCATGCAGATATTGTAAATGTAAGCTCCGCTCACTTTCCTGGGGGGTTTGTTCACTGTTGATAACGCCTTCATGTACTTCGGAAACTATTAGACACATGCGGATGCTCTCTTTATATCAAATGCACTAATTTGCTATCAGAGTGGTGTGTATAAGATCAGAAGAATTTAGAATCAACACTTCATGGCTGCTCGTTCTTTATGGTCATAATTTTTAGCTTTACGAGTCTATGACAAGTTATATGCATTTGACATGACATTTGTTCATAAACTATTCTTCGTAGGCTAGCATAAATTGTCGATAAATTCTTTTAGCAGTGAAATGCTATATACATACATCATCATAAATTGAACTAGTGCATATACATATATCGTAGAAGTATTGCACTGCGTACCATCATTTGCCATGATGCTTCTTGGTATGTTCCTTGAAGTGTGATGGTTTGTCAAGGGATGTAGTGAAGATGGTTCAATGATTTCTGACAAGAGGCTCTGTTTTTTGTGGCTTTAAACTGTATGTGGTGTAATTTGAATTGCTTCCAACTGTTGCATGGCGTAAGAATGCATTTCAAAGTATGCTGTAAACAACAAACAGCTGTTTCCGACATGACATCTGGTAGCACTCTTCCTTTGTCATTCTCCTTTATGGCATCATATCCACCAATGTAACATTATTTTCCATTGCCCATACGTTTATGGAACATTGTTTTCCTATGTACTTACGATCCACGTGCTTACCCACATGCTTACCCACATAGGGAAACATCTATTGGACCAGTTGCAAGGTATTTATTATAATTATTATATTTCAAAGGGTGTGGACGCGAATGCATTACTCATGTAGAGAACTGTGTAGATTCCAAGTGTATGGAAAAGTATTTATCTCCATGTTTGCATTCTCTTGCCATGTCTGATATAGTCTATGTTGGGAGAATGCCTTTTACTCATTATATCTATATAAATGGTTGATGAGCTCTTGAGATATTCGTTTGCGTTGCTGAAAATCTATCTGATATCCTATAGTACATCTTACTCTTTTGACTGAATTGATTTGCTTTTCTCTCAGATTACAACAGAGTGATGAAACTCCAATGGTTTGGGAGATGCTGTTGTATCTATACGTCCTTTACTCACCAGACTGGCATTATAGAAGCACAATGCCTACTTTCCTCTTCCTCTATGGTGCCGCCTTTGGAATTGTCCATTCATTTGTGCGCTTTGGAATAGGATTTAAAGTGCACTATATTGGGCTCTGCCTTCTATGCGTTCCTCGAATGTACAAGTACTACATACATACGAAAGAGGTAGCAGCTAGGCGACTTGCTCAGCTTTACGTAGCAACAATCTGTCTGGGGAGTCTCTGTTGGTTGTTTGATCGCATTTTCTGTAAGAAAATGTCCGAATGGTATATCAACCCGCAGGGCCATGCATGGTGGCATTTGCTGATGGGATTTAATTCATACTTTGCAAATACATTTCTAATGTACTGTCGTGCCCAGCAACTGGGATGGGAACCCCGAGTGGTCCATCTTCTTGGATTCTTTCCTTACGTGAAGATCAACAAACCCAAGAAGCAGTGACGATAATTTGATGTGCGTTGGTTGGGCAACTTTTGTTTTGAACTTGCATGGAAATGTTTATTTTTGGCAAGTGAGCGAGCGATTCTGTAAATGGATACTAATGACTGGGAATATCGATTATTGATTCTATTTTGTTTTCTGACAAATTGTGTACAATGTATTTTTCAGTTACTAGCTATTGTTTCGAAAAATGGTGCAATTAATTATCTCTCCCCCTTCTCAGTTCATAAACTGCATGTGTGGATGCCTCATTTATTTCTTCTGTTTCATGCAGTATATATGCTCTTGTGGTTTGCCCTTTTCCTGTAATCAGGAAGTGTTTTGGTTTTTGCGACGTTTTGGTTGATGGGGTACTTCAATTCTGTTTGGGTTGCAGTTGCTGTTTGGGTTAAGGATGATCATTTCTTTACTTTAGCTACTCTAATGGTGAAAGGTTGTTGTGTATAGTTGTAGTCATGTTGGTACCATTTCGGCTAAATTTTGCATCTGATTTTCTTTGGAAACTAACACACATTATTTGAAAAGTAATCAAATATTCTGCCCATAAACCTATAAATAGTTCCAAATTTTGATTCCTACCCCAATTGCCAATTCACATTCGGAAAAAAAACACATCATAAGTAGAGGGGCAATACCTTTGAATAGGAATGTTCATCTTCCTCATTCTAACTTTTGTGACGAGGAGTTCACTCATAAGCTTGTTCGGTTTGCTCCAAAAGAAAGAGCAACAAATGCTTCAGGAAATTACGCATAACTGGAATTTTGGTTGTGTGCAATTTTTATTTTACAAAATGCATTTTAAGTGCAAACACACGGTATGGTTAAAAAAGTTTCTAAGCAAACGTTAAAGAACTTTGAAACTTTCTGTTTCACTACATAGAAGGTGGTGGCGTGGCATCTATCAAATTTTCTATCCAATTTGTAATTTTTGTGGGTTCATTGTATCTTAATCTCATGATTTAAATCTAATTTCTAATGCATATAAAAAGAATGTGGAATTGATAAACTTACTTGATTTTGGTTTTGATTGTTTTAGCTTGTAGAAGATCTGACGTCACACGATGAATCGTTATACTCATGCACATAGCATGATGGCAAAAGGGATACTCTGGATCTTTTGATGACTAGTCTTTATGCATAATCTTGCAGCAACTGATGCATTTGGGGGAAGAAGGAACGCTTATTTATAAACTGCCATCCTAGGAACCTTCTTCCACTAGAGCACATGATATAAGCTACATGCTTCCAAGAGCATCAGATATTCTATTAGAAATATAATGCAAATAAGGACTTAATTCAGATTAGATCAAGAAAGGTCGGTTTGAAATGACTGTCTTTCAGGGGTTGCCTTGATCCTTCTACATTGGACTATGAAGCCCAAGAACTTCCCAGATGTAGATGCATTTTCTCGGGTGGAGCTTCATGTGATACCACCGTAAGATGGCGAAGGTCTCCTACCACGTGATGGGCGGCTTCCAGTGATTTGATCAACATATCGTTAACATATACCTTTATTGTCTTAAAGATTTGATTTGCGGACATCCTGTTAATAATACTCTGGTAGGTGGCCCCAACATTTTTCAAGAACGAAAGACATCACATTGTAGCAATACAGCACTCGGTTTGTCAAGAAGGTTGTATGCTCTTAGTCTAGCTCATGCATGCAGATCTTATTGTGTCCAGAATAAGCATCCATGAAGCTGAGCAGCTCATGCCCAGCTGCTGCGTTGACGAGCTGGTCGATCCGGGGTAAGGAAAAGCTGTCCTTCATGCAACCTTTGTTCCGTTCTGTGAAGTCAATACATATCATCCACTTGCCATTTGTCTTCTTCATCAGAACGATGTTGGCAAGCCATTCCGAATGAGTAGCTTCATTGATGAAGTCTGTACGGAGGAGCTTGTCAACTTCACCTTTGATAACTTGGCTACTCTTGGCATTGACATTTCGGTACTTCTGGCAGACAAGAGGCACTGTAGGATTGATGTTCAGTCTATAAAACATGACATCTAGATTTATGTCTGGCATGTCTTTGTGCAACCAGGCAACGACATCCTCATTTCGCTGAAGGAAGTCAATGATGAAGGCCGGAATGTTGGCTGCAAGGCAATACTGATCTGGACTGTTCGACTCAGGTCGACTTATGAGAGCGACATTGCCTCTAACTCCTCCATAGGGAAGGCTCTCTCTCGCTCCAGCTCACCTCGAGGATCGAGCTCGTCCTCTAAGGGTGATGTTTGAGTTTGACCTTGGGGATGAGCAGGAGCAACTGAAGGCTGTGAAGATTGGACAAGAGTAGCTGAAGACGACAGAGCTTCCACCACTGGGTCTTCGAATTCCAGCTCAGTGAGGATTAAGCTCATCCGATATGGATGGGATGAAAGCTTCCTCGGCTGAGCAGATGTAGCAGAAGGTTGAGAGGTGTCCAAGCTGCCAATGGTCTACACCGGGTTGAGGCCGTCACCTTGTGAGTTAGTAGCATGCACTCCCTATCTTCTGACTGAATTACCTTGAGCATGTCGACCACGTGAGCAGTGAGGAAATTCACCAGGAGGTGGTAGTGGAGGTCACTACCCACATGGCATGAGTGTTGGCTGCCCAATGACAGCGTTGAAACCTCCTAGGTAGTTGACCAAAAGGAAGTAAACGTTGCACTTCTGTTGGCAGGGATGTGCACCAAACTCCACCTACTTGAAGACAAACCCTCCTGAGACAACATGGATACATATGAAACTAGAGAGACTGGTGTGCATAGGCTGCATGACATCATCCAATATCCCCAGTTTCTGAAATGTATCCAGGTATAGGATATCGACTGGGCTTCCATTGTCGATGAGGATGCACCAACCTCTGTGGTAGGTGATCCATAGATTGACAAAAGTGGCATCATTATAGGGCTGATGAACATGTCTTGCCTCTACCTTTGTAAAGAGCAGAGATTCCTTGGAGAGCTTGCGCATCGATCTATGATGGCAGAGTCGAGGTTGGTCGGATGGGTATGTGCCTGACAAGCATGGATCTTCTACGCTCGATTGGATTACTGGGCTAAGTTGCAGCCTACTGTGATGATGTGCCCAAAGATAACATAGATGGCATCAGATGAGCTGACAATTCCTTTACCTTTGACCTGAGGACCTCTAGCTTCGCCCTACTATGGAGCTTTAAACTCCCAGATGTAGGGATCGTCTAACCCTTGCAATACTAACAACACACACTAGAGGGGGGGGGGGGGGGTGAATAGTGTAATGGCAATAAAATTGTCCAAATAAAATTTAACTTGCAAATGCGGAATTATAAATGCAAGAGGAATTAAATGGCACAATCAATCCAAACGCAAACACAAGGTTTTACCCTGGTTCCCCAAACTTGGGTACATCCAGCCACACCAATATTCACTATATTCCCACACAGTGAAGTGAATACAAATCCCACAAAGAGATACCCCACAAAGAGGATTTATGCCCTACACAAGGACCTAACCAATCCTACACAAGGATCAAGATTCCCACACAGAGAATCACTAACTCCCACTCAGAGAATTAGGGTTAGTCCTACACTAGGACACTAAACTCCCACAAAGAGAGTTACTCCCACAAAGAGAGTATCCTAAGTCCCACAAAGAGACAACCTCCCACAAAGAGAGAAACTCTCACAAAGAGAGAAAGTCCTAATCCCACAAAGAGAAATATGAAAACAATTTACACCTTGTAAAGTAAATACTCTTACCTATGCCTTGAGATGCTTACTCATTAATGAATGCAAGGCATGGAAGAGGATCTCCAAGTGTTGGAATATGCATGAGAGCACTTGGATGATTTCCCTTGAGCTGGACTTCAATGCATGAAGAAAGATGAATGCTCAATAGAGGAAAATGAGGGAGCTTGAGAGTAGCTTAATGATCTCTTGAGATTTTCTATAGAGTCAAGAGTTTATTAAATGTTATCAAGAGTTCTCAAGAAAGGCAGCACACTCATATATATAGGAATCCTATATCAAGCCCAAAAACCCAAGGAAACAGCCAGAAAAACAAATCTGCAACGGATAGAAACTGGGTGAAACCGACAGGAACAGTCGACTGATGATCATAAGACAGTCGACTGATCAACGGTTAGAAAATATCCAACGGCTATAATCTGAGCCAGGACAGACGACTGATGAAGTCAATACAGTCGACTGACAAACATGATAGGCGCCTGTTAAACCTTCAGTAGACGACTGCTGCAGGGGATGGATCGAAACAGAGAGCTGCACTCTTTCTCCAATTCTTCACATAGGCGACTGATGTTAATAATACAGTCGACTGTCGAATAGTCAGGCGACTGTATATTCTTCATCAGTCGGCTACTGTAAAGTATGGAGAGAAGACAGAGAGATGCAGAGATTTGCACTTACGCTAGACAGGTGACTGTTGACCAAATCTCAGGCGACTGTAAATATACAGGCGACTGGGAACTGATTGACAGACGACTGTGCGTAAAGCTCAAGTGTGAGTCAATAGAAATGTTGACTTGAGCAGTGCATATCAGGCGACTGTAGAAGGATATACAGGCGACTGGAAATCACCCAGTCGACTGTGTTTCCCTCAACAGGCGACTGACAGAAAGAGTGAACCTATTGGGTTGGATTCTATGATAATCCTAAGGTTCACTAAGATGGTTAAATGCATGTGCATGAATGAGTAAACCATCTAGCAAGGCATTACATCAACCCTAGACTCAAAAGAGAGAGAAAGCAATAAAGTAAATTACATGGATTACAATGCTTTCAAAAGAGTCTAAATCTTCAATCTTCATGCCTTGATTGCTCTCCATCATCTCTAAGCTTTGGCACTCCTTGAGTCCAAACATTGGCTCTTCTTCACATGATGTCCATCCTTACACCAAGTGATTAGTCTCCAAGAAAGATATCCTTGAAATAAACTGAGAGTGTCACAACCCGCTTCCCTAAAATGGAGGCGAGACGTGAGAAGGTCCGCTCAGACGTGGAGCTGTGAAGCTGCACGCCTGATAAGCGTCAATTTAGTATAAGCTGGTCCCTGTAATCGCAAAAGGAACAACAACAACAATAATAATAAAGAGACGGATATGAAATACCAATCCCAAAGTTTGTCCACAAAAATATTCAACATCACAGAAAAGCCACCAGGCTAACAGGAAAGAGTCTAAGGCCCAGAACAAGGCCAAATAAAAGCAACACAAACATAACAGAGTATCAAACTAGGTGCCACGCACCGACAACTAGGCAGTCCAACAAAAGAAGCTAAACGAAAACACTAAGACTGATCCCCAGTGTCAACGTAGTCCTCGATCAACGCGGGTCCTGACTCAGCGTCAGCGAACACCCCGTCCTCAGCAAGTAACTCGGGCTCGGGCTCTAACATGTGTCACCCAAAAGAGAAAAGGGGCACATGTCAGCAAGCGGAAGACTTGTGCAAGGAAATGAAAAGAAAGGTAAACTAGCAACCTAGCAGATAAAGTATGGTGCATGGCAAGTAAAGTAAGGTGGTAACAAGTAAAGTAAAGGAGAGTACGAGTGGCAAGTGGTTGTTGTGACATGTAATGTCAAGTAACAAGTACAAGTACAAGGGATCACTCAACGAGTGCCCTATTGCCCGCAGGCTGTGTTGAGCTCGTCTTCTGGAACACGAGCCAGAAAGTGTGTTTGGCGTAGGATTGTGCCCACGCAAGGTGGGTGCCTAGCCGGAACAAATAGTACAAGTTTGTAGCGAAGCTACGCAATCACGATGAGTATTCAAGCATGCAATGACATGAGCAGATATTCGCGTACCGTTAATTGTATTTAAACGTGACAGGCAAAATGCAATGACATGAACATATTCGCGTACTGTTAATTTAAAGTAAACGTGGCAGGTAAAATGCAATAACAGTTAAGGATGCATGGATGGCATGAACAGTTAATACGCGTACCGTTAATTTAAAGTAAACGTGACATACAAGCATGATGAGGGTGACGGACCAAGCTTCGTTGCCAAGCTAGGTCAATGGCGTCTAAACGGCTATCCTTTCACCGTCTAGTCTCTTTTACGCTAAAGCAAGGTAAATGGCCTAAGACATGGCCTAAATCAAGGGATGCAAGTTTCACTTGCCTGATACCGGGATTGACGAGCAATGAAGATCGTCACACAAGCTAACTACGGAATGGATCACTGTTATGGCAAAACAATTATTAGCACAATGATCCTAAATAGGTTTCTTATTAGAACCCTAATGATCTAATCAATCCATTTTATTAGGATTTCACAATGTCAATGTGGGTTATGCTAAAATTAAAGGAATCGAGTATTACCGCGTAGGGAACGGGAGAATAACGCCGAGCAACCACGGAGACGGAAGAAACGCTCCGGGGAACTTAGGGTTCAGATCTGGAAATGATTGGAGAAGTTTGGAGAAATAGGGGTTTGGGGGATTTTGGGGATTTGATGGAGATTTGGGGAAGATGAGAGGTGGAATGAGTGGAGGGAGGGTTTGGATGATGGATTTTGGGCTTGGAATGAAGGAATAAGGGTTGGAGGTGGAAGGGGGCTCAATGGGGGAGTTTTTAGGGTTTTAGGTCGAGTGGAGGAAGAAGAAAACGTTTGGGATGGGTTTAAATAGGATGGGCTGGCTGCTGCCCAGAAATTAGGGTTTTAACACAGGTTAGTCGGTCAAAGAGCAACCACTGACCGACTAGTTTGAGATCTAGTCGGTCGGTTGAACAACGCAGACCGACTAAGTGTAAACAGTAACTCCAGTCGAAAACCTAAACCAAGAGTTAGTCGGTCAAAGAACAACTACTGACTGACTAGTTTGACATCTAGTTGGTCGATGAACGTTCTTAGACCGACTAAGAGTAAACAGTAACTAGTGTCAAAAATAGTGGATGAGTTAGTCGGTTAAAGAAGCATTGCCGACCGACTAGTTTGCAACCTAGTCAGTCAACCAACGTTCTTAGACCGACTAACGATAAACAGTAACTCCAGAATAATTTAGAAAGCCAACTAGTCGGTTCAAGAAGGTTTGCCAACCGACTAGATCGTCATCTAGTCGGTCGGTGGCCCTTCTTACACAAGCTAATTAGCACCAAAAGTTCCGATACGGAGCGCGGAGCTCCGGGATCGATTCCTAAGACTCCTAGGCTTGATCTAATAGTAAGATACGACCGTTATGAAGCCTGTCACGAATGACTTGCTCCAAAATCGACGATTCCAAGAAAGAGCTAGGAAAACACGACGAAACGATCGAAAATGAAAGTTACGGAGACGAAAACCACACATGAGGAGAAAATCCACCAAAACATATATTATAATATAATAAATCCAGATTCAAGAAAACCAGTCGTTACATCCTCCCCAACTTAAGAAAAATTCCGTCCTCGGAATTTCCAAACACTCACGTGTCCGGAAACAAAAGTGGGAAACGCTCTCGCATTTCATCCTCATTCTCCCAAGTAGACTCTCCAGGTGAGCCGTGTCACCACATCACCCTCACAAGATTGACAATCTTGTTCCGAAGCGATTTCTGACGCCTGTCCAGAATCTGCACTGGATGCTGGTCATACGTCATATCGGGGCGAACGGTAATCTCCGAGAAATCCACCACATGAGATGGATTGCTAATGTATCGACGAAGCTGCGATACATGGAAAACATTATGAACTCCTTCTAAAGATGGCGGCAAGGCCAAGGGATAAGCTACCTCGCCAACCCTCTCCAAAATGTCAAACGGTCCAATGTATCGCGGGCTCAACTTCCCTCGCTTCCCGAAACGAATCACACCGCGATTCGGGGAAATCTTCAAGAACGCATGGTCGCCCGGCTGAAACTCCAAAGGACGACGTTTAGCATCCGCCCAATGCTTAAAACGATCCTGAGCAATTCTCAACCTCTCCCGAATGTTCCTGAAAATATCCACGGCCTCCACGATCATCTCAGGTCCCAACAACTCCCGATCACCAACGTCATCCCAACTCAATGGCGATCGACATTTCCTTCCATACAAAGCGGCGAAAGGCGCCATGCCAATACTCGCCTGGAAGCTGTTGTTGTAAGAAAACTCCACTAGATGTAGATGATCCTCCCACGAACCCTTGAAATCCAACATGCACACCCTCAGCATGTCCTCCAAGATCTGAATCGTCCTCTTGGACTGGCCATCCGTCTGCGGATGGTACGCCGTGCTGAAACTCAGACGCGTACCCAAGCTCTTCTGCAAACTCTGCCAGAACTGAGATGTGAACCTCGTGTCTCTGTCTGACACGATACTCACGGGGACTCCGTGAAGTCGCACGACCTCCTGCACGATTCACGTTACATCACTATCCAAACTAGGAAAAGGAAATAAAAACGGAGAGTAAAAGAATTTTACCTCCATATTTCTCCTCGCTAGCGCCTCCGTGGACTGTCCCACTCGGAACGGAATAAAGTGCGCGGATTTGGTCAATCGATCTACGATCACCCAAATCGCGTCATTCTGCTTCGGACCCTGAGGTAGTCCAGTCACAAAATCCATAGTGATTTGTTGCTACTTCCACTCAGGAATCGGAAGCGGTTGTAGCAACCCGGCCGAACGCTGATGCTCCGCCTTCACTTGCTGGCAAACCAAACACTTGGCTACACTCCGAGCCACACTCCTCTTCATGCCATGCCACCAATAATTCAGACGAAGATCCTGGTACATCTTGGTGCCACCAGGATGCACAGAATACGGCGAACTGTGTGCCTCCACCATCAACTCCTCTCTAATATCCCCAGCTGTCACACACAGCCTGGCTCCAAACCTCAGCGAGCCATCTTCATGAACCAAAAAGTCAGTCCGCAGACCGGCTTCCACCTGCTCCCGAATCTTCACCAGCTTCGGATCCTCAGCCTGGCCAGCCTTAATCCGATCCACGATCGTCGACTGTACCTGCATGTACATCAACGATGAAGCCTCCCCAGGAAGGACAATCTCAACACCAGACTCGCAAAAATCCTGCCGCAATCTCCACTGCGAGGTCAAAATCATCACCGCGGGAAGCCTACTCAGCGCATCAGGGACCACATTCACCTTGCCAGGGTGAAACTGCAAATCAATATCATAATCCGCCATAAGCTCCAACCTTCGACGCTGTCGCATGTTGAGCTCCTTCTGAGTAAAAATATACTTCAAGCTTTTGTGATCGGTGAAGATTTTCACTTTCTCACTCAGCAGGAAGTGCCTCCAAATCTTAAGAGCAAACACGACAGCAGCCAACTCCAAATCATGCGTCGGGTAATTCTTCTCATGAACCTTAAGCTGACGAGACGCATACGCCACAACATGTCCGTGCTGATGCAACACACAACCGAGACCCTTGCCAGAAGCATCGCAAAAGATCTCAAATCCACCGCTGCGATCAGGCACAACAAGAATAGGGGCAGTCGTCAACCTCTCCTTCAGAATACCGAAAGCACTCTCACAATCACCCGACCAAACAAAAGGTACATCCTTCCGCGTCAACCTGGTCATCGGCTCGGCAATACGGGAAAAGTCCTTAATGAAACGTCGATAGTAACCAGCAAGTCCAAGGAAACTCTGAATCTCAGATGCAAACGACGGAACAGGCCACTCTCTGATGGCCCTAACCTTCTTGGGATCCACTGAAATACCATCTCCAGTCACCACATGCCCGAGAAAAGCAACTCTGTCCAGCCAAAACTCGCACTTCGAAAACTTAGCATACAAACGATGCTTCCTCAAGATCTCCAATACCGTCCTCAAGTGCGAGGCATGCTCTTCCTCCGACTTCGAATAGATTAGAATGTCGTCAATAAAGATAACGACAAACTTATCCAAGAAGTCGTAGAAAATCAGGTTCATCAGATTCATGAAAACTGCGGGTGCGTTAGTTACGCTGAAAGGCATAACCACGAACTCATAGTGTCCATACTTCGTCCTGAACGCTGACTTCGGCACATCATCCTTCTTCACCTTCAACTGGTGGTAACCACTCCTCAAATCCAATTTAGAAAACACCCTCGAACCTCCAAGATGATCAAAAATATCATCGATGCGAGGCAACAGGTATTTATTCTTAATGGTCACCGCATTCAACTCCCGATAGTCCTCGCACATGCGACGCGAACCATCCTTCTTCTTCACCAGCAACACCGGTGCTCCCCACGGAGATACACTCGGATTGATATAACCCTTCTGCAAAAGCTCATCCAACTGCTTGCGCAACTCCTCCAACTCTGCTGGCGCCATACGATATGGTGCCTTCGAAATGGGCTGCGCACCTGGGATAAGATCAATAGAAAACTCCAAAGCTCGATCAGGCGGCAATCCAGACATCTCCTCGGGGAAGACGTCACCAAAATCTCGCACCACAGCTGGCCATTCCAACTCCATCTGCATAGCCACAACCTCCACCGGCTTGGCCCAAAATCTGACAGGACCAAGCGAACTGCTACCACGACTGAACTCAAACACCGGATGTCCGGGAATCTCGAACACCACCTTCTTCCTCCGACAGCCAATCGTAGCATAGAAGCTCGCAAGCCAATCCATCCCAAGGACCGCATCGTAATTGATGATGTCGTGGACAATGAAATCAGCACAAAGCTCACGTCCACAAACCACCAACGGGCAAGAATTGCACCCACGATGCACCGAGACCACACCGTTCCCTGTGACGATATTCCAACTCTTAGGAAGAGAGGACGTCGACAAGGAATGCTTCTCCACGAAGCTCCAGGCCAAAATACACATCGACGCACCTGAGTCAAAGAGGACTCGTGCAGGAAATATGCAAACCAAAACCACACCTAGCAAACAGTCTAACAATCAAATCCTATTCTAGTAACAAGCATGAGCAAACAACCAACAAAATCAACAATCAAACCAAGGAAGAAAAATAGCTAGAATGAGCGTTACCTGTAATAACCTCATCCACGGCCATGCTCTCCTCCTCAGTCATCAGAAAGGCCTGCCCTCTCGGCGGAACAGCCTGTCGAAAGGCCTGTCTCTGTGGAACAAGAGGCGCTCCACGACCAACGGGCACATGAGCTCACTGCTGCAACGGCTGTACTGCAATAGGAGCCCGCCAAGGCTGCTTCGACTTCGGACACTCCCTGATGGTGTGGGCAGGATCTCCGCAGACAATGCACTGTCCCAGAAACCTCCTACACTGATCCCTGAGGTGTCCAGTCTTGCCACAGAAATGGCAAGTCTTCAGAATAGGCCCGCCTGGCATCTTGAACTGCACCGGATGATTAGGCTTGAAACCAGGCCTAACCACCACCCTGGCCTGCTCCATAGGCCTCTTCCCTACTCCGGAAACATGTCCCTTCCTCTGGTTCAAATTCAACTCTTGCCGCCTCGCGGCAATTAGAACCTTCTGATATGTCTCCAGGTCAGAAGAGGTCACAAAGCTCTGAAGCTCCAAGGCAAGTCCCTGAAGAAATCGCTGAGCTTTCTCATCGGTATCTTGCACCATCTTTGGTGCAAACCGACTGAGCCTCGTGAACTCCTGGTGGCACTGATCCACCGACAAGCTCCCCTGCTTCAGATCTATAAAGCGCTGCAGCATCACCTGCCTAGCAGCCTTCGGGAAGAACTCTCCATCAAATCTGGACTTGAAGGTAGCCCAAACTATCGGATCCACCAACATCTTCTCTTCAGCATCCCACCAGTTTCTGGCATTGTCCTTCAGCTGCCTCTTAGCCAAATCAACCCATCCAGCCGGGTTAATCTTCGCCATCGCCAGGTTATCCTCAATGTTCCTTATTCACTCGTCGGCAGCCAGAGGACCCTCAGATCCATCAAAATATGGGGGACCCAGCTCCCGAAATTGCTTCGCTCCCGGCTCAGAGCGAGGGGCATCCGGAAGAGCCCGTGCAGCTCGAGCTAGTGGAGCATTCTGGACTTGCAGGAGCACGCCCTGCTGCACTTGCATCATCTGGATCATCATCCGCATCATCTCCCCATTGGTGGGTTCCCGCTCAGGCTCCTCATCATGAGGGAGCGCACCACTACCTCCACCACGGGTGAATCGCCTTCCTGCCATCTAATGACACAGAAAACGAAGCAGATTAAACTCATAGCTTGTGACTCGGATATCGAAGTCATTTGTTGGACAATCTTATATTATTATTGTTATCCCTGATAATTGCAGTTACAGAGAGGACTTGCATGGGTCACCACTAAAACCTGTCACGACCCGCTTCCCTAAAATGGAGGCAAGATGTGAGAAGGTCCACTCAGACGTGGAGCTGTGAAGCTGCACGCCTGATAAGCGTCAATTTAGTATAAGCAGGTCCCTGTAATCGCAAAAGGAACAACAACAACAATAATAATAAAGAGACGGATATGAAATACCAATCCCAAAGTTTGTCCACAAAAATATTCAACATCACAGAAAAGCCACCAGGCTAACAGGAAAGAGTCTAAGGCCCAGAACAAGGCCAAACAAAAGCAACACAAACATAACAGAGTATCAAACTAGGTGCCACGCACCGACAACTAGGCAGTCCAACAAAAGAAGCTAAACGAAAACACTAAGACTGATCCCCAGTGTCAACGTAGTCCTCGATCAACGCGGGTCATGACTCAGCGTCAGCGAACATCCCGTCCTCAGCAAGTAACTCGGGCTCGGGCTCTAACATGTGTCACCCAAAAGAGAAAAGGGGCACATGTCAGCAAGTCGGAAGACTTGTGCAAGGAAACGGAAAGAAAGGTAAACTAGCAACCTAGCAGATAAAGTATGGTGCATGGCAAGTAAAGTAAGGTGGTAACAAGTAAAGTAAAGGAGAGTACGAGTGGCAAGTGGTTGTTGTGACATGTAATGTCAAGTAACAAGTACAAGTACAAGGGATCACTCAACGAGTGCCCTATTGCCCGCAGGCTGTGTTCAAGTATCAAGTACAAGGGATCACTCAACGAGTGCCCTATTGCCCGCAGGCTGTGTTGAGCTCGTCTTCTGGAACACGAGCCAGAAAGTGTGTTTGGCGTAGGATTGTGCCCACGCAAGGTGGGTGCCTAGCCGGAACAAATAGTACAAGTATGTAGCGAAGCTACGCAATCACGATGAGTATTCAAGCATGCAATGACATGAGCAGATATTCGCGTACCGTTAATTGTATTTAAACGTGACAGGCAAAATGCAATGACATGAACATATTCGCGTACTGTTAATTTAAAGTAAACGTGGCAGGTAAAATGCAATAACAGTTAAGGATGCATGGATGGCATGAACAGTTAATACGCGTACCGTTAATTTAAAGTAAACGTGACATACAAGCATGATGAGGGTGACGGACCAAGCTTCGTTGCCAAGCTAGGTCAATGGCGTCTAAACGGCTATCCTTTCACCGTCTAGTCTCTTTTACGCTAAAGCAAGGTAAATGGCCTAAGACATGGCCTAAATCAAGGGATGCAAGTTTCACTTGCCTGATACCGGGATTGACGAGCAATGAAGATCGTCACACAAGCTAACTACGGAATGGATCACTGTTATGGCAAAACAATTATTAGCACAATGATCCTAAATAGGTTTCTTATTAGAACCCTAATCATCTAATCAATCCATTTTATTAGGGTTTCACAATGTCAATGTGGGTTATGCTAAAATTAAAGGAATCGAGTATTACCGCGTAGAAACGGGAGAATAACGCCGAGCAACCACGGAGATGGAAGAAACGCTCCGGGGAACTTAGGGTTCAGATCTGGAAATGATTGGAGAAGTTTGGAGAAATAGGGTTTTGGGGGATTTTGGGGATTTGATGGAGATTTGGGGAAGATGAGAGGTGGAATGAGTGGAGGGAGGGTTTGGATGATGGATTTTGGGCTTGGAATGAAGGAATAAGGGTTGGAGGTGGAAGGGGGCTCAATGGGGGAGTTTTTAGGGTTTTAGGTCGAGTGGAGGAAGAAGAAAACGTTTGGGATGGGTTTAAATAGGATGGGCTGGCTGCTGCCCAGAAATTAGGGTTTTAACACAGGTTAGTCGGTCAAAGAGCAACCACTGACCGACTAGTTTGAGATCTAGTCGGTCGGTTGAACAACGCAGACCGACTAAGTGTAAACAGTAACTCCAGTCGAAAACCTAAACCAAGAGTTAGTCGGTCAAAGAACAACTACTGACTGACTAGTTTGACATCTAGTTGGTCGATGAACGTTCTTAGACCGACTAAGAGTAAACAGTAACTAGTGTCAAAAATAGTGGATGAGTTAGTCGGTTAAAGAAGCATTGCCGACCGACTAGTTTGCAACCTAGTCGGTCAACCAACGTTCTTAGACCGACTAACGATAAACAGTAACTCCAGAATAATTTAGAAAGCCAACTAGTCGGTTCAAGAAGGTTTGTCGACCGACTGGATCGTCATCTAGTCGGTCGGTGGCCCTTCTTACACCGGCTAATTAGCACCAAAAGTTCCGATACAGAGCGCGGAGCTCCGGGATCGATTCCTAAGACTCCTAGGCTTGATCTAATAGTAAGATACGACCGTTATGAAGCCCGTCACGAATGACTTGCTCCAAAATCGACGATTCCAAGAAAGAGCTAGGAAAACACGACGAAACGATCGAAAATGAAAGTTACGGAGACGAAAACCACACATGAGGAGAAAATCCACCAAAACATATATTATAATATAATAAATCCAGATTCAAGTAAACCAGTCGTTACAGACTAAAACATGAGATTCATTAGCAACAACATAATGTTGTGATCATCATCAAAATAAGATTGGTATGAAACACCAATACTCAACACCATAGTCTTCCTTCTTGATGAGGCGCTTGATCTGATCCCTGAGGATCATGTAATTATTGGCGACGTGGATGTACCCACTGTGGAAGTCGCAATATTTGGACTTGTATGCTTTGGGGTTATCTCATAAGGGATATGAAGGCATGGCCGATAGAGTAGCATAGACCTGCACCTCAGGGGACCTGAGTCTCCTGTCGCCTGCTCAAGGGTGTTCAGGTCGCTCAAAGCACATTCAGTTCTGGGATGCTTGTTGGGGATGTCATGGTCAAGGTCGGCCATCTTCTAAGCAGGCCCGTGGTTGTCAGCTGATCATTAACATGCCTCCTCTACGGCTATGAATCTGTTGATTCGGCCCACCAGATGAGCGAAGGTGAGAGACCGCTGCTAGCAGATCTCTAAGTTTAGGTCAGACCCATTCCGAAAGCCCGCCTGAAGTGCCATATTGGCGATGTCTTTAGGACAGATGTCGACCGCCATGTGATCTCGATTGAAGTAAGCTAGGAAATCCTTTTTGGAGTAATCCGGCCCCCGCTTGATGAAAGCTATGTGTTGAGTATTGATTCTCCGGATTTGGTTTTGGATGATGAGCAAACATAAATATCGTGTACTAACTGTTTGTGAGCGCAATTATGGAGATCGTCGCCAAAAGAATACGTACATCAAAAGCTACGTCTCAAGACTTCTCAATACGCGTGACCGTGTGCCTGAAGCTTCGTTGAAGCTCAAGGAGTAATATTGAAGTCAAGAAGAATGAAGATTGAAGCTTTGAAGACGGTTCGTCTTGTATTATTTATTGTCTTCTAGCTTCATAGATTAGAATGTTAAGCCTTGAGTAGGACTTATATTATTATCTTCATTTCGCTCATATCTTAGAGCTAGGATTATCATAGAAGCCATTAGAAACTTTCCCGAAGCTAATCGCTTCTTGCCTCGGCTTCTAGTGCATCTTAGTTGGTTCAAGTAGAAGAACCAACCGACTAGATGACGATCTAGTCGGTCGGTAATTCTTCTTGAACCGACTAGATGTCCTTGCTCATTTCAGCTCATTCCCTGTGGATCAATTAGTCGGTCAAAGAAGAGTCACCGACCGACTAGATGACGATCTAGTCAGTTAGGAATCCTTCTTAGACCGACTAGTTGAGCTTTCCCTGTACAGCCTAAGTTACTGTTTATCGTTAGTCGGTCAAAGAACGTTTGTTGACCGACTAGTTGATAAACTAGTCGGTCAGCATTTATTCTTAGACCGACTAGTCCAACTTGAATCCAGCCTTTCCAATTTCATCTGTTAGTCGGTCAAAGAACACTCACCGGCCGACTAGTTGTGAAACTAGTCGGTTGGCAAGTCTTCTTAGACCGACTAGTTCATGTTGCCTGGAACTTTTTCGTTTGGCTGTGTGCTTGTTAGTCGGTTCATGAAGAATCACCGACCGACTAGTTTCTAATCTAGTCGGTCAGTGATCCTTCTTAGACCGACTAACTGCTTCAGAAATATGACCGTTGGGAATCTTTTGAGCACGATTTTTCTTGCCTCTATAAATACAAACCTGATTCATTTGAGCCAAGGTTAGAGGTCCATTATTAAAGTTATTTCAGACCTAAGAGAGAAGTTTTCTCAAGCTATTTCCAAGCTCTCTCTTCTCACCAAGAATCTCTCCCTTCACTCTTTGAGCCAAATTCCTCAAGCGAGATTCTCTCCATTGTGAGCATTCCAAGCCAAGGAGCTTGAATCAAGGTCATCAACTCCACCCTAGGCTTCCATTGCTGGTCAACTTCTTGGAGCTAGGATTTGGTGACATCTTCTTCCTCAAAATCCCTCTTTGCCCTAATTTGGTAAGTATACTCAAGGCATAGGATTTTGTGGTAAGTGTTTCATTATTTCATCGCATTTGATATTTGAATTGTTCTCTCGGTTGTGAGAGAAGTGTGTGATCCCGGGTTGTGGGAGTCACATTTTCATTGTGTATGATTTGGTCTTGTGAAGGGGTTTCACAAGAATTTCATAGTGCTAAATCTTGGGTTAGAGGTTTCTAACTCAAGTATCCAGAGGGGATCCGGGTGGTTGGGACGTAGGATCACCGGGAATAAGTCGGGGAGACTTGGGTGGATCCGAACCCGTTACATGCTTTGTTTGCGTTTGTCTATTCTTGTTGTTTGTAGTCTATTCTGCATTGTTGTTTGTATGTTTGAACAATAATTAGTAATAACTCTCTTGATTATTTTAAAGTACTATTCACCCTCCTCTAGTACATGTGCAGTAGCTTCGCAGGGCACTACACTATGGACTGATCAGGGTGCCTCTTCGTCACTTTCTGAGTAGCGAAGTGGGAAAGAAACTTTCTGCGGGCCCTTAGGAAGGTTTTGGAACCACGGTTAGGCCACTATAGTAAGGCATCTTCGGAAGGCCCTGCATATCAGGTCTGAAATGGCCCTTCGACTCCATGTATTGAATGTACGTCTCAAGATACTCGACTAGGTCATCCACATCGGCATACCTTAAGACGTCATCTACAGAAGGTGAAGTATACTTCTACGGATAAGGAGTGCTCAGGATGAAGGAGGTGAAGGATGAGGCGAAGAGAAAACTTATATCTTCAGAAGGATCGATGTCCCCTCGCTGAAGCATATCGATCCACCGCTACAAGTCGACGATCTGATCTACCACAGAGAGAGCCTGAGATACTCACCTCACATTGAGCCTCTGCATGAGATCAGCCATGTTGCCTGTAAGCGGGAATGCATGTCTTTGCTTGCCATGGGTAAATGGTGTGGGATCCTGTGGATGCAGACAATGCTAGAAGGGGGGTTGCATAGAGTTGTTACAAATAATAAACTTTTTAGCTCAATTAAAAATCCTTCTACGAGTTGCCTAAGTCTCAAATTGAGTTGCCTCGAATTTGTATTTAATCAACAAAATATTAAGCTTGAATATAAGATGCAGCGAAAATAAAAATTCAAGCAATAAATAATAAGTTAGAGAGAGTTCACAACGCAGACACATAGAATTTTATCCTGGTTCGGCCCAACCTTGGCCTACGTCTAGTCCCCTACTCATTTTGGTATTTAATCCACTATATTGCAACACACAATACAAGCACCTAGCTTCCATTGCAAGGAATTTCTAACACCTAGTTACAACCAACTAGGATTTCCACGCACGTACCTAGTTTTCACCAACTAGGATTTCCAACACAATTTTCCTTATAACTCGGGAATTACAAACACAAGTCTTCTCCAAAGACTTCACAAAAGAAATGAAAAAGAGTACAATGATTTTCTATAAGCCAATAGTATATGTGTGAAACATTGCTTTACGAAAATCTAAGATGTTGATCAAATGAATGATATTGAATAAAACACGATTTGATCAAAAACGTTGTCATGAAAATTGATTCTCTAAAATTTGCCCTTGGGCTTTAGAGATTAATGGTCAAGTATTTTAATATTTTAAAAAATATGAACTTTAAACTTGCACAAAGATTAAAATAAAGAGACTTGTATTTTGAATCTCAAAAAAGAAAGCGTTAAGCTTGGAGATCACAATCAACAAGTATTCAAAAAATAAAAAAGGCTAAATAATAATACTGAGAATGATCTTTAAAAAGATTAGCACACGAATTTAAAACAGTAGCCTTTTGAATGGAGAACAAAAGAAAATCAAGATTTGATCACTTTAAAGCAATAGAGAGATTTCTTTTATATTGAAATTGTTGTATTTAAACTTCTGAAATCCGATATATTTATAGGAAAATAAAAGCTTAAAATCAGTTCAAAAATAGCTTGAAATCAGCTGCAAAAGTCAACTACAACGGCTAGCTAACGGCTAGCAAAAATCAAGGTAGATTTCCAAATCTGGCTTCAGTTGACCCGGATAGTCGACTATCTTCCCAGATAGTCGGCTATCACCTCCAGATAGTCGGTTATTTTATCATATAACCGGCTATTATTTTGATAGAGAGTTTTGAGAAAATCTCTGACAGAAATAGTCCGCTATCAGTCCAAAATAGTCGGCTATTTTAGGATACCGTAATATATATACTTCAAAATACTTCAAAACTAATTTATAAAAATTATATTATTGAAATATATTAACTAATATACTTTAAAAAAATTTTCAATGTTTTTTGCAAGTGTGTATGTGTAATATACCATGGCTTTACATTTCTACGCAATTACTCACACATACATGACTTTAACTCTTCATTCTTTATCTTGAGCTAACTTCTCTTGCTCAAATCTTCATTTGATTCATGATCCAAGAGTGTCATATGCTTCATTTTGTAGCGTTCTTGATCGTGGCTTTAAGTTCTCTGATTTGCATCACAATGGCTCCAAATCTATAAAATAATCTACATACACTTGAAATGAAATCATTAGTCCATATATCACTTGTGCACATCATCAAAATCCACTGGGGTGGGTCTCAATATCCCAACAATGGGCTTTTGGCACGTCGGCTTATGATGGCCTTCGCTCTGTCTTTGAGGTGTGCTCGATCACAGCTCCTTAATTCCTTGGTATTGTTGGAGCTATGTGATCCCTCAACACTTTTGTTTTTTATGCATGCCTCCTTGGAGGGGGCACATCATGGTTGGGATTCATTGGGGGAACATTGGGCTTCATTCCGATCAGATCCAGGACCATCTCTTGCAGAAATTTGTTTTTCTTGGATTCATAGGCCTGACTCTATGCATCTCATGGAGCTTTGCCATGAGAGCCTGGAAGTCGGCCGCTGTGGGATCTATAGGAGCCGCTATCAAAACGATAAAAGGCTGTGGAGACAGGCCACCAACGGGTTGGTTGTCCTCTCTAGTATGGATTTTAGCCACTCCATTGGGCTCATCGCCCATGATCTGCTTGCCTTTCGCCATTGATGAAGTGAACGAAGAGGATGTTGGTTGATGTGTCCATAATTTCTATCATTTTCATATCATTATCTCATCGCATTGCATATCATTTTCACCTCCAAATCACACTTTTACTACGATTCTGCATTTCTGACGATATTTTCGAGTTTCGTAGTGTTTCGTGAATTTTCAGGGATTTTGGAGCGATTTGGACCCCCACTTGGGTATGGACACATCCAACGTGCTCATGAGCTCATTGACAGGGCTCTGGACGAGTTTGCCACACTTTCATAGCCATTGGAGGAGAGAAGAGGGAGAGAGAGAGCAAAGAGAGAAGCCCCAGGAGCTGCTGCAGCATTTCCCAGAAAATGCTCGGTCCCGGAACGAGCCATATCAGATTGAGAGCAAAACTGACACGGGCCGACTCGGACCGAGCAGCTCATCTGCTCGGTCGAGTAGCCTCAATGACGTGACCCAAGCAGCAGTCCGAGTAGGGCAATTTCAATTTCTCCATGCAGCCGAGCAGATGGCTACTCGGGCCGAGCCAATGACCGAGCAGCCGTGTGCTCGACCGAGTAGCCTACTCAGTCGATGACACCAAGGGCATTTCTGGGATGTTTTGAACGCGCCGTGATGCGCGCGATTTTGGGAGCGCTGAAGGCTCGCGATCCAGGGGGCTAGAGCAGACTTCCATTAGGTTTTGGATTAGGAATTTTTGAGGAGCTCTGGGCGATTCTTTTGTAGGAATCTTGGAGACTTATTTTTGTAGCGATTTTTGGATCAATTACTGAAGATTATTGCTTTTGTTTTTGCCTGGATCTATTGTTCGTCCATTCTCGCTGTAAGTTCTTTTAGCCCTAATCTCTCGAGTACTAAAATGTTTTCTTATGTTAAATTGATACTTTTGTCTGTGACTATTACGATGAGTGAGTAGAATTATTCTAGGGTTGATGGGTTAGCCCTAGGATTCTAGGGGGAAAATATAGATCTAGATCCCTACGTTGAATTGGGGATTTAGGGTTGTATTTCGGTATATCCTACCGAATCCGTAGATAACCCGTACTGAGATCATGCCCACGGTATGTGGAATTGATGTGCTTAAGGGGTATCTAGGGATTCGAATTGGGAAATCGTTGGATCCAACCAAGGCACGTGACCATGCCCGGCTCACTCCTTGAGGGGATCCATCGACGAACTTTACCACTACGTTGACGGCTACCGCCATTGCATCAACGAGAGCCACCGAAATACCCTGCAATTCTAACCCACGAGAGTGGTACGAATTGGGGGATTAATTCCCTAGCCCTAATGCAACGTGAGGATCCTATCCTACCGTCGACCCCCAACGATCCTAGTTGCGATCCCTAAAGCCCTAGTTCCTTTTTATTGATATTACCACAACAACAACCAACCCAAATTTGTTCCCCCGACAGCTATCTCACTTCTACATTTAAAAATAGACTGAGAACCTATTGACACTATCACCGTCCCTATGGGATCCGACATCTTATATACTATTACTCGACACCGTCCGCTAGCGGATAGAGCCCGAAATCGAAGCCTAAGGACCATTCTACGCCTGGCGATCGTAACACCGCCAGGTGGAACCTAGGTGTATGTTACGGGTGCGTCAAGTTTTTGGCGCCGTTGCCGGGGACGGTAATATTGTTTTTATCACAATTTGTTTTTATTTTGTGAAGTTTGCTAGCACTCTTATCATTCCTTACCCTACCATCATTTTTATTCTTTTTATTTATTGCGGTGCTACTGATGGTGTTCTTCTGAGTTTTGTTGGTGCATGAACACCCGCCACAAGGAGACTACTAGAGAGTTATTGTTCGATCCTGAAATCGAAAAGATAGCCGGGGCTTTGAGAGCCTCTAGCAGAAGTTCATCTCCATCTGCTCAGATGGGAGAGAATCCTCCTCCTCCTCCTCCTCGCACTGGGTCCATCAGGGACCACATGAAACCGACTTTTGGGAACAACTCCTTAATTCTGAGACCGCAACTGACGGCAGCAACCTTCGAGCTTAAGATGGGGTTGATAAATCTGATGAAGCAGGATCCCTTCCATGGGCATCCTCACGAGAATCCCAACCATCACATTGACTCCTTCTTGGCAAAATGTGATACATTCAAGGCGAAGGACGTCAGTGATGATGCGGTAAAGCTGCGGCTCTTCCCTTTCACCTTGAGGGACAAGGCCTCCTATTGGCTCCGAGCTCACCCTCCCAACCACTTCACCACATGGGAGAAGCTCGCGCTTGCTTTTGTGGATAAGTTTTATCCACCCTCAAAGACGATCCGAATCCGTGGGGCCATTTCTAATTTCAAGCAGCTCCCACAGGAGTCTCTTTACGAGGCTTGGGAGAGGTTCAAGGACCTCCAACACCAGTGTCCACACCACGGAATCCAGCCCTGGGATTTGGTGCAGAGCTTCTACAACCGGCTCCAGCCTAGCACCAAAATGATTATCGATGCTGCGGCGCAGGGCGCCTTACTGGATAAGTCTCCCGAGGAGGCTATAGATCTGTTGGAGCACATGGCGGCCAACACCCAGCAGTGGAACAATGAACGGACCGTTGTGACCCGGACTCCCGAGGTCAAGGTCGCTAGTCACTTGGATTCTCACATTGAGACCTTGTGCAAGCAAGTGGCCCGCATCGAGCAGCGCCTAGACTCTATCCCTGCGGTACCCAGCACCTCCTATCATCCCGGGGAGGAGTATGTAGATCCCAAATATATCCCTATTGAGGGCCACTATGAGAGTGCTGAGACATCCGAGACAGTGTAGTACGTCCAAGGAGAGGGACGGAACTAGTGGCAGCACCCTGCTGCCAGAAATCACCCGGGGTTTTCCTATGGAAACCCAAGCGGAGGGCTGCAACCTCCGCATTTCAGAGACCACCACCTCCTCCTCAGCAGCAGCAGAGCCAGCAGCAAGGCTGCTTTAGGCCAGCTGGGCCTCATAGGCCGCCGAGATATCAGTTCAACCGGTCTCCTCAGCAGAATTTTGCGCCGGCTCCGCCTAAGTCTAATCTTGAAGCCACACTGGAGACCTTCATGAGCGGCCAGATCTGCTTCAATCAGGATACATCGAACCAATTTAAGAATATCAATTCTTCGCTCGATGAACTGAGGGGGCAGATGTCATAGTTGCTGAAGAATCAGGGGAGATTACCGTCCCAGCCGGAGACTAACCCTAGAGCTCAAGCCAACGTCGTGGTTTCAGTGACCACACGTGGAGGACGGGTCACTGACCCCGTTATGGTTCCGGTGTTTAACAAGGAGAAGGTCACCATCGAAGAAGCTGTTGATGACAGTGATATGGTTGAGGCCACTGAAGGGCCTGTCACTATTGAAGAGAAGGCGGATACACCTCCCGTCATACCTGCTACTACGCCGCCTCCCGTTGATGCATCTAAGGGCAAAGTATCCAGACCTCCTCCTCCATACCCACAGAGGCTAGCCCTAGCCAAACTGGAGAAGAAGTACTCCAAGTTCTTGGAGTTATTAAAGTGAATTCAGCTGAATATCCAGTTTATAGATGCCATCACCGAGATCTCGACATATGCCAAATTTCTGAAGGATCTCCTTACGGGGAAGAGAAAGCCCGAGGAAATTAAGCTGCTGGAGGATTCTACCTCCATTATTAAGAATCACCTCCCCCGGTAGCTGCCGGATCCGGGGAGCTTCACCGTGCCATGTTCCATCGATGACATGCCAATTAGTAGAGCGTTAATTGACTTGGGGGCCAGCATCAGTTTGATGCCCCTCTCCATCTTCAAAAGACTCTAAACGGGAAGTGAGCTGGAACCGACGAGCATGTCCATCCAGCTCGTCGATCATTCTATCACCTACCCGATGGGAATCGCGAGGGACGTCATCCTTCAAATACCTCCAGGGCTATGTGTCCCAGTCGACTTTATCATTATGGACATGCCTGAGGGAGGGAGCTCTCAACTCATACTCGGCCGCCCCTTCATGGCAACGGTGGGAGTTTTGATAGACGTCCGAGAAGGGACCCTTTCTCTTAATGTGGGAAATATTGAAGCTGAGTTCCGGTTACAAAAACCGATGAAGGAGCGAGCCCATGTAGAAGGGGCTAGTTATCTGGAGCTTCTTGAGGAGGAAGCAATTGAAGAGTTCACTGCTAAAAGGGTCATGAAGGACCCAATAATGGCAAGCATCGATGACGACGGCGACCCAACCTACAACAAAGCGGTCACCGCGTACATCCAAATATTGGATGAGGAGTCTCTACGTCAAACATCAAAACGTCAAGCGCCAGAGACCGTGTCTTATGTGGAGGAGAATGTTGGATTAGGCGGAAATCAAACGCCGCAAGTTTGCACCACCCCGAAGATTGACGCGCGACCACCACGCGTGCCAAATGAGCATTGATATATTTTAGGGAGTCGAGCTCACGACTAAAAACGAGCGCTTATTGGGAGGCAACCCAATTCCTTAGATTTTGGACTTTCTTCCTTAGTTTTTCGTTTTATTTTTATTTTTTGATTTTAGATAAAATTATAAAAATTATAAAAATGTGATGAGTTCGTGTTTTGTACATGACGGACAATAGGGGGTATGCATATGGTCATTATAAACGGAAGGAAGCCGGAGGAAAGCAACGGATTCGAAGATTTGAGAAGAAAAGAAGAGGAAAAGGAGACACAGGAAACTCGGACCGAGCAGCTCATCTGCTCGGTCGAGCAGCGCATATACAAAAAAATTGAGACATTTTCGTTCGGCCCGAGTAGCTTGCTACTCGGTCTGTGTAGAGATGGGCTCGGCCCGAGCAACCTAAGGCTCGATCGAGTCGTACAAGATCGACATTTGAGCGAAAAACGTCACTCTATCGACCCGGGTAGGATATTATCGACACGGCCTGAGCAGGACACGACGCGGACCGAGCAGCCAACTGCTTGGTCGAGTCGTACAGGGTCGAAATTTGGGGAGAAAACGTCATTCTGTCGACCCGGACAGAATATTATTGGCTCGGCCCGAGCAAGATACGACTCGGAGGGAGTATTTCATTCAAAATTTTTACATTGACCCGGTCGAGCAGCCTAGCTGCTAGGACCGAGTCGAGACGGTATTTCGTTCAAATTTTTTACAATTGAACCAGTCGAGCAGCTTAGCTGCTCGGACCGAGTCGGGTCGGATCCAAAACCCAACACCCGACTATTTATAACCGCTGTTAAAAATTTTTACCCTAAAAATTTTCTAATCCCTCGTTTTACCCCCCCCCCCCCCGAGCTCCCTACCCCCCTACTCGTTCTACTTCCTCCCGCAGTCTCCGCCCGAACCGCTGCCGGCGACGCCTTCAGCGCCGACCAACGCCGGTAAACCCCCCCGCTCTCTCCCTTCTCCCTCCCTCCTTCTTTCCCCCCTCTCTATCCCTCCGCCGCCTCTTTCTCTTTCCCCCCTCGCCGTCGCCCTACTCACCCGATGGCTCCGTCGACGGTGCCACCATCGTCGACGGTGCCGCCGGCTTCCCCCCTCACTGACATCCCCCTTTCCCTCTCCCATCAGATCCCCCTCCCCACCTCTCCCCTCTCCCCCTATTCGTCGATGGCACCGTCGACGGCGCCACCGCCGCCGACGGCGCCGGCCACTCGCCCCCTGCAAACCACCCCCCGTTAAACCCCCCGCCACCTAAAACCCAACCCCCGCCTCCCTCAACGGCGATCGATGATTCCCCTCTGAGTCGTGCCTTAGGGCACTGCTCGTTCAGCCCCCTCGAGTCGAACGACTCGGTCACACGACTCGCACCGAGTCACCCCCATTACCTGAGTTGCACAACTTGGACCGAGTAGCTCTCTGCTTGGTCCAAGTCATAATATGTCTGCTTTCCACGTGTTTTTGATCGATTATCTAACGTTTTGCCCATTTCAAATTGCAGGTACTCTCCTCCTACGTCAGTAGTAGCAGCGTGGACTAGCTTGGGGGATCATTTGCGCGTTCGCATCATTCATACTTGCGGTACACTCGTTCCCCTCATTATTTTCATATCGCACTACATATATCGCATACACCATAGTTCGCACACGCGGATCTACCACACTCCCTGTCCGCGGGAAGAGGCCGTCTTCTGGCGCCTCCTCTTCCCGTCCCCAGCGTCGTGCATGCCTCACTACCACGTCCTCCACTACCACCACCACACCCTCTACCTCAGCTCCGGCTGTCACCACCACCATTCCCACCACCACTATACCTGTCACCACAGCACCATCTACCACCTCTTCGCCTCCACACCCCGCACCCTCCAGTAAGGACCCCACTGCACGTATCCCCACTTACGGTATTACCTTCCATGATAGCACCCAGAGAGCGCGCTATTTTAGGCTTCACCAGTGCCGTCTTGTCCCTACAGTTTTCATAGACGTGCCGGCTCTTAGGTCCCTGGGACTCCTACAGGGAGTCCACCACCTGTACCGAGCGATCGGTTTCGACCGATTCCTCGGGGTCCACGCCCCTACTTCCACGCGCATTGCTCTCGAGGGCCTCAGTTCCCTTGCTCTTACCCCGGCAGAGGACAACATCACCATCCACCTCCTGGATCACGACCACACGGTCACTTTTGCTATGATCCGGAGTATTTCCACTTCCCCGTCGTTCCAGAGCCCAGACTGGCCTTTTCCCCCACCTATGACGTTACCGATTTTGATGCACGCACCTTCTGGGAGCGTATTTCCGAACTACCACAGTATCGCCCTAGCCGGGCAAAGGCATCATGCATTGTGCACCCATGCCTTCGCTATGCTCAGCGGCACCTTGCTTGCATACTTTTTTGCAGACCAGAGGTCAGCACCATGTCCCTCCCAGAGCTTGTACATCTTATGGGTATGACTAGGCTACTTCGTTTCCACCCTGACGGCTCTCTGAGACCATTCATTCTTTCTGACGTAGCCCACTGGCTATGTCACAGACTCTACCAGACAGCCATCAGCTACCACTCCACAGATATTTGTTGCGGTGCCTTCTTTACTATTTTTGCAAGGATGCTAGACATTCCTCTTCCAGCTGACCTACACCGTCCCCCTGGCCCGACACGCTTGACCCTTGGCATGCTCGAGCACATGCACATCATTCAACCACACGGTGTTCGTCACTTGCAGTATCTAGTAGGCACCACCCATACTCCTCACATGATTCTTCCCACCCCTTACCTGACGCACATCCCCGCCGTCCAGCTTGACTGGATGATTCCTCCGGTCTTCCCACTCCCACCCATCCACGTTCTTGAGCCACCTGAGGCACCGGTCGAGGCACCCACCGATGACCCTGTTCCCCAACCACCGATTTTCGAGCTCCTTGATATTGCCCCACGAGTTGCCGGCCTACCAGCCCCTCCATCTCACCCATCAGTTCCTGGCTCCGCCTCCACTGTTTTCGCCGTATCTGCTTCCACCGAGTCCTCGGGGATTGTCCTCACCTCCTGCCCCGAGACTCAGATTTCTTTCATCTCTGCATCGGTGCCAGAGGGCACCGATATATATTTTGATGACACACCCATTGATCTTGACTCTCCAGTCCACGATCCTGCCCCCACCCTCCCACCTCTGTCAGATCTTATAGCATCTGTCCCTTTTTCCTTAGGTCCCCACATTCCTCTGTCTGCCCCACTTCGTCCGCTTCAGCTGCCATTTTCACCGAGAGCGTGTCGACGTCTGTCTTCACTTCTGTGTCGGCTACCCCTCTTCCTTCAGCAGCCTCTGACCCACTCACGAGCTCACCCTCTCCTACTTTCCAGGCTCAGCACCGTTCATCCGTTGCACATGGCCGCTTCATGAGAGTGGTATCTCACAGACGTTTACCTACCTCTCCGCCCGACTCGCGTACCTCCGACACTCCCCTAGCGGCTTTAGAGGATTTGACTTCCCGCTTACGGCGGGATTTCGATACCTTTTTAGTCGCGACAGAGACACACAGATCCCGAGTCGAGTCGGATCTTTTATCTATCATAGACCTTCTTCGTCAGCGTGGCCCACCTACTGTCATACTTGCACACGCTCCTCCTCCCAGATCGGACACTGTGACACACTCCGCACCACTCAGTGCTTCACTTCCTCAGGCTTCTACAGAGCCTGTTTCTACTACTTTTGAGTCTTCAGTCACAGTTGATCCACTCTCTGCCCTGGTCTTATATACTGTCGCTCCTTCCACTTCCACCGTGGATCTCACCACCAGCCCTCCCCATGAGTTTCGACCAGACCTTCCACCCACCACCCCTGGTCCACAGCAGAGGAACCCATCACCACCCCCAGAGGGTGGTGCCTCTGCTTGATGTAGTCTCTACCCACTTTTGCCTCCCCCATTCATTTTGTGCCCGTTTGTCTGTTTGGGGCCCTACTTTTACACAGCTTGGTGGAGACACCACTCATGCATCATATCATATCATATTTTTTATTTTTATTTCCTTTTTCTATCATTACATAGTTTTTATTTTTCATTTCCCCCACCCACCACACCCCTCTAGCATCATCTACCGCTCACGAGCGATTACTTAGCAGTGAGGACACTGCTAGGTTTAGCTTGGGGGATGAGCGCTCCCGCTTTATTTTTGTTTTTTTTATTTTTACATTTTCCTCCCTTATTTTCAGTTTTTATTTTAATTTTTCACCACTTTCCCGCATCATTTTACTTTTTCTCATTTTGTATCATGTTTTCTATTTTTCTCCATGCATGCATCTCCTTTTCTCTATTTTTCCTTTTTCTCTGCTCCTTTTTATTTTTGCTAAGGATGGCCCACATGATGATATCTCTCTTGGCTTTATTAGTCTGTCGCGATGCTCATTTCTGTTGACATGTTATTAGGGTGAATTTCAGCTTTATTATCTATATGCATGCATTGTTATTGATGTTCTGTCTGATTTAATACCTGAAATAAATTGAAAATCGAATGCATGAATTAGTATCTAGTATGATTTATGTTGGGAAACACACCCAAGTTCACACATCACTAGAACACTTTGAGCACCTGTTTTCCTATCTTATTCACTTCTGTTTTGCATGCCTGCTGATATTGTGATTATTACTGCATGCCTCTTTTCAGTATTCATCTAGAGAAGTGAAAATATCCATGCTATATATGAGTTTAGTTAGGATTTTATTTTATCAAACTGGTGTGCACTTTCTTATGAGTGAACCGAGTGTCCCACTATTTTCCTTCTCCACATATCTATTTTATATCTCTACATATCAGTTGGTTACACCCCTATAGCTATCTTTACCGCATCCTACTTCCCGAAACCCAAAAAGAAAAGTGTAGCTTCTAAATGAAAAAAAGAAAAAAAAAAGGAAAAAGTGTGTATATTTTCAAATCTGAAAAAGAAAAGAAAAAGAAAGAAAATGAATAAATACCGTTTTATATCATTTCATTAGAAGCAATCATTTATTCTGGGAAGAAAAATAAAAATTCCATATCATTTTCCTTGATGTGACGCCTCAAGCTAAGCTTGGGGGGGGGAACCAACTGATTACATGAGTAAACATGACATTAGAGTGGAGATGGTGCACATCGGGGAGATTTAATAAAACCCAAACATTACGAATTACTTTAGTTTTGGAGATTTTTCATGCATCGAAATGAATATCTGAATGTCATGATTTTTCTATTCTCTATTGCATGCTGTGTGAATCTTTTGTGCTCCTTGTGTATTTGTGATTGAAAAGGACGTTGCCAACTCCTTCATACTAGACTCTAGGGATTGCATGAGATTGATATGATTTGACGGTGTTATTTCAGTAGATCCATGTTCTTTGCCTGCATTGCATGTCATATGATATATAAAGCTAGAAATTACCAATAGCATGTATGTTAAGCACTCAGAGCATCGTGATATACTATTTGGGCTTGAGATCTGACCGATCATCCTTAGCACTTTCCTCTTACTTCTCTCTTTTTGTTTTTCATTCCTTTCTATTTTCATTTTGTTTTCCTCCCGGCGTACCGATTATTCGTCTTCCTCGAGGACGAGTAAGAGGTAAGCTTGGGGGATTTTGATGTGTCCATATTTTCTATCATTTTCATATCATTATCTCATCGCATTGCATATCATTTTCACGTCCAAATCCCACTTTTACCCAGATTCCGTATTTCTGACGATATTTTCGAGTTTCGTAGTGTTTCGTGAATTTTCAGGGATTTTGGAGCGATTTGGACCCCCACTTGGGTATGGACACATCCGACGTGCTCATGAGCTCATTGGCAGGGCTCTGGAGGAGTTCGTCGCACTTTCAGAGCCATTGGAGGAGAGAAGAGGGAGAGAGAGAGCAGAGAGAGAAGCCACAGGAGCTGCTGCAGCATTTCCCAGAAAATACAGCTGCTCGGACCGAGCCATATCAGATTGAGAGCAAAACTGACACGGGCTGACTCGGACCGAGCAGCTCATCTGCTCGGTCGAGTAGCCTCAATGATGCGACCCGAGCAGTCGTCCGAGTAGGGCGATTTCAATTTCTCCATGCAGCGGAGCAGATGGCAACTCGGGCCGAGCCAATGACTGAGCAGCCGTGTGCTCGACCGAGTAGCCTACTCGGTCGGTGACACCAAGGGCATTTCTACGATGTTTTGAACGCGGCGTGATGCGCGTGATTTTGGGAGCGCTGAAGGCTCGCGATCCAGGGGGCTAGAGCAGACTTCCATTAGGTTTTGGACTAGGAATTTTTGAGGAGCTCTGGGCGATTCTTTTGTAGGAATCTTGGAGAATTATTTTTGTAGTGATTTTTGGATCAATTACTGAAGATTATTGCTTTTGTTTTTGCCTGGATCTATTGTTTGTCCATTCTCGCTGTAAGTTCTTTTAGCCCTAATCTCTCGAGTACTAAAATGTTTTCTGATATGAAATTGATACTTTTGTCTGCGACTATTACGATGAGTGAGTAGATTTATTCTAGGGTTGATGGGTTAGCCCTAGGATTCTAGGGGGAAAATGTAGATCTGGATCCCTACGTTGAATTGGGGATTTAGGGTTGTATTTCAGTAGATCCTACCGAATCCGTAGATAACCCGTACTGAGATCATGCCCACGGTCTGTGGAATTGATGTGCTTAAGGGGTATCTAGGGATTCGAATAGGGAAATCGTTGGATCCAACCAAGGCACGTGACCATGTCCGACTCGCGCCTTGAGGGGATCCATCGACGAACTATACCACTACGTTGACGGCTACCGCCATTGCGTCAACGAGAGCCACCGAAATACCCCGCAATTCTAACCCACGAGAGTTGTAACAGCCGGTATCTGCTAGACGTATTATTGTGTGTGCCCGTATTTTCGTTTTGACCATCCGGATATTTTCGTACGCGAGTTCTATGTTTGTGCGTCAAATGCGAGCGTGTATCCGTTCTTCGTTTTACCGTTTCATCCTTAACTGACCACCCAACTTCACTAATTATCTTAACTTAATTATCCCCCTAATTACAAAATTGATAATCACACTTAACTTTCACTAATTACGTCATTATTTTTTTACAATCACATTAACTAAAAATGGAGAATTACTAATTGGATGAAATTATTTTTACCATAACTAATTACTAATTACTTATTAACCCCTAATGAATCCCACCTCCACATGTAGGTGAGATCCAACATTGTTATCAATTTCTCCCCCCACTGCCAGCTCCCTTCCATCAATTTGTTTCCCCAACTCCATTGTTTTAACAACAACGACGACATGGCACCACATCGTCTTCTCCTCTCCTGCAAACCACCCAAATCAGCCAACATCTCCCTGCAATCTTCTTCCCTGCAACCCATCACAACCCAAATTCTCCAAACACAAAAACAACCCTCACACGAATCAGCTTCCCAAATCCTTTACAAAAACAAAATCAAAATCAACCCCAAACTGAAATTTAGAGAGGAGAATCTGAAATCTAGCTCAGATCTTTACAAATCAATTTCAGTTCTTACAAGAATCCCAAAATTTGAAACCCCAAAAGCTAAATCTGAAAACAAAACCCCCCAAGAACAAAATCAAACCTTCATCTTCCTCCTCCCTTCTTCTTCTCCTTCCTCTTCCTTCCCTCACCCAAGGCCGGCCACCTCAACCCCCGCCCACGCACCACCGGCGGCCTCCTCCACCAACGCACCACCGCCGGATCTCCTCTACCGCCGGCCGCCATGAGCATCTGCCGCCGCCGCCCGCCCATTGCGCCGCCCAGGCCACCGGAGAACCCCGCCGTGAAGCCGCCCCTCCCCTCCTCCGCGCGGTGAGCCCCCTCTCCCCTTGGTTTCGCGTGGAGAGCCCCCTTGCTGCGGGCTTTGAAGCAAAAAAGAAAAAAAAAGAAGAAAACAAAAACTGAGAACGAGAGAGAGAAAGAGTGAAAGAGAGTGACAGAGGGAAGGCTGGCCTTTAGAGGGAATAAGGGAGAGAGAGAGAGAGAGAGAGAGTTATGAAGAGGGGGATAAAGTTAGGGTTTTATATTTTAATAATGTTAAGTTATATCATGTTATTTTACCCAAGTCAAACTTAGTTAGTAGTAGTAGGTGTACTGTTAAATATGATGTTAAGCCATGTAATTAGATTAGTAGTTAATTAGCTTAGTTAATTAGTTAGTTGTTAATATTAGTTAATGTAATTTAAATGTTAACTTGATTTCACCATGTTAGTACTATTAAATAATGTTTGGGCGATAATACTAGCATATAATAAGGCGTACCATGTTAGTAATACCCTATATAAAACGTTACACTAGCCTTAGAACCGACAAAATTAGGCGAACCCAATTCGAGTGTTATTTTAATATTGTGCATATTTCGTAAAATTTCTAATTCAGTGATTTGTTTAACTAAAACAGAGAATCACTATCACTGTAACGAAGTGCCCGTCGAGACGAACCCAACGGCACCAAAATCGCCAAAAACAGGCAAGTATGCAATTTATAGTGAATTTGCGAAGGTAAATGCTTTTTTAGCTTTTTGCATGTAAAGTTACATAACTTAAAACCTGCACGTGAAATGACGCGTGAAATCACTTCCACGACATCTGTGGCTAAAAATGGGATCCAACGGCATATAATTTGATATACATTAGTTTAGAACAAATGTATGTAAACTTAGCTTTCTGCATTGTAATCGTTAAACTCTCATGTTCACTCTTTTGTTAAATTATTGGGAATGTTGTTTTGTAATTCTGGAAAATGCTGTAAAAGAACAATGATGATGTTATTGCTGCATAACTAACAAGAGAGTGAGACATCGTGAAATCGTGCGCCTCGAAGGCGAAATCGTGACTTTCGTGATGTCATGTGAGTTGACTAGGCTGGCTCGTGTTCCAGCACAAATCTTGGGGTGGGGTTAGGGTTGAGCGGCTACTAGGCGTATGACCGGGTACTCTCTTCAAGGGCACCACCCGTATGCGGTGGGTTAGCGCCAAGCACGGTAAACCCCCGTGTGAAGAACGACCCACTCATCACGTCCTAAAGGCGAGAACCCTATTATAGACGTGTGACACTAACTTGAAACTTGCAAAGTGAAATTGTTATCTCAGTAAAATTGACATGCTTTACTTTACGTGCCAGATTGTTTAGAACTGCATGATAGGATGTTTTTACTTTAAAATCACCATGCTTAAAACTTTTATTGTTATCTCGTTTAATTTATAATTGCCTCTTAAATCCAGTATAAATTTGTATATCTTGCCTTGGGTTCTAACATCTTCTTGCAGACCCTTGCTGACATACATTCATGTTTTTGGATGTATGTCAGATCCCGAGCCTGAGTACCAGGAGGTTCCTTACGAGACACCTGACTTGGAAAGTCAGGAGTTCGCTGTAGACGCCGAGTCTCTCCCTGCGGAGGACTAGAGGACCTTTGTCGTTGCTGCTTGCCTTAGTTACTTTTCTTTGTGTTTGCGTGTACGTTATTATTGTTGTATTTCGGCCCAGCTGAGGCTTGTTGTTTTATTTCGTGTACGGACGTTTATTTTCTGGATGTGGCTTGTAATGTATGAATAATTCTGGTTGTTCTGAAAAGCGTGCGAGGGACATGCCCTTGCGTTTTACCACAGACGCTTAATGAACCCGAGCTTCACCGCTTCGGTTCAAGCGGACCCCAGTAACGCTCTCGCTCCCGTCGTATTTTGGGGAGCGGGGCGTTACATGTTTTATGGTGGCCCACGCAGGTCCGTCTCTTTGCATTTGCAAAATTCAGAACAATGAGAATATTTTCATCAGCCAAACATCTAGAAAGATCACATACGCGAGTTTAACTTGGGATTTTCTTTTCTCAGAATGGCTGGAAGACGAAACGCCCGAAATGGACCCAGAGCTGCTGGAGGTGGAGAGGACGACATCCGCCAGATGCTTGGTGTTATGAGGTAAATGCTGGAAGTTCAGCACCATTTGGTCCAAGAGGGATGTCAGGCTGCACCAGCTGCTCCACCACCTTGCCATGAGCCTGGAGCCAAGCAGTTCCGAGAGATGCATCCGACGAACTTCTCTAGACGAGAGGGCCCACTAGCGGCCGAGGAATGGCTTCGCAACACTGCGGATAACTTGGGTCTTGCCCGAGTCAATCCAAACGATTGGGTGGACCTCGCCAAGAAACAGCTGACAGATAATGCACGTCACTGGTGGGATGCTGAGGAGGCTAGGCTGATCAAGCCGATTCCATGGGCTACTTTCCATCAGAGGTTTGACGCCCAGTACTTTCCGAAGGCTGCAAAGAGGGTGATGCATCAGTGCTTCATCAACCTGGAGCATGGCACCATGACAGTCGATGAGTATGAGGCCGAATTTACCATGCTGAGTCGATTTTCCCCTACACTGGTAGCAGACGAGGAGGACTGTGCACACCGCTTTATATAGGGCTTAGATCTGGACATACAAGAGGTGTTGTCCGAGCACACCTTTACTACTCATGAGCAAGTCCTAGTGGCCGCGAAGCAGCACGAGCAGGTAGTTTATCAAAAGCAGGCACGTCAGGCGGGCAAGCGCCCGATGGAGCCACAGAGGAGTGCACCTAGGCCGGGTTTTCGTCCTGTTCAGACTGTTGGATATGGACGACATAAATACACCCATGAGGGGATGTATGAGGGTATACGGACCTCAGATGTGGCGTGCACGAAGGCGTGCGTGAAGGGAACCTTTTCTCGTGTGAAAAGGACCACTCGATAAGTGGAAAAAGCCACTCGATAAGTGGAAAAAGCCACTTTATAAGTGCAAAATGGCACTTGATAAGTGGATAAAGAAGAAGATAAATGAATGTGCTAATATAGGCTAATAAGCTTATATTTAGTTATTTCCTACAATAACTACCCCTAAAGCCTATAAATAGGACCCAAGGGTAAGGCATTCATTCACACTTTCAATGACATAAGTTTGCATAAGGCATCCTTATGTTCTTCTTCTCCCTTCCATTAAAATCCTCTTCTAGTTAGAGATTTAGGCGGTGAAACTCTGCTTCGATCCTCCGTGACGAAGTATCGACCGTTGTGGCGAATCCGAGGGCAAAGTTCAGAGACTACCGTGCCGCATACGCAAACGTAAGTCTCTACTTTATTTCGATCCTAACAACGCTGTTTTGACAGGATCCAACATTGGTATCAGAGCCATACGGATTCGCTCCGGTCAGACCGTCGCCCCGTCGAAACTATGAACGAGTCGTTGTCTTTTTCACGAATGGGTATCCTACCATTATGGATATGGTAGGAACGCTTCGTGACGGAGAGAACGCAGTGGTTGTTCTTTTCACGTTAGGGTCTCCTACCATTACGGATATGGCAGGAACTCTCCGTGACGGGAAGAACCGACCGTTCATATCGTCAAACTCGCTCTCTTCATGGATGCTGAGTCTCCATTCATAGGGAATGGGTGCTCTCTTCATGTGGAGCACGTAGTTTACGAGTTTTTGAAGTATGTTATTTTTTTGGCACACGGCCATTGGAGGATAACTACTTTCTCGATGAACGGGTGCTTCACCGGAGAAGAAGATGGTGGTTATTCCCATCGGGGAAGATGACTTTTGGTGCATGAAATCTATGGCCATATGGGCAATGGAGGCAATGCATCCCCCCTCCCCATGCGGAGGGGGTTGGCTACGGCCAATAACGACGAAAACCACCACGACAACCCATCAAGGGGGAGGAGTGCATGCGGCCACCCCATGAAAGGGGGGAGACCGGTCGAGGCCAAAGGGCCATGGCCGGTCAAGGCCAATAAGGGGTTGTTATTGTTGTACGTTATCATAAGGGGTTGTTATTGTTGTACACAAAGAAAAGTAACTAAGGCAAGCAGCAACGGCAAAGGTCCTCTAGTCCTCTGCTAGTGTACGTTATTATTGTTGTATTTCGGCCCAGCTGAGGCTTGTTGTTTTATTTCGTGTACGGACGTTTATTTTCTGGATGTGGCTTGTAATGTATGAATAATTCTGGTTGTTCTGAAAAGCGTGCGTGGGACCTGCCCTTGCATTTTACCACAGACGCTTAATGAACCCGAGCTTCACCGCTCCAGTTCAAGCGGACCCCAGTAACGCTCTCGCTCCCGTCGTATTTTGGGGAGCGGGGCGTTACAAGAGTGGTATGAATTGGGGGATTAATTTCCTAGCCCTAATGCAACGTGAGGATCCTATCCTAGCGTCGACCCCTAACGATCCTAGTGGCGATCCCTAAAGCCATAGTTCCTTTTTATTGATATTACCACAACAACAACCAACCCAAATCTGTTCCCCCGACAACTATCTCACTTCTACATTTAAAAATAGACTGAGAACCTATTGACACTATCACCGTCCCTGTGGGATCCAACATCTTATATACTATTACTCGACATCGTCTGCTTGCGGATAGAGCCCGAAATCATAGCCTAGGGACCATTCTACGCCTGGCGATCGTGACACTGCCAGGTGGAACCTAGGTGTAGGTTACGGGTGTGTCACTGGTGAAGAAGATAATAAAGAGATTGTTGTGATGAGAGCCTATGCAATGCGAGTTGTCACAATGCCCTTCTTCTAGCACCAACTATTGATTTAGAAAACTCGCATGGCTGTTGATGCAAGAATCCGACACCAACAGAGAGCCTGAGCTGGGGTTCATCGGGTTGCGATGCTCCTTCTTCAGTGCTTGAAATAGAGAGAAATGGATCAGAGGGGTGGCCTCCGATTTGCTTGAGATCACATTGATCTCGTATTTTTATAGGCTGAGGGTTGGTTATGCCATGTCAGGGGAAGATATGGAGATCCTGGATCTTCTGCGCATAACTGATTCCTCAGATCGCCTAGTGAACGGATAGGAAAGTGTTGCGGGGTAGAACTCGCGTACAATGAATTTATATTATGGGGAACCAAGGGCATAATAGTTCTGCTAATGACAGGATTAGGGCAGGCTATTTAACAGGTGATTAGTGGGGTGATGAGGCTAAACTCGCTGCCGAAGCTGACCACGGTGTTGAATCCAGTTGGATGTGACGGAGGGGCCGAACTGCCTAAGTTGAGGGCGAGCACGACCGGCGATGACGAGCTAACCTGCGCAAGGAGCAACTCGTCAGACAGGCCGGGTTGGGGTCCAACCCTTAGCCTCTCCGATGCCTAAGTCAGTAATAGGACTTAAAGCGGGGGCTAGGCACGCCGGTCGGACTGAGGGTGAGTCGACCGTACGTGACGAGCTATGAGTGGAAGAACAAAGATATGGACGACCTTTGCCCTTGTGTGTGAGTAATAAGATTGAGAGTGAATTTGCCAACCCCTTCACCGTTGGAGGCGAAGGGGTATTTATACCTGACGGGAGGCGGTTAGGTAAGGCTGACCTGGCATGCCGACTCGACGTGCTGAGCTGGCCCTGCTGTCAACGGAAGCTTCGGACGAGGATGTCAGGAACAGGAGTGTCAGCCACACTTTTGTCAGACGGCGCAACGGCCAGAGGGCGCTTTTGTCAGGGTGTAAGGGCCGAAAGCATTAAGTGTCAGGGGGCGCAGCGGCCAGGAGGTGCTTTGTCAGATGGTCGGGCGGCGTAAGTGTCAGTAGCGTCCTTTGTACTAGGTTGTTTGTCGTGTCCGATGTGCCAAGGAGCCGTCGGTGCACTTCCCGAGGCTGGGGCCGAGACGGGTTGCCGGGCCGGCCCGAGCTGAAGCTGAGCGGTCTGGGCGCACACTCCGCGTGCTGACCCTGGCGAACTGGGGGAGAACAGATGTGTACCCCGCTGGGGTCATGCTGGAGAGCGCCCCCATCGGCGGTCGAGGCGGTGTGCGCCCTTCTCCCCATCGCGTCGGACTTTGGAATCGACAGGCGCCCTGTGGGCCTCTGAGGTTCGGGCGCAGAGCACTCTGTCGCTAGGTCGGCCACCCGTTCAAGGGGGGAGGGGCGCGCCTGCGTGGTGTTTCGGTAGTTTGGGATGGAAGGTCGGACTATCACGATATTCAGGTCGTAACAATTGCCCCCGACATTCAAGCTCGAGGTGGGGGTCTGACTCGGATCGGATGACGTATCACTTCCCCTACTTTGAAATGGCAGTTCGGATTTCACTCCATGCTTGGGAGCGGCGTCGTAGGTCTAGGAATTCCCGCCAGGTTAGCCATTATTGTGATTTGAAAGTGCATGGGGGAAATCGAAGCGCCTCCGCTAGTGATCTCGCGACGCGTGGATGAAGGCGACTTTCACGCCAGTCGAGGTGTCAGGGATGCTCCTATGAGCACCGCGTGGTGGTGTATCGACGGTCGAGATGGCCTGTTGTCTCCTATAAGTATGGAGAGAAGGAGATCGGCGGGAGCTTTCTTTCGACTTCAACTCTTCTTCCTACCTTCCGGTTTTTGTTAGTCGTTTGCCGACGTTGTCATTGTTGTCTTTGCTGGAGGTCCATTTTCGATCGTCTTCTCAGCTCGACAGCTAGCCAGGTAGTCCCTGTATTCTTTAAGCGATGGCTTCTCATTCTGACTCTGGAACGGGTAGCAGTGCGGTGACAGAGGAGTCACTGTCCGAGGAAAGGTGGTGGGGGGCACAGAGGCCTCAGCGGAGGAGAGCGTGGAGCTGTGTCGTACCGAGGGCGATAGTAGCCGTCAGGTGCAGGCCAGACAGGATCAACATTAGGGAGATTCGGGTGCGGTTCGTGTGCCCACCCTACGAAGCACGGGTACCGGGACCCGAGGAAAGGGTGTGTTCACCTGGGGATAATGAAGTTGGGGTCTACGTCTGATCCTTCGAGCTAGGACTTCGATTCCCAATCCACCCTTACCTCCTACACCTGATGAACTTTCTAGAGTTTCTGATCTTCGCCTTGGCACCCTGCTCCTGGGGCTTGCTGGTGGGGTTTACCGTGCTATGCTTTGCCAGCTCCCTGAGTCTGTCCCTGGCTTTGTTCCAGCACTTCTTCGTAGTTCGGAAGAGGGGGATGTACCACTGCATCTGCGCGAGGGGGGGAAGGGAGCTCATCGTCGGGGTGCCTACCGATGTTGGTAGGTGGATGGAGGATTTTGTCTTCGTCGAGATGCCGGTCGACACGTGGCTGATGTCAAACTGGGGGGCGCTGAACCCTCTGGTGAACGAGAGGGTGAAGCTAACCGGGGAGGACCTAGCGAAGGCGTATATCTTGGCGGGGCTGCCCGAGGCGCACCGCCAGTTGGAGAACTTGACGTTGGTCAGTCAGCTTGCCCAGGATTTTTGGTTTTAAGGTAGTTCGAGTCGGGCATGCCTTTATCCGCCGTTACTGTGATGAGCATATCGTTCCGATGTTGCGGGAGGCGAGGGAGGAGGGAGTTCACCGGGTGGTGAGAGACATGGGGGCTCGATCGGAGGGAAGGCGACGACGCGGAGGACTTAGAATAGGAGAGATTTCTTCTTTTTGTATGGCTGGCCGATGTAATGTTGTATTCCCGGCGTTCTCCGTGAATAGCCTCGCCATTTAGAATAAATTGGTTGGATTGATATTGTCTTGGCTTCTTCTTCCCCTCATTGAGTGTGTGGACCGCTTCCTTGCTCGCGAGGGTATAATTGCCCCTAACATTCATCTGTCCAGGAGCGATAGGTCATGGGGAGGGGGATGTTGAGACGCAGTATGTTGACGGCATACGCATGAGCTCGGGGCAGATGGGCAAACCATTGGTTCGAGTCGAGGTAAGGCCTTCCGCCCGGTCAGGCTGTGGGGGGTCGTTGTCGCAGTCCGACCCCGAACAGGTGACACCCAATGTCCCTGGCCGCTGTAAAGATGGCGGGGCCCTTCTTGGACCCGGGTGGGGCAAGAGGCGGCAGTGGTACGAAAGGATAGGTTTTGTCTTGCCCTTCTCCCCCGCTTTTTTTGTTTAAAGGCAACGGCAGGGCCGGTCCGAGGGAGGTCTCGTTTTGTTAGGTCGTCCCCTGCTACTATTGTAAGGTTCGGACTATATATATGAAGTTTCTGTTAGTTTTGCTATCTCTTGTTTGGGGAAGCCTCGAGTTGTACCTATATGGATAGTGCGCAGCTCGGCCCCTCTTCTCTACACCGTGATGGGTGGCCCAGTTTCGTGAGCTCGTCCCGCAATTTGACGGGGGTCGTTCCCAAGTTAGAGCATGCTTGGATAATGATTAGGGATTCGCTTGGAATAATCTTTTTCATTAAATTTTACAAGAATTTAACCTTAGTTTTTACATGAGGTCTTGATAAGGTCTTCAGTAGTTAGTGAGGCACGACCCGATCCGTTGGTGGGGTGGGGAGTCGTTCCAACCTGCTGTAAATTGCGTCAAGATGAGCGAACTCCCATCTGCAGGACGGCCCTCCTTTTCTTCCATTACTCGTCGCGTCCCTCTGCGCTTCCCCTAAGCTGAATGGTTGCAAGGTCTCCCCGTCGAATCTTTGACTCGAAGGGAAGTCCTGGGAGAGGAGGAGCACGAGGTGGCGGTGGCGTGCCGCTTGGATTCACCCGGGAAGCTGTCTTGCTATTGTCCTCTGTCAGATCTCTCCCGGCGGCGGTGGTGGCGCGCTGTTTCGTCTCTCGCCTCCTCGCCTATGGAGGGCTGCAAGGTCCCGGAGGAGGCGGAGGACGAGGTGTCGGAGGTGGAGAATGGGGCCCGGCCTCCATCAGAAGATAGAGGAGTGGGAGTCGGGCCGTTAGGAGGGGGATTGGGGTTGGGCGGATGCTGGTCGGGGGGAGCGAACCATCGCAAGTCATCCGATTCGACCGTTTCATCTGGTTCATGGCAGACGGAGGAGTGGAAGGTGGCGCCCCCCCCTTGTGTAAGAGGAATAGCCCATCGACGATCAGTTTGTAAGAGGAATAGCCTATCGACGGCCGTCGTGTGGGAGCAATCGCCCATTGGGGTGGTGGGGTCCTTTGCTCCTTCTCAGCCTTTATGGAGGGGATTGGGACTGACTTACCCTCATATTATCTTTCTCCCCCACTCCTTCGAAGGGGGTGAGGGGAGTATTTATAGAGGGAAGTTTGCTAACTATTCCCCCGAAGTTAATGCGATGAGCTGTCATCATTAATGGGCTTCTCAAAATTACGCCCTTCGGAGACCGCTTTTGCCAGCTGGCGCTGGAAGCGATTCGTCAGTCCTTGCCTCTCAGGGGATGTGTTGTCATTTACGGTGCGTTTCCTGAGCGTCCTTTCGTTTCGATGAGTCGCTTCAGGGGCCTTCTTTATCGGGACCCGGCGTTGCCCCGTAGTCATTGGACTGCGCGAGGCCTGCCTCAGTCCTCGTGCCCTTGTCCTTTTCCCAAGGTTCATGTTTTCGAGGATCACGGTTCTGCTTGGGAGGATGGTGAGCGGGTGGGTATCTTAGCTTGCGCTTCTCCCCGGCTCGGGTGGTCGGAATTCGTCAGACCTGCCCCGGCCATTCAATGGGGAGGGGAGCACGTAGCTCGGCCCGTGCCTTTCTCTGGTTTAGATGGCGGGGGTTGGCCCTGCCCCAGAGTCTTGAGGGGGGGAGCGAGCACGTAGCTCAGCTCGTGCCCTTCTCTGTTTTGGGTGGAAAGGGTTAGCCCTACCCCAGAGTCTGGAGGGGGGGGGGGGAGCGAGCGCGCAGCTTGGCACATGCCCTCAGATTTGGGTGGCGAGACAGGAGAGAGCACGTAGCTCGGCCCGTGTCCTTCTCTAGTTTGGGTGGTGAGGGTTGGCCCTACCCCAGAGTCCTTGAGGGGGGGGGGGAACGAGCACGTACCTCAGCCCGTGCCCTTCTCTGGTTTGGGTGGCGAGGGTTGGCCCTGCCCCAGAGTCTGTGAGGGGGGAGAGAGCACGTAGCTCGGCCCGTGCCCTTCTCTGGTTTGGGTGGTGAGGGTTGGCCCTGCCCCAGAGTCTTTGAGGGGGAAGCGAGCGCGTAGCTCGGCCCGTGCCCTTCTCTGGTTTGGGTGGCGAGGGTTGGCCCTGTCCCAGAGTCTTGAGGGGGGAGCGAGCGCGTAGCTCGGCCCGTGCCCTTCTCTGGTTTGGGTGGCGAGGGTTGGCCCTGCCCCAGAGTCTTTGAGGGGGGAGCGAGCACGTAGCTCGACCCGTGCCCTTCTCTGGTTTGAGGGCGAGGGTTGGCCCTACCCTAGAGTCTGGAGGGGGGAGCGAGCACATAGCTCGGCCCGTGCCCTTCTCTGATTTGGGCGGAGAGGGTTGGCCCTGCCACAGAGTCTTTAAGGGGGGAGCGAGCGTGTAGCTCGGCCCATGCCCTTCTCTGGTTTAGGTGGCGAGGGTTGGCCCTGCCCCAGAGTCTTTGAGGGGGGAGCGAGCGCGTAGCTTGGCCCGTGCCCTTCTCTGGTTTGGGTGGCAAGGGTTGTCCCTGCCCCAGAGTCTTTGAGCGGGGAGCGAGCATGTAGCTCGGCCCGTGCCCTTCTCTGGTTTGGGTGGCAAGGGTTGGCCCTGTCCCAGAGTCTTTACAGGGGGGAGCGAGCGCGTAGCTCGGCCCGTGACCTTCTCTGGTTTGGGTGGCAAGGGTTGGCCCTGCCCCAAAGTCTGGAGGGGGGGGGGGGCGAGCACGTAGCTCAGCCTGTGCACTTCTCTGGTTTGGGTGGTGCGGGTTGGCCCTGCCCCAGATTCTGGAGGGGGGAGCGAGCGTGTAGCTCAGCCCGTGCCCTTCTCTGGTTTGGGTGTCGAGGGTTGGCCCTGCCCCAGAGTTTGGAGGTGGGAGGGAGAGCGTAGCTTGGCCCGTGTCCTTCTCTGGTTTGGGTGGCGAGGGTTGGCCCTGCTCCAGAGTCTGGAGGGGGGAGCGAGCGCGTTGCTCGGCCCGTGCCCTTCTCTGGTTTGGGTGGAGAGGGTTGGCCCTGCCCCAGAGTCTGGAGGGGGGAGTGAGCACGTAGCTCGGTCCGTGCCATTCTCTGGTTTGGGTGGTGAGAGTTGGCCCTGCCCCAGAGTCTGGAGGGGGGAAGCGAGAGCGTAGCTCGGCCCGTGCCCTTCTCTGGTTTGGGTGGCGAGGGTTGGCCCTACCCCAGAGTCTTTGAGGGGGGAGCGAGCGTGTAGCTTGGCCTGTGCCCTTCTCTGGTTTGGGTGGCGAGGGTTGGTCCTGTCCCAGAGTCTTTGAGGGGAGAGCAAGCGCGTAGCTCAGCCCGTGCCCTTCTCTGGTTTGGGTGGCAAGGGTTAGCCCTGCCCCAGAGTCTGGAGGGGGAGAGAGAGCGCGTAGCTCGGTCCGTGCCCTTCTCTGGTTTAGGTGGCGAGGTTTGGCCCTGTCCCAGAGTCTGGAGGGGGGGGGGAGGGAGTGCGTAGCTCGGCCCGTGCCCTTCTCTGGTTTGGGTGGCAAGGGTTGGCCCTGCCCCATAGTCTGAAGAGGGAGAGCGAGTGCGTAGCTCGGCTCGTGCCCTTCTCTGGTTTGGGTGGCGAGGGTTGGCCCTGCCCCAGAGTCTGGAGGGGGGAGCGAGCGCTTAGCTCGACCGGTGCCCTTCTCTGGTTTGGGTGGCGAGGGTTGGCCCTGCCCCAGAGTCTGGAGGGGGGGGAGAGAGCGCGTAGCTTGGCCCGTGCCCTTCTCTGGTTTGGGTGGCGAGGGTTGGCCCTGCCCCAGAGTCTGGAGGGGGGAGCGAGCGCGTAGCTCGGCCCGTGCCCTTCTTTGGTTTGGGTGGCGAGGGTTGGCCCTGCCCCAGAGTCTGGAGGGGGGAGTGAGCGTGTAGCTCGGCCCGTGTCCTTCTCTGGTTTGGGTGGCGAGGGTTGGCCCTGCCCCAGAGTCTTGTGCGTTCAAACTGAAATACTTAAGTGGAGACAAGAAGGTTTGGAAATATGCGGAAAGGGAAATATTTTATTAAAAAGACTCACGGTCACTGATAGTACTTTAGCAAGTGCTCCGCGTTCAATGGGTGAGCCAGTTCGCTTCCGTCCAAAGTCGCCAGGATGTACGTGGCTGGCCCGACGATGTCGACGATCTCGTAGGGTCCCTCCCATTTGGCGGCCAACTTCCCACGGTGAGCGGTCTCTGGTTTGAAGGTGGCGTCTCTGAGGACCAAGTCACCGACCCTGAAGGTCCTCTTCTTCACCCTGGAGTTGTAGTGCCGGGCCATCCTCTGGCTGTGTCAGACGAGGTTTGTCAGGGCTCGATCCCTCACTTCATCCACGAGTTCGAGACTGAGGCCGAGGCCCTCCCCATTGATATCTTCATCGAAGAACTTCAGCCGAAGTGTCTCCTCTCCGATCTCCACGGGAAGACTGCTTCCGACCCGTATGCCAGCATGAATGGGCTCTCTCCGGTTGTGGCCTTGTGGGTCGTTCGATAGGAACAGAGAATGCCCGACAGCTCGTCCACCCACGTCCCGAGAGCGGCATCGACCTTCTTCTTCAGGAGGCCCAAGATGCATTTGTTTGCGGCCTCCGCCATTCCGTTGCACTGCGGGTGGGCGACAGATGCAAAATGAAGCTTGATCCCCCAGCCCGAACAGAAGTCACGGAAGCCTTCGCAGTCGAACTGCCTTCCATTGTCTGTTACTATAGAACGGGGTATCCCGAAGCAACATATCACGAACTTCCAAATAAAGCCCTTCATATCCGTCCACGTGGTGCGTGCCAACAGCTCAGCTTCAACCCACTTAGTGAAGTAGCCCACGGCGACGACCAGGTACTTCCGTCCCCCGGAAGCCTTTGGGAAGGGTCCGAGGATGTCAAGTCCCCATTTGGTGAACGGGATCGGGCTTACAATAGGCACCAAGTCGGCTAGAGGCGTCGCCGTGTGTCGGCCGAATTTCTGGCACGCCTCGCACTTCTTGACGTACCGAGCCGTGTCATGGATCATAGTCGGCCAGTAGTACCCCTGGCGCACTATCTTGTGGGTGATAATGTGACCACCGTGGTGGTTCCCGCAGAAGCCTTCGTGCAATTCACGGATGACTTGCTCAGCCTGCTTTGGCCCCAAGCATTTTAGGAATGTCAGGACGTCAAAGCTGGCGCGGCACCGGCGGTATAATACTCCATCGAGGAGCACGAATGATAGGGCCCGCCTCTCTACCTTCTTGGCCTGTAACCGTTCCTCGGGCAAGGCCCCTGTCTCCAGGTACTTCACTATTGGGGTCATCCACGTCGTTGTCAGGCCGATGCACATTAGTTCTTCTTCGTTGATGGTGGTCGTCAGCAAAATTTTGACGTAGATGGCCTTTCTGATCTCAGCCGCGGAGGAGGAGGCCAGCTTGGACAAGGCATCTGCCCGAAGGTTGTTGGAGCGAGATAAGTGCCAGACCTCCGCCCTCTCGAACTTCTGGAGCTCGGCCTGGATGCGCTTGAGGTAGCGCTTCATCGTATCTTCTCGGGCCTCGAAGCTCCCTGGGATCTGCTGGACAACGAGCCGTGAGTCACTAAGCAGCAGCACGTTTGTCGCCCCCACCGCTCTACAAATCTTCAGCCCATTGATCGCGGCCTCATATTCCGCGACGTTGTTGGTCACCGGGAAGTGGAAGCGCATGGCGTACTCCAGCTGGCATCCGTCGGGGGTTTGGATGACGATGCCTGCCCCTGTTCCGGATCCTGCCATCGAATCGTCGACGTGAACGGTCCATAGTTTGTCCGCGTCTCCCTGGGTGGGCTCCGAGGGTCTCGCCACCCCCATTGCTCGTGGTGGTGCAGCCGCGGGTGGCGCGTCCGGTAGGTTCTCCGGGGGGGTCTTCGATAGTGCATTCCACCACGAAGTCCGCCAGTGCCTGGATCTTGATCGCCGTCCAGGCCTTGTATGTTATGTCAACCTCGCTAAGCTCGACACTCCAGTTGAGCATCCTGCCCGACCGTTCTAACCTCTTTAGGTTCTTCTCGAGGGGCAGGTCGGTGTGGACGGTGATGGGATGGGCCTGGAAGTATGGCCGGAGCTTCCTCGCCGTTTTGATCAGACAGTAGGCGGCGTTCTCGATGGGGCTATAGCGAGTCTCCGCCTCTCGGAGAATCCGGCTCGCATAGTATACTGGCCGCTAAACTCCCTTCTCCTCTTTAAATAAGACGGAGCCGACGGCTTCTTCATTGCTCACCAGGTACAACCCCAGATGTTCCCCTTCTTCCGGGTTGGCGAGCAGAGGGGGGCTCTGCAAGTAAGCCCTCAGCTCCACGAATGCCCAGACGCAGTCGTCGTCCCATGGGATCACCATCCTGTTGATCTTTGATTCACCGAGGGCCGCGCACAGGACTCGGAAGAAGGGGAGTGACCTCTCCGCCGACTTCGACAAGAATCTTCCCAACGCGGAGATCCGGCCGTTCAGACGCTGCAAATACCGGATGGTGCGTGGCTCCGCCATGTTAACGAGGGCCGATACCTTATCGGGGTTCGCCTCAATTCCCGCTTCGTTATCATGAAGCCCAGGAATTTCCCAGACTACACGTCGAAGACGCACTTCGCCGGGTTCAGCCTCAAGCCATACTGGCGCACCTTCTGGAACGTCTCCCTCAGGTCGGCGAGGTGGTCCGGGGCCCTTTTGCTCTTTACCAACATGTCATCGATGTAGACCTCCAGGTTCCGCCCGACATGCGAACTGAATATTCGGTTCACCATCTGCTGGTAGGTCGCTCTGGCGTTCTTCAATCCAAAGGGCATCTTTGTGTAACAGAAGGTGCCACTATCGGTGATGCAGGACGTCTTCTCCTCGTCTTCCTTTGCCATCGGGATCTGGTTGTAGCCCGAGAAAGCGTCCATGAAGCTCAACAATTCGTAACCGGACGCCTGGTCGACCAAGTGGTCGATCCTTGGGAGGGAGAAGCTGTCCTTCGGACATGCATTATTGAGGTCCGTGAAGTCGACGCACATGCGCCACTTCCCGCTGGCCTTTTTTACCAGGACGACATTGGCGAGCCAGTCCGGATAGTCCACCGGCCTGATAAACTTGGCCTGGAGAAGCCGCTCCACTTCTTCCTCGGCTGTTGTTTTCTTCTTGCCTCCAGCGCTCCTCTTCTTCTGCCGGACCGGTCGAGATCCCGGGTCCACATTTAACTTGTGGGAGATTACCGCTGGGTTGACCACTGGCATGTCCGCGGGTGACCATGCGAATATATCCACGTTCTCTCGGAGGAGGCTGACGAGGGCCGCCCTCAGAGAAAGCGGGAGCTTCGTTTCGATGGAGACAGTCTTGTACTCCTCCGTGGCCACGGGCACCTCCTCGACCTCTTCAGCAGGAGTTGGCCGTTGGTCGCAAAAGTCCTCCCTTTCGTCAAGGTGGTCGACCGACAAGGCCTGCTCTGGGCCCTTGTGCCTTGTCGATCCCACGTAGCAGCTCCGAGACAGCTTCTGGTTCCCCCGCACTAGCCCCACCCCTCGTGAAGTTTGGAATTTCACCATCTGGTGGAGCAGGCTGCGGAGCGCTACAATGGCCGTCATGTACGGCTGCCCAATGATCCCGTTGTATGCCGACGCAATGTCGACGACAACAAATTGTGTCATGCGGGTGACGACCCTCAGTTCCTCTCCAAGTGACACCGACAGGGTGATCACCCCCACGATGGGGACCGAGTGGGCGGTGAAGCTGACGATGGGTCCCGTGCAAGGCCTCAGGTCCGCCTGCTTCAACGCCATCTTCTCAACTGTCGACATAAACAGGATGTCGCAGGAGCAGCCCGTGTCGATCAGAAGACGGTTGATGATGGCCGTCCCGATCTGAGCTTTGATGACGATGTCGTCGTCGTGCGGAAACTCAACTCCCTCCAAGTCCTCGTCGGTAAAGGTGATGGGGGGCCGCGTAACTCTTCTCCGCTTCACCTCGCTGACGAGGTCCGCCGCCATCACCTGTCGGGCATACGCCTTCCTTCTTGACGAAGATGCTCCCCCAGAGGACGTCCGTCGCATATCACAGCGATGCACATGACCGGCTTCGGTTGGCGGGGCTCCTCCCGCTCATCCCATGGTGGCGGATCTGCTCTGTCACACCCCGCTTCCCAAAAATATGGAGGCGAAGCGTGAGAAGGTCCGATCAGACTTGAAGCTGCAAAGCTGCAAGTCCGATAAGCGTCAATCAAATTTAAAACTGCAGGTCCTTGCAACGCGAACGAAACAAAGATAATAATAATGAAATGAGACAAAAGAGATATCTCAGAATATCCATAAAATAAGTTTCAACATCACAGAAAAAGCCACCAGGCTGAAATAAAAGAGAGTCTAAAGGCCCAAACATGGCCAACAAAAGTACAGCGTACAAAACAAAGGTGCCACGCACCGACAATTAACAACAAAACCTAAAACAAAAGAAGCTCAGCAAGTCACCAAAAAAGGTCTCCGGTGTCCACAAAACTCCTCCTGGGCAAACATGGACTCAGACTCAGCGTCAGCAAAACATCACATACACAGCAACGGTCTCTGGCTCAGGGTCTAACATGTGACACCCAAAAGAGCAAGGGGCACATGTCAGCAAGTCTACAAGAGACTTGTGCAAGGAAACTGAAAGTAGGCAAAAGTAAAGCAACCTAGCAGTTCTAACATGAATGCAATGACATGGCAGTTAAAGTATGAGTGCAACAAGTAAAGTAAAGTAAAGTACGAGTATGGCATTTAAGCATGGCATGGATGACAAGTTATACAAGTAACACTCACTAGTACAAGACAAGTAAAGTAAGCACCTCGTGCACAGAGATTCCGCCTTCTGGCTAGAGTGGCTAATCGGGCCACTCCTAAGCTCAGGTGACCGTTTATCCCTATCCCTCCACGTGTATCGAGCCAGGGCCTTACCACCGAACACGGAATGCTCGCTTCTGGATCACGAGCCAGGAAGTGTTTTTAACAAGTATGGCATAGGGGTGCACTTAACCGGAAACACGGAAACACGGATTGTACAAGTATTTTGTAGCGTGTGCTACGATGCAACAATCAATTTGGATGACATGTACGATGCAATGCATGGCAGTTAAAAGTGCGTACAGATAAGGAAAGTAAACGTGACAGTTTAGTATGCATGATTAACAAGTTTAAAGAGTTGGATCTAGCTTCGTTGTCAAGCTAGATCAATTTAGGTGACAGACCTAGTTTCGTTGTCAAACTAGATCAAGTAGGCGTCTAGCCAGCTATCATTTCACTGACTAGTCTCTTTTACGCTAAAAACAAGGAAGTGGCCTAAAAACATGGCCCTACACAAGAGTTGGCAAGCTTCACTTGCCTGCAAGTACAACGTCTGAGAAACACCGTCCAAGAGAGTCCAAGTCACAAATAACCTACGTGCACAAGTCCACCGGCCTAAAGTCCATATTATTAATCTTGATTAGTGAATTTAAAACATTTAAAACATTTTAAAAACATCAATTTTAGTCTTGATTAACAGGCAATCGGTTGGGGGTCCTAAGGGTGCAAAGCGTTACCTCAACACGACGCGAAAGCTACACTGGCGTCGGGTAGCAACGCCAGGGGTTGGAATAGAAGAACGCGCTCCAAGTCCAGATTCCAAATATAGATTCCTTGCTGGAAAATTCAGAGCAGCAACTGGAGCAACGAATCCAGATTCCAAAGCTAGCACGTGTGACGACGGGCTACAACGTGTCGCAACGTCGTACACGGCGAATCGTAGGAGAGAAAGCACCTAGGTGGGGCCCACAGTAGTCCTAGGGACCCATGGGGGACCCACAATACCTCTGGAGAACTTGGGGGGCCCACGGTGGCAAGCGGTGCGACGGGTGCGGGGTTACGACGAGTGGCTCTCGGTCGGACACTAGCCTGACCGAGGGATTGGCTCGGTCAGACACAGCGCACGGCGCTGTGCAACGCTTGGGGTCGGTCGCAGTGCGGGCGGGGGCTTGGTGCGGGGACTTGCTTCGGTCGGAGCGGGCGGATGCGGAAGGAACGGTCGGTCGGGCGCTGCGGGCAAGCGTTGCAACGTTGCAACGTTGCAACGAGGCGGGTGCGGGCGGGAGCGTCGGTCGGGTACAGAGCGGTGCGGGGGTGCGGAGCGGGTCTGTGAAGCGGGGCTGTGTGGTGCGGAGCGGGGCGTGTGGAGCGGCCAGCTCTTGGTCAGACCGAGAGCTTCTCTCGGTCGGAGCGGGCGAACGGAGGGGGTGCGATGCAGCGGTGCGGGCCAAGCTTGGTGCGGGGGCGGCCAGCGGTCGGAGCAGGGATTTTGGCCTCGTTTCTTCGGTCGGTGCGGGGTTGTTCGTCGCAACGTTGCGACGATTCGTCGCAACGTCAAATTTGGGTTTTGGGAGCGGCTAGGGTTATTTTCTTGCGAAAATAGGTCTTCTTAGAGGTTGTTTATATAGTGTTGATGGGTTGACTAGGTCTAGGGCTAATCCTAATGGGATTAGGAGTTTAAAATAATTTAAAATTCAAATCTCACCAACTCCAACTCACCCAAGGCTTAGGTGGGGCCCAAATGAGCTGGAAATTGGCTCAAAAATTATTTAAAACGCTTTAAACTCAAATAAATTTTCTTTGACCGAAATTAATATAAAAATTAATTATTAAAAATATTATAAACCTTGTTAAAAATATAAAAGTGGTCAAATAAACTCCAAAAATTATAAAATAAATATCGGGGTGATCGTGATGACGAAAGTGAGCTAACTAAGAAGACGGATCTCAATTTCGACGTCGGACGACAAAACTAAAAATAGGAACGTCTCCCGTCAAAAGTGAAAATCGCAACGTCTCATCGAATAAGGTTAAATTGTGGGAAAACGACTCGAGAAACGTCGTTCCAAATTAGTGCCACAATTTACTACTCTCAGAGACGTTCACAACGACATATCATAACAAGGTGTTCACAAACAAATAAAGTCTAAAATAAGCACGTGCACGGCCAAAAGCACGTGCACGAACAACGTACAACGAGAAGTGGTCGTTACATCCTCCCCACCTTAGAATAAAGTCCATCCTTGGACTTTCTAACATATCTAGTCGTTCTAGTAACTACCTCAATTATGTCACATTTTAATTCAAACCAAGTATAGTCATTACAAGTGCTTATATATGCACTAGGTATTCAAACATTAACACTTCCAACATGTATATATACATTAACGTATGTTATACACTTATACCTATTATAGTCAGTCAAATTCATACACGTATTTCAATCATATATATACGTACATCCCTTATATAACTACTACTCACAAAACAATAGTTCAGATACTCATATAAGTATGATCTCATACTAGCAAATACAATCATTGTTCTACGTATAGGTAACTACCTATGCGCAATCAAAACATGGGTATACGACTCCCTAATATTCATCCAATACCAAACATCTCAACACATGTAGTCACACCATACCATTTTAAATCAAGCTTCACTATATTTAATATACATTCACCACTACTATAGTTTCATAATATATAGTCACTCAAATGCATGCAAATAATTCACCATATATTTTCATCACATACGGTCCTATAACTGTATTTACGACACGCCACATATGCCATAGTCATCAATACCTATAACTAAGCACATACTTACCCGTGCATGGTGCACACCCATACACGCTAACATTTCATTTACATACACCAATCATACCATCATATATCCAGTACCTCTACACACCTAGTTTAGCTAGCACACATACGTTCACACGAGCAAGTCCTTAGTAATTAACTATACCACAAGACCAACACCTATAACTATATACTGGTGTAGCGACCCACAATCATGTGTGTAACACAACCAGGCACAAACACTCCTATCACTATACATACATCAAACATTGCTATATTCAACTACAAACATACATTCAATATACTTAGAGTATACCCACTCAAGCTTGAGTGAGACTCAATACATATATCAGAATATTCTATATACGTAACACGACATTCATACCTATACCAATACCACTCCAATATTTATACGTCTACCAATACAACCATATACATACCTTAAGTCAATCACACTTAATATTTAGTCAGGTAATACGCACATAGTTCAATCACTCTATATACCATAATAATAATACAGACATCAGCACACATATAATTATAATACACTCCTTAATACATACGCATTCATCGTATAGTCGCACACATGTAACATATATATTCACACCATAGCCTACTACCTATAATTAGTATACCAACACCTATACATACATAGTTAAGATGTGCAATAGTCGTGTATACCTCACGGTATGCACGCATACAACATCCCGTAAAAGCAAGCAATACCAATCAAAATTATAATTCTACTATCATATGCATATCACCTATATACTCAGGCAACAAAACATAACTACTTACGTCTAAGCACAATACATATCTACCTACGAGCACATACTCATACGTACTAATATATGGGTCACTCAATAGGCCTACTTACTTATCTATACGTTCACATATTATTATCACACCTAGCATATACATAGTTTTACCAATCATTTTATTTCAACCATTACAAGTATCTCTAACTACATACACTCCATTAGATATTTCAACGCTAATTCATATATACTCAGACGCCCCTAGAGTGGTATAACTATCCTCACATTCTAACACACAAACAACTTAATACAATCACGAATAACTCCGAGTATATATATACATCACACAATAGACAATCATTAATATACTATGGGGGGTACACTCATTCAAGCTCGCGTACATAACTTAGGTACGTGCACTACGACAACATCACAAGGTCCAAGGCCTACTAACAACTTAGAGTTGACACAGACATTGACGGGCACTAAAGTCTAAGCAACAAAGGGGAGGTCGAGGTCGAAAGCGTGACGAGGGAAGGATCGATAAGCACGAGTTCAGATAGGACGAATACAAGGAGACAGCTTGGTTAGGTGAAACAGTGATTCACTTGTGAATGCTTAGGTAGAGGAAAGGGAGATGTAGTGATGCTTATATAGGATATAGAAAAGAAAATAGGGTAAGTAGCATAAGCTAAAATACGCGAAATCTGAAAACTGTTGTACTTCGAAAGTTGGAATCCTCGTCTGTATAAAATATTTGGAGGTCGATAAAACGAGTTGTTCAAAATAAGTTTGAGTCGAATATTCATAATAAGGGAAAATGTTTTATTGGCTTATCGAAAATCATTAAGAAAAGGAAGTAAATTGTTCACACGAACATTAAGGACGTAGTTTTTTTTTGAAATATTATACGACAGTAATTTAATATAATGTTGTCAAAAGTTTTGAAAGTCAAAGAATGAAATCAAGTAACGGAAGAATTTAAACTCATGTTAAATGCTTTCAAAACTTTTAGGTTATGGAAAATTTAAAATGATCAATATTGAAACTACTTTTAGAGAACCAGGGTTTGCCAAAAATGAGAAACTGATTTACACAAGGTTCTTAATATACGAGCACAACAAGCCTGGTACGGATATAAAAATTAATTGAAAGTATGTATGGTGCACGGAAGGTTAATATTAACTTAGTAGTAGAATTATCAAAATTGATATCAAAGCTTTAAAATCAAATCATGGAGGGTCTAAGTCAGGAAGTGGTTATGAAATAGTAATTTTACAAAAATCTGAAGTAGAGAAAACGACGGGCATAAAATCGACTTGCTGAAGGCTGAAATTCCATGTGACTTGAAAAGTATATTAAAGTAAACACAACGTATCATTCGAATGGCACAAATAAGAAGGAAAATTATAAATCGAATTGGGTAAAGCAAAAGTACGGTTCAGAATAAAATTAATATATGAAGGGACAACGCATTTACATAAGTATGAAAAACATAGGCTGGAAAAATATTATAAACTAGTGTACAAAAATTTCGGCAAAAGTTTTAAAATTTTAAATCAACGAAGGAGTATGAAATATAAGATATATATATTTAAAAAGATTGAGCAAATTTAAACTTAGGGAAGGAGGAAATCGAAGAATACTTTCAGAAGATTCAAGGTTTGTGACGGAGAGATTTGAAAATTGACGACGATCGTCATGAGGCGATCTCGTGAATCGAGGCAAGGAAATTGGTCGGATGATCAAAACATACATACGCCTAGGATATGAATCAGGAGAATCTACGGGGAAGCTCCTACGGTCGACCAAGTAAAGATTGGGAACTAGGCGCTAAGACCTTCTAAGGAGCTAGACGGTAATGAAATGCGTTCAGATTGGTCCGAAATCGATGAACCCAAGCGAACGACTAAAGGAAATTCTAGAAGTCTAATATGGTCAGAGTTAGACAAGGACCACTAAGGTGACTCCTACGACGATCAAGTCAATTGCTAGACAGGAGTCTAACTAACAATTAGGGCCTCTAACTAGCAAGCCCAGGCGTCTAACTAAGTCTTCTTATCACCTAGTAACATAGGAAAACGACTAGACTCAGGGCTTATGACTCGGATGTTGCAATTTATTTAATGGACATTCCGTTATTATCGTTGTTCCGTTAATTTGCAATTGCAAGACTGGACCTGCATGGGCAACCAACAAAACCTGTCACGCCCCGCTTCCCAAAAATATGGAGGCGAAGCGTGAGAAGGTCCGCTCAGACTTGAAGCTGCAAAGCTGCAAGTCCGATAAGCGTCAATCAAATTTAAAACTGCAGGTCCTTGCAACGCGAACAAAACAAAGATAATAATAATGAAATGAGACAAGAGATATCTCAAAATATCCATAAAATAAGTTTCAACATCACAGAAAAAGCCACCAGGCTGAAATAAAAGAGAGTCTAAAGGCCCAAACATGGCCAACAAAAGTACAGCGTACAAAACAAAGGTGCCACGCACCGATAACTAACAACAAAACCTAAAACAAAAGAAGCTCAGCAAGTCACCAAGAAAGGTCTCCGGTGTCCACAAAACTCCTCCTGGGCAAACATGGACTCAGACTCAGTGTCAGCAAAACATCACGTACACAGCAACGGTCGCTGGCTCAGGGTCTAACATGTGACACCCAAAAGATCAAGGGGCACATGTCAGCAAGTCTACAAGAGACTTGTGCAAGGAAACTGAAAGTAGGCAAAAGTAAAGCAACCTAGCAGTTCTAACATGAATGCAATGACATGGCAGTTAAAGTATGAGTGCAACAAGTAAAGTAAAGTAAAGTACGAGTATGGCATTTAAGCATGGCATGGATGACAAGTTATACAAGTAACACTCACTAGTACAAGACAAGTAAAGTAAGCACCTCGTGCACAGAGATTCCGCCTTCTGGCTAGAGTGGCTGATCGGGCCACTCCTAAGCTCAGGTGACCGTTTATCCCTACCCCTCCACGTGTATCGAGCCAGGGCCTTACCCCCGAACACGGAATGCTCGCTTCTGGATCACGAGCCAGAAAGTGTTTTTAACAAGTATGGCATAGGGGTGCACTTAACCGGAAACACGGAAACACGGATTGTACAAGTATTTTGTAGCGTGTGCTACGATGCAACAATTAATTTGGATGACATGTACGATGCAATGCATGGCAGTTAAAAGTACATACAGATAAGAAAAGTAAACGTGACAGTTTAGTATGCATGATTAACAAGTTTAAAGAGTTGGATCTAGCTTCGTTGTCAAGCTAGATCAATTTAGGTGACGGATCTAGTTTCGTTGTCAAACTAGATCAAGTAGGCGTCTAGCCAGCTATCATTTCACTGACTAGTCTCTTTTACGCTAAAAACAAGGAAGTGGCCTAAAAACATGGCCCTACACAAGAGTTGGCAAGCTTCACTTGCCTGCAAGTACAACGTCTGAGAAACACCGTCCAAGAGAGTCCAAGTCACAAATAACCTACGTGCACAAGTCCACCGGCCTAAAGTCCATATTATTAATCTTGATTAGTGAATTTAAAACATTTAAAACATTTTAAAACCATCAATTTTAGTCTTGATTAACAGGCAATCGGTTGGGGGTCCTAAGGGTGCAAAGCGTTACCTCAACACGACGCGAAAGCTACAATGGCGTCGGGTAGCGACGCTAGGGGTTGGAATAGAAGAACGCGCTCCAAGTCCAGATTCCAAATATAGATTCCTTGCTGGAAAATTCAGAGCAGCAACCGGAGCAACGAATCCAGATTCCAAAGCTAGCACGTGTGACGACGGGCTACAACGTGTCGCAACATCGTACACGGCGAATCGTCGGAGAGAAAGCACCTAGGTGGGGCCCACAGTAGTCCTAGGGACCCATGGGGGACCCACAATACCTCTGGAGAACTTGGGGGGCCCACGGTGGCAAGCGGTGCGACGGGTGCGGGGTTGCGACGAGTGGCTCTCGGTCGGACACTAGCCTGACCGAGAGATTGGCTCGGTCAGACACAGCGCACGGCACTGTGCAGCGCTTGGGGTCGGTCGCAGTGCGGGCGGGGGCTTGGTGCGGGGACTTGCTTCGGTCGGAGCGGGCGGATGCGGAAGGAACGGTCGGTCGGGCGCTGCGGGCAAGCGTTGCAACGTTGCAACGTTGCAACGAGGTGGGTGCGGGCAGGAGCGTCGGTCGGGCACGGAGCGGTGCGGGGGTGCGGAGCGGGTCTACGAAGCGGGGCTGTGTGGTGCGGAGCGGGGCGTGTGGAGCGGCCGGCTCTCGGTCAGACCGAGAGCTTCTCTCGGTCGGAGCGGGCGAACGGAGGGGGTGCGATGCAGCGGTGCGGGCCAAGCTTGGTGCGGGGCGGCCAGCGGTCGGAGCGGGGATTTTGGCCTCGTTTCTTCGGTCGGTGCGGGGTTGTTCGTCCCAACGTTGCGATGATTCGTCGCAACGTCAAATTTGGGTTTTGGGAGCGGCTAGGGTTATTTTCTTGCAAAAATAGGTCTTCCTAGAGGTTGTTTATATAGTGTAGATGGGTTGACTAGGTCTAGGGCTACTCCTAATGGGATTAGGAGTTTAAAATAATTTAAAATTCAAATCTCACCAACTCCAACTCACCCAAGGCTTAGGTGGGGCCCAAATGAGCTGGAAATTGGCTCAAAAATCATTTAAAATGCTTTAAACTCAAATAAATTTTCTTTGGCCGAAATTAATATAAAAATTAATTATTAAAAATATTATAAACCTTGTTAAAAATATAAAAGTGGTCAAATAAACTCCAAAAATTATAAAATAAATATCGGGGTGATCGTGATGATGAAAGTGAGCTAACTAAGAAGACGGATCTCAATTTCAACGTCAGACGATGAAACTAAAAATAGGAACGTCTCCCATCAAAAGTGAAAATCGCAACGTCTCATCGAATAAGGTTAAATTGTGGGAAAACGACTCGAGAAACATCGTTCCAAATTAGTGCCACAATTTACTACTCTTAGAGACGTTCACAACGGCATATCACAACAAGGTGTTCACAAACAAATAAAGTCTAAAATAAGCACGTGCACGGCCAAAAGTACGTGCACGAACAACGTACAACGAGAAGTGGTCGTTACAGCTCTTTGCGCCCTTCACGGGGTTCCCTCTTCTCGGAGCAGTCTTCTGCCTTCGACGAAGCCCCCGAGGTGACCCGCCTGGATCAGCCGCTCGATCTCCCTCTTGAGGGTAAAGCAGTCGCCGGTGTCGTGGCCGTGGTCCCGGTGATATCGACAATACCTATGGAGATCTCGCCGCGCCGGGTCCGATCTCATCTCCCTGGGCGGCTCCGGCAACAATCCGGCCCTCGTCGCCGCGGCCAACACCTCTATCATGGGGGCGTTGAGCTGCGTGTAGTGGGCCTGCAGGGGTTCCTCCAGCCTCGGGCCCGCCCGGGCTGGCTCCCTGGCGGGGGCGAATTCTCGCGTTGGCCCCGGGCGATCTTGCAGGTGGCAGCCCCCTGGATCGCGTCTGGGCTGGGTTGGCTGGTCGTGGCCCCGCTGCCCGTCTTCTTGTCTCGGCCTTGGATAAGACCGAGGCTCGCCCTGGGGCAGCTTCGCCGGGGCGACTGGTTTCTTTCCGCCGAGAGTCTCATCGCTCAGCGCATATCTCTCCGCCTGGGCGATTAGCGCGTCGTAGTCGGTGGGCGGGTCTCGGAGCAGGGATTTGTGGAGGCTACGATTTTGCAGTCCCGTTTTGAAGGCCATCATGAGCACTTCATTGCCGCAGACCACCACCGCCCGTCTTTCATCCTGAAAGTGACGCAGGTACTTTCCAGTCGTCTCTCCTTCCACTTGGATTATCGTGCTGAGGTAGTCCAAGGGCTTATTCTTTACGCGCCCGGCCCGGAACGCCTGGCAGAACTTGTGGGATAATTCACCAAAGCTTCCAATGGATCTCGTCGGTAAGCCATAGTACCACTCTAGCGTCGTGTCCTTCAGGCTCTACGAGAAAAGCCGGCACAGGAACGCGTCATCCACATAATGTGCCTCCATCGCCCCCCGGTACTGTTGTACGTGCGAGAGGGGGTCTCCTTTTCCGCCGTAAGTGGCCAGATGGGGGACATTGAGCCTCGCGGGTCTCGGGGCCGATGTGATCCACCACGCCAACGGTGTGGCCTCCTCGGGGTAGGCGGGGCGCTCTGGTACGCGTCCTCTCTGCCATCCTGGGGTTTGGCTTCGGTCCCGCCTCGGCTGCCGACGGTTATCATGCCCCGGGGAATAACGAAGTGGTCACCGGGGAGGGCTCCCTCCGCGGGTTGGAGATTCGATGGGCGGCAGGCGGCGGTCATTCCAGTACCGTCGGCCCATTGTCGTCGCCCCGGGATCTCTCTCCGCCCTTGATTCTCCCTCAGGAGCCTTTCGCGCTCTGCGGCGAGGAAGCGGAGCTGTTGACGAACGGCTTCCTCGTCCAGACCATCTGGGGAGAGATGCAGATGGGGCAGGCTTCGCCACCGAGGCGGGGACCTGGCGAGCGGTGGGCTGCGCTCGTTCGTGTGTCGCCGGCTCGTCGTCGAAACCTCCGGGATCTCCCGGTCCTCCTCATTCTCCCTCCGGAGCCTTTCGCGTTCCGCGATAATGAAGCGGAGTTGGCGTCGGGCGGTTTCTTCGGCGAGGAGGGCTCACCGGGCCGCCTCATCATGCCGCCTCATCATGACGCCTCTGTGCGGCAGTCTCTTCCTCCTGGCGCCTCCGCAGCCGCACGATTTCCATTTCTTCCTCCAAGAGCTTCTGTTGGGCCGCTATCTCCTCGACGAGCCCTTTGTCCCCCATTTCTTCAACGAACTGAGAGTGGAGATTCCGCCTCACGTTCGGGGGTTCAGAGGGGCCCGGAAGGGCTTCGGCCCCAGCCGTTTTGAAGCCCACCATCATCTTGGCGAAGGCCTCGAAGCTCTGCTGCACCGCGCAGGCGGAGGCCTGGACCGTTTCGATCTCCACCTCCTGGGGTGGATTAGTCACGGGAGTCACGGGGTGGGAGTGGGATTTGATCCATGGGATCCTTTCTGTGGTCCGGGTTTCGGTTGACTGGTATGGGATCTGACATGGGTGTGACCCTTCATTCCCACAGACGGCGCCAATTGTTGCGGGGTAGAACTCGCGTATAATGAATTTATATTATGGGGAACCAAGGGCACGATGGTTATGCTAATGACAGGATTAGGGCAGGCTATTTACCAGGTGATTAGTGGGGTGATGAGGCTAAACTCGCTGCGGAAGCTGACCACGGGGTTGAATCCAGTTGGATGTGACGGAGGGGCCAAACTGCCTAAGTTGAGGGCGAGCACGATCGGAGATGATGAGCTAACCTGCGCAAGGAGCAACTCGTTAGACAGGCCGGGTTGGGGTCTAACCCTTAGCCTCTCTGATGCCTAAGTCAGTAATAGGACTTAAAGCGGGGGCTAGACACGCCGGTCGGACTGAGAGTGAGTCGACCGTACGTGATGAGCTATGAGTGGAAGAACAAAGATATGGACGACCTTTGCCCTTGTGTGTGAGTAATAAGATTAAGATTGAATTTGCCAACCCCCTCACCGTTGGAGACGAAGGGGTATTTATACCTGACGGGAGGCGGTTAGGTAAGGCTGACCTGGCATGCCGACTCGACGTGCTGAGCTGGCCCTGCTGTCAGCGGAAGCTTCGGACAAGGATGTCAGGAACAGGAGTGTCAGCCACACTTTTGTCAGATGTCGCAACGGCCAGGGGCGCTTTTGTCAGGGTGTCAGGGCCGAAAGCATTAAGTGTCAGGGGGCGCAGCGGCCAAGGGGTGCTTTGTCAGATGGTTGGGCGGTGTAAGTGTCAGCAGCGTCCTTTGTACTAGGTTGTTTGTCGTGTCCGATGTGACAAGGAGCCTTCGATGCACTTCCCGAGGCTGGGGCCGAGACGGGTCGCCGGGCCGGCCCGGGCCGAGGCTGAGCGGTCCGGGCGCACACTCCGCGCGCTGACCCTGGCGAACTGGGGGAGAACAGATGTGCACCCCGCTGGGGTCGTGCTGGAGAGCGGCCCCATCAGCGGTCGAGGCGGTGTGCGCCCTTCTCCCCGTCCCGTCGGACTTTGGAATCGACAGGTGCCCTGTGGGCCTCTGAGGTTCGGGCGCAGAGCGCCCTGTCGCTAGGTCGGCCACCCTTTCAAGGGGTGAGGGGCGCGCCTGCGTGGTGTTTCGGTGGGTTGGGACGGAAGGTCGAACTATCACGATCTTCAGGTCGTAACAGGAAGAATACCCGTCGACCTTAGGCACGCTTCATCGCTACGTGGTTGGATGAATCTAGACGGTTTCCTGTTCGTAACAGTCTGGAGAGGGGATCACCGAAGATCGTGTCACTTGATTATGCAGGCCGTTTATGGAAGCTGAGCTGTCAGGCGGGCAGACCCTTGGATGATGCAGCCGAAGGAGCCGACCTCAGGTGTACTGTGCCGCTGAGGTTGTCCTGAGGAGCCATGTTGCTAAGGAGATGACCTCGTGGAGGTCGTCCTCGCATGACTGTTGTTGTCAGGGAGCAGACCTCGTGGAGGTTGCCTCCGCGGAGAGTGGCTGTTGAAGGAGCCGACGTTGTGGAGTTGACACTGTTTGAAGGAGCAGACCTTGTGGAGGTCATCATTGCTAGCGAGAGAGAGTCGATCTCGTAGAGGTCATGCCTGCTTGTGAGAGGGAGCCGACCTCGTGGAGGTCGTTCCAGTGAGATGCCTGTCGACATGAGTTGGATGGAGCAGATTGGCCTTGTAGGGATGTGCCCGTAGCATGGTCGGACTGACCTTCCCAGTTGCTCTCGAGCAGTCCTTAAAGACATGTAGCTTTCGAATTCGGGTACGATTAGCCCCGTCGTCAGGTCTGGCTGGGGCCCAACTTCGACGGGCCCCAACCCAAAGTACCACTAACACAACAACACAATGCAAACTTTTTTAAAAGCAACAAAAAGGCAATTAAATTTGGAAACACGGTTGTACTCCTAAAGAGGTAAAAAAAAAAGTGAAGCGAACGGTTCTGTAGTCTCAAGTCAGACCCAAAGTTTTCCAACCATCCCTCTTGGGCTCAAGAACTTAAAAGGTGGTCACTTTTTTCATCCTTTGAATTCAAAACCCTTCGGGATACCCAAACTGGCCCATCTTTCTTGACACAAAGTTCATTCATGGTCTTCGAAATGTTGCTTTTACTTTTAGGTTCATTGCCTTGAAGTTCAGCTCGAGTTGGCTTGGTAAAAATTGTGTGCTCGGTCGACAACTAGAATTATATTTAAATAAAATAAATGAACAGACATGCACACATCTTGTGCTCTGTTTTGGGTTCTTGTTCGAGTACAACTCATTAATTTGCAGTGCTTAATTTGTAGTGAACGTAACTGAATAACATTCTTTCTAACAAGTAACATCAAATAGTTCAGTGTCATTTATTTATATAATTCAGATTTACTTCATTATAACTGCTGTGCTGGGTTACATACTGATTAACAGAAAACAAGAAACGTCACCATACAATTTATTGCTTTCGAACCCATCCAGAGCTGGTGCACGCGCGCACACATGATGAAACGTCTCCAACTTGGACGGTAACCTGAGACAGAGCGGGCCCCACATCTCACCCATTCCGGTGTGGGCTCCACGTGGGAGCAGCCGGGCTGAAATGGGCCGACACCACCCTGGAGTCCAGCAGCTCGATGATGGGCGGGAACGTCACGCATCTCGGAACCTTGTACTGGTTGATGGAAGCGCCTCGGGAGATGGCGTAGTCCATCAGCTCCTCGAACGTCCCCGGCCTCACAACCCTAATCTCCAGCGGCCCGATCGACCCGTCCGCCACCCGGCTCTGCCTGTACACCGTGTTCAGCTCCTCCTCCATCGCCAGGCAGCACCGTTCCAGCACCTCCGCCCCCGGCTCATTTCCCGGATCCCTCAGCAGCAGCTCCCAATACACCACGTAGTGCCCCGGTATCGCTTTCGTGTCGGCCTGGCTCGTGTACTCGGCCACCGTCGCCTCGTACGGCCTCAGCAGCTCCGACGCGCTCTCCACCGCCATCTGGAGCTCGGCCTCGTCCGTCTTGTCCGACTCGATGCTCAGCAGCACGTTCTTCCGCCGTATGAACTTGAACTGCGGCGCCGCGTTGTGGAACCCCGTCACCCGCAGGATGTCCCCCACCCGGTACCGGTTCAGCCCGGCGTATGTCGTGATCACCAGCTCGTACTCCTTCCCGGCCTCCACTTGCGCCAGGTCGACTAGGTCGGGGCCGGAGAAGGGCCTGCCGGTGGGGTCGTAGGGGATGAACTCGAAGTATCCCATGTTGGGCATGATCGTGTAGACGACCTCCGATGGCTTGCACATGGGGTTCAGATTGAGGCCGAAGTAGCACTCCGAGGACGCGTACATGGTGCATGCCATCGGGAGCCCGCCGCTGTAGAACTCCAGCGTCGGGATGTACTGGGCCATTGCGCCGGTGACGATAACGTCCAAGTACTTCGTGTTGGGCCATATTCTAGTTATGATGCCGGCCCAGTTCTCGCCGGAGCACTGGTCGGCTATGAAGTTGGCAAGCTCCGGGTCCGGGTTGAGCAGACCGGCGACGGAATCTCGGACCGATTGGTCGGTGATTTTGGTCGTAAGCGTGCCGGTATGGATGTCGCGGGCGAGGTCGGACCAGTTGAGCTGAAGGAAACGGATGGCGCGGCAGAGGCCAGAGGCAAAGACGGCGCCGACGCGGAGGACGTCGCGGCGCTGGTAGAGGCCGCAGAGCATCTGGACGTACATGCTCTGGAAGGCGTCGGTGCAGAGGATGGCGGCGGTAGGGCTGGTGTAGACGAGGTACGGCTCGTATGGGCGGGTGCGGAACTGGTCGGACTTGTAGTAGCTGGTGAGGACCGGGCGGGCAGGGAGGCCGCCGGGTGTCTTGGATTCGGACTTGACGAACAGAAAGTAGAGGCCCTTGCCCTTGTCCAGGTCAGGCACATAACTGTTTGAATTCAAACACAATTCAATTAATAGCTTGGTTAATTAATCAAGTTGGTTGAGTTATTTAAAATTACGTACATGTTCATTACTGGGATGAGGAGGCTGTAGAGGAGCTGGCGGCGGTCGAGCTCTTCTTGGATGGTCGGCATTAGCTTCCGCTCGCCGGCGGACGTTCCCGAGCTGCAGTTCCGGCGGAGTTAGTTAGATGATTTAGTACGTACTTTGGCATTCATGATAGCAAAATTCATTGAAAAATATGCACCTTGTGAGAAATTCAGTAATGGGGTGAGAGGAGAGGATGGGAGAGCGGTCGCCGTTGGCGATCCTCCGAATCTCCGGCTGGAGATCCTCATAAGTCACCACCGGGACCTTGGCCTTGAACGTGGCCCGATCTGTCGCCCCGTCCAACTTGTACCTTCTCAAATACTCAGTCTCGGCGTTTCGCCCCAGAATCTCAGTCAGAACCTTCTCTTGAACAGCGTCCGTGTTCGCCGTCAGCTCCTCGATGAACCGCAGCTTCTCGGCGTCCTTCTCGTTGGCCGCCGGGCCGAGTGGCGTTGAGGTTTTGGATCCCACAGCCATTGCTGCAATTAGACTTCTTAAAAAAAAAAATCTTGAGATTAAGATGACAGAAACTTGTTGCTGTAAATCACAGTGATTGTGTTGGCTTGGGAGGGTTCATCCGACTCCGGGGCTATTTATATACGAAGGGCATGGGTTGGGGGCCCACGATACCGTTTCATCTGACATCATCGTGCATGGCGGGAGGGGGGACAAGGGATGGCCCACAAAATCGTCCGGGTTCGCTACTCGGCCGACATGTGGGGCCGGGATGTCTGACACGTCGGACGGATCGCGGTCGGCCCGATGTCGTGACCTGCACGTGGCGACGAACAGCAACGACTGAGAACCTGCCGGCTAGCGGATGCGGTTTTGGAGTGACGCAGCGTTATCGGGCCGGGTCGAGACGGCGGTGTGAGTCCAAAACGGTGTCGTGGAAAGCTCCGTCTAACTCTAAAATGGATGTAACAGGGGAGATGTTTGATATTTTCAGATTGTATAGTCAGAATTGACGACATTTACTAGTGATTAGCTTTGACAATAAAATTTGATGCGAGTGAATATTTGAAAATCCTCCTTCGCCTTTAGAGACTCGGACTCAGATAACGTGACATTATCAGTGCCGTAAATAGATTGGAAGTGGGTTTCATTACTTGTAGCTTTAAATCTTATCCTGAGATACCATCAACTTTCGTCCCGAACAAAAAAAATAATTAATAAAATATATCAAAGTATTCACATCACCTGTGACGACGTAGATGTTTTGTTCCCCAACGAAGCTAACTCAGACCAAGTCCAGCCTTGCGTGTGTGTGTGTGTGTGTGTGTGTGTGTGTAATATCTTCCTATCAGTAAGGGCCTGTTCTTTTGCGGAGGAAAACTGGAATAGGGGAAAGTTTGTATTTCAAGGAGAGAGAAAATGGAGTTTTGTGTTCTTTTGGGTGGAATAGAGTATGGAAAGTGTGGTTTGGAATAGAAAGTGGGGTCCACATTCTATTCTTGTGTTCTTTTGGGATTGGAGAGTTGGAATGGAAAAGTGGAAAGGAGACGAGTTGGAGGGGAGAGATAGAGACAATAGAAGAGTGGGGTCCACCATTCTAAGGATTCCATTGTATTCCAAGCAAAAAGCTTGGAATACAAAAGTGCTCATCATTACCAACTTAGAATAGCCACGTAGGATTCTATTCTACGCCCAAAAGAACAATCGCTTGGAATACAAATTTGGAATAGGATGAATAGTGCATGAATAGTATCCATATTCATATTCTCGCCACTATTCTTGGCAAAAGAACAGGCCCTAAAGAGAATATAATTACACACATACAATTCAAAGAGACACTCTAGTGATATTCTCCACAATTTACTATAAACTTAATTCACATTAACTTCTCTTTTTTTCGCTTTTTTTTCTTCCCTCTAATTGCTAAGGATAAACTTGTTGAGATTGTCACCTGTCAGGTTCAACACAGAGATGAATCCAAAAGTGATTAGATGTATACAACTTTTTAAAAAAAGTTGGGAAAAAGACTGCATTCCGGCCACCCACTAATTATATAAATGAATAATGAATCATTACTAGCGAGGCTTGGCCATATTTGTTTGATAAATTAAGGAAGTTTTTTCTCTCTGGCATGCTCGTACATAAAAATATGGCCATTAGTTTGTCTAGCTCTCTTGGGTTGCATTTTTAATTACTGGCAGACTGAAAGAAGCATGGGCAGTGAGACCTAGTCTAAGCTGTTTGATTAAACTAAGAAAAGTTAAAGTTTATCCCCTTCTTTCTGCATGATAAACCTGTGGAAATATGGCCAATGTTTAGCCTTTCTAAACCTATATTTTGGATGACAGCTACTGAGTTTCCCTTTAATGAAACATATTGCTATATACAGTGGAGAGTCCTATGCATGCAATGCTATAAACAGTGGAGTTTTATTTCTTTATATATCCGTGGCCGGCAACGGGTCGGGTTTGGACCATACACGACAATCTTCCAAGGTATCCATTAATCATCCATACGCAAGAGCTAGGGTTTTTCCACTTGGGCCTGTTTGGAATTCTTGATGGCTTTCCTTCTTTCAATGGGCGCACCTAGATTCAGACGCCGCTTTGTCGTAAAAAAAAAGCCCGGTCTCATTCAATGAATCACGTACGCATAGGAATAATCTTTGGGGGCTATCCAACTGCTTCATTATTGCAGGAAGTCATTGCTAGGGTTGGAGATGGAAGCCCCGTTTGTTCCATCAAAGTTAGGCATAGTTTGGCCACCATTGCTATCAAGTCATCTTTTCCGAGATCTGATGGCTGATGAAGCGACACAAAATGTCTTTCAAGAATCTAGCTTACGTTGTTCACACATGCGACTGTTGTCCGAATAGAAAAACATATCCTCTGAGAGGGGAGGAGGATGAATTGTCCTTCCACTGTTCGGCCAACATTTGCCATCAATTCAAAGTCCATGGCATTCCAAGACGGCAAGGAAGAGTACATTAGGCCAAAGCCGTACTAATGGTCGACATGACAACAATTGCATAACATTTGCCTTCAAACTACGTTAATCTGAATGCAACATAATGAGCCGATCGTCGTCATAACAACAATAGGCTGAGAAAATTTGTCATATCATGATATATATTGATATATATTGTTTATCGTTTTCTATAATTATCATGTTACATGTCATATCGAATTCAATGTCTAAGATACATTCCTCTTGTGCAATAATTATATAAACAAATTACGTGCATAATGTTATGAATAGGACCCATTGGGCCTATTGGGTATCCACCCACATGAGTAACCATTATGAATACTATATAAAGGAGGCTAGGGGTTTCCTAGCCTCAACCTTCTCCAAACCTGTTTCTCGTTCACAACACGTTATCAGCACGATCACGCTCGTTGGAAAAGGCGACGACGCACGAGGAAGGAGATCCAACAAACGCTCAGTCTAAGAAGATCGTAATCTTCTCAACGAGGAGTGAAAAGGGCATCCTTCACCAACCGTCGTCTAGATTCCCTCGTCGAATTTAGAGGTAAATATCAAAACTTTTAGATCTAAACTTGCGTTTTCACGTAGATCTGCATGTTTTAAGATCAAAAAGTTTGAAAACACGGGAAAAATCATTTTTTTATTTAGATCCACATGTCTAAAAACAATAAAAATCAGTTTTAAGAGATTTAAATGCTAGAAAAATCAGTTTTTTACCCCCAAACATTGATCCATACACCGCACACCCGAAGGACGAAACGGCGGCGCTCCACGAGCGCCGCCGGCGGTAAACGCCGCGACCATCGGCCGCGGCCAGCCGTCGCGGCGGCGCTCCGCGCAGGCCCCCTAGGGTTTTTCAAAAACCCTAGCTCTTAACGGGCCAAGTTTTTTAGGGGGGAGGCCCAATTAACCCTAATGGGTTGTTTTCATGGCCCAAAAGCATGAAAATTAACACATTTACCATTAATTTTTCCTTTTTTATTTTTGGCCCCAAAAGCCCAAAATAATTAAATAAATTTTAAACTTATAAAAAGGGTTAAAGCGGAAAATAAAATATTAAAAATATGGATCAAAGGTAAAAATTTTTTCAAAATAATTTTTAGCACGTCACACACTATTTAGATTATTTAATTAATCTTTACATGCCTGTGAAATGATTATCTGTGTGGTTGTATATTTTCCATATATTATCTACGTGGATGTGCGATTAGGCTATGTTTTTAGGGATCAGCCAGGTTTCCGACATCTTTTCTTTTCTGCATTTTTTTCTTTTTGAGAGAAATTTGTAAGTGAGGAAATATACGTAAAAAGAAGACCGGAGGACATCAAAAAGGAGCTGAAGGCGTATGCACAAAGAAGAAAGGGGCTTCTCTCTGAAGTTCCCGAGTTGTATTTATTCTTTCATGCAATTTTTTTGATGTAACTTCGGACTGTATTTTTCATTTCGGTGTCGGCTGGCTGATCACCATAGTCCTAAGTTATTTTCATTGCTTATACATTAAATGCGTGGATGCTAACTATTTTCATGCTATGTTAATGTTACAATGAAACTGTTAAAAAGCATGTGTGGATGTTAATCTCTTTTAATTATTCACGTTATGAAACTGTTAAAAAGCATGTGTGGATGTTAATCTCTTTTAATTATTCACGTTATGAAAATGTTAAAAAGCATGCATGAATATTAATTTTCTTTATGAAAATGGTAAAAATACTTGCGTGGATGTCTAATTGTTTTTACAGTTTAATAGCATGTGTATACATCATACTTGTTTCAATTCAGGTTAATTGAGCATAATTTTTAGTTTACAAGCTTTATATTATATGTATGATGGGCTCATGATATGACGATATTTATGACAACAAGACAATCATAATTTCAAAAGTTTTAACATCATATCCACTTTGACAAAATGAACCTGAAGTTCATAATCAAATCAAAAGTCAACACCCTTTCAACCCTAATATAATTAATATTAACAAATATGATGGACTATGCGAAAACTATTTATGCGATCTTTTAAAGATACGCATTTTGCGGTATATAGACCTCTCACACTTATTGTCTATATAATCGAATATTGACACCAGCAGTTGTCATAACACCGCTAAAACTCTTTTAGAGTCATCTCACTTTACAATGTATGATTCTTGAATCTACCCCTTACTTTTAAGTGTACGCCCGAAGTCGTGACTTAATAGATAAGTGAGAAATTATAAATTTCGTAGCCACGTATTTCACTACAAGAAAACATAGCAAAAAGGACGGCAAATATCCGTCCTTTTTGCCCAAATTCCGTCCTTTTTTGGTCGAAAAGGACGGATATAGGACGGACATTTTCCGTCCATTCAGCGACGTCCTATATTACAGTCCGTCCTATTTCCGTCCTATATTTTAACCCTAAGGACGGATATAGGACAGATAAAAACCGTCGCAAAAAAGACTTAATTCGGACAATTTTCGTCCTAATTCTGTCCTATATCTTAATTAATTACTTCTAAGTAACTAAGCAATTAGTCTTAATTAATTAACTGTCCTGTCCTATATACGTCCTTTAAAGCGACAAATTAATTAAGATTTCCGTCCTCAATCCGTCCTATATCTTCCTAAAAGTTTTCTATATTCCGTCCTATATCCGTCCTGAAACCGTCTTAATTTCGTCCTATATGAGTTGTTTGGTTATTAATTATCCGTCCTGAATCCGCCCTATATCCGTCCTGAATCCGCCCTATATTCGTCCTATACTGTAATAAATTAATTAAAAAAATCCGCAGCTGGCAATAGCCGGCTGCGGTGTCGTCGCTGCCGTTGTTCGGCGGTGTTCATCCCCAAACATAAAAAATTCATCAATATTCATACCCAAACATCAAAAATCATACCCAAACATCAAAAATTCATCAAAATTCATACCTAAAATCAAAAATTCATCCCCAAACACAAACACAAATAAGATTCAATTCATCAAACACAAAATTTAACACACATTCCAAACAAAAACGAAATCAACAAAATTACAATAAACAAAAATTCCCCAAACACAAATAAAATTACACTCATTCATCAAAATATAAACAAAATGACAAATCAAAATGAAAATATAAATAAAGATTCTAAAAAAGAATGGTAATCATACCTCTTTTAGTCATATCAAGTTTTCCTAAACAAAAACCAAACAAGAATTGATTGTTAGTATTTATAAAACAAATAAAATAAATTTATAAGGAACAAAGAACAAAAAACTTACCCATGACAGATTGGATTCTGGAAAGAAAGAGATAAGAACAGTCGAGATAAGAACAATCACAGTATTTATAGAAGATTGGATTCTGGGAAAGAAAAATCGCATAATACTAAAGGACGGATTTAGGACGGATGGTAAGGATAAAGGACGGTTTCATAGGTTTGATATTTTCATATCCCGCCAAAAAATTTCAATATCCGTCCTATATCCGTCCTACACTATTTGAATTTTCGATTTCCCGCCAACAATTTTTTAATTCCCGCTAACAAATTTTAGTCCGACCTTTATGTCTTAAAAATGTACGACGGAAATAGGACGGAATATGGACGGGTATGACAAAGTATTTTTTAGAAAAGAACGAAAGGACAGTTTCATATGTTTGATATTTTCATATCCCGCCAAAAAAATTCAATATCCGTCCTATATCCGTCCTACATTATTTGAATTTTCGATTTCCCGCTAACAATTTTTTAATTCCCGCTAACAAATTTTTGTCCGGCCTTTATATCTTAAAATGTACGACGGAAATAGGACGGAATATGGAAGGGTAGGACAGAGTATTTTTTAGAAAAGAATGAATGGACGGTTTCATAGGTTTGATATTTTCATATCCCGCCCAAAAATTTCAATATCCATCCTATATCCGTCCTATATTATTTGAATTTTCGATTTCCCGCCAACAATTTTTTAATTCCCGCTAACAAATTTTAGTCCGACCTTTATATCTTAAAATGTACGACGGAAATAGGATGGAATATGGACGGGTAGGACAGAGTATTTTTTAGAAAAGAATGACGGAAGCGGTCCGTCCTAAATCCGTCCTATAGGCCGCGGAATAAACTGCCGATTGGAATAATTAAAGTCGTAACTTTCTCAAAAACCATCGAACCGGCGCATCTCCAAAACCCTTCAACCACACCCTAAAATGACCCACTTCAAATAATTCAAAGTTTTCAATCCCAAATCTTATTCTTTTTGCCGGTGTTTTTATTTGGCTTAGGATCTATTGATTTAATAACTGAAATAAATTAACGTAATAACTGAAATAAATTAACTTAAATAAGGGACGGATTTAGGACGGACAACTTAATCTTTTTTTGATTAAGAAATCCGTCCTTTATTCGTCTCTTTCCGTCCTTTTATGTGTATAATAAAAATTATTTTTTATTTTATATAAATAAGAAATAATAATTAATAAAGGTCCGTCCTATGACCGTCCTTTATGCTAGAATAATTTTTTTTAATTTTTTTTAAATAAATAATAATTTAAAAAATATTAGTCCGTTATTCCGCCGTCCAATATCCGTCCTTTACTGTATCCCAAAATTGTAATTTTTCATTTTTAAAAAGAAAAAGGAAAATAATGAGCATTCCATCCTATATCCGTCCTTTTTAAAATGTCGTCTTATATCCGTCCTATTTCCGTCCTAATTTATTAAAAATTAAATGACGGCTATAGGACGGAATTTTAATCCGTCCTTTTAGGTCCGTTTTCTAGTAGTGTTTGTTTTCCCCTCTAAGCATGATAAACTATTCACATAAAATTTGAACGACTCAAGAAAATGGCCTGAAGCTATACTCGAGCATTCAAATAGACTTTTAAAAGTCTCTTATTAATTAGAAAAGTGGAAGTATAAAATAATTTGTTCAAACCCCTGCTTATGTCTTCTTAGCAAGACTAATTTTCATTGTCCTTTATAAATAAGGAATATTGAAATTAGTGGAAGTTCAGGATCAAACATGACCTGAAATAAAAATAAGAAAAACTTAAAACATGGGAAGTCTTGAATTAAATGAGAAAAGGAAGATATGATATACCTCGACATGGAGTAAGCAATGTCAAGCCAATATCAGACCAGAAGTTCTGATAAGAGCCATAATGTTTTTGCAAACATGAATGTGCATTAACTTATGCCATATAAAAATACATACATATCTAGTCTAAATGACGAAAGTCTAATTGACCTTATGTATATTTAGCTACTCCACGATGACAATAAACTTTGAAATCAAATTTAATCTGTTGTCATAACATTAGTCTTAATGAGCATGATTATTGTTGTATGTTTTTAAGGGCACACATCACACTATGTCACTTGTTGACTTAACAAAATCATCAGTATTATTCTCTTGTAGTTTTAATACATTTTATTTTACTGCGAATGATTTGCTATCTTGAATACCCCTAAAAATAAAATGAGGATGCCATATACTCTCTGAAACTTATACAGTTTCAAAGGATATTCGTCAAAACGAAATCCCTAATGACTCAAGAAATAAATGAAGCCTGAAGCTTTGTCCCATAATGATCCGCACAATAGTCAATGTGAAGATGTAATCCTTCACAGTTTGAACACAGTTCAACTATTACCGGACAAAATTAACTTGAGCATTTTAATGGACTTTTCAAAAGTCCCACATAAATTCAAAAAGAGGAATTATTTTGGAACACCAGAAGTGTCCAGAATCGACCAATTTTGGATCGATATCACCCTGGATTAATGATGCAAGACATCATCAACCAGACGAACCCGAAGATTCTTCAAAAAGGGTGAAACATTCATTGTCCTATTCAAAAGGAAAAAATGATAATGAGATCATCTCCATTCACATGGACATTGACTCTCCCCACTTCCTCAAAGGAATTTAAGATGATATACTATCATCATTAAAGATAATGAAGACCTTTAGGTCTCTTGAGAGTATTTAAGGGATATAAATAGGCTTCGTCCACTCCCTTAATAGGACTGATGATGGACCTTTGGTGTACTCATCAATATATCCTCTAAAATGGTATATCCGACCACAATTTTTTAAAATAGTGGTAACTTTGGATAAAAATGGGAAATCATAAATAATTACCAACAGTGGTTGCGTACACTCAGCTAAACACACCATTAGAACCTTTTTATATGAGTCTGATCAACTACATATAAACATTTTCTAAGAATGGGTTTAGAGCACATCTAAAAGATGGTACGTCTGCAACGCTGTGTATGTGTTCCTGAAGCAACACTACATAAACTGTCATGATGCCACAAAGAGAACACATTCATCAGGACTAACCAACTTTGATGAATAGATTCCAAAATCTCGTATGGGTAAGGCATTTATACACGTCTTATAGATTGTGTATTGATGGTAAAAAGGATCCTGAAAATCCTTCAATTCCCTATTTGGTTCAAATCATCTATGAGCCTGAAGCTCAAATTGACCATTTAAAAAGTAAATACATATGATCTGATTATAATCAGACTGACAATTTAAATATTGTCAAAACTTCCACATCCCTGCTACTAAAAATCCAGCTAGGAATGACATACCAAATATAATGGATGCAATCCACCAGTAGCAGAAGTGGATGTCCTTAAGAGATGAGAGGACATACCACTAGGCTCCAAAGAGAGAAATCTACTCCTGGAGACCGAAAAAGCAATACCACCACAGGAAAGTGAGCTCAAATCCAGAACCTTATTGCAACTTGGTTGCTAAGGACCCATTCTGGATCTGTCCATATTCTTTACCCGTCCCAGAACCTTCACTTCTTTAACGTGTCGTGAAGGAGACACCTCTGGGAGAAATCAAATGTTTATAGTACGTACGGGGTGAGTTTTGGACAAGAAAGAACACATTTTGTCGACAAATTCTCTCATATTTCACTTTGCCAGTTAAATATAAAATAACGATTCCACAACTCTGCTTTGCCTGAAGCAAAGATAGAGATTTGGCCAAATTATAATAATGTGGAATGAGGCAATAATAAGGTGAGCTGGACTCACTTATGAAATATGAGGTGTATGGACCTGAAGTCCTGATATCAAAAATGATATCAAATCCTGTGGGATAACTGAGTATTGAAGGAGAATTAAAATAAAATCGTTAGCTATAAGCATTTTAATTTGCTATAGTTTTAGAGGTATAAATCGCTCAAACCAGGAAGTAATCAAGTAAGATGAGCTGAACTCACTTACTTGATGAATCTGATGCATCGACTGGTTTATGTCAAGGCGTAACCCAACGAATGGCAAAAAGAGGGAATTTTTGGTTGATGTTGCTATTGGATGTGACAACATTACCGATATAAAATTTCTTCAACTGCATGTACAAATTTTTTCTTTACTTTCCTTTCTTTTTGAGACATATATTAAAGGAAAGACAACCTAGACGGAGATCCTTAAAGGACTCATACTAAAAGGTTGTTGTTTGCACCTCTTAAAAACAGTATTGTTCTTAAGAGAGCAAATGAAAAGAATTGAGATTATTTTAATAACTCAAAATATTATTGGATCTCCTGAAGAGAAAATACCGAAATATCTATTAAAGCCTATCTATCAGATATGATATGATATGAAAGTCCTAGCTAGGCATAAATTCTTGGCTTACAGAATACAATCATCCTGAAAATGAACTATCATCCTGAAGATGAACTATCATCCTGAAGATGACATTAATTAATCATCCCGAAGATGAAAACTTCATACAATGACGATTGATGAAGAAACATTAAAATCATTCTCCACTAAATACACATATTTGGTTGTATGGATATACATTAAAAGACCCCTTTCTGTTAGCTGGAAGAGGGGAATAATATACAAGGTCCAGAAGTACCTTAAGTGTCTTTGGAACACTCGTTTACCTGGTCAACTACTTGCGTCTCTTTTGAGCATTAGCAGTATAGCTATTAGCCAGGTACAAATGCAGCGCCTGCAGCGCACCACTGGACCTGAGATATGTAGCTTCTGCGCTATCTCCAAGGGTCGAGGAAAAATCCTCCATGTTAAATGTATTTGCATATACAGGTTACAGATCATCGCGATGAATAGTATAAAAGGGACGTCCACCTCCTAAAGATCTACACAGAATCCTCCCAAGTCTACATCCTTCTACCATACCGAGAAGCTCATCACCCAAGGAGCAGTTCAAGAACATACACAGCCAGGTCCTGAAGTACTGTCACGCCCCGCTTCCCTAAAATGGAGGCGAGACGTGAAAAGGTCCGCACGAGAGTGGAGCTGTGAAGCCCCAAACCCGATAAGCGTCATTCTAGTATAAGCAGGTCCCTGTAATCGCAAAATGGAACAACAACAATAATAGTAATAAAGAGACGGATATGAAATACCAATCCCAAAGTTTGTCCACAAAATATTCAACATCACAGAAAAGCCACCAGGCTAACAGGAAAGAGTCTAAGGCCCAGAACAAGGCCAAACAAAAGCAAACACAAACATAACAGAGTATCAACTAGGTGCCACGCACCGAAAACTAAGCAGTCTAACAAAAGAAGCTAAACGAAGACACTAAGACTGATCCCCAGTGTCGACGTAGTCCTCGATCAACGCGGGTTCTGACTCAGCGTCGGCGAACACCACGTCCTCAGCAAGTAACTCGGGCTCGGGCTCTAACATGTGTCACCCAAAAGAGAAAAGGGGCACATGTCAGCAAGTCGAAAGACTTGTGCAAGGAAACGGAAAGAAAGGTAAACTAGCAACCTAGCAGATAAAGTATGGTGCATGGCAAGTAAAGTAAGGTGGTAACAAGTAGAGTAAAGTAAAGTACAAGTAGCAAGTGTCAAGTGGTAGGGGTGACATGTAATGTCAAGTAATAAGTAAAGTACAAGGGATCACTCAACGAGTGCCCTATTGCCCTCGGGCTGTGTTCAAGTATCAAGTACAAGGGATCACTCAACGAGTGCCCTATTGCCCGCAGGCTGTGATGAGCTCGTTTTCTGGAACACGAGCCAGAAGGTGTATTTGGTAAGGATGGTGCCCACGCAAGGTGGGTGCCTAGCCGGGACAAATAGTACAAGTAAGTAGCGGAGCTACGCAATCACGATGAGTGTTCAAGCATGCAATGACATGAACAGATATTCGCATACCGTTTATTGAAATTAAACGTGACAGGCAAAATGCAATGGCATGAACATATTCGCGTACTGTTAATTGAAATTAAACATGGCAGTTAGAATGCAACAGCAGTTAAAGATGCATGGATGACATGAACAGTTAATACGCGTACCGTTAAGGGAAAGTAAACGTGACATACAAGCATGATGAGGGTGACGGACCAAGCTTCGTTGTCAAGCTAGGTCAATGGCGTCTATACGGCTATCCTTTCACCGTCTAGTCTCTTTTACGCTAAAGCAAGGTAAATGGCCTAAGACATGGCCCAAGTCAAGAGATGCAAGTTTCACTTGCCTGATACCGGGATTGACGAGCAATGAAGATCGTCACACAAGCTAACTACGGAATGGATCACTGTTATGGCAAAACAATTATTAGCGCAATGATTCTAAATTGATTTCTTATTAGAACCCTAATCATCTAATAATCCATTTTATTAGGGTTTCACAATGTCAATGTGGGTTATGCTAAAACTAAAGGAATCGAGTATTACCGTGTAGGGAACGGGAGAATAACGCCGAGCAACCACGGCGACGAAAGAAACGCTCCGGGGAACCTAGGGTTCAGATCTGGAAATGATTGGAGAAGTTTGGAGAAATAGGGTTTTGCGGGATTTTGGGGATTTGATGGAGATTTGGGGAAGATGAGAGGTAGAATGAGTTGAAGGAGGGTTTGGATGATGGAGGATGAGCTTGGGATGAAGGATTAATGGTTTGAGGAAGATGGGGGCTCAATGGGGGAGAAATTAGGGTTTTAGGTCGTGAGGGAGGAGAAGAAAACGTTTGGAGGGGTATTTATAGAGTTTGGTGGCGGCTAGGGCAAAACTAGGGTTTCCTGCACTGCTTAGTCGGTCAAAGACCAACTGCTGACCGACTAGTTTGAGAACTAGTCGGTCGGTTGACCAACGCAGACCGACTAAGTGTAAACAGTAACTCCAGTCGAAAACCTGAACTAAGAGTTAGTCGGTCAAAGAATAACTACTGACCGACTAGTTTGACATCTCGTCGGTCGATGAACGTTCTTAGACCGACTAAGAGTAAACAGTAACTAGTGTCAAAAATAGTTGATGAGTTAGTCGGTTAAAGAAGCATTGCCGACCGACTAGTTTGCAACCTAGTCGGTCAACCAACGTTCTTAGACCGACTAACGATAAATAGTAACTCCAGAATAATTTAGAAAGCCAACTAGTCGGTTCAAGAAGGTTTGCCGACCGACTGGATCGTCATCTAGTCGGTCGGTGGCCCTTCTTACACCGGCTAATTAGCACCAAAAGTTCCGATACGGAGCGCGGAGCCCCGGGATTGATTCCTAAGACTCCTAGGCTTGGTCTAAAAATAAGATATGACCAATACGAAGCTCGTCACGAATGACTTGCTCCAAAATCGACGATTCCAAGAAAGAAACTAGGAAAACACGACGAAACGATCGAAAATGAAAGTTACGGAGACGAAAACCACATATAAGGAGAAAATCCACCAAAACACATAATATAATATAATATATCCAGATACATGAAAACCAGTCGTTACATCCTCCCCAACTTAAGAAAAATTCCGTCCTCGGAATTTCCCAACACTCACGTGTCCGGAAACAAAAGTGGGAAACGCTCTCGTATCTCATCCTCATTCTCCCAAGTAGACTCTCCAGGCGAGCCGTGTCGCCACATCACCCTCACAAGATCGACGACCTTGTTCCGAAGTGACTTCTGACGCCTGTCCAGAATCTGCACTGGATGCTGGTCATACGTCAAATCTGGGCGAACGGTAATCTCCGATAAATCCACAGCATCAGATGGATCGCTAATGTATCGACGAAGCTGCGACACATGGAAAACATCGTGAACTCCTTCCAAAGATGGCGGCAAGGCTAAGCGATAAGCTACCTCGCCAACTTTCTCCAGAATGTCGAACGGCCCAATGTATCGCGGGCTCAACTTCCCACGCTTCCCAAAACAAATCACACCACGATTCGGGGAAATCCTCAGAAACACATGGTCGCCCGGCTGAAACTCCAAAGGACAACGTTTAGCATCCGCCCAATGCTTAAAACGGTCCTGAGCAATCCTCAACCTCTCCCGAATGTTCCTGACAATATCCACAGCCGCCACAATCATCTCAGGTCCCAACAGCTCCCGATCACCAACGTCATCCCAACTCAATGGCGATCGACATTTCCTCCCATAAAGAGCGGCGAAAGGCGCCATGCCAATAGACGCCTGGAAGCTGTTGTTGTAAGAAAACTCTATCAGGTGTAGATGGTCCTCCCATGAACCCTTGAAATCCAACATGCACGCCCTCAGCATGTCTTCCAAGATCTGAATCGTCCTCTCGGACTGGCCATCCGTCTGCGGATGGTACGTCGGGCTGAAACTCAGACGCGTACCCAAACTCTTCTGCACACTCTGCCAGAACTGAGATGTGAACCTCGTGTCTCTGTCCGACACGATACTCACGGGGACTCCGTGAATTCGCACAACCTCCTCCATATATCTCCTTGCTAGCGCCTCAGTGGACTGTCCCACTCGGAAAGGAATAAAGTGAGCGGACTTGGTCAATCGATCTACGATCACCCAAATCGCGTCATTCTGCTTCGGACTCCGAGGTAGTCCAGTCACGAAATCCATAGTGATGTGTTGCCATTTCCACTCCGGAATCGGAAGCGGTTGTAGCAACCCGGCCGTACGTTGATGCTCCGTCTTCACTTGCTGACAAACCAAGCACTTGGTTACACTCCGAGCCACACTCCTCTTCATACCATGCCACCAAAAGTTCAGACGAAGATCCTGGTACATCTTGGTGCCACCAGGATGCACAGAATACGGCGAACTGTGTGCCTCCACCATCAACTCCTCTCTAATATCCCCAGCTGGCACACACAGCCTGGCTCCAAACCTCAGCGAGCCATCCTCATGAATCAAAAAGTCAGTCCGCAGACCGGCTTCCACCTGCTCCCGAATCTTCACCAGCTTCGGATCCTCAGCCTGGCCAGCCTTAATCCGATCCACGATCGTCGACCATACCTGCATGTACATCAACAAAGAAGCCTCCCCATGAAGAACAATCTCCACACCAGACTCGCAAAAATCCTGCTGCAATCTCCACTGCGAAGTCAAAATCATCACCGCTGGAAGCCTACTCAAAGCATCTGGCACAACATTCACCTTGCCAGGGTGGAACTGCAAATCAATATCATAATCCGCCATAAGCTCCAACCATCGACGATGTCGCATGTTGAGCTCCTTCTGAGTGAAAATATAATTCAAGCTTTTGTGATCGGTGAAGATTTTCACTTTCTCACTCAGCAAGAAGTGCCTCCAAATCTTAAGAACGAACACTACGGCAGCCAACTCCAAATCATGCGTCGGGTAATTCTTCTCATGAACCTTGAGCTGACGAGAAGCATAAGCCACAACATGCACGTGCTGATGCAACACACAACTGAGACCCTTGCCAGAAGCATCGCAAAAGATCTCAAATCCACCGCTGCGATCAGGCACCACAAGAATAGGGGCAGTCGTCAAACGCTCTCTCAGAACACCAAAAGCACTCTCACAATCACCCGACCAAACAAAAGGTACATCCTTCCGCGTCAACCTGGTCATCGGCTCAGCAATACGGGAAAAGTCCTTAATGAAACGCCGATAGTAACCAGCAAGTCCAAGGAAACTCCGAATCTCAGACGCTGACGACGGAACAGGCCACTCTCTGATGGCCCTAATCTTCTCGGGATCCACTGAAATACCATCTCCAGTCACCACATGCCCGAGAAAAGCAACCCTATCCAGCCAAAACTCGCACTTCGAAAACTTAGCATACAACCGATGCTTCCTCAGAATCTCCAACACCGTCCTCAAGTGCGAGGCATGCTCTTCCTCCGACTTCGAATAGATCAGAATGTCGTCAATAAAGATAACGACAAACTTATCCAAAAAGTCGTAGAAAATCAGGTTCATCAGATTCATGAAAACTGCGGGTGCGTTAGTTACGCCGAAAGGCATAACCACGAACTCATAGTGTCCATACTTCGTCCTGAACGCTGTCTTCGGCACATCATCCTTCTTCACCTTCAACTGGTGGTAACCACTCCTCAAATCCAACTTAGAAAACACCCTCGATCCTCCCAGCTGATCAAAGATATCATCGATGCGAGGCAACGGGTATTTATTCTTGATGGTCACCGCATTCAACTCCCGATAGTCCACGCACATGCGACGCGAACCATCCTTCTTCTTCACCAACAGCACCGGTGCTCCCCACGGAGACACACTAGGATTGATGTAACCCTTCTGCATAAGCTCATCCAACTGCCTACGCAACTCCTCCAACTCTGCTGGCGCCATACGATATGGTGCCTTCGAAATGGGCTGCGCACCTGGGATAAGATCAATAGAAAACTCCAAAGCTCGATCAGGCGGCAATCCAGACATCTCCTCGGGGAAGACGTCACCAAAATCTCGCACCACAGCTGGCCACTCCAACTCCATCTGCATAGCCACAACATCCACCGGTCTGGCCCGAAATCTGACCGGACCCAGCGAACTGCTACCACGACTGAACTCAAATACCGGATGTCCGGGAATCTCGAACACCACCTTCTTCCTCCGACAGTCAATCGTAGCATAGAAGCTCGCAAGCCAATCCATCCCAAGGACCGCATCGTAGTTGATGATGTCGTGGACAATGAAATCAGCACAAAGCTCACGTCCACAAACCACCAACGGGCAAGAATTGCACCCACGATGCACCGAGACCACACCGTTCCCTGTGACGATATTCCAACTCTTAGGGAGAGAGGACGTCAACAAGGAATGCTTCTCCATGAAGCTCCGGGCCAAAATGCACATCGACGCACCTGAGTCAAAGAGGACTCGTGCAGGAAACGTGCAAACCAAAACCACACCTAGCAAACAACCTAACAATCAAATCCTATTCTAGTAACAAGCATGAGCAAGCAACCAACAAAATCAACAATCAAACTAAGGAAGAAAATAGCTGGAATGAGCGTTACCTGTAATAACCTCATCCATGGCCATGCTCTCCTCCTCAGACATCAGAAAGGCCTGTCCTCTCGGCGGAACAGCCTGTCGAAAGGCCTGTCTCTGTGGAACAAGAGGCGCTCCACGTCCAACGGGCACAGGAGCTCGCTGCTGCAACGGCTGTGCTGCAATAGGAGCCCGCCAAGGCTGCTTCGACTTCGGACACTCCCGGATGGTGTGGGCAGGATCTCCGCAGACAATGCACTGTCCTAGAAACCTCCTACACTGATCCCTGAGGTGTCCAGTCTTGCCACAGAAATGGCAAGTCTTCAGAATAGGCCCTCCTGGCCTCTTGAACTGCACCGGATGATTAGGCTTGAAACCAGGCCTAACCACCGCCCTGGCCTGCTCCATAGGCCTCTTCCCAGCTCCGGAAACATGTCCCTTCCTCTGGTTCAAATTCAACTCCTGCCGCCTCGCAGCAATCAGAACCTTCTGATATGTCTCCAGGTCAGAAGAGGTCACAAAGCTCTGAAGCTCCAAGGCAAGTCCCTGAAGAAATCGCTGAGCTTTCTCATCGGCATCTTGCACCATCTTTGGTGCAAACCGACTGAGCCTCGTGAACTCCTGGTGGTACTGATCCACCGACAAGCTCCCCTGCTTCAGATCTATGAAGCGTTGCAGCATCACCTGCCTAGCAGCCTTCGGGAAGAACTCTCCATCAAATCTAGACTTGAAGGTAGCCCAAACTATCGGCTCCACCAGCATCTTCTCTTCAGCATCCCACCAGTTTCTGGCATTGTCCTTCAGCTGCCTCTTAGCCAAATCAACCCATCCAGCCGGGTTAATCTTCGCCATCGCCATGTTATCCTCAATGTTCCTTATCCACTCGTCGGCAGCCAGAGGACCCTCAGACCCATCAAAATATGCGGGACCCAGCTCCCGAAATTGCTTCGCTCCCGGCTCGGAGCGAGGGACATCCGGAAGAGCCCGGGCAGCTCGAGCAAGTGGAGCATTCTGGACTTGCAGGAGCACGCCCTGCTGCACTTGCATCATCTGAAGCATCATCCGCATCATCTCTCCGTTGGTAGGTTCCCGCTCAGGCTCCTCATCATGAGGGAGCGCACCACTACCCCCACCACGGGTGAATCGCCTTCCTGCCATCTAATGACACAGAAAACGAAGCAGATTAGACTCATAGCTTATGACTCGGACATCGAATTTATTTGTTGGACAATCTTATGTTATTATTGTTATCCCTGATAATTGCAGTTACAGAGAGACCTGCATGGGCCACCACTAAAACCTGTCACGACCCGCTTCCCTAAAATGGAGGCGAGACGTGAGAAGGTCCGCTCAGACGTGGAGCTGTGAAGCTGCACGCCTGATAAGCGTCAATTTAGTATAAGCAGGTCCCTGTAATCGCAAAAGGAACAACAACAATAATAATAATAAATAGACGGATATGAAATACCAATCCCAAAGTTTGTCCACAAAATATTCAACATCACAGAAAAGCCACCAGGCTAACAGGAAAGAGTCTAAGGCCCAGAACAAGGCCAAACAAAAGCAACACAAACATAACAGAGTATCAAACTAGGTGCCACGCACCGACAACTAAGCAGTCTAACAAAAGAAGCTAAACGAAGACACTAAGACTGATCCCCAGTGTCAACGTAGTCCTCGATCAACGCGGGTTCTGACTCAGCGTCAGTGAACACCACGTCCTCAGCAAGTAACTCGGGCTCGGGCTCTAACATGTGTCACCCAAAAGAGAAAAGGGGCACATGTCAGCAAGTCGAAAGACTTGTGCAAGGAAACGGAAAGAAAGGTAAACTAGCAACCTAGCAGATAAAGTATGGTGCATGGCAAGTAAAGTAAGGTGGTAACAAGTAGAGTAAAGTAAAGTGCAAGTAGCAAGTATCAAGTGGTAGGAGTGACATGTAATGTCAAGTAACAAGTAAAGTACAAGGGATCACTCAACGAGTGCCCTATTGCCCTCGGGCTGTGTTCAAGTATCAAGTACAAGGGATCACTCAACGAGTGCCCTATTGCCCGCAGGCTGTGATGAGCTCGTCTTCTGGAACACGAGCCAGAAAGTGTATTTGGCAAGGATGGTGCCCACGTAAGGTGGGTGCCTAGCCGGAACAAATAGTACAAGTATGTAGCGATGCTACGCAATCACGATGAGTATTCAAGCATGCAATGACATGAGCAGATATTCGCATACCGTTAATTGTATTTAAACGTGACAGGCAAAATGCAATGACATGAACATATTCGCGTACCGTTAATTGAAATTAAACATGGCAGTTAAAATGCAACAGCAGTTAAGGATGCATGGATGACATGAACAGTTAATACGCGTATCGTTTAGGGAAAATAAACGTGACATACAAGCATGATGAAGGTGACGGACCAAGCTTCGTTGTCAAGCTAGGTCAATGGCGTCTAGACGGCTATCCTTTCACCGTCTAGTCTCTTTTACGCTAAAGCAAGGTAAATGGCCTAAGACATGGCCCAAATCAAAAGATGCAAGTTTCACTTGCCTGATACCGGGATTGACGAGCAATGAAGATCGTCACACAAGCTAACTACGGAATGGATCACTGTTATGGCAAAACAATCATTAGCACAATGATTCTAAATAGGTTTCTTATTAGAACCCTAATCATCTAATAATCCATTTTATTAGGGTTTCACAATGTCAATGTGGGTTATGCTAAAACTAAAGGAATCGAGTATTACCGTGTAGGGAACGGGAGAATAACGCCGAGCAACCACGGCGACGGAAGAAACGCTCCGGGGAACCTAGGGTTCAGATCTGGAAATGATTGGAGAAGTTTGGAGAAATAGGGTTTTGAGGGATTTTGGGGATTTGATGGAGATTTGGGGAAGATGAGAGGTAGAATGAGTTGAGGGAGGGTTTGGATGATGGAGGATGAGCTTGGGATGAAGGAATAAGGGTTTGAGGAAGATGGGGGCTCAATGGGGGAGAAACTAGGGTTTTGGGTCGTGAGGGAGGAGAAGAAAACGTTTGGAGGGGTATTTATAGAGTTTGGTGGCGGCTAGGGCAAAACTAGGGTTTCCTGCACTGCTTAGTCGGTCAAAGACCAACTGCTGACCGACTAGTTTGAGAACTAGTCGGTCGGTTGACTAACGCAGACCGACTAAGTGTAAACAGTAACTCCAGTCGAAAACCTGAACTAAGAGTTAGTCGGTCAAAGAACAACTACTGACCGACTAGTTTGACATCTAGTCGGTCGATGAACGTTCTTAGACCGACTAAGAGTAAACAGTAACTAGTGTCAAAAATAGTTGATGAGTTAGTCGGTTAAAGAAGCATTGCCGACCGACTAGTTTGCAACCTAGTCGGTCAACCAACGTTCTTAGACCGACTAACGATAAACAGTAACTCCAGAATAATTTAGAAAGCCAACTAGTCGGTTCAAGAAGGTTTGCCGACCGACTGGATCGTCATCTAGTCGGTCGGTGGCCCTTCTTACACCGGCTAATTAGCACCAAAAGTTCCGATACGGAGCGCGGAGCCCCGGGATCGATTCCTAAGACTCCTAGGCTTGGTCTAAAAATAAGATATGACCAATACGAAGCCCGTCACGAATGACTTGCTCCAAAATCGACGATTCCAAGAAAGAAACTAGGAAAACACGACGAAACGATCGAAAATGAAAGTTACGGAGACGAAAACCACATATAAGGAGAAAATCCACCAAAACACATAATATAATATAATATATCCAGATACATGAAAACCAGTCGTTACAAGTACCTTTGCAGACAATGACGATTGAGACGTGGAGCTGTCTACCAAGTTCGCAGCGCTCCTTTAGTTTCAGCTACTGTCTTATATAAGTGAAACTTGTATAGATGAGTGATGTCTGTACTTTATTTTTGCTTTCGAAATGTTGTAGATGAGATGGATGTATAGACACATAGGAGATTAATGTATAGATATATAGGATATCTGCAAGCCTGAAGCTTGATCAGATAAGGGGGAGTCAACTGTAGCGTTGTACTCTTTTTCCTTGGCTAGTGGTTTTTCCCACATGGTTTTTCATAGTCAAGGTTTTAATGAGGCAACCACATTGACTCTGGATCCAGAAGTATCCACCCCTCGACACATCCCCAAATCAGGGGAAGTTATGGAGTGATGTACTCTTTTCCCTTCGCTATCGGTTTTTTCCCACAGGGTTTTCCATAGTTAAGGGTTTTTAACGAGGCAGTTACCCCTAACTTGGATCTAGAAGTATCTAGAGGTGGCAAACGGGTCGGGTCCGGGTCGGGTCAGATTTGACCCGACCCGGATAGGGGTTAACCCGAACCCGACCCGGATTAAATCCGGGTCATGGCTCGGAAACCCATACCCGACCCGGTGTAACCCGGGTTCACCCGGACCCGACCCGGTTCGGCTTGCGGGTCGGGTTCGGGTCGGATTCGGGTGGTCGGGTCGAAAGTTAGTGTAAAATGTTTTATTTAATTGCAAAGAAACATGAAGGAAGTAGGACTTGATCGCATGACCAAGCAAGCACCCGCACATAACACTACCACTAGGATACACTGTTAGATGTGAAACAATGATATTTATATTATTTTTAATGTTTCAATACATCCTGTTTTTAAACTTCGAAATAAAACTCTCAAAATAATGGTATCCATCGTGTTTCGAAAGCATGACTTACCCACCCAACAAGTAGATGCGGTAACCAAGTCTCCTATGGGGCCTTTTGAAAGAAAGTATAGATAATATTTATTATATATTAGTACTTTATATCCGGGTCGAATTCGGGTCAACCGGGTTGACAAGACAAACCCGTACCCGACCCGGATTTTTATCCGGGTCGGTCGGGTTGACCCGAATCCGACCCGACCCGGATTGGCCCCTACCCATACCCGGCCCAAGAGACCGGGTTCGGGTCGGGTCGGGTCGGGTCGGGTGTATTTTGCCACCCCTAGAAGTATCCACCATTTAAGATACTCATTAGCACTAATGAATCATTCAGTATTCATAAGTCGAGTATACCCCGTTGGTTGGATAATGGGAAGCGTTATGAATAGGACCCATTGGGCCTATTGAGTATCCATCCACATGAGTAACCATTATGAATACTATATAAATGAGGCTAGGGGTTTACTAGCCTCAACCTTTTCCAAACCTGTTTTTCGTTCAGAACACATAACTTAATATATCTGATAAATATGGAGAGAATTATTATACAACCAATAATAAATAAAAATAAAAAGATATGATAAGAGTCTAAAAAGATATGAACACTGTTGGATGTAGACAATATTTTGAAAGGAGAATGCAAGCTTTTCTCTAATTGGAGAAGCAAGCAAGCAATCAACTTTAGCTTTAGACATATGAAGCAGACAGAGTTTAAAACTAAATTCGGCCTTACGTAGGAACACTTTTGACAAGCCAACTTTTGACTAATAATTCACATATTCGATAGATAAAGAGCATTCTGATCCAATATGACAACCATATCACAAAATATTTTACATTTTAGATATTGAAATCATTTCGAAATGTATTGTATCGCAGGATACATATCTTATATCGTAAGATATAAATAAGCATGGCTCTAAGTCATGGCAACAAAACGCTAGTAAGAATAGTCTCATGATACAAGGATTCGGTGGGCGACGACTAATCTCAAAGTCCGCATCCCAATGTACGTGCATTGTGGGTTGAAGGGGACTCGAGATGGGCCACGATGGTCCCCGGGGAGGGACATTTCTGTGACAGCATGGAAGATTTGTTGGGTTCTTGGGAGCCATGGGTTGTTTTCATTTCTTGTGGGGTTCTTCTTGCCGTTGCTCTTCGCTGCTATGTTCCAAAAAAAAGAGAGAGAAGAAATTAACAGAAGAAGGCCCGTGCACGGATTGCCCATTGTTCGACATTACGAAACATTGTTGGGTCAAAGTCGCTCCCTTGAACCATCTGCTCAGAAATTGCGCATGCTGCGATATTGCAACGTGCAACATGTTTCTGTGACGTCTGTTTTTTTGTTTCCGGACATAAAGAAAAAGTCAACCGTTTGGTGATTGAATTCATGGCAATGGGACACTTTGGTGTGCTTTATTAAGCCTTTTTGTTGTTGTTTTTTTCTTGAATATTTGTATGTTCTGAATTTGGTCCGCTCATAATCCAGTTCTTTTTTTTTTTGAACCGGAGCTCGATGATCGAGTGCATTTATATCGACCGAAGAAGAATCAAGGCCAACGAGAATAGTGAGATGGCAGTGGCACTGGACGTGGTTTCGTATGGCATCCTTGCATTTGTAGGCCAGGACGCCAGGGGTCCTATGTTATACAAGCTATATGATGGTCAAAATAAAAATTAGGTTTGATACAACCCCCGAATGGGCCAGAGAGAAGCGAATGAAATGCTCGGCCCAAGGCCCCGCCGGGCTCTAAGCCGAGGGCCTCAAGAGCAGATCGATGCCTCTCGGCCCAAGACCAGAGCCCAGTGGACCGTAGGCTCCCCGCGATTGAGAGAATCCCTCTCTAAACCGAGCCCACATTGATCGCCACTCAAGCCACCATTAATGTGTGCGGACGCGTCAGGAGGAGCCATGAACGCCTTGAACGCATGTGCGTATCAAGAGGAGGCGTTGACATGGCGCTCTCTTATAAGTAACCCAACTGGCAAAAGGCCAAGATGAAGATTTCTGGATATCTGACACCCAGGTATGCATTCTCCTTACACCTATTCCCATCACATATTTCTTCTTACATAGCTTGGCCCTAAAACTCGAGAACGGCCTCTCAATGAGCTGGACTCGATTCCACCGAGCACTCTTTAGTCAAGATCTGACTTAAGCATCGGATGGAACTCGGTCGGAGACAAGGTCCGACCCCTCTGACGAGGTTCTTGTTTTGTAGATCGAAGGAGACATCATCCCGTCGAAGCTCTACTTCGACGCACTATCGTTCGACTCCGAGCATCCTCGCACCAGAGTCCACTCGGCCGACCGATCCTGGAGGTCACTATCTAGCCGAAGCCCAACTTCGACGCTCTGTCGCTCGACTCCGAGCATCCTCACATCAGAGCCTGCTCGGCCGACCGGCCTTGAAGGTCTTCCTCGTCTTCCACGTCAGCGACGACCTTCGGACCTCTGTATTACCAATCTATGGTGAGAAAACACCCCAAAAAATCTGGCACCGTCTGTGAGAATTAGATCATCACCCATGTCATCTAGTACACCTAACACAGAACAACACAACGCCGGAGGGCCCTTCATGCCGCTATCCTGGAGGATGGCAGTTACTCGCCACCCGATGCTGACTTCGACCAGTCGGCTGAGCGAACATCCGAATCACATCCAATAACCCGCAAGCAATTCCACATGTTTACCAGGGAGATGAACGCCAACATCCAAATGCTGGCAGCAGCAGTGCAGCAGCTAGCTGGTCCGCAACACCCGCGGATGGGGGATTGACTGGGATTCTCAGACCACTCGTGGCAGCGCCCCACATTGCGCTCCGCTGTGGTCGCGAATCATGACGGATGGTACATGAACCCAGAGCAACGATTCGGGCCACCCTCCTTCACTCCTCGGTGATCCCGAACCCCCATTTTCCCCGACGCGAGGGGAGACAAAGAAGCAAGCAATTCCAGTACGAACTGTCTGCGGCCACATATAAACTGTCGCGGTCAGCCCAAGAACAATCAAGCGACTGCCCAACCACTGAAGATCGGTGAGGATAGAGTAGAAGTCCCCGTCGAAAGAGATGGGCGGGCCGTAGAGAGCAATGCCGAAGGGAGACCTCCCAACCGCCAACCCCAATGGCCGACTCAGACGGCCGTGGAGGCGGTCCCTCCCATTCCTCCGCTAGCCAGCCCAGGCAACCCGAATGCTAGACTGATGACCAGCCGAACTACCCCCCTTTGGGAGCTCCCGGGGATGACCACAATCCGCTGGCGAAGAGTATCACTTCCACGCGGGGTGCCGTCCAAGTTCAAAGTGCCCGAACTTGGAGAAATACGATGGCACCGAAGATCCCCAAGAGCATGTCCAGGACTACGAGGGGTTCATGGAGTTCCAGGGGGCCAACGACTCCCTGCTCTGTCGAGGCTTGTACACCACCCAGCAAAAATCAGCAAGGGAGTGGTATAACGGCCTTCCCGATCAATCCATCGGAATTTTCCAAGAGCTATCCCAGGCCTTCTGTCAATAATTCATGGCTGGACAAAGGAGGAAGAAGAGCTCGGACCACCTGTTTGATATAGTGAAGAGGCAAGGCGAAATGCTAAGAAATTACATGCTGCATTTCAACGTCGAGAGGCTGAGTGTGAAGAACTGCGCCGAGGAGATTATCATATCGGCTCTGAAGAAATGTTCCAGTACAAATATCTCAAGAAATATTTGCACCACGACCCCCCAAGGACCTAGACCAGCTAATGGCCTGGGCATAGCGATTCATGCTAACAGAGGAAGCCCTGGCCACAGAGGAAGATGGTCTCCACAAAGCTCCTACCGAGGCAAAGAGGAACTCAAAGTAGGATGAAGGTGTGCGTCGTGATCCAAAGGATTGCAAGCTGGGAGAGAAGAACCCCCGGTGCGACCACACAAGGGTGAAGCAACTCCCGTCAAGCGGAATGCCTCCAGGATGTTGTCCTGACCTAGGCCTAGAGTGAAGGCCACATCAATAGGCTGCCCCTGAAGATGAAGGGTGGCCGAAAGGATGAGGCAAAATACTGCAAGTACCACAATGACTACGGGTATGACACGATGACTGCTGGCATCTGAAGAAGGACATTGACCAGCTAATCAACTGGGGGCAGCTGAAGAATTTTGTCGACGCTCCGAGGACATGCCCGAGAGAAGACCCCTTCAGGCCAGCGAAAAAAGGGAAGGGTGTAAAATTTGTCCAGACCCCCCTCCGAATCATCGAGTGAGCGAGGGGCCGACGATGAAAATAAAGGGCGGCATCACCTCACTCCTATTGGTCAAGTAACACTTGCCCATATTTAGCTTTCCTGTTTCATTTCCTTTGCAAAACGTTATACCTTTCTCTTTCTAATAAAACACCGACAAGTGCTCCCGTACTTGATCGTTTCTCTTCCAATGCTCTTGCACCGCTTGTCAAATCAGGCACCGCCAAAAGAGACTAGGTCATACCGCAAGGCGGGGGGCAATTCCCACAGAAGGCCGATCCTAAACTCGATTAGCCTTAAGGCTTGGGGTCACTCCCCCAGCAGGTCGATCCTAAACTTGGTTCGCCGTAAGGCTTAGGGCAGCTCTCCAGCAGGCCGACCAGGCGGTCACTCCCCCAGCAGGCCGATCATAAACTTGGTTGGCTGTAAGGCAGTGGGTAACTCCCCCAGCAGGCCGATCATAAACTTGGTTGACTGTAAGGCAACTCCCCCAGCAGTCCAACCACCCGATCGACCGTAAAGCTGGGGACCACTCCCCTGGCAGGTCAATCATAAACTTGGTTTGCCGTAAGGCTGGGACAACTCCCCCAGCAGGCCGACCACTCTATCGATTATAAGTGGTGGCAACTCCTCCAGCAGGCCAATCCTAAACTCAGTTGTACCGTAAGGCTGGGGACAACTCCACCAGCAGGTCGACCACCTGATCGGTCGTAAGGCTGGGGATAACTCCCCCAGCAGGATCATAAACTTGGTTCACCGTAAGACCGATGGTAACTCTTCCAGCAGGCCGATCATAAACTTGGTTCGCTGTAAGACTGTGGAAACTCCCCCAGCAGGCCGACCATCCGATCAGTCATAAGGCTGGGGGCCACTTCCACAGCAGGCCGATCCTAAACTTGGTTCACCGTAAGGCTGGGGCAGCTCCCCCAGCAGATCGACCACCTAATCGATCGTAAGGCTGGTGGCCACTCACCCAGTAGGTCGATCATAAACTTGGTTTGTCATAAGGCTGGGGAAACTCCTCTAGCAAGCCGACCACCCGATCGGTCGTAAGGCTGTGGGCTACTCCCCCAGCAGGCCGATCATAAATTTGGTTCGCCGTAAGGCTTGAGGCAACTCCCTTAGTAGGCTGACCACACGATCGCCCGTAAGGCTGGGGGCCACTCCCCCAGTAGGCCGATCATAAACTTTGGTCTGCCGTAAGACTAGGGTAATATAAGGACTCTGGCTATGAGGAAAATACTAGAAGGGGGGTTGAATAGTGTTTATAAAATTTAAACGATAGTTATACCCATTTAAATTCCTAAACAATAATAAATGTGGAATTATAAATAAACCCAAATAGAAACAATGCTAACACAAAGAATGTTTCAAGGGTTCGAATTATCCAAGTCAACTCCCGACTTGTTCCCGGTAATCCTACATCCCTTCCACCCGGATACCACCGGATACTCAAGTTAGAACCCTAACTTGAGGTTTCCTTTAAACCCACTTGTAGCAACCCTACAAGTGAAATCGAAACACAATCGATGTCCTTGACTCCCACAACTTGGGATCAAGCAAACCACTCTCACAAACCGAGAGTTAGACCAATATCGAAAGATATGAAATAATGAAATAGCAATACTTACAAGCACATATGCATTGAAGTAGAACTTGAAGGAGCAAGTGTGTTGTGTGTTGAAGTCTCTCCCAAGAAGGGGGAAAATCCATTTCTCTTGTCACCTACAAATTGCCTAGAGGATATCGCTTTGATTTTAGGTTGGAGAACAAGAGAGAATGAGATTGGAATTCTAGGGATTTTGAATTTGAGATCTTTGAAAAACTTGAAGTTGAAAGCTAGGGGTTTTCAAGAGATGATCAAAAAGATGAGATCAATAAGATGAGTAAACCCTCAATGGAACAGTAGAAGCTCTCTTTATAGGTTTCCCGAAACCATCAAACAGAATCCCCAAAAACCCCTTTGAAATCCTTGGAGAAAAATCCAACGGATAGAATTTACACACTTGACAGTCGACTGGTGAAGAAATCACAGTCAACTGCTGCACTGTGTCAGAGGGTAGGTGAGAATTCAAACAGTAATTTACCACATACGACAATCGACTGATGAAGAAAAGACAGGCGCCTGTTGATCATTTAAGCATTTTATCTAAATGATTACACGTCAAAATGATTACTCATTACTTATTTCATACGCTTTTATGCTATTATTTGGAATAATATGACTTTCGGAGCGTTTATGTCCATTTCAGGGATTTGGGGCGATATTGGAGCAATTTGGAGTCAATAAGACGATCAGCGATGTGAGAGCACCAATGAGACTCATGACGACATGATCGAGGTGTCAAAGAAGAATACTGGAGCAAGGAAGGGGCAAGAGAGAAGTTCGCTCGATCGAGCTATGATGCGGTGATGGAATCGAGCGACCCGAAGTGCTGGAAACAAAACAGCCGTGCACTATTTCCAAATCTGCTATCATCTGGGATTTTTTTACTATTTTTCTGATATTGTTTCCAGATATTAGACTTCAAGACCGTTCCAACGCAGTTAAGAACGCACCAATCGGAGATCGGATGAGCCCTGAGGAATTTCTGCAAGCTGATTCTACAGTGCTGAAATCTGTTTTCAGCAACCTACTCGACCGAGCAGTACACTACTCGATCGAGCAGAGTGCAAAATACTGCTGAAATATGTTTTTGACCTCCTACTCGACCGAGCAACCTCCTACTCGACCGAATCCTACTCGACCGAGCAACCATCTACTCGACCGAGCAGAGTGCAAATTGTTGCTGAAATATGTTTTTTGACCTCCTACTCGACCGAGCAGTGCCTGCTCGGGCCGAGCAGACAGAGCGGCATATTTTGGAGAAGCACAACTCCCTGATGTACTCGACCAAGCAGGAGGGCTCCTCGACCGAGCAGGCCTCACTCGGCCCGAGCAAACAGAGCACGGTTTTGGACGACATATCATATTTTCTGACGACTTGACCGAGTAGCTTTGTGCTCGACTGAGTCGCCGTGGGGCCCATGCGTAAGTTGCGTCCAGATCATGACTTTTGGCGAGGGTTTTTGGGGATATATTCTGGGAGTAGCCGTCACTGAAGGAGGAGGTTATTTTTTAGGGACTTTTAGATAGATTTTTAGGAAGACTTTTGGGAGGATGTTTTTTAGATCTCTTTTAGGGTTTTCGGTGACGATCTTTTGGGGAGTTAGGCTATGCCCTAGGCCCCTCCTTTGTATCAAGATAAGTACTTTTGCCCTTTTTAATTCTATTATTATTTTCTTTGTGATTTCTTATTATTTATCTCTTTTTGATGCATGCAATGAAATCTTTGTGCATTCTATTATCTATTGCTATTGCTATGCTTGAGTAGTCTTTTCTAGGGCTAAGGGATTAGTCCATGGATCTTAGGATTTAGATGCAAAGTTGGGATTTTTATGGTGCGTTGGATATAAATGTGGTTGTATTTTGGTTGATCTAGCAAAATCCTTAGGAGAACTCGTACTGAGATCGTACCCACGGTTGGTGAAATCAATTAGCTTAAGGAGTATCCTACTGATTTAATTAGGGAGTTAGTGGATTCAACCTAGGCTCATGACCATGCCCAACTCGTGCCTTGAGGGGATCCACCGACGAACTATATCACTAAATGGACGGCTACTGCCATTGCGTCAATGAGAGACCATCCCCATAAACCCAATGAAACGTAAGAGTCCTAACCTAGCGTCGACGTCCGACGGTCCTAGCGGCGAGTCCTAAAGCCCTAATCTTTTTTATTTTATTTCTTTCTTTCTTTGTGTGGAATCCCCTATTTGCTACGTTGAGTGACACAACCTTCGCATCCATCACCATTACGACCCTCCATACTCCAATAAATCCACAATTCTAAATCAACCTAGGAGTATATAGGTAGTATAGCACCGCTTCCCCGTGTTTGATACCCACTTGCCACTATACCGTGCACTTGCGATAAACGACATTGTTTCGGAGGTGATTCTGGGCCGATCAATTTTATGGCGCCGTTGCCAGGGATTTATCTCCGTGTAATTCATGCCATAGCTAGGTTGATCTAGGGTTACATTTCCGACGCATCACCTGTAAACCTAACAGGCGACTGAAACCCCTTCTACAGGCTACTGGCCTCAACATGGGTAAGCTGAGAAAACTCAGAAAGTTTTGGAAAGATACGACAGACGACTGATGTGGAACTCACAGGTGCATGTGCCATGGGCAGGCGATTGTGAAACCAACATCAGTCGTCTGTCATTAATAAGTGAAACTTTCAAGAGAGCAGAGTTGCAGAGACAGAATTGACAGGCGGCTGTTGAAGCATTAACAGTCTGCTGTGCCTTGGACATGCGACTTTCAATTCAACATCAGTCGTCTGGCCATATGGAAAAGAAAATGACATTTGGGCAGGAGAGAGACAATCGACTGACTAACAAATCATAGGCGCCAGTAGCTTGGACAGGTGCATGTCTTTTGTACAGCAGTCACCTGATTAGAGTTAAAGCTAAAAGCCCAAAAACCAATTGATAAAGTATGTGCATAACAGGCGACTGTAGAATAAATCACAGGTGACTGTTTGGAGACATGCGCCTGTAAAATGTTCAGCAGTCACCAGTTGAATTCCCAAAATACACATGCTTGAGAAATGTAAATTGAAGGCTAGGAAATGTGATCTAATGATTTGTTATGCTAGAAATAAAGATGTGTGTGCTCCAATAGCTCTACTTTTAAGCTACATACTAGAAGAGAAAAAATATATTACATTTTGTAATAGCCTCTCTTCTATTCAAAGAATGAGCTTGAAGTCTTCTAGGAGCTTCAATCACCATATTTGATCATCCAATCCACTTTTCATGCTTTGATTGATCCTTGAGTGACATCCATTGCTAATTGATCTTTATGATATGTTTAGGCAATGGATTAACTGTAAATAGGGGATTAGTTACAAGTATTTATGTTTGCTCATCATTAACACCAAGTAGGGAGAAGTCCAATACTCAACATTCTCCTCCCTTTTGATGATGACAAACAAACATAAACAAAAAGATAAATAATTGTGCTTAATGAATACTTACACCTCCTACATAGATGCCAATCAAGTTAGTCAATATTTATAAGGGCATCTATAGATCAATTGAAGCAAGCATGTAAGATATGCATGAATAAAATGATTTTAATTCTTGAAATCTAGGATTTTATAATCCAAGTTCATTATATCTTACTCTCCTGAATCTAAGGTAACTTCAATCTTAGATTCAAGTTTAGAATTTACTTAGCACATAATTATGATATGTTTATTTCTCTCCCCCTATGGCATTATCCAAAAAGTGGGTGTAGAAAAACAACAATAGTGCTAAATAAGTACTAAAACAATCATGAGAGTCTAAAGATGGGATATATATTTAATGTGATGCCAAAATATAATAGAAAAAAATCACGAAGGTGCATCTCATTGATATATACCTGTTAAGGCCAAAATTGACCAAGACAGTTGTCAGTCTGACATAGACTCAAAGCGCTGAGTTGGAGCCTCGTCAGCAGCAGGAGTGGGACCCTCGGTTGTAGGAACCAGGGTCGAATGATGGTAGTTGGAGGTAATGAGACGTTCGACCGACCCTCTGGCGGTTGTTGCGTCGATCGTTCGAGGTTGGAGAACTCGACGTCGACCCTCGATGTTGGACTGCGATCATCGATTTGCACCACAGGGACTCGTTAGGGGGGTCAGATTTGGGTTCCGACCCAAATCCCCTCTAATGCTTAAGTTAGTGTTGGACTTAAGGAAGAGAGGGAGCTTGGTGTAGCTGAGATCGACCCACGGAGGATCGTCTCTAGACCGACGACGTAAGCTCGAATATAAGGATGGTAAAGTGAGGAGATAGAGTTCTATGTCTTAGACCTCGTACCTTGGAGATGGAACCTATTTACCTTCGTTTTTCAATCTATTTATAGATAGCTCCTTCTTGATGATGTGTAACCGTTCCTAATTGATTGGGTCACGATCTTCTCTGGGATTCGAGTTAACGGCTGCCCATTTACTCGGCACCATTAACCCTCCCTTGAACGTCGGTGCTAGCCCAACGATCGAACGACTCGTTCGTCCAACTCAGCTGTAACCTGCTTAGAGTACGGGGGTTATTGGGTTGCGGATGATAAACGTGTCGGGTATATGGATACCCACATTGGGTTCGTACTGGTGCACTAACAATGGCCCACATCATTTGCATCTTGGGAGTCGTGCTGACTGGGACCGAATGATGAGTAACCTCCTTAAATGCGCACGGTTTTCGAAACATTTGATTTGACATGTGCCGCCAAAAACCCTTTCACCTTTGGAGTAATCTCCACCGTTTCTGGTGCCTAGCTATGGTCACGTGTGCACATCGGATGCCAGCGGGTTGGGTTTCTTCGCATATAAGAGAAAAATCAAAGAAAATGTTGAGATTTTTCTGCTTCATCCTCTTCCTTGTTTCACCAGCTCGCTTCTAACGTCGCTTCTCTCAGAGATTGTCTGTTCCTTCTCAAAGTATCTCCCCTCTTCGATTCTGATCCTCTTGTAGGTTCATCAGGCATGTTTGCTCTAGTTGTATTCAAGGTGCCGACCCCTGAGGAGCTAGTGGAGTGCCTCCGCCCCCTCGATGTGTGGAAGTTCTTGGGAAGGGGAAAGGAGTCTGGGTTGAGCTGGGATCAGAAGTCGAAGGTCCCTGGAGTCATCATAGTGAATTCATCATAGTCTCTAAAAGTACAAAGTACATGTTAAATTCATCATAGTGAATTCATCTCTAGCAAAGAAAGTACAAGAAACAATGATAAAATAAAAACTAACTATATACACATGCAAGCACTCTAAAAGTAAAGAAAATATAGTGTATGGTAAAAAATGGAAAAAGGTGTGAAAATAAGTGAAAAAAGTTACGTCTTTCAGAGAAAAAAGTTATAGAAGAAGCGGCAGCACCAGAAAAATTCGGTAGTAACCAAATAAGAGAATTTTAGGGTTCAACTGAAGGCTTTGGTAATTAGATTCTTGTATTAGAGACTAAAGATGATGTTTTTATTAATAAAGATTGGATCTTTTCTCTCAATGCTTGGCTAATTTTCTTATGTGTTGGTTGTGATGTAGTTAGTGTTATGTAATCGTTGTTATTAATGTCTTTTCACACTATTTTCACGTCATATCAAGTGTTTTATCAGTTTCTACATATACTATTTGAGTATGGTCGTTGTTGGCATGCTTAAATCAAATATCACCTTTCAGGCTTATTTGTGATGTGATCTTTGCGAACATATCGTGACCCTTGTGGGCACGCAAGTTTAAAATCTTCATGAAAATAATAATTCACTTGATTACATATGGCATTATTTTATGATCTTAATCGTTATATTTTCATATGTTCTCATACCCTTGCCAGATGAAACGTTGAGTTATAGAAAAGATGTTAATATTCATTGATTGCAAATACTTTAACGAAATCACAATCGACACATACTCTTCATATTGATACCCTATCATTGACTTCTCCGTAGTTATCCTATGACCACTTTTAGAACTTAAAATCTTTTGACACCATTATTTTATCTCTGACATGTGGTAGGTTCTTATCGTATTAGTACTCTTTATAAACTAAAATTTGTGGTTTTGCAGGTTAGTTGTCCCGTAGATACAATGCCTGGACTCATCAAGACTTTATTACTTGTTCGATCTCCAATACTTGGGAGTAGTGCTCACATCTTTGGAGACGAGCCAAGTTTTTGGCGCCGTTGCCGGTGACAACGGTACTTATGATCTACAATTTTAGTTTGTACAGAGGAATATTCGGTAAGATCCTTACATCTTATATCTTAGGATTTTTTTTAAATTTTATTTTCATACTTTTGTTTTGTGTGTGTGTGTGTGTGTGTGTGTGTGTGTGTGTAGGAAGCTGCGGTTGATCCTATGGATGGCATTTCTGGCGAAGGCATGCTGGGTGGCTGTACCTCATCTGTGGTTCCTCCAGGTGGGCCTAACGTTATTGGGGAGATTCCTAGTCTTAACCTTGCTGGATCTGCTGAGGGCTCCAAGCTGGAGGCTGGATGGAAGGTCGTTACTCACAGGCAAAATTGGAACCCGACCTCTTCTTCATCGCTGGGGGGTCAACGGGGTTAGGAAGTCCACAACGAAGCTGAACAGTGTGGATTCGCAGATGGGGGAGGCCTCCCTCCTCCTCTCCCCGATTGGGTAAGCACCCAAGTATTGCTACTGCATCTAATGCTCGCATGGTGTTCGACAAATTGCCTGTGCGGCCTCCCAACACTATAAAGATAAATCTGTATGCTGGGAAGCTCTCGTGGGTTGACATTTGATCTAGTAGGTGTAAGTACACTGATTCCCTTCGTATGGAATTTGTCCCTCCTTCCTCTAGCTCGGATGGCTCCCCAATTTCACGTGTCCCGGATTCTCTCCTTGCTGCTGCGGTGGGGAACTGGAGCAAGACCCTTGTTGGGTATGTCCTTGCGGATTTACCTTATTTTGGCCAGCTCAGAGCTTGGGCTGCACAAGTATGGGGGATGAAGCACGGATTACAAATTTTCTCTCGCGAAAACAGCTTTTTCTTTTTCCTGTTTGAGAATGCGGAAGAGTATGAAGCGGTCCTCCATGGGGGGCCTTGGCTATTTGATGGGATGCTGATGGTCTTACAAAGATGGAGTGCGCAGCTTGGCAATGATTGGAACATCTTGTCTGTGGTACCGATGTGGATCCAATTTCCAAATCCCCCCTAGAGATGTGGACACTTGAAATCCTCAATATCATCGTGAGTGTCATTGGGACTCCCTCTGCTTGGATCGTGCCATGGTGAATATGGAGAGGCTTTCCTACGCCCGCTGTTTAGTTAAGGTCAAGGCTACCTACCCTCTTCCTCATAGCATTTTGGTGATGCTTGATAATGTCTCTTCCCTTGGCGTGGAGGCTATATATGAAGGAGAATCTCTTAGATGCAGTCACTACACTTGTTTCGACCATTCGGACGTGCAATGTCCTGCTAGCAAGGCTATCTCCTTGCTTGCAAACAATGGCGCTGCCAATGTCACCAAGGAGGCCATTGATTCTTTCTATGGTGGGCCTGCTATGGATGGAAAGGTGGATAGAAAGCTGGATGGGCTTGTTACTGATCCACCTGATGCCTCGGCTGGAATTGCCAAGTCCCCTCCTTCGAACGGTAGCAGGGTTAGATTTGCTGCTAACTATTTGTGGGAGCATGGTCTTTGCCCCAGCATTGTTGTGGAGGCACGGTCGACTGATAGCTTGGAGGAGTGTGCGGTTGGCTCTGTGGGTTCGGGGAATTGCATTGCTGCGGGGCAGTCGATTGGAGCTACTGTTTGACCTGAGGGGCTTGGTGGCGTTGTGCATTTAAACCCGGCCCATGTTGTAACGGTTGGTTCTTGTCATTTATGTTACCAGTATTCTTTTTCCTTTGCTTCTTATATATATATATATATATATATATATATATATATATATATATATATATATATATATATATATAGCTTTGAGTTAGTCTTGCATGATTAGCTTCTTAACGCTCATATCTAAGAGCTAGGTTCATCTTAGAAACCCAAAGAAACCATTTCGAAGCGTCACGCTTCATTTTGAGACTTTTTGTACATCTTAGTTGGTTCAAGAAGAAGAACCAACCGACTAGATGTCAATCTAGTCGGTCAGTAATCCTTCATGAACTGACTAGTCTTCCTTGTTAATTTCAGCCCTTTCTTTTTCTGCAGTTAGTCGGTCCAAGAGCGTTCACCGACCGACTAGTTTCCAAACTAGTCGGTTGGCAAGTCGTCTTAGACCGACTAATTCAGGGTTCATATTTTTCAGTCGAGCTACTGTTTATACTTAGTCGGTCTAAGAACAACTACTGACCGACTAGTTTAGAAACTAATCGGTTGGAGTTTGTTCTCAGACCAACAAACTCTCAGTGCATTTTTCCTATCACCTTCCATACTTAATCGGTCAAGGAACACCCAGCGACCGACTAGTTTCCAAACTAGTCGGTTAACGAGTGTTATCAGACCGACTAGTTCTGTTTTCCCAGAATTGACTTTATTCTCTGTCGCCTATTTAGTCGGTCTCAGTTGAGTCACCGACCGACTAGTTTCCAAACTAGTCGGTCGGCAAGTCTTCACTGACCGACTAATCTACTCAGAAACCCTAGGTTTGGACCCAGCCACCGCTTGTTTTTCTTATTTAAACCCTAGTCTTTTTCTCTTCCCTCCTCACTATTTTTAGCCGCCGTCTTCCCCTCCCTTTCTCCTTCCTTTCTCCACCGCCATTCCCTCAGGCCGCGCCCCCTCTTCGCCCCTCCAAGAGCAGATCTCCCCTCTCCTCTCCTTTCTTCTCCCTTTCTTCTTCTTCCTTCTCCTATTCATCATCTTCCTCCTCCTCTCCCCAGATCCAAAACCCACGGCCAGGCCCCAGGCCGCCACTTTTTCCTCCCTTCCGTGATCTCCCTCACTTTAGCCCCTCTCCTTCTCACGAGTCACGAGCCTCAGATCTGACGTCGTCGACCCCGGGAATACGCCGAGATCCTCGCCACCACCTGCGGAGCCCGTAGACGTCGCTGACCGTCGACTTCCTCGCTGCTGCAACCAGATCAGACCGTTGACGTCGAGGAGCTTCCACCATTCAGATCCAACAACAGATCTCCGCGCAATCATCGTTTCAGGTTGGTCCCCTAACTCGTAGAAACCCACGCAGTAGAAAATTGAAACCTAATTAAAAATCAGCAACTCAATTAAATTTACTTTCCGCTCTTTAAAACGTTGAGAAAACCTAGAAAATCGACGAATGGACTTCTTGACTGTACACATAGGATAGATCGTCGATTAGGCTAAGTAACCAAAAAAGTGCAAATTTTGTACTACTAGGATAGTCCCGATCAACCTAGAAACAAACCCTAATAGGTCTGATGAATATCGCGACCTGACACCGTCGCCGTGTCATTATTTCAGACGGACTACCGAGAGCACGACGCTTGGACGAAACGCTCCGGACGGACGACACACTCGCCACCGCAGGCAAGTGCACCCACTTGCATTTTCAACCGCGTCTTGGTCTTGAACTATTAGAACTGTTAGACTGTGAGTGTGTGTAGGACCGGACGTGAAATGATAGCGTCCGGGACGCCTTGACGACTTAGACTTGACGACGAAGTCTAAGCTCGACAAACAACAACTTTTGACACCGTAGGATTACCATGTGTGTGCGTGCGTGTGGACACCCTAGAATAACCCTTCCTACACTTGTCATGTCATGTCACTGTTACACAAAAAGCCTACGGGCATTTCAGGTGCTTTCCTTGCGAAAGTGATCTCCGTGTTACAAAAAGCCTACGGGCGTTTCAGGTGCTTCCCTTGCGGAAGTGATCTCCGTGTTACAAAAAAAAGCCTGCGGGCGTTTCAGGTGCTTCCCTTGCGGAAGTGATCTCCGTGTTACAAAAAGCCTACGGGCGTTTCAGGTGCTTTCCTTGCGAAAGTGATCTCCGTGCTTCCTGTCCTGAGTTCTGGGGTTTGGGGTAGGGTTGAGCGTGCGCACGGGGAGAGGGTCTGATCCCCCTCGAACCGTAAGGCGTGAACCCTTCGTGTTTTACTAGTCCTGTCAGTCGTGTCGTGTCTTGTTTCCGTCTTGTTCTGACACCTTTAGGATAGTCCCGTAGTCGATAGCACACGCTACGACTACTGTTTGTCTCGCTTTACTTTCCTGCTGCGTTACTACTTTTACAGCTCAGTATAACCCTAGCATGTTAATCAACCAGTAAAACGATGTTTAATAATACAGTGCACTTGCAGTAGAGTCTGACAGTCTCTTGTAGACTTTACCTGACGTACAGTTCATGTCTTTGGTGTTGTACATCAGGTGTTGAGCCAGAGTACGTCGACGAGGCGGACTTGGCAGCAGACGTTGAGCCGGAGGGTGCTGATCCAGAGTACGATCCAGAGGAGGACCAGAGTTAGAGGCCCTCTCGTTGCTGTTCCAGAATTTCTGTTCCAGTATTAGATTGGGTGCGTAGCACCTTTGGTTTTCTTGCCTAGTTTGGGTGCTTGCACCAGTAGATTTCTTTCTGCAGTTGTAGCCCTTCGGGCGTTTTAGACTCTCAGTACTTTGGATGAATGTTTTGGAATAAAATGATATGCTCTTTCCTTTCAGTACTTTTATTGTTCCGTACTAACTTGCAGGGACCTGTTCCTTCGCTTTGGAATACCACAGACGCTTATTGGGTCTGAGCTCTCAGCTCCGGCCTAAGCGGGCCTTAGTCACGCTTCGCCTCCGTACTTTTGGGAAGCGGGGCGTGACAGGTTTTAGTGGTGGCCCATGCAGGTCCCACCCTTTCTGCAAAATTCGGAACAATCAAAGTATTGAACTTCATTTTATTATCATCCAGTACGTGTACGAGTCTAATCTATGTCTTCTGTCAATAGGATGGCAGGACGACGTACTACCCGATCGGGGAGCTCAGGAGATGGAATTCAGGAAGACCAGGGCGGAGAGTTCCGTCAGTTTCTGGGCGTGATGAGAGAGATGCTGGAGGTGCAGCATCAGTTGGTTCAGCAGTCCCAGCGTGCTGCTCAGGCTCCCCCAGTTGCACCACCACCTCCTCCACCTGCCCCTCGAGCTGCTCCAGGAGTGAAGCAGTTCAATGAGCTTCAGCCGAAGACATTTTCTGGGAAGGAAGGACCTCTGGGTGCTGACGAGTGGATCCAGAGCACTGAGGAGAAGCTGATAGCTGCGAAGATTCCAGATGACACCAGAGTGGAGATAGCAAAGATGCAGCTGACCGAGATTGCCAGAAACTGGTGGCGCATTGAGGAGAGGCGCCTGCAGAAGCCAGTAGAGTGGAAGACCTTCCGCTATATGTTCAAGGAGAAGTATTTCACCAAGGCAGCCAGGAGAGAGCTGATGGGCAAGTTTGTGGATCTGAAGCAGGGGGACATGTCCATCGATGAGTATGAGGCTGAGTTTGAGATGTTGAGCCGTTTTGCCCCCACATATGGTGAAGAAGGAGGAGAACCAAGCTGAGCGGTTCCGACAGGGACTACGTCCGAAGGTCCAGGCTTCTATGTCCTCGGCTAGTTTCTCGACCATGAGAGAGGTATTGGATGCTGCGAAGAATCATGAGACGATATCGCACCTGCCTGACCCTCCAGCTGATAGAGGGAAGCGCCCCATGGAGCAGTACCGGCCACCCGCCAGGCCGACGATGAGGCCAGTTCAGACAGTGCCTTTCAAGAGGCCAGGAGCACCTATGCAGATTCAGAGTAAGGGACCATGCCACTTCTGCGGCAAGCCAGGACATGTTCAGAAGGATTGCAGGAGGAAGCTGGGATTGTGCTTGGTTTGTGGAGATGCCTCACACGCTGCTAAGGATTGTCAGAGAGCGCGTCATGCCATGGTCGGAGCACCAGCCCCACTACAGGGTAGAGCACCTGCCCCAGTTCAGAGAGGAGCTGATGTACGAGGACCACCCTTGGCGCCACAGAGGCAGATGTTTCAGAGGGCAGTGCAACCCCAGAGGCCAGCTTACACCATGACCGCTGTTGAGACTGAGGAACTAGATGGAGTTATTGCAGGTATGCTCCGAATCTAGCCTTTCATTTCATAGAGTAGACCTTATTGTTAGTGTTGTTTGTTTGCCTTGTTTGCTAGAGTAGTGTTGTTGACCTTAGTCTCTTTACCTCTTAGGCACCATTCTAGTGTTCTCTCACCCTGCTTTGGCTTTGTTCGACTCCGGTGCATCCATGTGCATCCTATCCCTGAGATTTATAACAAAGCACTCCATTTCCACCCACGCACTTCCTAAGTGTTGGGACATCACCACAGGGAACGGAGTGGTGACTGTGAACATGGGTTGTCGATCGATTCCTTTGGTGGTCAGTGGACACGAATTATTTGCAGATTTCATCATCCACGACCTGCCGCATTTTGATGTCGTTCTTGGCATCGATTGGCTGGGAGATTTCCACGCCTCGATCGACTGTCACAGCAAGAGAGTGGTATTCCGGATTCCAGGCCATCCGGAGTTCGAGTTTCACAGCAGAGATGAGTCGCTTGGGCCCATCAGATTTCGGGCCAAGCCGGAGGTGCCGATTTTAGCAGCTTTGCAGATGGAGATCGACCGACCAGCAGTCGTCCGGGACTTCGACGACGTCTTCCCGGAGGACATCTCGGTTTTGCCACCTGACAGGGCTCTGGAGTTCGGCATCGATCTGATGCCGGGTGCGTAACCTATATCGAAGGCACCGTATCGAATGGCTCCCGTCGAGCTTGAGGAACTGCGGAAGCAATTAGATGAGTTGCTGCAGAAGGGTTTCATCCACCCTAGTGTGTCACCGTGGGGTGCACCAGTTTTGCTTGTGAAGAAGAAGGATGGGTCCCGCAGGATGTGCGTGGACTATCGAGGACTGAATGCTGTCACAGTGAAGAATAAGTATCCGCTGCCACGCATCGACGATATTTTTGATCAACTGGGAGGTTCGAGAGTTTTCTCGAAGTTGGATTTGAGGAGCGGATACCATCAGCTGAAGGTGAAGAAGGATGATGTGCCCAAGACAGCTTTTCGGACGAAGTACGGACACTATGAGTTCGTGGTTATGCCCTTCGGCGTGACCAATGCTCCAGCTGTATTCATGAATCTGATGAATTTGATATTCTACGACTTCTTGGATAAGTTTGTCGTTATCTTCATAGATGACATACTTATTTACTCGAAGTCTGAGGAGGAGCACAGCTGTCATCTGAGGACGGTGCTGGAGACGCTGAGGCGACACAAGCTATATGCCAAGTATAGTAAGTGCGAGTTCTGGCTGGACAGAGTCGCGTTCCTGGGACATGTGGTGTCCGGTGATGGCATATCTGTAGATCCGGAGAAGGTCAGAGCAGTCAGAGATTGGCCGACTCCGCAGTCAGCGTCTGATATCAGGAGCTTTCTTGGCTTAGCAGGCTATTATCGGCGGTTCATCAAGGATTTCTCGAAGATTGCAGAGCCGATGACGAAGCTGACGAGGAAGGATGTTGAGTTTCAGTGGTCAGATGCTTGTGAGGAGGCTTTCAGTATCTTGAAGGCAAGATTGACCACAGCACCGGTTTTGGCAGTACCGGATCGGAGCGGAGGCTTTGAAGTATATTGTGATGCATCAGGGAAGGGCCTGGGATGCGTCTTGCATCAGCATGGCCACGTGGTCATGTATGCTTCTCGTCAGTTGAGGACTCATGAGAAAAATTACCTGACGCACGATCTGGAGTTGGCAGCGGTGATTTTTGCATTGAAGATCTGGAGGTACTTCTTGCTGAGTGAGCGTAAAAATTTTCACCGATCACAAAAGCTTGAAGTACATTTTCACGCAGAAGGAGCTCAACATGCGATAGAAACGATGGTTAGAGCTCATGGCTGACTACGAGATAGACCTACAGTATCATCTTGGGAAGGTGAACGTAGTGCCCGATGCTTTGAGTAGACTTCCCACTGCTATGATGCACACTGCCAACTGGAGGATTCAGCAGGAGTTGAAAGAGATGGATTTAGAGGTCGTTCTACCTGGTGTGGTTCATTCATTCATGAATTTGCAGATTCAGTCCACGATCGTGGATCGGATCAAGGCAGCACAGGCAGGAGATCCGAAGCTACAGAGGATCAGGAGGCAGGTTGAAGCTGGACTACGGACGGAGTTCGTGATTCATGAGGATGGTTCGCTGCGGTATGGCAGCAGACTCTGTGTACCTGCAGGTGATGTTCGGGAGGAGCTGTTGAGCGAGGCTCATAGCTCGTCATATTCTATACATCCTGGTGGCACCAAGATGTATAAGGACCTCCGTCTGAACTATTGGTGGATTGGCATGAAGAGGAGTGTGGCACGGAGCGTTGCCAAGTGTTTGATATGCCAACAAGTGAAGGCTGAGCACCATCGTGCTGCTGGGTTGCTGCAACCGCTTCCTATCCCGGAGTGGAAGTGGCAACATATTACGATGGATTTCGTGACTGGTTTACCTCGGACCCCGAGGCAGAACGACGCAGTCTGGGTGATCGTAGATCGATTGACTAAGTCTGCGCACTTTATCCCATTCCGAGTGGGCCAGTCTACGGAAGCTTTGGCGAGGAAATATCTAGAGGTAAAATTTCATTTCTATTCCTCGTTTAAATTCCTCTTCGAGTTAGTTGTGATATAGACCGTGTACGTGCAGGAGATTGTACGCTTACATGGAGTCCCCGTGAGCATTGTGTCTGACAGAGACACGAGGTTCACATCTCAGTTCTGGAAAAGCCTGCAAGAGAATTTGGGTACGAGACTGAGTTTCAGCACGGCGTACCACCCGCAGACCGATGGCCAGTCCGAGTGGACTATTCAGATACTGGAGGATATGCTACGAGCTTGCATGCTCGATCTGAAGGGATCTTGGGAGGACCATCTCCACTTGGTGGAGTTTTCATATAACAACAGCTACCAGGCAAGCATTGGCATGGCGCCGTTTGCTGCCTTATATGGGAGAAAATGTCGATCGCCACTGAGCTGGGATGACATCGGAGATCGGGAGCTGTTGGGTCCAGAGATGATAGTGGAAGCTGTGGATGTCGTGAGAGACATCAGGGAGAAGCTCAGAGTTGCACAGGATCGTTTCAAGCATTGGGCGGATGCCAAGAGGAGACCTTTGGAGGTTCAGCCTGGAGATCACGTCTTCCTGAAGATTTCTCCAAACCGCGGAGTTATTCGTTTCAGGAAGAAGGGAAAGCTGAGCCCGAGGTATATTGGACCTTTCGATGTGCTGGAGCGTGTGGGAGCAGTGGCCTACCGCCTTGCTCTGCCACCATCTTTGGTGAGAGTTCACGACGTATTCCACGTATCTCAGTTACGTCGGTACGTCAGTGATACATCGCACACAGTGGATTTCTCAGAGATTACGGTCCGTCCAGACCTGACCTATGACCAGCAGCATGTGCAGATTTTGGACCGTCGACAGAAGCAGTTAAGGAATAAGGTAGTCGACCTGATGAGGGTGATGTGGCGTCACGGATCACCTGGAGAGTCCACTTGGGAGAGAGAAGAAGTGATGAGAGAGCGTTACCCCCACCTGTTTCCCTGATCCTGGGATTGTTAGAGATTCCGAGGGCGGAATTTTTTTCTTAAGGTGAGTAGAATGTAACGGCTGGTTCTTGTCATTTATGTTACCAGTATTCTTTTTCCTTTGCTTCTTATATATATATATATATATACATATATATATACATATACATATATATATACATACATATATATATACATATACATATATATACATATACATACATATATATATATACATATACATATATATACATATACATATCTATTATATATTTGACAGCGATTTTTGAATCCTAGGGCTGACTAGGACAAGCTGACTAGGACAAACTGGTTGATAAAAGACGGTCTGGATTTAATCTTGCTGAATCGATGGTTGAGATTAAACTTTGGGATGAATGATTTGTATTTTGAAATAAATCTTTGCTTTGGAAACAGCCCATAATTTAATTGTGGGTCCCATTTTACCAGTTGCGTGACCTGGGGAAGAGCAAGGGGCGGCCTCATGCGTTTACAACCTGGGGAAGAGCAACAGGTTGTTGGAGAGAGTAAAATTGGCTCTTCCCGAAAACATGAATAGAGCAGCAAGTTCTCCCCCGCATCAGTCCTGCAAATGGCTTATGAGTTCTTCTCCGAATCAGGGCGGTGAGCCCGGGGGTCGGGCCAGTTCCAGCACCGGATCGGGGTCCTCTTCTGGGGCAGCCCGGACGATCGTTAGGCCTTCTCATCAGTTCCTAATCCCCACTGCATCGATCGACCTTTCTGGTAATCTTTCATTCGCCCACAGCTTCCACAATTTTAGTCGATAGTTTGAACTGTTTAAATTTTCTTTCAGTTGGTAATCGGTTCCTAACAGTGATTTTTTTTTGGTTTTTTCAGTGCATAATTTTGGTTTAGCTGTAGAAAAATGTGATCTTTCTTGGTTTCCAGTTGATTAATTAGAATTTGTTTAATTTAGGGCCTAGATTTCCCGTGGGCAAAAAGAAAAAAATGGACAAGCTCAAGGGTTCTGCGTGACTCATGATCGTCTCGGATCTAGATCATACCATGGTTATAACACACTCAATGCATTTCAGAACTACGCAACAAAATTTGGGGTTTTTTTTCATATAATCATGCAAATCTTAAAATAATGGCACGTCGAATTGGGGTCATACTCACCGTGTTCCAACTACATGCTGACTGCGGATCGGAGGGACGCTAAAGAGCAAAGGCTGGACGACAATCTGCTGGGAGGCGCTGTGTTCGAGAACGCCAACAACCAGGATTTTGCCGTCGAGAGGGTTGTGGTGAAGGATGTGGAGCAGACGATCAGAGCCGTCAAGTGGACTGGAAATTGACGGTTGAGAATCTTCAATGCCCCGATTTATTTGCTGGTCATCTTAGTTTAAGAAGGTTGATGAGATCTTTGGGCCTCATGGTTTGCTAAACGAAATTGACGATTGAGACTTAGATTGAGAAGGTTGATGAGATCTATGGGCCTATTATTGAATCGGTGAGCTTTCTGGTCATCTTAGTTTTTCTTTATATTTTCTACGGGGAAAACACTTTTTTTTGTTTAGGGGGTTGCTCTTGCAGACCATGAGGTAAGTTTTCTGATATTTCTCTTATTATTTTGTGTTTTGGCTAGAAATTATCTCCTAACATGTCATTTTTTATGTACTTAAGCTGAAGCTGAGATGTTGAACAATCATATGTCAAATATTTGACACATGTGTGATTGCTGAAATTAGTAGTTTGGATTTATATGTATAATATCACCTTCTTTGCTTATTTCACTGACTGGTATGGTATAAGCATTTCCCAAGCAATGTGCTTATTAGATTAGGGACATGAATGGTATGGTATAAGTTTGAATGGATTCTGTTAGGTAGGGCATACCTTAAACGTAGAAAGATATGGTATAAGTTTGAATGACCACATTTCTTATGAGATTAGGGACATGAATGGATTCTGTTAGGTGTCATGGACTCAATGTAGTGCATGATTCAAAATTTCCAGAAATTAGTCAGAATGCTACAAATGTTGAGCAATCCTGGCTAAATAATATGCAATCGACGAGTATAAACCTCACAAGTTACATCGATTATGAAAATATAGGTCTACAAGTCAGATTGGATTGAACCTTGGCATCCAAACCCAAGCAATAAATTGGATAGCCTGTGCTTGGTTGGAAGTATACCCATCTGAACTTTTTCTAGACAAGCGACCACATATTGTTGGTAAACTGTGTCCGTGCCCCATTAAAACCCCTTCCTTGCACTGTCAAACTTAACCAGGTTTCACAATAGACTATTTGTAGTTCTATTGATGGGTAGATGCATGGGTTTGTAGCTTTTTCTATGTAAGGATGATGTTTCTGATCTAAATCACAGAACTAAACTATAAAGGGAAACCGAGTGGGTTTGGCTAAATATGAAATTCAGATATCTTTATCATAACGATGCATTGCAATGTAACTGCACATTGCTCTGGACATTGCAAAGGCCATCGCCTGATATTGAACTTGGGACCTCCTGTAGCCAACAACAAGCCCTTATTGCTGAACCAGGTCTCAATAGCCAATGAAATGTATTCGGGTAAATCTTATTCATGTTCAAGAAGATAGAACCGATGGCACTGAAGAAAATTCGATGACATCAGATTCTCAAGTCTGCATTGATCCAACTATGTTAGCTCAGAGGATATATTATTACTATTTTAAGTCTCATCATGGTTCATAGTTATCAGTTTGTTTAATACAACTTTGCGTGCACTGGAAAAAAATTCGATCCTTTAGTAAATTTTAAGTCTGTGGTGAATATATGTCTGTACTTCAACTTTTGGCTGTACCAGGGGCGGACCCACATTTTATTGGTGGGGGGCCTCCAATTTTTAAGTTTACAAAAAAAAACCGGCGCCTTTAATATATTTTTGTTTTTTAAATTTTGGCAGAGGTCTTTCATGGAGAAATTGGGAGAAACTCAATCCTGCACCTCTATAGGCATGGGTTCAAATCTCATTTATGCTTCTCGATTTTTTTATAACACCTCAAAACGACGCTGTTTTGGTGCACAGATTAAATAAAAAAAGGGTTCCAACCAATGTCGTTTGACATTGAAGGGAATGAGCAATCATCCTTTTCTTATATCTTTTATTTTTTTATACTTTCTTGATGATTGAAGCTTACCTGTCTATAAAGATTTTCTGTTGAGCTTCCAGATTTTCTGATGATCGAAGGCTGATAAGGCTCCGGACGGCAAGAAGCCAAAGGCTAAGAAGCGACAGCTTTCAAATGACGTAGCGGTGGTGACCGACAAGAAGAAAATGAAGAAGGTGAAGAATGTAGATACCAACAAGATCTACCTCCTTAAGGTTCTCAAGCAGGTCCATCATGATATTGGGTTCTGAAGTAAGGCAACGGGGATCATGAACTATTTCTTCAACGACATCTTTGTGAAGCTCGCTCAATATGCATCTCGATTCCCTTACTATATAACAAGAAGCCCACTTTATTTTCTTTTTAGTTTATTTTGGGTGATTTATGTATGTGGTGGTTTGTTGTATGTGGTGGTTTGTTTTGAGTCATCTGGATTGTTGTTAGCTTATGTAATTACCTTCTTTTGTCCAGAAAATGAAAACGTTCTTTTTTCTTAAAAATAATTGTTTATGGATTACAATGTAAATCTGGGATGTGCTTCTGTGCAATGTCTAATATTTATCAAAGTTGAACTAAGACATTATCTTTTGTGAACTTGGATGTTGATTATCGGATTTCAACGAATCTTTCCTTCGTCAACTTTTGTAAATGTTTCTATTATAGTATGTGTATGTGGATTCAACCTTGGATATACAATATATATATGCAATCACAGGTTAAATCATCAGGATTGCTAAATTTGTGACCAACAGTTTTTGGTAGCACGGATAAACCCACAGTAGAGAGTCTCCTTCAAATGTACATGTTGGAAAACCAAATTCTCGACTATCCTTTATCGAGTAGATGATAATCAATTAAACTTTGGGGAGGCCTTGGTATTTTAAATTTTGACAAGTTTTGAAATTTAATTCTCGACTATCCTTTATCGAGTAGATGACTATCCTTTATGTAGGTTGCATTTTGTTTCATTCATTCCAAATGAATATGAATTAAGTTCGAATTTGTTATCAATATAAAGAGCGAGAAAGAATATGCCAAAATGTAGCAAAGTATGCTAAATGTTTTGAGTTTGTGATGTTTTTTGTACTTAATCTTGGGGGGTTTTAGTTCGTTGTTGATGTTTTTTTAAACTAATTTGTTTTTCAGCGTCGAAGGCGCCCACTAAATGTTTTTACACTAATTTGTTGTTCCGCGCAATTTTGACCGTGGAAATAATTTTTTGGGGAACAAAGATTTTGCGGGGGGTAATCTTAATTGAACCGCGCCCGCGCCGAATTTGTTGTTTCAAGCCCAATGCGTCCATGTCGCTAAATATTTTTACGCAAATTTGTTCCGCACAATTTTGACAGTGGAAATAATTTTTTGGAGAACAAAGATTTTACGGGGGAAAATCTTAATTGAACCGTTCGGCGCCCGCGCCGAAGGCGCCCGCGCCGTTTTTAAACTAATTTGTTATTCCGCGCCGAATGCGCCCGCTAAATATTTTTTCACTAATTTGTTGTTCCGCACCGAATTTGTTTTTGAATGCGGAATGCGTCCATGTCGCTAAATATTTTTACGCAAATTTGTTGTTCCACGCAATTTTGACCGTGGAAATAATTTTTTGGGGAACAAAGATTTTGCGGGGGAAAATCTTAATTGAACCGTGCCCGCGTCGAAGGCGCCCGCGCCGTTTTTAAACTAATTTGTTGTTCCGCGCCGAATGCGCCCGCTAAATGTTTTTACACTAATTTGTTGTTCCGCACCGAATTTGTTTTTGAATACGGAATGCGTCCATGTCGCTAAATATTTTTACGCAAATTTGTTGTTCCACGCAATTTTGACCGTGGAAATAATTTTTTGGGGAACAAAGATTTTGCGGGGGAAAATCTTAATTGAACCGTGCCCGCGGGCACGGGTTATGACTAGTATATATATACATATACATATATATATATTCACATCTGGAGATGGGCGTTTACGCCAAGTTTTATTTATGATCTCTGGCTTCTTCTTCGTTGAATGTCGAGCTTTGAGTTAGTCTTGCATGATTAGCTTCTTAACACTCATATCTAAGAGCTAGGTTCAGCTTAGAAACCCAAAGAAACCATTTCGAAGCGTCACGCTTCATTTTGAGACTTTTTGTGCATCTTAGTTGGTTCAAGAAGAAGAACCAACCGACTAGATGTCAATCTAGTCGGTCAGTAATCCTTCATGAACCGACTAGTCTTCCTTGTTAATTTCAGCCCTTTCTTTGTCTGCAGTTAGTCGGTCCAAGAGCGTTCACCGACCGACTAGTTTCCAAACTAGTCGGTTGGCAAGTCGTCTTAGACCGAGTAATTCAGGGTTCATATTTTTCAGCCGAGCTACTGTTTATACTTAGTCGGTCCAAGAACAACTACTGACCGACTAGTTTAGAAACTAATCGGTTGGAGTTTGTTCTCAGACCAACTAACTCTCAGTGCATTTTGCCTATCACCTTCCATACTTAATCGGTCAAGGAACACCCAGCGACCGACTAGTTTCCAAACTAGTCGGTTAACAAGTGTTCTCAGACCGACTAGTTCTGTTTTCCCTGAATTGACTTTATTCTCTGTCGCCTATTTAGTCGGTCTCAGTTGAGTCACCGACCGACTAGTTTCCAAACTATTCGGTCGACAAGTCTTCACTGACCGACTAATCTACTCAGAAACCCTAGGTTTGGACCCAGCCGCCGCTTGTTTTTCTTATTTAAACCCTAGTCTTTTTCTCTTCCCTCCTCACTATTTTTAGCCGCTGTCTTCCCCTCCCTTTCTCCTTCCTTTCTCCACCGCCATTCCCTCAGGCCGCGCCCCCTCTTCGCCCCTCCAAGAGCAGATCTCCCCTCTCCTCTCCTTTCTTCTCCCTTTCTTCTTCTTCCTTCTCCTATTCATCATCTTCCTCCTCCTCTCCCCAGATCCAAAACCCACGGCCAGGCCCCAGGCCGCCACTTTTTCCTCCCTTCCGTGATCTCCCTCACTTTAGCCCCTCTCCTTCTCACGAGTCGCAAGCCTCAGATCTGACGTCGTCGACCCCGGGAATACGCCGAGATCCTCGCCACCACCTGTGGAGCCCGTAGACGTCACTGACCATCGACTTCCTCGCTGCCGCAACCAGATCAGACCGATGACGTCGAGGAGCTTCCACCATTCAGATCTGACAACAGATCTCCGCGTAATCATCGTTTCAGGTTGGTCCCCTAACTCATAGAAACCCATGCAGTAGAAAATTGAAACCTAATTAAAAATCAGCAACTCAATTAAATTTACTTTTCGCTCTTTAAAACGTTGAGAAAACCTAGAAAATCGACGAATGGACTTCTTGACTGTACACATAGGATAGATCGTCGATTAGGCTAAGTAACCAAAAAATGCAAATTTTGTACTACTAGGATAGTCCCGATCAACCTAGAAACAAACCCTAATAGGTCTGATGAATATCGTGACCTGACACCGTCGCTATGTCATTATTTCAGACGGACTACCGAGAGCACGACGCTTGGACGAAATGCTCCGGATGGACGACACACTCGCCACCGCAGGCAAGTGCACCCACTTGCATTTTCAACCGCGTCTTGGTCTTGAACTATTAGAACTGTTATACTGTGAGTGTGTGTAGGACTGGATGTGAAATGATAGCGTCCGGGACGCCTTGACGACTTAGACTTGACGACGAAGTCTAAGCTCGACAAACAACAACTTTTGACACCGTAGGATTGCCATGTGTGTGCGTGCATGTGGACACCCTAGAATAACCCTTCCTACACTTGTCATGTCATGTCACTGTTACACAAAAAGCCTACGGGCGTTTCAGGTGCTTTCCTTGCGAAAGTGATCTCCGTGTTACAAAAAGCCTACGGGCGTTTCAGGTGCTTTCCTTGCGGAAGTGATCTCCGTGTTACAAAAAAATCCTGCGGGCGTTTCAGGTGCTTCCCTTACGGAAGTGATCTCCGTGTTACAAAAAGCCTACGGGCATTTCAGGTGCTTTCCTTGCGAAAGTGATCTCCGTGCTTCGTGTCCTGAGTTCTGGGGTTTGGGGTAGGGTTGAGCGTGCGCACAGGGAGAGGGTCTGATCCCCCTCGAACCGTAAGGTGTGAACCCTTCGTGTTTTACTAGTCCTGTCAGTCGTGTCGTGTCTTGTTTCCATCTTGTTCTGACACCTTTAGGATAGTCCCGTAGTCGGTAGCACACGCTACGACTACTGTTTGTCTCGCTTTACTTTCCTGCTGCGTTACTACTTTTACAGCTCAGTATAACCCTATCATGTTAATCAACCAGTAAAACAATGTTTAATAATACAGTGCACTTGCAGTAGAGTCTGACAGTTTCTTGTAGACTTTACCTGACGTACAGTTCCTGTCTTTGGTGTTGTACGTCAGGTGTTGAGCCAGAGTACGTCGACGAGGCGGACTTGTCAGCAGACGTTGAGCCGGAGGGTGCTGATCCAGAGTATGATCCAGAGGAGGACCAGAGTTAAAGGCCCTCTCGTTGCTGTTCCAGAGTTTCTATTCCAGTATTAGATTGGGTGCGTAGCACCTTTGGTTTTCTTGCCTAGTTTGGGTGCTTGCACCAGTAGATTTCTTTCTGCAGTTGTAGCCCTTCGGGCGTTTTAGACTCTCAGTACTTTGGATGAATGTTTTGGAATAAAATGATATGCTCTTTCCTTTCAGTACTTTTATTGTTCCGTACTAACTTGCAGGGACCTGTTCCTTCGCTTTGGAATACCACAGACGCTTATTGGGTCTGAGCTCTCAGCTCCGGCCTAAGCGGGCCTTAGTCACGCTTCGCCTCCGTACTTTTGGGAAGCGGGGCGTGACACATGTGCTAAGCTCTGCTCAGCCTTGTGAATGGGCTCATGTTCTGGCCCCTCTTGAGGTTGTGTCGGTTTCTGGTTGTGCCTTCTCCAGCGAATCCATTCATGGTCCTCCCCCCGCTTGCTGATAATTATTTTGGGCCTCATCGCCTTGTGAATCGAATCCCCTCTGATATGGATGACGACGACCTCCTTGGGGAGGATTCGAATGAGGTTAATGAAGAGATAATTGGGGAGGACTCCTAACCAGATATGTGAGCAAGGGTAATGAGATGGAACAAGTGTATCAAGCGATCGATGCGACTCCTAACCGCTGCCCAAAGTGTAAGACGATTCCCCAAATGATATCTCTGCAATCGTCGCTACGGATCTCCCCCAAGCTTGCTTCCATGTTCGGTATTCTCACTCGGCCGAGTAAGACTCTCACTCGGTCTCACTCGGTCGAGTGAGAGTCTCACTCGGCCGAGTGAGACTGACTCCTCAGCTCCTCTAATTTGATGACCTTCATCTTCTTCCTCACTTTCGTTCTCCAATTCTCTCCTTTTCTCGTTCAAACTTCCTCATACCATGGATCACCTTCATTGCATGTGCTTTCCGTCAACTTCCTCGTTGTTGCTCATCCTTATGATCTTCTTCCTGCAGATAAAGTATCGCCCAATATTAGAATTTCTTTAACTTTTGATTTTTCGATTTTCTTGTATTTTCAAGCAAAATAAAAACTAAAAGAAAACTAAAACAAAGACATAACGTCGGGTTTCCTCCCGATAAGCGCTCGTTTATGGTCTTGAGTTCGACCCCTGATAATTTGTGTTCAGCACGGGATATTCAGTGCATAGGAGATGCGCTTATCGAATTTGGCAAGGGGATCGATGGGCTTGGATCGCTCGACCTTTTCTTGCTTGGTCTTCCCATGTTGCGTCTCCTTTTGTATGTTGGTGGGAGATAACTTTCCACAAGCTTCGCTTCTAGCCTTCAAAGGCTCCTTATTCTTCTTCGGAGATGTTGGTCATGGCTTCACCGGTGACATATGTGTCTTCTTCATATGCTTCCCAGAAGAGAGTTTGCAGAGCTCTCTTATCCTAACGACGTCAGCGTTGTTCTCCTCTTCGTCAGTGAGAGGGTCCGGGGTGTCTTCAATGTGAGAACTCTCTTCAGCAATCGGTTCTACATCAAAATTCTTTATAAGCATGGACTTGACTGTATACGACGTAGCTTCTTCAATTACCTCGTCAAGTAGATCAACATAGTCATTCTCTTCCATTGTCGACATGTTCTTCATAGCCTGCATGAGATGGAATTCAACTTCAATGTTTCCAACGTTGAGTAACAACGTTCCTTCCCGCACGTCAACGAGGACTCAAGCTGTGGCCAAGAAAGGCCGCCTTAAGTATAAGCGATGTGTCACCATCTTCCTTTACGTACATGATGACAAAGTCACATGGCATGCAAAGTCCGCCAGGTATTTACAATGGCACATTTTCAGCTATACCAACCGGTCTAGTAATGTGTCCATCAGCAAGTTGTATCTTCGTGTCGGTTGGCTTCAGATCGATTCCCGTTTTCAACTTCTTAAGCATGGTGAGTGGCATAAGACTGACAATCGTCGCCAAATCAACTAATGCCTTCTGTAGGGGGACTCCACCTAATGTGCATGGAATTCTGAAGCTACCGGGGTCCTTGAGCTTCTTTGGCCTCTTGTCCTCATTGACGAACCATGTCCTTGCTCAGCTAGCATAATATTTTCCGTCCTTTTCCGTCCCGTTATTAAGTCTTTTAGAAAATGTGCATATGTTGGGATCTCTATGATGGCGTCTAGAAACGAAATATTTAGGCTAATGCCTCTCAAATACTCCAGAAAGCGAGCAAACTTATTCTCCAACTTAGCATTCGCCAACCTTTGGGGAAATGGAATAAATGGCGTATATACTCTCTCTTTCTCGTGCTCAATATTTTCAATTTTATCGTCTCCATCAACGACCACTGTGGGTCCATCAGCTTCTTTAGCTTCATCGATCTCAACCGGATTAGCATGTTTAGAAGTTGGAGCTTGAATCATGAAGAGCATTGTATCCTTCCCGCCTCTGGTAGCCACCACTACATTGTAAGGACCCTGGCTATGAGGAAAACACTAGAAGGGGGTTGAATAGTGTTTATAAAATTTAAACGATAGTAATACTAATTTAAATTCCTAACCAACAATAAATGCAGAATTATAAATAAACCCAAAATAAAACAATGCTAACACAAAGTATGTTTCAACGGTTCGGATTACCCAAGTCCAATCCCGACTTGTTTCTGGTAATCCTACGTCCCTTCCACCCGGATACCTCCAGATACTCAAGTTAGAACCTTAACATGAGGTTTCCTTTAAACCCACTTGTAGCAACCCTACAAGTGAAATCGAAACACAATCGATATCCATGACTCACACAACTTGGGATCAAGCAAACCACTCTCACAAACCAAGAGTAAAACTAATTACGAAAGTTATGAAATTTAAAATAAAATAGCAACACTTACAATCACCTATTCCTTGAAGTACAACTTGAAGGAGCAAGTGTGTTGTGTGTTGAAGTCTCTTCCAAGAAGAGAGAAATCCCTTTCTCTTGTCACCACCAATTTCCTAGAGGATATCACTTTGATTATAGGTTGGAGAGCAAGAGAGAATGAGATTGGAAATTTAGGGCTTTTGGATTTGAGAGCTTGAGAACTTGAAGGTGAGAGCTTAGGGTTTTCAAGAGTTGATCGAGAAGGAGCTCAAATGGAACAGTAGAAGCTACTTTATAGGTTCTCTAAAACCCTCAAACTGAATTCCCAAAACCCCTTTGAAATCAGTGTGGAAACAGCAAACGAATATAATTTACACAATAGACAGTCGACTGGTGAAGAAACCACAGTCGACTGCTAAACTGTGTCAGAGGGTAGGTGAGAATTAAAACGGTAACTTACCACTTAGGACAGTCGACTGATGAAGGTCGGATAGGCACCTATAAACCAACAGTCGACTGAGAAACTTTCTACATGAGACTGAGCAAAACATGAGTACGTTATGAAGTTTTGGAAAGACAGGACAGGCGACTGATGTGGTATTCACATGCACCTGTGCCATGGGCAGGTGACTGTGAAACCAACATCAGTCGTCTGACCGAAACTTGCAATCTTGCCAAACACAAAGTGTAGGACAAGGATTTACAAGCAACTAAAGAGGCATTCACAGTTGCCTGTGCCATGGGCAGACGACTATGAAACCAACATCAGTCGTCGGACTGAAAGATGACAAGTTAAAGATCTTTGGGCAAGAGAGAGACAGTCGACTAACTAACATGTCATACGCACTTGTAACTGGACAGGCGCATGTACTTTGTACATTAGTCACCTGATGGAAGTTATAGTAGAAAGCCCAAAAACCAAGTGACAAAGTATGTGCAAAACAGATGGCTGTAGAACAAATCACATGCGCCTGTTTGGAGACAGGCGCTTGTAAAACGTTCAGCAGTCGCCTGTTGAAAGTCCAAAGTGCACATGTTAGAGAATAATGAATTGCAGGCCAAGGAAATGAGTTCTAATGATTTCCTAGGACAGAAAGAAAGATGTGTGTGTGCTCCAACATAATTCTACTTCTAAGCTACATACTAGATGAGAATAAAAAGATTACATCTTGTTTTTGCCTCTCTTCTTTCTATTGAATGAGCTTGAAGTCTTCTAGGAGCTTCAATAATCATCTTCGATCATCCAATCCACTTTACATGCTTTGGTTAATCCTTGAGTGACATCCATTACTAATTGATTTTCAAGATATGCTTAGGCAATGGATTAACTGCAAGTAGGGGATTAGTCACAAGTATTTATGTTTGCTCATCAGCAAAACCAAGTAGGGAGAAGTCCAATACTCAACATTCTTCCCCTTTTTCATGATGACAAATAAACATAAACAAAAAGATAAATAAGTGTGCTTAAAGAATACTTACTCCCCCTACATAAATGCTAATCAAGTTAGTCAATTTAAGTAAGGGCATCTATAGATCAATTGAAGCAAACATGTAAGATATGAATGAATGAAATGATTTCAATGCTAGAAATTTAGGGTTTTAGAATCCAAGTTCATTATTTCTTACTCTCCCTAAATCTAAGGCGACTTCAACCTTAGATTCAAGTTTAGATTATACTTAGCACAAAATTATGATTTGTTTATTTCTCTCCCCCCTATGGCATTATCCAAATAGAGGGAGTAGAAAACAACAACAATAGTGCTAAATAAGTACTAAAAACAATCATGAGAGACTAAAGAATGGGATATATATTCAGTTTGATACCACAATAAAATCGAGAAAACACGAAGGTGCATCACAATGATATATAACAAATACTCATCAATAAAAGAAATTTTAGTTGACTAAAGGAATAAGAATCCAATATCAACATTGCATAGGCAAGAAAAAGTCTCACATCACACATGTATATAATAGAGTACACAGAGACACACAATTGCACAATGTATACACTTGGATCACATCAGAGAGTAAAACGACAAAATGTGGTATCATATATATATATAAGAAATACATGGAGTGCAACAACCAAAATCAACTCCATATACATCGTCATCCAACAGAAAGTTAATCTTCCAAACAACCAAAAGTATACCAGGAGTCCAAAAAGAAACTAACTCCTAATACTAAAGAAGATAACAACATCCATATATATGAGACCAACATCTATAAAAGGTGCTACAAGCACCAGAAACAACATCCAGAGCTAAATACATACACCATGGACTCAAACCCTAAAAAAAGTAGTCCTAAGATGAGTCCGTCTCCACAACACCATCAATTGATATGGATCATCGTGGGATCCGAAGGACGACCTAAGCAACGAAACACAAAACGAGCAGATTGTCAAAGAGGGTGCACAGGAGCCTTCCTCTTGGATGACGATGCAACGCCACGAGCAGCAGGTGCAGAGGGATGACTGGACTCAATAGCAACATGCACAGGAGACTGAATGGTGGTGACAGAAGGAGACAAGGTGACCTCAACAGGAGGGGCCTGAGTGTCACCAGTAGGATAAGGAACAGCAGTGGGTGTAAGAAGATCAGTAAAATGAGGGACTTCCTCAGATGGTGGAAACATAGCCTGAAGGGAGGCTGGAACAGGAAAGCCTTAATATACAAATGACTTGTACTACAGCTCAAGGAGAAGTGAAAGCTTTTGATCCATGTCAGATACTTTCATATCAAGCACTGAAACTTGATCATTCAACTGAATGAGGATGGGATCAGGCGACGGATCAAAAGGAGATGGAGATAATGGCTTAGCCGGATGAGAAGGAGAGGGCTCAACCTCAGATACTGAAGGAGGAGGATCAGGGAAAGATATCCCCAAAAACTCACCGGAGGAAGATGAGGACCGAGGACTCTGAGAGCGGGGAGAGGATGGATAAGCCTTAGGCAAAGAGACTTCGAACCGACGAATGTAGGAGGAACGCGAGAATTTCCTCACATGTTTGAACCAAGAAGTTTCAGTTTTTGGTGCCATGAGCAAAAAATCGAATGAAACAAACAATTAGGGCTCGAAATTAAGGAGAAATACCACTAACGACAGAGGAGGAGAGATCAAAAGCTCGATCGAGTGAATAGAGAGGGGAATCAATGGCTAGGGGCTTCGAATCGACGGAGAAGACGAAAGAACGGATGTCGTTTGAAGGAGGAAGACGAGGGAGTTCTATCGGAGGAGAGTGAAAAACGAGTGGGTCTCGATTACTTAAGTGGAGGGAAAACAAATCTAGGCCGTTGGATCGAAAGATGGACGGCTCAGATTAAAGGCAACAAACTGCCTCAAACATGAACAGTCGACTGATGTACAATTGTCAGTCGACTGGCCGAAAAGATAGAAAACTGACTAGATAGATAGACATGCGCCTGTAGTGCAAGTCACAGTCGCCTGGCAAAGTGACATGCGCCTGTAAAATACACAACAGTCACCTGACCGTAAGTCAATAATTTTGATGAATTGTGAGAAAAACATCAAGATCAAGGGAGGCACCTGATGAACAAATTCCAGTCACCTGTCAGAGAGACAGGCACCTGACAATTATAAATCAGTCGCCTGTGCGAAAAACAAAAATTTCAGTCAGAGAATTTAGAGTCGGGCAGGCGACAGTTGAATGATTGACAGTCGTCTGTCCTGGTTCAAAAATGTAGGATAAGGCTGAAATCAAGAGAATTTAGACAACTCGTCCTAAGACCTATACTCTAACTATTCTCCAAACAAGAAATCACTATCAAAGTAATATAGATTAACATACAAATCATGTATACTAATCCAAACATATAAAATCATCAAAATATCAAATAAATCTCTTTGAAAAGTATATGAAAGAATATGACTAATAAAAACATGAGATGTGAAATGATAACATGAGTTCAAAACATGATTTAACATATAAATATGAACTCCTATATTTCAGATTCACCCATAATCCCTAATTCTCCACGCAACCTCACAAATGAATCTTCTTTAAGAGGTTTAGTGAAGATGTCGGTGATTTGTTTTTGGGTTTCAATGTACTCTAAGATGATGTCCTTCTTAGCTACTTGATCATTAATGAAATGGTGTCTCACATCTATATGTTTGGTACAGGAGTGATGTACCAGATTTTTGGAAAGACAAATTGCACTTTGGTTATCAACCATTATAGGGCAAGTATCACAATTGACACCATAGTCTTTGAGCATGTGTCTCATCCAAAGAACTTGTACACATGCAAGTCCCGCGGCAATATATTCTGCTTCAGTCGTGGACAATGATACCGAGTTCTGTTTCATGGAAAACCAAAAAACTAGAGAATTTCCTTTTAAAATGGCAAGTGCCACTAGTACTCTTCCTATCGAATTTGCATCCGGTAAAATCGGCATCACTATATGAGATTAACTCATATGTGCTAGACTTAGGATAAAATAACCCATAATCCAGTGAATGATTGAGGTAACGAAAAATTTGTTTAACCGTAATCAAGTGTGACTCCTTAGGTCTAGCTTGATATCTAGCACAAAGACATACGAAGAACATAATATCGGGCCTACTAGTGGTTAAGTAAAGTAAGCTACAGATCATACCTCGATATAGACGAATGTCTACATCTTTCCCTTTCTCATCCTTGTGTAGATGGGTTGTCGTACTCATGGAAGTCCGTTTGCTTGAAGACGATTCCATCCCGAATCGCTTGATAAGCTCTCTAATGTACTTTGTTTGATGTATGAAGTCACATCCTTCATTTGTCGAATTTGTAATCCAATGAAGTAGTTGAGCTCACCCATATGGCTCATTTCGAATTCATCCTTGATAGACTTGAAAAATTCTTGGCAAAGATTAAAGTTAGTAGAACCAAATATTATATCGTCTATATAAACTTGAATTAAAAGGATGTCATTTTCATAATCATTAATGAAAAGGATTGAATCAACTTCACCCATTTTAAAACCTAAATCCAAAAGAAAGGTTTTGAGTCGATCATACCAAGCTCTGGGAGCTTGTCTCAACCCATATAACACTTTCTTAAGTTTGAAAACATGGTTTCAAAATTTTTCATGTATGAAACCGGGTGGTTGAGAAACATAAATTTCTTCATTAATGATACCATTTAAAAATACACTTTTAACATCCATTTGAAATAAGTTAAAATTCTTATGCGATGCTAAAGATAAAAGCAACCTAATAGCTTCTAATCTAACTATTGCGGCAAAGGATTCTTCGAAATCAATACCTTCCTCTTACCGGTAGCCTTGAGCTATTAACCTTGCTTTATTCGTTGTGATAACCTTGTTCTCATCGGTCTTGTTCTTAAAAATCCATTTGGTCCCAATCACTTGGTGACCATTTGGAAGAGGAACAAGCTCCCAAACTTCATTTCTTTCAAATTGCATGAGCTCATGTTCCATTGCAAAAGCTATCTTCACACGCTTCTTGGATGTTCTTTAGCTCAATGGTAGAGACAAATACACAATGAGAGAATTCATCAATCCTTGACCTTGTTCAAACACACACACCAATATCTCCAATTATTTGGTAATGAGGGTGATTACGAACGATCGGATAAGCTTTGGGAATACCTGGATCACTTGAAACATCCTCAACAATTTCATTAGTATTGTTAGTCTCAATAATAGAATCATTAATTTTAACATTACTCATGGAATCACATAAAACATCTATATTAACATTGACAACATGAGGAATATCAAAATCTTCATAAATGAAATGTGTAGTGATTCCTCGATCGTTGAAGAGGTTTTGTTGTATATCTGGTAGGCTTTGCTATGTGTGGAATATCCAACAAAAATTCATTCATCGGATCTTCGCTCGAATTTATCTAAGTTACCATAAGTGTTCTTTATAAAACATTTTGAACCAAAAACACGAAAATATTTAACTTGCGGCTTTTTATCACAAAATAATTCGAAACAAGTTTTGTTTGTTCGGGGCCTCACTAGGATCCTATTTAGCACATAGCATGTCGTGTGCACCGCCTCCGCCCAAAATTGTAGTAATGGAGCATGGTGCGAGCAAACTCAATTAGGGTCCTATTCTTTTTCTCAACAACACCATTTTGTGGTGGTGCGCGAGGAAAAGAAAAGTTGTAAGTAATCCCGTTTTCATCACAAAAATTAGTGAAAAATTCATTCTCGAATTCTCCTCAATGATCACTACGAATAGTGATAATGATGGATCCTAAGAAATTTTGAATTTTCTTTGCCAATATAGTAAACTCTTCAAAAGCTTCATTTTTATTGGTTAAAAATGAAACCCAAGTAAATCTAGAGAAGTCATCTACGAAGACTAATCCATAATGAGCATTAACTAAAGATGTGGTTCTAGTTGGCCCAAATAAATCTAAATGAAGTAATTCTAGTGGCCTTTTAGAAGTTATGACATCTTTAAGTTTAAAAGACGATTTACATAGTTTACCTCTTTGGCATGAATCACAAAAGTTTTTCTTACTAAAAGAAATTTCCGGAAAACCTTTAACAAGATCATGCTTAGCTAACTTATATGGGATTCATGTAGATCAGGTGGCACCTGATCTAATAGATCAGGTGCAAGACACAAAGAGGTGGGGCCACTAACGAGTACAAGCCCATGTGGGACTTATACTTTCCTTCTTTTTTATGTCTTAGCACCTGATCTATTAGATCACGTGCCACCTTTTCTACATGAAATCCAACTTATATAAGTGCTTAAAATAAACATGACCAAAACGGCGATGCCATAATAGTTGTTCATTTGTATTAGTAACTAAGCAATATTCTATGGTTTTAGGCAAGCTCAAATAATAAATATTTTTACGCCTAATACCGATAAATAAAACTTGTGAATCAATATCAACAATATTGCAAATACACTCTCCAAAGCTAACCTTGTAACCCTTGTCACAAAGTTGACTAATGGAGATAAGATTATGACATAAACCACTAACTAAATAAACATTGGTAATAAGTGGTTTGGAAAGATTACCGACTTTGCCTACTCCAATGATGGTTTCCTTTTGATTGCCTCCAAAAGTGACTGTTGCACCATCCTTGATGCAAACCACTTCGGAAAGCAACTTGGGATCTCCCGGCATGTGTTTGGAGCATCCGCTATCGAGTATCCATCCTTTTCTTTTAGAGCCAATATGTATATTATTGCTCTCTTTCTTTTTCTTGGGTACCTACATAGTATACCATAAGCTCATGGTACCCAAGCTTTGTTGAGTCCAAGGGGATTAGCCCTTTGGAAACCAAGTCCAAGTGGACCTTGGCTTCCCAACATAGTTACCACTATTTATCACATCGCTAAATAGGAATTAACATAAGCATTCCTTTCATTTGTGCTAGTGTTCTTAAGACCCCAAATTTTGTATGGTTTAGGTGTCCTTTTCCCTCGTTTCATGCACATTTGATTGAGATCTATTTGGTGCATGCTTCCTAGGAGCAAGATATCTAGCATAAGAAGATGGAGGTGGATAAGCATGAGACATATATGGGTTATATGCAAATTTAGGAGCATGCATATTATATGAAACATATTGGGCATGCATGTGATGTGGTGGATGTGCATGAGCATACATGGGAGAATTGACGTGCCCCCGGTTTGCGAGCTGCAAATGGCCGGGGGACCCGTGTGAGGGTTTAGATATTTGTAACCGCAAGCGCACGGTGTTGTAGTGTGGCTTGGGGGTCGAACACTGGGAGGCTAGGATGTGCTTGTGTCAAAGAGGACCGAAATCACCCCGTGGGCGAGCTAGCCCAGATCGAATGATGGGTTGTCACGGTAAAGGAATGCAGGGTATAGACAATAAGAAAATAAAACCCGGGACTTTGGTTTCCACCCCAACGAGCGACTCTCGCCGATACGGCCTACGGGTAGGATGGCTATCGGAATTAGGGTCTAATGGTGAGACGTTGCCTCTAAAAGTGGTACCCGGCATCCCATGGGCCCGATATTCCGGTCGGTGCCCAGGATGATACGCCGGACTTCCCGGGTTCGATCAGTGGGCACTCCCGTATCCATTAACACTGATCGACTCCAGGAGCACTAAGCTCGCAACGATAACTCCCAACGTCTCATCATGCCGCTCCCGCGCGCTAGGATTCGGCGTCTACGCTAAGGGCGTGAGCTATGGCTAGGGAGTCAATCGCCAGGTTTATTCCCCCTTGGCCCGACGGTCAAAGGCTGTCTTTTTCCCGCCGATGACAATAAAACACCCCGCGTAACCGTTAGATTCCTTATCCCTATCGATTTCCTAACCCTATGGATGCATCGGGAAGATCCCCCGAAGGGGTTTCCGCCAAAATCCCAGATTTGGGAACTACTCACAAATATTCATTAAAAAGCGATCTAAACGAAAATGAACCGTTAAAATCATAATCAGACAATAGGAATGCGAAGGTAGTAAAGCAATTAAGATAGTACTAAAGTTTTACAAAGATCCGAAAACTTACAAAAACTGGGAAATTACAGCCGTCACAAAATGAAGAAAACAGTAAAAAATAACCAACTCCCGAATCTGGGAAACCTATGGTTCTATTTATAAAAAACGACATCACCCGATCGGTTGATAAGTCAACCGGTCGGGTGAGCCGCTTCACAAAATCACAGCGCAATGCAGGGGTTTCACCCGGTCAGTATGAACCGGTCGGTTGGAACTTGGTGCCGTCGGTTGGATCTTGGTGCCGACCGGTTGGATCTTGGAGCGGACCGGGTGAGGAGATCGGTTGGAGCTCCGAGTCTTGGCTGTTGAAATTCAGCTACAGGTGAACCGATCGGGTGAATGTCACCCGATCGGTTGGAAATCAGCTTCGAATTTCCAGAGACTTTGAGCTGTTGACCCGGTCACTGAACCGACCGGGCGACTTCTCATGAAGCTACGTCCGGGTGATGCACGCATGCATCACCCGATCGGTTGGAGATGACCAACCGACCGGGTGAGGGGCTGAAAGATGCAATCTTCGTCGTTTGACCCCCTGAATCATGCGTGACTCCTCCCGTTGCTCCGAGGACACATGATATCATCGTTTTACGTCCCAAATGCCAGCAAACTCCTGCAAAACACAGAAAATACGGAAGAGTGAAAGAAAACAAGAAAATACAAGAAAACATGAGAAAACAAATAAAAGACGGCGGTAAATACGGAAAAACACGGAAGAAAACGCGCGTAAATATATGAAATATAAACGCACGTCAAGAATTATGTGTATGAACATGAATGTGTAGGAGCACGTGCATGAGTATTTCTCAAGTGTGAGTGTGCATGTGCCCGTGGGTGTGGAGCTTAAAATGTGTCATAAGTGACCACTTGTGAAATAGGAGATTTCCTACGAGTATGAGAGTTGGTGTACATATAGGCATGACATTTATTTTGGTTTCCACCCTTAGTGGGTTTCTTGCCAAAAGAAGTAGAGTGTGAAGTGGTGATCTTCTTGGTAGGTTCGCTATCAATAGTGTTTTTTGACACCACTAGTGGATGCACCGAAGGATGGCCTCACAAAATCTATAGTTACACCATTATAGGAAGTGCAAGATTTGGATGCATTTGCTTCCACATAACCAAGTCCAACACGATGTGTGGCCGGAAATTGGTTTGTAAGCAATTCATCCAATCGCCCTTTCCCTTTGTTAAATCTCTTAAATTGGGAGGACATGAGCTCATATTTCTCCCTAAGGACAGAAATATTGGTATCCAAAGTGGACGCACGTGTTTTGAGCTCGTGCACTTGGGTCTTAAGAGAATCGTTCTCAATACCTAATTGTGTGTTTTATGAAGCTAGATCAATACTGTTACGATCTAAAGATCGTGATAGTCCGACCTTCCATCGAAACCCGCCAGATACCAGGCTAGATCACCCCTCCTTCACGAAGCATACTTAGACCAGCGGCAGGGTGCTCCTCGCCCCGACTTCGTAGGCCGCTCACTTATTCCCCCAGGTCCGCTAGGCGCCTGGCGACCCTAAAGTCCAACACGACGAGGGGAAAGGCGCACTCTGCCCCGACCGGTCGCCTAGGCCAATGGAAGGCGCATCCTGCCTCGACTGGTGGGAAGGGCACACTCCTCCACTGTCCCTGCCGGTTGCGCGCCCATTCCCCTCCGAGCTCATCGGGCACAGCGAGTATGGCATGCGCCTGACCGCTCGTCATCAATCAGGGGCGACCTAGCGACTCACCTGCAGCCACGCTCCTCAAATGCACTCTGATGACCCTTTGGCAAATCGAACACGACAAATAACCTAGTACAAGGATGCTACCGACACTCCTCGACAACCTGACAAAGTGCCCACTGGCCGCTGCGCCCCCTGACACAGTGCTTTCGGCTCTGACACCCTGACAAAAGCACCCCGGGCCGTTGCGCCGTCTGATAAAAGCGTGGCTGACACGCCAGATCCTGACATCCTCGCCCGAAGCTTTGGCTTACAGGAGGGCCAGCTCAGTACGTCGAGTCAGCACGCCATGTAGGCCTCACATAACTGCCTCCGTCAGGTATAAATATCCCTTCGCCTCCATCGGGGAGGGGGTTGGCAAATTAACTCTGAATCTTATTACTCACACACAAGGGCAAAGGTCTTCCATATCTTTGTCCTTCCTCAACTAATAGCTCATCACGTACGGTCGACTCACTCTTAGTCCGACATGCATGCCTAGCCCCAGCTTTAAGTCATATTACTAACTTAGGCATCAGAGAGGCTAAGGGTTGGACCCCAACCCTGCCTTTCTGACGAGCTGCTCCTTTTGCAGGCCAGCCCGTCGTAACAGGTTGCGCTCAGCTCATGCCTCCGACAGTGCGGTCGTGGAGCAAAGTCCTTGCGGAATCGACTCTGTGGTTGGCCTTTGTAGTGCACCCAGCCTTGCTACTACACTCATTACCTATTAAATAGACTACCCTAATCACCTCCTAATCATAACCACCGTACCCTTGGTTCCCTCTAATACAAATTTATTGTACGCGGGTTTTACCCCGCAACAATTGGCACCGTCTGTGGAAACGAAGGGTCACACCCATGTCAAACTCCATACCCATCAACCGAAACCCTGACCACGACAAAGATCCCATGGACCAAGAATCACATTCTCGCCCAAGGACTACAGCGACCAATCTTCTACCCGAGGCGGTGGTTGAGACCGTCCAGGCCTCGGCAAGTGCTGTGTAGCAGAGCTTCGAGGCCTTCACCAAGATGATGGAAGGCTTCGCGGCAACCTAGACCAAAGCGCCCCCGGTCCCTCGGAGCCACCGAATGTGAGGTGAAATCTCCACCCTCAGTTCGATGAAGAGGTAGGGCCGGGAGGGATCGCCAAGGAGATAGCAGCCCAACAAAGGCTCTTGTACGAGGAAATGGAGACCGCGCGACTGTTTAGGCGCCAGGAGGAAGCGACTGCAGCTCAGGAGATGCCTAGATAAAGCAACCGAGACCGTCGAGCAAGCCTGCCTCGATGAGGAAGCTGCTCGTCGCCAGCTCCGTTTCACCATCGTGGAACGCGAAAGGTTCCAGCGGGAGAACTAGGAGAATCAGGAGATCCCGGAGGTGTCGACTTTGGGCCGACGATACAGGAACGCCCGCAGTCCGCCCTCAGCCGGATCCCCACCACACGGAAGAAGTCCTCCGAGGCAGCCTTTTCCCTATGGGGTATGATGACCATCGACAGCCAAGGTGGGACCGAAGCCAAACCCCGGACAGGCGGGACCGAAGCCGAACCCCAGAAAGGCGGGGGAGCGCATGCCCGACCGTCCTGTTTACCCGGAGGAGGCCACGCTGCTATCGCGACGGATAACTTCGGCCCTGAGACCTGCAAGGTTCAAGGCTCCCCGCCTGGCGACCTACAACGGAAGAGGCGACCCCCTTTCGCATGTGCAGCAGTACCGAGGGACGATGGAGATGCAGGACGTGGACGACGCATTCCTTTGCCGGGGTTTCCAACAGAGTCTGCAGGACTCGGCCCTAAAGTGGTACCACAGCCTGCCTACGAGGTCCATAGAGAACGTTGGCGAGTTATCTCACAAATTCTGCCAGTAATTTTGGGCAGGGCGCACGAGGAAGAAGCACATGGACTACCTTTGCACGATAGTCCAAGAGGAAGGGGAGAGGATTGGGAAGTACCAGTGCCGCTTCCAGGATGAGAAGAGGGGTGTGGTGGCCTGTGACGACGAAGTGCTCATGCTTGCCTTCAAGGCGGGACTGAGGAACCGGTGCCTCCACAAATCCTTGCTCTGAGACCCGCCTACCGACTACGACACGCTAATCGCTCAGGCAAAAAGATACACGCTGAGCGAGGAGGCTCTCAACGCCAAGAAGTAGGTCTCCCGGCGGGGACCTCCCAAGGCGAGCCTCGGTCCTATCCCAGGCCAAGGCAAGAAGACAGGCCCCGAGGCCGCGACCAGCTGACTCAGCCGAGACGCAACCCAGTGGGGCGTCGTCCGTAAGATCGCACAGGCCCAGTACGAGAATTCACCCCTGCCAGAGAACCCGTGCGGGCGATCCCGAGGTTGGAGGGACCCTTGTAGGCCCAGTACACGCAGCTCAATGCCCCAATGATAGAGGTGTTGGCAGCGGCGATAAGGGCCAGGCTGCTATAGAGCTGAAATCAGACCTGACAAGGCAAGATTTCCAGAAGTATTATCGGTACCACCGGAATCACGATCATGATACCGACGATTGCTTCATCCTTAAGAGTGAGATCGAGTAGCTGATCCAAGCGGGTTACCTTGGGGGCTTCGTCAATGCAGGAGGCCGCTCCGAGAAGAAAGACCTCCGCGAGGAGGACGAAGGCCGGACCCACCCCAAAGCAATGAGCGGGAGGAGCTTCGTCCGCCCAGGCCGGTCCTATGCATAGATGTTATTTATGGCGGGCCGTCGTCAGGGGATCATCGTCACCAGGCAAAAAGGCGTACGCGCAGCAGGTGATGGCCGCGGACCTCGGCGACGAAGCGAAGCGGATAAGGGTGGCTCGGCCTCCCATTACCTTTACTGAGGATGACCTGGAGGGGGTCGAGCTGCCGCACGACGATGCCATCATCATCGAGGCACAGATCGGGACAGCCATCATTAGCTGCCTCCTGATCGACACCGGGAGCTCGTGCGACATTCTGTTCATGTCGACGGTTGAGAAGATGGGGCTGAAGCAGGCAGATTTAAGGCCCTGCATCGGGCCCATCATCGGCTTCACCAGACACTCGGTTCCCATTACCAGGGTAATCACCTTGCCAGTGTCGCTCGGGGAGAAGCCGAGGGTCGTCATGTGCATGATGCAATTCGGTGTCGTCGACATTGCATCGGCGTACAACGGGATCATAGGGCGACCCTACATGATGGCCATCGAAGCGCTCCCCAGCCTGCTCCATCAGATGGTCAAATTCTGGACTCCGCGAGGGGTGGGGCTGGTGCAGGGGAGCCAGAAGCTATCTCAGAGCTGCTACGTGGGGTGGACCAAGCATAAGGGTCCGGAGCAGGCCTTATCGGTCGACCTCCTCGATGAAAGAGAGGACTATTGCGACCAGTGACCAACTCCTGCAGAGGAAGTCGAAGAAGTACCCGTGGCCACGGAGGAGGGCAAGACTGTCTCTATTTGCACGAAGCTCCCGGTCTCTCTGAGGGCGGACCTCATCAACCTCCTCAGAGAGAACGTGGACATATTCGCATGGTCGCCCTCAGACATGCCTGGAGTTGATCCCGAGGTGATCTCCCACAAGCTGAATACGGACCCGGAATCTCGTCCGGTCCGGCAAAAAAAGAGGACCGCTGGAGGAGAAAATATGAGTGTAGCCGGCGAAGAGGTGGTTCAGGCCAAATTCATCAGGCTGGTAAGCTATCCGGAGTGGTTCGCCAACGTCGTCTTGGTGAAGAAGGCCAACGGAAAGTGGCTCGCCAACGTCGTCTTGGTGAAGAAGGCCAACGTGAAGTGGCTCATGTACGTCGACTTCATGGATCTCAATGAGGTGTGCCCAAAGGACAGCTTCCCGCTGCCGAGGATCGACCACCTAGTCGACCAGGCATCCAGGTACAAGTTTCTGAGTTTTATGGACGCATTCTCTGGCTATAACCAGATCTCGATGGCGAAAGAGGATGAGGAGAAGACGTCCTTCATCACCGAAAGGGGCACCTTCTATTACATGAAGATGCCCTTCGGACTAAAGAACGCTGGGGCGACCTATCAGTAGATGGTGGACAGGATATTCAGCTCACAGGTCGGGCGGAATCTGGAGGTCTACATCGACAACATGCTGGTTAATAGCAAGAAGGCCATGAACCACCTTGCCGTCCAGAAGGTTCACCAATATGACATGAGACTGAACCCAGTGAAGTGCATCTTTGGCGTACAATCAGAGAAATTCCTTGGCTTCATGATAACCAAGCAAGGAATTGAAGCGAACCCCGAAAAGTATCGGCCCTTGTCAACATGGCGGAGCCTCGGACCATCCAAGACTTGCAGCAGCTGAACGGTAGGATCGCGGCGCTGGGGAGATTCCTATCGAAGTCCGCAGATAGATCGCTCTCATTCTTTAGAGTCCTACATACGGTCCTCGGCGCGGCTAAAATTGATAGAAAAGTGATCCAATAGGATGACGCCTGCACACGAGCGTTCGCAGAGCTGAGGGCTTACCTGTAGAGCCCACCGCTGCTCGCTAAGCCCGAGGAGGGAGAACAGCTGGGATTGTACCTGGCCACCAATGAAGAGGCCGTCAGCTCGGTCTTAATCAAGGAGGAGAAGGGCATGCAGCGGTCGGTCCACTACGCGAGCCGGGTGCTTCGGGAGGCGGAGACTCATTACAGCCCTATTGAGAAGGTCGCCAACTGTCTAGTCACAATGGCAAGGAAGCTCTGACCATACTTCCAGGCCCATCTCATCGCTGTCCACACCAACCTGTCACTCGAGAAGAACCTGAAGAGTTTAGAGCGGTCGGGCAGAATGCTCAATTGGAGAGTCGAGCTCAGCGAGTTCGATATAGTAGACCAAGCCCGGACGGTGATCAAGGGCCAGGCACTTGCAGACTTCATGGTGGAGTGCACTATGGAAGACCCTCCAGAGGAGCTGCCAGGCGCACCACCGATGGCTGCATCCCAACGGACCATGTGAGTAGCTGGACTGTGGATCGTGCACGTCAACGGGTCGGCCACGGGCTCTGGAACGGGGGCTGGCATTGTCATCCAAACTCCCGACAGATGCCTGCTGGAATACGGCCTGCGCTTTAACTTCCCAGCAACCAACAACGTTGCGGGATATGAGGCCGCAGTCAATGGGCTGAAGCTTTGCCAAGCTATGGGGGCGACGAACATGCTGTTGCTTAGTGATTTGCAGCTCGTCGTCCAACAGGTCCAAGGGAGCTTTAAGGCCCGAGAGGAGGTGATGAAGCGCTACCTTAAGCACATCTAGGTCGAGCTTCAAAAATTCAAGAAAGCGGAGGTCCAACACCTACCTCTCTCCAACAACCTCCGGGCCGACGCCCTGTCAAAACTGTAGGATCCTACCAAAACAGAGTTAGGATCGATAATTAAAGTTGAGACTTACGCTTGCGTATGCGGAACGGTAGTCTCGGAACTTTGCCTTCGGATTCGCCACGACGGATCGAGTCTTCTCACGAACGGAGTAAGGCTACTAATCCACAATCTAAATCTCTATTTTAGATTAAGAACTTGGAAATAGGAAGAGAAAGGATTTCTGCAGAGCTTCGCTAGGATGAAGTTGCATGCATGAATTTCATGCAAAAGGTGTAAGAAATGGCTTACCCTTGGGTCTTATTTATAGCCCCCAAGGTAGTTATTTTAGGGTAAGTTGTTCCTTTGGAACAACTTAATTAAGGTGTACCATGATACATGGCACATTATAAGCTTAAGTTGTACCATATGCATGGTACAACATAAGCTTAAGATATTCCCCCTTTATTAGCCATATGTCGCATGCACTTATGCATATGTAATGCGACTTTCCCACTCATCCAGAGATCCTCTCCGCATGGGAACAGTTTCCCTTTATACACGACTTCGTGTACGCGACGTTCGAGGTCCGTATTCCCTCGTACATCCCCCACAAGGGTGTACAAACGTCTTCCATATCCAACATCTCCCACTCACACTTGAGGGGATTGTAAGAGAACGTCTTTCCCTTAGTTCTTTCATCTATCATACCGAGAAATAGACCGTGCGACCGTCATGCGCGTAGAGTCTGTTGTTGTGCACTTGTTAGAGATACACAACGACCTCGAAGGTGCAAAGTTGAGTAGTTCAACGCATGCTTTACCCTAGATTATTTCTTCACATTTCTTGTACTTTATATTCAACAATTGAATCCCATCTGGATTACAATTGGCTGGCCAGCTTTGAATCATTAAAGTCCAAATGCGAATATGAAATCAATCTTCCTCTTCTTGCGAACCTTCTGATCTTGACTTGATTCGCTTTTCTAACGTGCCCCGCCGAGCCGAATTATCATAGCCCATTAGTAACACGCTAAGATAGCGATCATCTCGTCAAATCTAAAGGAACCAATTGGAGTCCTTGAGGGTAAGAGTTAAGACCCGTATGGCCTTTGAGTCTCACATAATAGCAAACACTATTGCTACTAACTCAGTGGTCGAAATGCATACGTGGTATGAACACGTACTACAACATCACTCCTTTCCCAGGGAGAGTATGTCTTAATGATGTTGTACGGATGAAAGATCAGACACCACAGTGCCTATCTTTTTGAGTCCCCTTACTACTCGTGAAATATTCACGGACTCTCATCCTGCATAAGACAGATAGGATTTAAAAAATCCAATGAGATCTTTATATCCTTGTGATACAGATCTCAGATCTTTTGTAAGCATCCGTATGATGCAGATCTTTTATTCGACTATCTTGTTTAAGTCACGACTCTAAATCATTTGTCTAATGATTTTGACTTTAAACTAGTCTCATCTCTATCTTATCCATCTGATAAGATAAGGCGGTTGCTCATGTGAGAGAGCCAACCTTAATCTGTCCGACATACACACAATAAAATAGCTGAGACTCAAACACAAATGTTTAAAATTATTTGTAAGAAACTTGTATGCAATATATAAAAGAACTTCTTTCTTTTATTAAACTTTGATCTTCTATAGACATGGGAAATATTACAAGATACAGCTCAGCACCTACGCATTCCCATAGATGATAAGTGTTTGTAGAAAACATCTCTGGGGATCGCCTTGGTAAGGGGATCCGCTATCATCTCATGCGTGGATATGTATCATATGTCTACTTCCTTCCGTTTGTCATAGTCCTTCGCAAACTTGAATCGAATGTCAATGTGTTTGGTCTTACAATGAAATTTAGGATCTTTGACGTAGGCAATCGAAGCTTGACTATCACTGTATATAGGAACAGTGCTTGTGTCAGTGGCATTCGTCAGCCTGTCTAAGAATTTCCTAAGCCAAACAGCTTCTTGGACCGCCATGCTGAATGCTACGAATTCGGCTTCCATGGTTGATAGAGCGATGCAGGTTTGTTTCTTGCTGCTCCAGGATATTGCACCATTCCCGAGCAAGAAAACAAAGCCTGAGGTAGATCTTCGCTCGTCGAGATCACCTGCCCAATCAGCATCGGTATAGCCTTCGAGTCTCAAGGTATTGCCTTGATAGCATAACGCATAGTCCGCAGTCCCTTTGAGGTACCTTAATATCCTCTTCACCGCTTTCCAGTGTGCTTGTCCTGGGTTGGATTGGTAACGGCTTACCATACCAACACCATAGCAAATGTCCGGTCTGGTACACATCATAGCATACATCAGACTCCCGACAGCACTGGAGTATGGAACCTTTTCCATAGCTTTCTTTTCTTTTGGATCTTTGGGACACATTGCCAAACATAGACCCTCGCCTTTGCTTATTGGAGTATCAATTGGCTTGCAGTCCTGCATATTAAATCGTTCTAAAACTTTCTTTATATATGTCTCTTGAGAGAGAGAAAGAAGTTTCTTGGAACGGTTCCTTGAGATCTTAACCCCAAGGATATATGCAGCTTCACCCATGTCTTTCATCTCAAAGACGGATGAAAGCCAAGCTTTGATATCCAATATAAGACGCTTATCATTTCCGGCTATAAGTATGTCATCTACATAAAGAGACATAATTACATACTTGTTTTTAATCCTCTTAATATATACGCAGTTGTCTTCGTCGAGCATGGAGAAACCATACGACAAAACGACTTCTTGAAAGCGCATATACCACTGCCTTGAGGATTGTTTAAGACCATATATGGATTTACGAAGTTTACAAACCTTATGTTTGTTTTCTTCTTGTACAAACCCGTTTGGTTGTTCCATGTAGATCTCCTCATCTAGTTCTCCGTTAAGAAAAGCAGTCTTTACATCCATCTGATGTAATTCGAGGTCCAAACAAGCCACCATTGCCAGAATTAAGCGAATGGAGGTAAAACGCACGACAGGAGAGAAAGTCTCTTCATAGTCTATTCCTTCCTGTTGCGTGAAACCTTTCGCAACAAGGCGAGCTTTATATTTCTCGATGGAGCCATCAGCCTTATGCTTGATTTTGAGAACCCACTTGTTCCCAATGGCTCTACGTCCCTTAGGTAAATCAACCAAGTCCCAGACTTGGTTTGTTTTCATGGATTGAAGTTCTTCTTCCATTACCGCTATCCATTTATCTTTAGCAGGGCATGTGACGGCATGTTTAAAATTTGCAGGTTCGTCATCATCTTGTAGTAATGTCATGAATGTTTGAGGAAATTCATCCTCAAATCTTAGAGGTGTTAGCCTCGTTCGATTACTACGTCTTGTTTGAGTTTGATCACTCCCACTTGGAATGACATCACTCCCACTTGGAATAATATCACTCCCACTTGGAATAGGATTGGTATCGTTCGTATCAACTATTGGTGAAGTTTGAAACGTATTTTCTTCTTCACCAAGAATTCTCCCACTCGAACGTTCCGATCCTTCTTGATCCCAAGTCTCAAACAAGGATAAGTCTTGACTTATCTCACCCTGTCTTGGAAACTCGTTTTCCAAGAAGACAACATCCCTCGATTCGAATTCTATTAGACCTCCATTGTCCTCTTGACCGACGAAAGCATATCCTTTGGAGTTTTCAGCGTATCGGATGAAGATACACTTCCTCCCACGTGGCCCAAGTTTGCCATATTTGTGAGAGGATAAATGTGCGTAAGATGCACAACCCCAAGGTTTTAGAATGCTTAAGTCTGGAGTTCTATTGTTCCACAACTCATAAGGAGTAGAACTTACCGACTTCGAGGGTACACGGTTTAAGATGAATGCTGCCGTTAATAATGCGTCACCCCAAAAGGTGATAGGCAAATTTGCCTGAGACATCATTGAACGGACCATTTCCATCAATGTCCTATTTCTTCTTTCCGCAACACCGTTTTGTTGTGGAGTATAAGGCATAGTTATTTGATGAACTATGCCTTTTTCATCACAGAGTTCCTTAAAACTCGTTGATTGATATTCCCCACCCCGATCGGTTCGCAAGACCTTTATCTTGCGATCTAGTTGATTTTCCACTAAACTCATATAGTTTTTGAAGCAAGTTAAAGCTTCATGTTTGTGGGAAATCAAATAAATATGACCGAAACGGGTGAAATCATCAATGAAAGTGATGAAATAGGACTTCCCGCGTCTTGTCTTAACATTCATTGGACCGCAAATGTCCGAATGGATAAGCTGTAATGGAACTTCGGCCCTTGTGCCAGTTCCAAACGGCTTGCGACAAGTTTTCCCTACAAGACAATGTTCGCAAGTTGACATTTCAACTTTTGAAACATTAGATAGCAAGCCACTTTTGGCAAGTCTATCCATTCTAGTTGGTCCAATATGACCAAGTCTTGCATGCCAACAAATGATCTCAGATTCAGAGTTAGAAGCATTTGTTAAATGAAAACTTTCATTAATGGAAGAAGAATCATCATACATTGTATTTAAAACAATTAATCCATTACAAACATTACCAGAACCAATCAAAGAATTATTACAAACAAGGTCAACATATTGTTTATAGAACCTCCACTCATAATCTAAAGACATTAACATGACCACGGAAACGATATTCCTTCTAATATCTGGAGCAAAGAGGACGTCGTGCAATAATAATGTCCGGCCGTTGTCGAGAACTAGCTTGCATGTTCCGACGCCTTTGACTTCAACACGAGTGTTGTTGCCGACGTATATCCACTTTGTTCCTTGAGTTATCCTTCGATACTCTACGAAGAACCTTCTGTCCTTCGCAACGTGGTCTGTGGCCCCTGAATCAATCAACCAAAAATAGTTAGATTCAGCAAGAAACATGGAACTAGAAACACATATGTAACTAGCCCTACAAGTTACCTTATCACTTCCATCCGTACATGTACGGGCGAAGTGACCGTACTTGTTGCACTTAAAGCACTTGATCTTCTTCAAGTTTTTCTTCTTTGAGTGCACATTCTTTTGCCACTTTTTGTTCTTAGTCTTCTTTGAGGTTTCCGGTTCTTGCTTTCGTTCGTTCACAAACCTTAAGCGTTTATTCTTTCGCTTATTTCCCCCATGTGAGGAACTAGCGGCCACGTGCACTTCTGCACTTGGTTTTGCGGCTTGAATCCGCTCTTCCTCGAGTTCGAGGTGTTTCGATACATCGCTTAAAGTTTTAATGCACTCATTATGAGTGAGATGCATTTTCATGTTATCCCAGCTATCTGGGAGTGAACGAATGACTGCTTGGATCTGCTGTTCGTCAGACAGCGTAACACCTGCATCCTTTAATTCAGATATAAGATTCGCCATGTGGCGGAGATGCTTCTTCATAGAATGATCTCGCCGCATCTTGTACGAATCAAATTGAATATTCAAGGAGCGGAGTTTGGTAACCGAAGTTCCACCAAACTTTACTTCTAGCTCAGACCATATGTCTTTGGCTAGATCGAATTCCCGAAATAGACGCATTATGTCATTGTCCATCGCGGACAGTAACGTAATACGTGCTATTTTGTTCTTTCGAGTCCAAGTATCATAAGCTTCCCGGTCCCTCTTGTGTTGGGCCGTATTGCCCAACTCAGGTTCTACCATTATGTTTTGGAGTGTTTCGAGCACATCTTGCTCCTCCAAAACATATTGGATCTTTATTGACCAAAGTTTATAATTGTCGCCGTTGAGCTTTTCACCTTTGTTAAGCTCTGCGACAATGTTCTTAGAAGCGGTAGACATATTCGATTCAAAAAACTGCAAAGAGAATGAAAAACACGATCAAAATTCTATGCATAAAGTTTCGATTCTTTAAACACTTGATAAGTTCCTTGGATGCGTTGAAATGTTACTCTAGAATCGAGAAGTTCACTACGTTCCCAACTACCATCTAGAAGTAACTTTCAAAGTATCCATCTTACTTATCTTAAGTAAAAAGAAATCAGAAATAATACCCGTATGGTATTAGCAGCGGAAAATTACTTTGAAAAACTTATCTTTCAAAATAGAATGGGTGAGAATTAGCGCAAAGAATTTTAACGCAACAATTGCCAAGCCACGAGACCTGTTCTACACACCCATGGGTTAGATAACCATGGCCGGATCGTGGTAGGACTTGGAATTCTAAATTGCGTTATCCCGATTTAAGGACGGGACATAACCTATTTGAAAAACATCTTTTTCCAAAAATTTGAAAGCACGTTGGCTAGTCTCCGTAGAGTAGAGCACAACGTCACAAGTACATTGGCTAATCTCCGTAGAGTAGAGCACAATGACATGGCTAATCTCTCATGAAGTAGAGCACTATGGCTAATCTTCAAGGAGTAGAGCCCAATGAAAAACTTCATTAAAAAAACGTTAGTTCCGTATGAACTAGTTGGCACTGTGGTTAGCCCCGTATGGGCTAATCGGCACATTCGAGTTTGTCCAATGCCTTTTGTCACCCCGTATGGGTCAGTTGGCAAGTTTGCAGTCGACCTAGACCTTCTGCCAGATTGGTCGACCAAAAACACAAAATTGGTCGACCAATTTTCGAAAGCAACTTCTTCCTGGCCAGGGCCTCTGCCCTGGCCGGCCAGGGGCCCTGGCCCCCTCGGCCAGGGCCGGCCAGGCCCTGGCCTCTGCCAGGGCCGGCCGGCCAGGCCACTGGCCGGGGCCAGGGCTCCTGCCCTGGCCTCAGCCAGGCCCTGGCCTGAGGCCAGGGCGCTGCCCTGGCCTCTGCCAGGGCGGCCAGGCCCCTGGCCTCTGCCAGGGCAGCCTGGCCGCTGGCCGGGGCCAGGGCTCCTGCCCTGGCCTCGGCCAGGCCCTGGCCTGAGGCCAGGGCGCCGGCCCTGGCCTCTGCCAGGGCCGGCCTGGCCGGCAGGCCTTGGCCAAGGCCGGCCACTGCCGGCCTGGCCTTGGCCGGCCACTGCCGGCCTGGCCTTGGCCGGCCACTGCCGGCCTGGCCTTGGCCGGCCATGGCTTGGCCATGTCCGGTCATGGTCAAGGCCATTCGGCGTTGGCCGGCCATGGCCCCTTTGGCCATGGCCGGCCACCCCCTTTGAATGGGGTTGCCGCACTTATTCCTCCCCCTTGATGGGGTGGTCGCCGGTGGTTATTGGCCGTAGCCAACCCCCTCCGCTTGAGGAGAGGGGGTGCATGGCCTTCATAGCCCATTTGGCCATGGTGCACATGCACCAAATTTCCTCTTACCCGATGGAAGTAACTACCATCATCTTCCTCGATGAAGCACCCGTTCGTCGATGAAGCACCCGTTCGTCGAGAAATTAGTTATTTCCTAATGGCCGTGTGCCAAAAATGAAAAATAACACACTATGTGAACGGTCGGTTCTTCCCGTCACGGAGAGTTCCTACCATATCCGTAATGATAGGAGACCCTAACGTGAAAAGAACAACCGCTGCGTTCTCTCCGTCACGAAGCGTTCCTACTATATCCGTAATAGTAGGAGACCCATTCGTGAAAAAGACAACGACTCGTTCATAGTTTCGACAGGGCGGTGGTTTGACCGGGGCAAACCCATATGGCTCTGATACCAATGTAGGATCCTACCAAAATAGAGTTAGGATCGATAATTAAAGTTGAGACTTACGCTTGCGTATGCGGAACGGTAGTCTCGGAACTTTGCCTTCGAATTCGCCACGACGGATCGAGTCTTCTCACGAACGGAGTAAGGCTACTAATCCACAATCTAAATCTCTATTTTAGATTAAGAACTTGGAAATAGGAAGAGAAAGGATTTCTGCAGAGCTTTGCTAGGATGAAGTTGCATGCATGAATTTCATGCAAAAGGTGTAAGAAATGGCTTACCCTTCAGTCTTATTTATAGCCCCCAAGGTAGTTATTTTAGGGTAAGTTGTTCCTTTGGAACAACTTAATTAAGGTGTACCATGATACATGGCACATTATAAGCTTAAGTTGTACCATATGCATGGTACAACATAAGCTTAAGATATTCCCCCTTTATTAGCCATATGTCGCATGCACTTATGCATATGTAATGCGACTTTCCCACTCATCCAGAGATCCTCTCCGCATGGGAACAGTTTCCCTTTATACACGACTTCGTGTACGCGACGTTCGAGGTCCGTATTCCCTCGTACATCCCCCACAAGGGTGTACAAACGTCTTCCATATCCAACAAAAACTGGCCTCCTCCTCCCCGGCCGAAATTGGGAAGGCCATTTACGTCAAGAATCTGCTGACGTCGACCATTGAAGAAGAGGAATTGATGTATGTTGGCCAGACAACGACGTGGATGAGCCCAATAATGAGGTACTTGGAGACGGGGGCCCTGCCCGAGGAGCATCTGCAGGCCAAGAAGATCGAGAGGCGGGCCTTATCGTTCGTTCTATTCGACAGAGTGTTATACCACCAGTGCCGCGCAAGCTTCGAAGTCCTGCCTTACCTGAAGTGTCTGGGGCCAGAGCAAGCCAAACAGGTCATCCGTGAGGTGCATGAGGGCTTCTGTAGAAACCACCACGGCGGGCACACTATCGCCCACAAGATAGTGCGCCAGGGGTATTACTGGCCAACCATGATCCACGATGCGGCCCAGTACATCAAGAAGTGTGAGGCGTGCCAGAAGTTCGGCAGGCACACGGCGGCACCTCCGGCCAACCTGGTGCCTATCCTAAGCCAGATCCCATTCGCCAATTGGGGGTTCGACATCCTCGGACCTTTCTCGAAGGCCTCCGGGGGGTAGGAAATACCTAGTCGTCGCCGTTGATTACTTCACCAAATGGGTCGAGGCTGAACCGTTGGCACACATCGCATGGACGGACATGAAGAGCTTCATTTGGAAGCCCGTGATCTGCCGCTTTGGGGTACCCCGTGCCATAGTGACGGAAAATGGAAGGCAGTTCGACTGCGAGGGCTTCCGAGACTTTTGCTCAGGCTGGGGGATCAAGCTTCATTTCGCATCTATTGCCCACCCTCAGTGCAATGGAATGGTAGAGGCAGCGAACAAATGCATATTAGGCCCCCTGAAGAAGAAAGTCGATGACGCTCTTGGAACTTGGGTTGACGAACTACCGGGCATTCTCTGGTCATATCGCACAACCCACAAAGCTTCGACCAGAGAAAGCTCGTTCATGCTGGCATTTGGGTTAGAAGCGGTCGTCCCCGAGGAAGTTGGAGAGGAAACTCTTCGGCTTCGATACTTCGACGAAGATATCAAGGGGAGGGCCTCGGTCTCGGTCTCAGCCTCGAGCTCGTTGATGAAGTAAGAGACCGAGCCCTGACGAACCTCGTCTGGCACAGCCAAATGATGGCTCGGCACTACAACTCCCGAGTAAAGAAACAGAGCTTCAGGGTCGGTGACTTAGTCCTCAGAGATGTTACCTTCAAACCATAGACCGCTCACCGAGGGAAGCTGGCAGTGAAATGGGAGGGGCCCTATGAAATCATCGACATCGTCGGACCGGCCACATATATCTTGGCGAGCATGGATGGAGGCGAGCTAGCTCATCCGTGGAATGCAGAGCACCTACTGAAATACTATCAGTAGTTGTGAGCTTTTAATAAAATACTTTCTTTTCTGCACACTTTCAAATTTTGCCATCTCCACTTGAAAAATTTCAGTTTAACGCACAAGACTCAGGGGCAGGATCCGTCCTCGCCACCCAAACCGGAGAAGGACACGGACCGAGCTGTGCGCTTTCTCCCCCCTCAAGTAAAGACTCCGGGGAAAGCCTAAAAAGCCACCCAACCTGGAGAAAAAGGGCATGGGCCGAGCTACGGCTCCCTCCCCCTACGAAGACTCCGGGGCAGGATCCGTCCTCGCCACCCAAACCGGAGAAGGGCACTGGCCAAGCTACGCGCTCGCTTCCCCCTCAAGTAAAGACTCTGGGTCAAGCCTAAAAAGCTTCGCCACCCAAACTGGAGAAAAAGGGCACGGGCCAAGCGACGGCTCCTACCCCCCTACGAAGACTCTGGGACAGGATCCGCCCTCGCCACCCAAACAGGAGAAGGGCACGGTCCGATCCACGCGCTCGCTCCCCCCTCAAGTAAAGACTCCGGGGCAAGCCTAAAAAGCTTTGCCACCCAAACTGGAGAAAAAGGGCACGTGCCGACCTACGGCTCCCTTCCCCCAATGAAGACTCCGGGGCAGGATCCGTCCTCGCCACCCAAACCGAAGAAGGGCACGGGCCGAGCCACGCGCTTGCTCCCCCCACAAGTAAAGACTCCGGGGCAAGCCTAAAAAGCTTCACCACCCAAACTGGAGAAAAAGGACACAAGCCGAGCTACGGCTCCCTCCCCCCTATGAAGACTCCGGGGCCGGATCCGTCCTCGCCACCCAAACCAGAGAAGGGCACGGGCCGAGCTATGCGCTTGCTCTCCCCCTCAAGTAAAGACTCCAGTGTAAGCCTAAAAAGCTTCGCCACCCAAACTGGAGAAAAGGGGCACTGGCCGAGCTACGGCTCCCTCTCCCTACGAAGACTCTGGGGCAGGATCTGTCCTCGCCATCCAAACCAGAGAAGGGCACGGGCCGAGCTACGTGCTCGCTCCCCCCTCAAGGAAAGACTCTGGGGCAGGCCTAAAAATCCTCGCCACCCAAACTAGAGAAAAAGGACACAGGCCGAGCTACGGCTCCCTCCCCTTACGAAGACTCCGAGGCAGGATCCGTCCTCGCTACCCAAACTAGAGAAGGGCACGGGACGAGCTACGCGCTCGCTCCCCCCTCAAGTAAATACTCCAGGGCAAGCCTAAAAAACTTCGTCTCCCAAACTAGAGAAAAGGACACAGGCCGAGCTACGGCTCCCTCCCCCTACGAAGACTACGGGGCAGGATCCGTTCTCGCCACCCAAACCGGAGAAGGACACGGGCCGAGCTACGCGCTCGCTCTCCCCTCAAGTAAAGACTCCGGGGCAAGCCTAAAAAGCTTCACCACCCAAACTGGAGAAAAAGGGCACGGGCTGAGCTACAGCTCCCTCCCCCTACGAAGACTCCAGGGCAGGATCCGTCCTTGCCACACAAATCAGAGAAGGAAACGGGCCGAGCTACGCGCTCGCTCCCTCCTCAAGTGAAGACTCCGGGGCAAGCCTAAAAAGCTTCGCCACCCAAACTGGAGAAAAATGGCACAGGCCGAGCTGCGACTCCCTGCCCCCTACGAAGACTCCGGGGCAGGATCTGTCCTCGTCACCCAAACCAGAAAAGGGCACGGGTCGAGCTACGCGCTCGCTCCCCCTCAAGTAAAGACTCCGGGGCAAGCCTAAAAAGCTTCGCCGCCCAAACTGGAGAAAAAGGGCATGGGCCAAGCTGCGGATCCCTCCCCCTACGAAGACTCCGATGCAGGATCCGTCCTCGCCACCCAAACTGGAGAAAGGCATGGGCCGAGCTACGCGCTCGCTACCCCCTCAAGTAAAGACTTCAGGGCAAGCCTAAAAAGCTTCGTCGCCCAAACTGCAGAAAAAGGGTGCGGGCCGAGCTACGGCTCACTCCCCCTACGAAGACTCCGGGGCAGAATCCGTCTTCGCCACCCAAACCGGAGAAGGGCATGGGCCGAGCTACACGCTCGCTCCCCTCCTCAAGTAAAGACTCCAGGACAAGCCTAACAAGCTTCGCCACCCAAACTGGAGGAAAAGGGCACGGGCCGAGCTGCGGCTCTCTTCCCCCCTACGAAGACTCCAGGGCAGGATCCGTCATCGCCACCCAAACTGGAGAAGGGCACGGGCCGAGCCACGCGCTCGCTCCCCCCTCAAGTAAAGACTCCGGGGAAAGCCTAGAAAGCTTCGCCACCCAAACTGGAGAAAAAGGACAAGCCCACACTGACCAAGGCAGGCCTGAGGCAGGGCTATAAACTCCGGTCAATATATGGTCCCGATAAAGCGTGCCCCGGACGCGACTGGTCACAACAAAAGGACACTCAGGAAACCCGCCATTAGAGACAGCGTGCCCCCGAGAGACACAGGCATGACGCTTCACGCCTGACACCGCCTGGCAAAAGTAGGTGCGGATGACTTGACCCTGATAGGCCAGCTAATGATGCCAGCTCATCACGTCAGCCTATCAGAAGCTATCAACTCTCGCCATCTATAAATACTCCCATCATTCCCTTGAAGAAAGGAGGAAAGAATGGGAGAACGAGTGAGCCTTAGTCCACCCCCCATGAAGGTTGAAAAGGGGCGAGATACCCCCACAGTCAATCCCTTCTCACCCATCCGGGGTGACAGGGTCGGATTTGCCTTTAGACACCCCCCTTCTCAAAGGCAGTCCATCGTTGGCTCGATCGTGGGAGAGGCCCCGGGTCGACAATGGCCGCACCTCCCTGATAGGCTATTCCTCTTACATACGGATTTTCGATGGGCTATTTCTCTTACACGAGGGACGGCCCGCCTTCCACTCCTCGACTTTCCTTGGACAACTTGTGACAGGGGAACTAGAGGACCTACGGCGGACCGCTCCTCCCTTTCAGCACCCACTCCACAACGACCCCCGTTGGTGGAAAAGGCAAAAGCCATCCGCACGGCGATGGTCGAAATCGTCGGCTAAGGGGGACGGGGCCGCCCTGCCAGATTGCCCCACTGGGCATACCAGCCTCCACCGGCCTGCCCTCCAACAGCCCGTCTTCCACTCCTCGACCTCCCGAGAAGGCCACGCCTCCATTGTCGCCTCGTGCTCCTCCTCTCCCATGGTTTTCCTTCGAGTCGGGAATTCCCTGAAGAGATCAAGCAACCCATCATCGTCGAGGAGGTGAAAGAGGATGCAACGAGACATGGTAAAGAAGGAAGGCTAGTCGGAGACAGGAGTTCGCTCATCCTGATGCAGTTTACAGTAAAGTGGAACTTATTCAACCATCGTTGTCTTTGTCAACATCTTGTAAAAGTTAATGAAAAACCCCTCTCAAGCAAATTGCTAAACTCCATCTAAGCACGAGATAACTTATGAATGATTGCCGTCGAACTCTGGGGCAAGCCCACGAAGCTCCGCCACCTAAACTGGAGAGGGGCACGGGCCGAGCTACGCGCTCGCCCTCAACCCCCAAGTGCGACTTGACACAGCTTACTGTAACCGTACTTTTACTTAAATTAGATAAAGATGACAAACATTCAATTATCGGACGGGAAAAGTTCACATTTTACTCACAAAGCAGAATAAAGCCAGTTACAAATATCAAGGGGCAAACTTACAAACTTACAAAGTTAACCCCCCTAGTTCGCCCTACCCCCTATACACAGTACAAAAAACAAGGGGGCACCACAATCCCCAGAGGGGCGTCTATGAGACATCCTGCCCCTCACCCCCTTGTTCGCCTTCCGGTCCCCCCCCCCCGATGCTTGGTCTTCGGCTCTCGGACCCTCCACGCTGACCTCGGGGGCTTCCTATTCCTCCTCGTCCTCATCCTCTGAGGCCGCCAGCGCCTCAAAATCAACCTCAAGCGGAGGATGGAAAGCTCGGTCCCTTTCTATGATCCTCTGGAGGCATGCCTTCCACCCTTATTCTTGGCCCCTCTCCAATCCTTCCCCTGGCCTATCTAGCGCGCCCCTCTCCAATCCTTCCCCTGGCCTATCTATCGCGCTTTCTTCTTGGCCTGGGCTAGCTGGGGAGCGAGGGTCTGCACCTGGAATTTTCGGAATTCCTCCGTCCTCTTCGACATCTCCTCCTTCACAATATTTGCTTGCCCCTCCAGTTTGTTGGATCTGGATCCTAGCCTAGAGGGGGGTGAATAGGCTTATAAAAATAATTCGTGCAACCCACGAATAAGCACACGCAGTTATAGCAGCAACAGGGTAAATAAAAAGCAGACACAGAGTACACAACAGATTTACCCTGGTTCGGTCGACCCTTCGACCTACTCCAGCCCCTAAAGCAGATACTAGTATTGAATAATGCAATAGGTACAAAACCACAAGTTAGAGCACGCTCAGAGCACCCTCTACGTCTCTACACTCGCCAGGCACTCAGTACCCCATACACAGTGTTTCATCTCACTATCAATCCTAGTAATTCTTTCTACCAGCTAGTCCCAAACTAGATGGGTCCCACTTGTCTAGCCCCAACCAAACAAGTCCCAAAATAGTCACAAAATATAGGTAAAGTTTCCCCTACAGAGAACGTTACACTAATACACGAATAAAAGGAGTAAATGGTTTAGAAATGCTCAGTTCGTGTTCGTGTAGGCGTCTCTGTCAGTCAGCACGTCGTCAGCTCTAATCTGACGCAAACGGTGTCTCGATCCGACTCCTGGATTGCAAATAGCACACTGGTCTGTGCGTTAAGTAATTTCAGTTCAGAACCCAATAATCAGCGGTCTGTGTGCTCAGCAATTCCCTTAACAACTCTTGGCCACGTCAGCAGAATCTTCAATTATTCTGATCTTCTTCACTTTCACGGAGATGCCCCCACGTCAGCACGCGGATGCTTTCTCTTCCGCTCGATTACTTTCGCATGCGTCGATCCTAGCCGTTGGTTTCTTTTTATTCCGCTTAGCAGCCGTTCGTTTGATTTATCGCATGCAGCAACAAAGGCGACGGCAACTACTCCGATGACGTGGGCAGCTCGCTTGGCGTGGGTTGCTCCGAGGAACGGCGGGCGATCTCCGAGCAATGATGGTTGCGTCGACGGCTCTTCGACGAGCGACGATCTTTGACGGCGATAGCGACGGCGGGGGTGTTCAGCAGCGGCGGAGGTGTTCGGCTCTCCTCTTGACGGCGTGCTGCAGCAGTGATCACTTCTCTGACATCGGCAGTGCCTTCGATGATCTTCACGGCAAGGGGATGGGCTCTGCAGCGACCTTCAATAGCGGCGGTGGCGACAACTTCGTTGCGTGGTTTCTTCGACGTCTCCATCTACAGCAGCAGCGGCCTCTCCTCGTTCCATGGCGACGGTGATCTCTTCGGTGTCTTCTTCTTCGTGCAGCAGCGACGATCTCGATCGAGAACTCGACGGTGACTTGTTGTAATCACCGGTAGCTTGGTACACAACGATGACGATACGGCGGTGAGCTCTTCTCCGGTGGTAGCAACGACGATGCTTTACCGCTTCGATGACTGGCTCGTTTCGACAACAAGAAGCACGTTGATGTCTTGAAGATGATGATGATGCTTCGGCAATAGCTTCGAATTCCCCCGGCACGTTATAGATGCTTTTGCGTGGTGATGAGCTCGCAGAGAGATTTTTTGTGTGACTTGTAGAGTTTCCTTTTGGCCTTGGGGAAAGAAAAACGTTGTTGCTTGGAGTTTTTTAGGCTAGAGGATATTTATTGTAGGCTACCGTAAGTTTGTTTGCTTTGGGATTTTTGGTATAAGGCTACTGCAATTTGGAACATAGGTTTTTTTGTTTCCTCCTCTCTTGGTAATTGTCGCACCCTCTTGGAAAAATTTTATAGCCGTCCGTTTTTTGTTCAACCCTAGGAGAGGTCTATATAAAGGACTAGGGTTAAGAACTTAGAAATTAGAAGTTGTTGGCAAGGGATGGGATCAAGAAATTTTGGAATTGATTGGAAATTTGTATTTTACTAGGAATTGGTCTTGGCTAAGGAGATTGTATGGCCATAGGATATATTCTAATAACCAAAAAAGATTTGGCTCCACCTCTCCATATTGGACCAAGTCCACTTTGCTCCATATTGGACCAAGTCCACTTTGCTTTAGCCAAAGCTCTCTATCTCACCCAAATAGCTGAATGAATAACAGTTTCTCAAATAGCGAAAGATGTATCATTTCACCAATCCTGAAACACACTAAGCACACATGTCAGATATAACGACACGTTTGTCATCATCAAACCAAAGATCCTAAATCGTTGCGTCCAACACAGTTTGCCCATCCTGACCCCACCCTGCTCGGCCTCGTTCTCCAGCTCGGTCTGGCGGGCGAGTCCGACCGCGAGCTACTTCTCCAGCTCCGCCACGTGCAGCTGGTACTCTTCGATTGACGTCCGTTGCTCGGCATACGACTTCTTCAGCTTGGCATGCTTAGCCTTCTCTCGATCGAGATCCCCCTTCATCCTCTCTACCACGACCTCAGCCTTGATGAGTGCTGAGGTGCGACATTGCAGGGCGACCATCGAAGCGGTGGCCTGCACACACGAACAAAGGAAAGTTAAGTTTGACAACGGCAGACCCTAAGATACCCACAGAATAGCCCGTTAGCATACCTGCGCAAGATGCCATGTTACGGTGGCTCCTATCCGCTCCGAGCCAACGTGCGACGGGGATTCTCTGTCCCTGGGCAGCTGGCAATTCTCGGTGATCCTCGCCGCCATGCCGGCCTCATCGAAGATCGACTCGCCCTTTCCAACCGGGTAGGTTGCCCCCAAGAGGGCGTCTGCCGAAAGCTTATCGACATCTGCCTTCTTCGACCGAAACGTCGCCAGCGTCTCCTTGTAGCTAGGGTGGGTGGGCCTCTCCAGAGCATACCGAGGGCAGCCATAAGGCCACGGTTCCTCGACGGTCGACCCAACCCCCGAGCTCGACCCTACAGGGCCTCCCTGATGGACCGAGGTTGGATTAGGAGCCGACGATGATGCGGCCCGCCTTCGATGTTCCCCTTCGCTTGGAGACACCCTGCCTTTCGAACGATCGCCCTCCGCCTCCCCCGTCCCGAGGTCAATGGTCTGGGGGACATCGATGTGCCTGACACCCTCGACATCCCTGCCAGCCCCGACCTCAACAACGGTCGGCCTCTCCATCGTCTTCGTCTTCTTTGGCCTGCTAATCTTCTCGGCCTTCTTGGACCCTATCCCCTCCCTGGGCCTCTTCTTATCGCTCTTGACGGACTGCGGAGCGACCTGTTCATAGGCCACCTGCTCTGCGACCATTATCTCGTCGGCCATCCTATCCAGTACCTCGAAGGATAGACTCATTGTCGGATCTGCAAAATAGAAAGAGTTCAAGGTGAGCGAATTAGAAATGAAAGCCACTCTACTAAGGTTACCTTCGGGCCAAATGAATCGAGCTATCATCTTTGGCCTGGCAAGGCTAGCGTACTGCCTGCCCTCCAGGGGTACCGCCTCTAACCGCATCGCCCACTCCGCCTCACCTCGCTTAGGTAGACTCCCTCCCTCGCCTTGGGGTTGAGCACGCACCAGTCCGACTTTATCGCCAGGCCGACGGGTATAGAGACAAACACGTACGATTTCCACCAGCCCTTGATCTTCCCCGGCAGGGCCTGGATGAGGGAGTGAATCTTCCTCGTCGAAAAATAATAGTACGACCTCAACCTCTTGACCGCAAAGAAATGGCAGAACATAGGGAGGGCCGGACTAGCATTGTTTCTCGTGCAGAGAACGAGAAACCTGACTATCGTGCTGACAGAGTTCGGCATCAGCTGGAAGAATGGTAGCCCGAGGAAGTCCAAAATCTCGAGGTACAACGGGTGGAGGGGAATCGCAAGCCCTGATCGAAGCACGCCACATAGATCCCGAGCTCTCCATCCTTCGCAAAGCAGACACGTTCCAATGCGGTCGGTAGGCGGACCACATAAGGCGGCCTGATGTACTTCGAGCACACGGTGGGGACGACGTCTGTACGTGCCTCCGACCTCTAACTCGTTATCTCGGTAGGCACGCCACTGGCTTCGGCCATGGTCACATGGGTCCTTGTAGGTGACCTCACTTTCGACCCTAGGGGCCCCTTCCCCTTCCTTGGGTCCCCGCTTCCTTTCGCAGACCCCTCCCAACACGGCCCTGACCCCCCGACGACACCCCCTATAATCTCCACTGAATCTGCCGTAGAGCTGCCTGTCGACCCTGACGACAAGGTTGAGGATGACGAAACTATCTCGGAGAAAGGAAAAGAAATATACCTATCAACTCCCAGCTACGGTGGTGACGGCGGTGGCTTCGATGGCACAAGCTCCGGCGATGACTTCGATGGCGACGAAGGCGATGGACTCAGACAAAAACGAGAGCTCTGGAAAATTTGGAAGCAAGAAACTATTTCGCAACGCCTTCCATCCCTATTTATAGAAATCGCTCACCAATCTCAGCCGCGTAGACCTTTCCACATGTCGCCCATCCAGAGCACCTGGCGCTTCGCCTAACATCCGCAGTCACATCCCCACGTGTCACTCGAGGAATGGTCGGGACGCTTCGATTCCTGCCCTGCTTTTAATTCGAAATGACGGCTGCAATCCAGCTGTGATTTGACTACTATTCGGGCGGGTTCTTTGAAAAAATTTCTCGCCTTCTCCCAACGCTCAGACTACGCGCCCATAGTCACGACGGTCGAGCTGACAAGACGGACTAAGCTGCTCGACGCGGCTATCGCTGGCGTGCCTAATGGGTCGGACGCAAGGTACAGCGCAGCGAGTCGCGCCGGGGTGAGCCAGCTGCCGTGTTATGTGTTCAGTCGGACTAACATCATCACAACTTTCCCCTCATCCTCGTCCGAACATCCATCTTAGGGGAAAGATTGGGGGCATTCATCGATCATACCTAGGCAAGAACGCCAACATCACAACTGACAAGAAAAATAAGAGGTAAAGAAAACAAAATTATATGTTTATTCAACCTTTCGCTACCAAAGAGCCCATCAAGAATACAACACGACATCGAGCTCGACCATTCGCAGGCCATACAAAATTACAAAACTCCCCCAACAACTAAGACCAACTCAACTATGTCGCCTCACCCTCGATCGCCGCCCCCGGAGCCGACGTCTCTGCCAGCTGAGCCTTCATTTTCTCCATCCCTTGGAGAACACCCGCCTCCCTCGCCTCTTACAGCAACGGGATGAGGTGCTCATCTTGATATCGGTGGACAGCGGCGTCCATCATGCCCTGGTTGACCTTCCCTGTCTCCTCCAGCTGTTTCTTCAGGACAGCCTTCTCCTTCCTCTCTGCCCGGATCGCTTGCTTCAGGCCGGCTATTTTGTTCTGCTGAACATCGATCACCCATTTCTTGCTGGCCGCCTGCTCGGCATACCTCTTCAGGAGGTCATCCTTCTCGCCCCTCTCCAACTGAAGCCGGTGTGCAAGTTCGGCCTGCTCCACCTCGAGCGTGGCCAGCCTCGCATCAAAGTAGTCAGCCCGTGCCTTCTGGACGTCACGGACCATCGTGACCCACCCTAACTCTGCATCCCTCTCTCGCAGCTTCTCCCTTGCCTCGTTGAGATCGGTCCTCACCTGCTCGAGAGCAGCCTTTGTTACGGCCGCCGGGGTGTGGCATTGCAGGGCCACCGAAGCCGCCATCGCCTACAAATGGATCTGACGCAATCAGACATAAGCGAGAAAACTTCGAGGGCGAAGTGAGGAGATTCGACCTATCTGCATAGTGTGCCAGATCACGGAGTCGCACAACCGTTTCGAGCCCACATTCGTCAAGGACTCACGATCCCGCTGCAGCATGCAGTACTCCGCCAGACGGGCCGCCACCCTGGCATCCTCGAATACCGACTCATCCCGGCCTACCCGGTAGGTTGGCCGGTGAAGATCCTAGCTTGGCAGAGCCTCGGCCTCTGCCTTCGTCAATTTGAAGTGGGCAAGCACCCTCTCGCAACTCGCCTTTCTTCCCATCTCCCACATAGGAATCCCGTAGTGCCACTTCTGGACGGGGGGTCCCTTGCGGGGCTTATCCATGGATGGGATCTGCGTAGGAGTCGAGGCGACCACTTCTGGGTGAGACGGTCCCTCCGGCGCATCCCCGATGGCTCGTTGAGGGGGAGCATCCGATTCGGATGCCCGTCGCCTCCTGTTCGCCCCTTCCGCGACAGGGGTCTCGACATTTAGTTTTCCGGCTATCACCTTCGCGGGCCCTTCCTCATCCATCGCCCTCTTGCCTTTGTCCAAAGGGTCGGTCTCCTTTGCCACGGGCACACCGGCCGCCCTCAGCACTTCCTCCCACAAGAGCATCACGTATTCACCTGCGAAGGAAAGAAAGATCAGGGTAAGCCAACATGAGGACTCGCCAGAGTCAAAGTACCTTTGGGCCAGAAATCTTGGGCGAGCCGATCGTCCTGTGTCAAGCTCGCCAATCGACAATCCTCCGTGGGTTGCTCCACCAAAATCTGGGCATTAGCCAGATGTTCGCTCGTCAATACCACCTCCTCACCCACAAGAGGGTTCAAAGCCCCCCAGTTCGACATCAACACCACGTCGGCGGGCATCGTGACAAAGACGAAACTCTCCATCCAACCCTTCGCATTGGCCGGCACCCTGACAATAAGTTTCCATCCCTTCCTCGCATATACACAGTAGTACGTCCCCCACTTCCTCACTCCAAAGAAATGCTGGAACAGCATTAGGGACAGACTCAGCGAGCTGGCAAGGCACAGGACTACAAATCCAACCATCAAACCAAAGGAGCTGGGCACCAGCGCGAAGATCGGCAGCTCCAGAAAGTTTAAAAGATGGAGAAGGTGAGGATTGATCGGGAAGCGGAGCCCTAACTCGAAAGACCCCACGTAGACGCCGACTTCGTTGTCACCGGGCCAACATATCCTCTCCTCGGGTCTGGGGAGTCACGCTTCATAAGGCAGACGAGAGAACCGCATGTGAATCTCTCGAATCTAGTCTGGCCTACACCGGATGGCCGCAATCGACCTCGGCACGTCTGTCCGACACCTCATCTGTCCCTGCTGCCTTTGCATCCACTACCACCTCTCCTCTTCCGCTGACTCTTCCTTTACTACCCCACTACCCCCTCCGAACTCAAACTGAGTACACATCGATCAAAGAATCAAGAAATTACTGAGCAGAGCAGCCGAACTAAGAGGACGATCGAAAGTGGATCTCCGGCAAGGGCAACGACGGCAACGTTGGCGAGTGATAAATGGAAACGGGAAAGCACGAAGGGAAGTTGAAATCGGGAGAAAATTTCCATCGATCCTCTCCTTCCCATACTTATAGCAAGCCGCGAGCCCTCCTGACCGTTGATGCGCCGCCACGCGGTGCCCATCTAAGCCTCGTTGATGCCTCGACTGGCGTGACAATCTCTTCAGCCACGCGTCACAAGTTCAGTGGCAGAGACGATTTTATTTCCCCCCGCCCTTTCAAATCGTAATAATGGCGGGCAGGGCGGGAACTCCGAGACCATCGCCGTCACTTTCCAGCACAAAGCGAGACCCAATCCGCCTTTTTCAGAAGGGAGGGTGGTGCGTCATCCGAGCCGAGCTGGGCTTCTGCCTCGAACTCGAATACCAAGGGCAATTGTTACGACCTAAAGATCGTGATAGTCCGACCTTCCATCGAAACCTGCCGGATACCGGGCTAGATCGGCCCTCCTTCACGAAGCCTACTTAGACCAGCGGCAGGGCGCTCCTCGCCCCGACTTCGTACGCCACTCACTTATTCCCCCAGGTCCGCTAGGCGCCTGGCGACCCTAAAGTCCAACACGACGAGGGGAAAGGCACACTCCGCCTCGACCGGTCGCCTAGGCCAGCGGAAGGGCGCACCCCGCCTCGACTGGTGGGAAGGGAACAATCCTCCACGGTCCCTACCGGTTGCGTGCCCGTTCCCCTCCAAGCTCTCTGGGCACAGCGAGCATGGCGTGCGCCTGACTGCCCGTCATCAATCAGGGGCGACCTAGCGACTCACCTGCGGCCACGCTCCTCAAACGCACTCCGACGACCCTTTGGCATATCGGATGCGACAAACAACCTAGTACAAGGACGCTACCGTCACTCCTGTCGCTCGACAACCTGACAAAGTACCCCCTGGCCGCTGCGCCCCCTGACACAGTGCTTTTGGCTATGACACCCTGACAAAAGCGCCCTGGGCCGTTGCGCCGTCTGACAAAAGCATGGCTGACACGCCAGATCCTAACATCCTCGTCCGAATCTCCCACTGACATGAGGGCCAGCTCAGCACGTCGAGTCAGCACGTCACGTCGGCCTCACATAACCGCCTCTGTCAGGTATATATAACCTCACATAACCGTGCCCTTGGTTCCCTCTAATACAAATTCATTGTACGTGGGTTTTACCCCGCAAAAATACTATCTTTAGAATAATCTTGATCTAGTTGAGATTTGAGGGAATTCGCCTCATTTCTCAAGATGCCATTTTGAGAAACCAAATTAGCTTTCTCAAGTGTACGGTGTCAACAATGGTGTCATTGTTGATGATGCATGCATGGATGATTTGCTAGCATTAGATTTCTTCAAATTAGTATATCTAAGCATAAGAGATTTATACTTAGAAAATAATTCATCATTAGCAATGCAAAGTTCATCCATAGTTACCTCGGGTTCATCATTATCACTATCACTCTCATCGGAGAATGCATCTTCTCGGGCCATGAAGCACATATGTGCACTCTACAGGTGACTGAGTGAAACGTGAGTAAGTTATGAAAACTCAGGAAGTTTTAGAAAGACATGACAGGGGACTGATGTGGTATCTACAGGCGCATGTACCATGGGCAGGCGAATGTGAAACCAACATCAGGATCGACAGACGACTGAAGAGGCATTCACAGGCGCATGTACCATAAGCAGGCGCCTAAGAAACCAACATCAGTCGTCTGATTGAAAGATGACAAGTTATAGATTGTTGAGCAAGAGAGAGACAGGCAACTGACTAACAAGTCACAGGCGCTTGTAACTGGACAGGCGCCTATACTTTGTACAACAGTCGCCTGATGGAAGTTATAGCAGAAAGCCCAAAAACCAAGTGACAAAGAATGTGCAAAACAGACAACTGTAGAACAAATCACAGGCGACTGTTTGGAGACAGGCGACTGTAAAACGTTCAGCATTCACCTGTTGAAAATCCAAAATGCACATGTTAGATAATAATGAATTGGAGACCAAGGAAATGAGTTCTAATGATTTCCTAGGACAGAAATAAAGATGTGTGTGCTCCAACATAATTCTACTTCTAAAGCTACATACTAGAAGAGAATAAAAAGATTACATCTTGTTTGTGTCTCTATTCTTACTATTGAATGAGTTTAAAGTCTTCTAGGAGCTTCAATCATCATCTTCGGTCATCCGATCCACTTTACATGCTTTGATTTATCCTTGAGTGACATCCATTGCTAATTGATCTTCAAGATATGCTTATGCAATGGAATAACTGCAAATAGGGGATTAGTCACAAGTATTTATGTTTGCTCATCATCAAAACCAAGTAGGGAGAAGTCCAATACTCAACATGCATTAATGTGACCGGTGTTGCTCCTTGGGTTCACTTCCAATTGTGCCGGTAATTGATTTTGGGCCCTAGCCAACTGTGCAACAACAACGTTAATATTCTTCTGGCCTACTAACAATTCAATATTGATCTTCTCCTATGTAGCCATAAACTTCTCAACCGTGATCTCATGTGCAGATATTTGTGGCGTATGTTGTTGGTATTGCTGCCGCCAGTTCTGATTGTAACCAGGGGGTCTATAAGACCACGATGCTGCCTCTGCTGGTATTGTTGTTGTTGTGGCCTATGCTGATATTGTTGCTACTGAGGTGGTGGGTGAGCTTATTGTTGCTGGGATAGTTGTTGTTGAGGAGGATTCAAAGCTCCCCTATTATTTGCATAAGAAAATCTGGTGTGAGTCTTCTAGGCTGGATTCACCCAAGCTGAATTGTTTCCACTCCCAGGCTTATAATCTGTAACATATGAACATGCTCCACAGGTTCCTCCCCTGCTTCAGCTCCTGTGTACATGACTTGGCTCTGACATTGCCAGTCACTCATACTTGCACCAGATGATGTATCATGAGCACTAGACGACTCGCTCAGCTTCTTTTCTATCCTCTCTACCAACTTAGTAGAGTATCAAATTTCCTGGTCAATTCTACCACTGCTTTAGCCTCATAAATACTAGCTGGCTTCGATGATGATGATGATGATTGGGCTCTCTCATTGGCCCACTGTTGATTATTAGAAGCCATTTCTTCAAGTAATGGTGTGGCTTCATTAGAAGTCTTTTCCAAGATCACCCCATTAACGGTGGCGTCTATAATCATCTTCTATCTTGTTTCAATCCATTATAGAAGCTATGTATCAACTCCCAATCCTTGATATTGTGGTGGGGGCATTGGTGTTGAAGATCCTTAATCGTTCACACGCTTCATATAAATATTCTTGCGCTCCTTACTTGAATGACATCAAAGAATTCCTCAGTCTGACAGTCTTTAATGGTGGATAAAATTTATTAATGAATGCACCTGCAAGATCATCCCATGTGGTGAAAGAACCGTTTGCCTGTGACCTTAGCCAATATAAGGCTTTATCCTTGAGTGTGAAAGGAAAGAGCTGCAGACAGATGGCATCCTCTGATACGTTGATTACTTGGAAAGTGTCACACTTTGCCAAGAACATCTCAATATGGTAATGGGGATTCTCATATGCGTGCCTATAGAATGGATCTTGTTGCATCAGCACAACTAGTAATTTTTTCAGCTCGAAATTCTTGTCAGCTGGCACTTCATGCATAAGAATAGATGATGTTGCAGAGTTATTTGGAGTAAGCCGATCCAGAATATAAATAACTCTGACATTCCTTGCAGCTTTATTCTCGGCTGCCATCTTGCTATCCTCTAGAATTTGCCTCTTCTCTATTCTTAATTTCCTTTCTGTTCGCTCAATTTCTAGATCAAATGGTATCAAGATGCCAATGGCCCTTGAGCATGTGTTCATGCATAGAGAAAGAGAACCTGCAGAGAATGTTAGCACAATAGAGGAAAAGAAAATATAATCGAGAAAAAAATACAGTTGCCTCCCTGGCAACGACGCCAAAAACTTGATCGTGTCCTGATGTACTTAGAAAACAATGTAGTTTTACCGCAAACGTACGGTTAAGTGGTGAGCAGGTATCAAATCACGGTGAGGCGGTTGGTATTATCTTGGTTGTCAAGATGTGGCAAAGATTGTGAATAATGGTGTAGGAAGTGTGTCAACAATGTGTATTGGTGTCGGTTTTAATTCAATTAATAAAGATGTCTAGGACTAGGAAATCCCCACTATAGATTTTCGATTTTCAATGTGAATTTAAACTCATAATTACTAACTCTTAGTTTAGGTGTCGCACTACACAAGTATAAAATAATTCAAGCTAGAGCCTTGCTCTCGCAGAAGCCTAGTTGAATTATTAACATTAAGATCGATCATATAATTCAGTTCTCTCTCAAGTCCACTATCGTGCAACGTGCGTTCAAATCTAGATTATGATGGTCCGTATTCATTTTACCGTCGTACAGATGAATATAATCATAGAAATATTATAAAGATGCTAGCTTTGGTCACTCTCGTGCACCAAATCCTAGGATATCCAAATTATAGGTCTAAATCAAATATTTAGGGCTTCCTATAGATCAAGATCCTCTCTCGAGCTCTCAAAATCTAAGTAGAAATCCCTAACTATTTGTAATCAATCAACCATAATCTTATCTCAAAACAAGTTTAGCAACAAGATTTCAATCGATTTCACATATCAACCCCTATATCTATATGGTTCATCCCTTTGCCCTAGAGCAAAGAGGCTACGCGCTAATCAACATGATCATCGCAATAAGATTCATGGAAACAATAGTATTCATCATTGCGAAGAGATTTAAACAAGAAATATTCATTAAAGCAGATAGATCAAAAGTTTAGACAAATCGACGTTCTCCAAAGCTTCAAAAATAACCAGAGAAAATTAAGAACTTGGCTTCCCCAATCAATAGGAAAAGTAAAGAGAAATAAAAATCAAGTCTGTTTTCCTTGTCTCTAGCCGTCTCGCCTCTATCCTACGACGGCTATCTTATTTTATATTTATACAAGTCCAAAAACCTAAGAAAAAATCAACCCAAATACCCAAACCCGAGTTATAGCTAACTTTCCAAAATCTGGCCACAATCTCACTTGGTCGAGTGAGATTGCCTACTCGATCGAGTATGGATTCTTGCGACAACTCTCAAAAATCAGTGTTCTGTTTCTTCTCTTCACTCGGTCGAGTGAAAGTGCTACTCGACCAAGTCAATTGCTCTGGCATGGGGTGGATTTGGTCGATAGTCGCAAGATTTGGCCGACTGTCTCACTCGATCGAGTTTTCTCACTTGGTCGAATGACTTTGATACGCTTTGGCTCCTTGTGCTGGGTTGGTGTCACTCCACTCGGTCGAGTGAGCTTCTTCTTCACCTCTTTCTTTCTCCTTCTTCTTTTCTTTCCCTTTCTCCTCTCTTGCTCTTGCTTCTTCTCTTCTAGCACCATAAGCTCCGCATCGTCATGGCCACTGATGCTCCGACATGCATGCATATGCTCATAGCTCCAATTTGCTCCCGATTGCTCCATATTTCCTGAAAATCCAATAAAACATGGAAATAGTGTAATTCATTACGAAATCATCGTTTAAACTTCAAATATGCAATATGTACAACCAATATGACATGAAAATATGCAAACATAAAGTGTAAAATATGAGCATATCAAGACGATATGATCATCAATAGCTAACAAAATATGCTTGAAGATGAGAAAGATGGTGCGAAGAGTAACAAAACTAGGCTTCACCGTGTCGGATCAGTAGGGAAAGAATTCGGGGGAATGACATGGTTCTAGATGCAAACGGACTGCATGTTCCAAGAGTTGCCCTTCTTGGACTCCCTGGGGACTTTCTTGAATCTTGAGAGGGATAGTTGAAGTAGGGTTGAAATGACATTGGCGTTTCATACTAAATTGTAACATGTGACCATAGAAGCCCATAGGAGATTGATTCACCATGGGACCTCAAGGCCCTCTCAATCTCTGACACAACCCAAGCAAGTCTGAGAATCTCAATGTTCAACAAGTAGAAGGATATCAATGTTCAACAGGTAGAAGGAAATCCTCTAGCCTTGTTGCAGCTCTGAGGATATAGCATTACATCATCTCAACTACTTAGTAATATTCAGTGATGTATCATAACATCTTACTACTAATAGACAGTCACATAGAACTACAATCATTATGATGGATTTAGAGTTTAAGGGCTTGTTTCTTTGGGTGAAAGTGGATTGGGATTTACTATTGTGAATAGTAAATCCATGGTGAATTCCTGAGGAGAGAGAAATAGAGTTTTGTGTTTCTTTTGGTGGAAAGTGGGTGGGAAAGTTGTTTTGGGATTTGTTTGTGGGGCCCATAGTAAAGTTTTTTGTTTCTTTGGGTTAAAGTGTGTTTGGGATTGTTGGATGTGGATTGTTGGGATTTGGTTATGGTGTTATGAGGTGAGAATAACCCCATATGGAAATATGAAGTAGAAAAATCATTTAATTAACTAAACTAATAACTATTAGTTAACTAAATATTAAATATTAAGTAAATATCTATTAAATACTCATAATTAAATCACGCGTATCAAAAATCAATATTAAAATACCGAATTTAATAAAAAAAAGAATTAATTAATATCATATCTGGGCTATTAAATATAAACGAAGGCAATACCCACAAAGCAAGCACCCGAACAACTTATCCCTTGCATTTCCAATATTGATAAATTGTAAAAAGTACAACTGATTTGCAGAGACAGCATACAACAGAAATCATAATCCTATTTAACATAACACATGAACCCAGCATATACAGAATACAAATAGTATCCATAATACAGTCTCAGTGTGCATAACAAACATCCAAAAAAATAAAGTGTTACAATGTACCCAACCTAACATCAACCACTCTTGTGTATAATCAACAATAACACAACTAACATCAAACCAGGAGCGTAAACAAAACCAACTTCACGGTGTCCATTCTCACCGTGGTCCGCTCAAATCACCCCACGAGCTGGCCAACCGACCCTCTATCTCTAAAAGCCTCCGATCAGAGAACGATGTGGAATAGGCAGCATTGGTGGGTCCTCTTTCAATCTCATCCAGCAACTGCAGTATCACATAGGTGGACCAGTCCGAGTGTGGTAGATCCTTCCATTCGTAGAAGTTGCATCTATTCACGCGGGATGGACAGCTCCAAAAGCACCTACCGGGATTCTTTCGGGTCCATGATGTCCTCCTGGAAACCCTCAGGCCACAGTAGCAAAACTTGCAGTCATCATCATCAGAAGCCAACTCACCACCTGCAGCAAATCTGGGTCTAGATTGAATAGAAGAGCTGGACCCGGTGCTTATTTGAACCTAGCATGAAACAAAAAATGTTAGAATGAATACTGATTTACAGAGATATAATAATTTGATGACAAATGGTTGAAGAAGCGTACCTACGACCAGTTACAACACCCGCGAAAGATGACATCAGCTGGCTTAAATCATAAGTAAAAGATAAAAGGAAATAACGTAATAAAGAGAACGCAAAAACAATGAACGACACAAAGCTAAAGCATGAATAAAGAAGAGGTGGCATCATCATCAGTATATATATGTTCATCATCATCGGGCTGAAACATATGTGAATGGCTTATAGGGTCAGTTTTTGGGTCATGGCTCAATGTTGTTGTTTGTGTTTATGTTATACATAAGCCCTCAGGTAGAAAGTTAATTTTTCAATAAATCATGGTGGACATAAGCAGTTGCTCCATCACATCTCTCCCCCTCATTGGTAATGAAACCATCATGCCTATAACCACCTATTTTTTCATAACCTCGGGACAAGGGGATCAGCTAATTATCTTCATCATTGGGCTAGGATCAGCCACTGTGCAAAGCCACAACAAAAAATGAAACTGGGTAAAAATCACATATGTTTCTCACTGTTCACAGCAGCATCAATGTGCAATGACCCAAAAAAAATTGAAACTGGGTAAAAATCACATATGTTTCTCAATGTGCACAGCTGCACCAATGTGCAATGACACAACAAAAAATGCAACTGGGTAAAAATCACATATGTTTCTCACTGTTCACAGCAGCACCAATGTGCAATGACCCAAAAAATTAAAACTGGGTAAAAATCACATATGTTTCTCAATGTGCACAGCTGCACCAATGTGCAATGACCCAACAAAAAATGCAACTGGGTAAAAATCACATATGTTTCTCACTGTTCACAGCAGCACCAATGTTCAAAACAAAAAAAAATTGAAACTGGGTAAAAATCACATATGTTTCTCAATGTGCACAGCTGCACCAATGTGCAATGACCCAACAAAAAATGCAACTGGGTAAAAATCACATATGTTTCTCACTGTTCACATCAGCACCAATGTGCAATGACCCAACAAAAAATGAAATAGGGTAAAAATCACATATGTTTCTCAATGTGCACAGCTGCACCAATGTACAATGACCCAACAAAAAATGCAACTGGGTAAAAATCACATAAGTTTCTCACTGTTCACAGCAGCACCAATGTGCAATGACCCAAAAAATTGAAACTGGGTAAAAATCACATATGTTTCTCAATGTGCACAGCTGCACCAATATGCAATGACCCAACAAAAAATGCAACTGGGTAAAAATCACATATGTTTCTCACTGTTCACAGCAGCACCAATGTGCAATGACCCAAAAAAATTGAAACTGGGTAAAAATCACATATGTTTCTCAATGTGCACAGCTGCACCAATGTGCAATGACCCAACAAAAAATGCAACTGGGTAAAAATCACATAAGTTTCTCACTGTTCACAGCAGCACCAATGTGCAATGACCCAAAAAAATTGAAACTGGGTAAAAATCACATATGTTTCTCAATGTGCACAGCTGCACCAATGTGCAATGACCCAACAAAAAATGCAACTGGGTAAAAATCACATATATTTCTCACTATTCACAGCAGCACCAATGTGCAAAGCAACAAAAAAAATTAAAACTGGGTAAAAATCACATATGTTTCTCAATGTGCACAGCTGCACCAATGTGCAATGACCCAACAAAAAATGCAACTGGGTAAAAATCACATAAGTTTCTCACTGTTCACAGCAGCACCAATGTGCAATGACCCAACAAAAAATGAAACTGGGTAAAAATCACATATGTTTCTCAATGTGCACAGCTGCACCAATGTGCAATGACCCAACAAAAAATGCAACTGGGTAAAAATCACATAAGTTTCTCACTGTTCACAACATCACCAATGTGCAATGACCCAAAAAAAATTGAAACTGGGTAAAAATCACATATGTTTCTCAATGTGCACAGCTGCACCAATGTGCAATGACCCAACAAAAAATGCAACTGGGTAAAAATCACATATGTTTCTCACTGTTCACAGCAGCACCAATGTGCAAAGCAACAAAAAAATTGAAACTGGGTAAAAATCACATATGTTTCTCAATGTGCACAGCTGCACCAATGTGCAATGACCCAACAAAAAATGCAACTGGGTAAAAATCACATAAGTTTCTCACTGTTCACAGCAGCACCAATGTGCAATGACCCAACAAAAAATGAAACTGGGTAAAAATTACATATGTTTCTCAATGTGCACAGCTGCACCAATGTGCAATGACCCAACAAAAAATGCAACTGGGTAAAAATCACATAAGTTTCTCACTGTTCACAGCAGCACCAATGTGCAATGACCCAAAAAAATTGAAACTAGGTAAAAATCACATATGTTTCTCAATGTGCACAGCTGCACCAATGTGCAATGACCCAACAAAAAATGCAACTGGGTAAAAATCACATATGTTTCTCACTGTTCACTGCAGCACCAATGTGCAATGACCAAACAAAAAATGCAACTGGGTAAAAATCACATATGTTTCTAAGCCCTCAGGTTAACATGTTTTAAAGCATTCATTATGTATTAGGCGGTTGCTCATTATGAATGAACCTTCACACCTCATACAACTTTTTCTTCATAACCGAGGGACAAAGTGATCAATATATGTTCTTCATCACAGGGCTGAAACATATGTGATTTTTTTTCCAGTTTCATTTTTTGGGGGCATTGCACATTGGTGCTGATGTGGACATTGAGAAACATATGTGAGTTATAAGCCCTCAAGAAGAAAGTTAAGTTATCAATAAATCATGGTGGTCATAAGCAGTTGCTCCATCACATATCACACACGCAGAGATAGTGGAACCATCAAGCCTATATCCACCTATTTTTTCCATATCCAAGGGACAAAGGGATCATGTAACTATCGTCATCATTGGGCTATAGGGAAACATCTACAAGGAGCCATAAACCAAAACTGAAAATAGGAGCCATCCACTTATGTTTCATATTATCACACCCTGCAACAAGGAGACATGCCCCAAAACCTGCACCAAGAGGCCATGCCCATATGTATCACATAACCACAAAAATCATCATGGAGAAAATATACCAAAATCTGAACCAAGCATCCAAATAATCAAAAGTGAGACATGCACCAAAAAATTGAACCAAATAGAAATGCAAATATGTTTCATATTATGACACCCATCATAAAGGAGACATGCCCCAAACCCTGCACCCAGTAGCCTTCCCCACATGTATCACATTAACACACAAAAATCATCTAGGAGACATGCCACAAAAAATGCAGCAATGAGACATGCCAATATGTTTCAGACTTACCCATACAACACATCCCCAACCCCAACGACCACTAATCCCCACATAACCAAAATACCTTATGGCCCACCTATACTCATATCTTTCCGACGCCATCTCCGCTTCCATAACCAGCGTCCCGCAAGTCCCTTTCCATTTCAGCCACTAAATCTTCAAGGATTAGCTTTCGACTCGTATGTGGCACAGCCAAAAATTGACGCCCCGCCAGCTCATTCATGCTAAGATCTTTAAACAATTTCAACAGGAGGTGGTGAGGGTACTCCGTAAACTCGTACACACTCTGTGCAAGAGTTTCAGTCCAGTGGGGCTGGGAGTGTGCACTCCGTATAGCCTCAGTGACCTCTTTCACCTTTCAGGCAATATCCCGCATTACATCAGGGTCTTCCCTCACAGCGCGTCGCCGCTGTTTCTTCTTCCCCAGCGATGGTGGGGTAGCATTTCTTGTCCCCCCATGTGGACACTCTCCTGTCGACGCCTGTGTGGGTATGTCCTCAGGGACATGGTGGGGTAGAGTACGAATATGTGTAGGATCAGGCGTGATGGGCTCACCTTCCCCTCCAGAAAATGGGCCTCCAAAGCTATCGTACAAGGAACATGACATATCCCCCCGTGCAGCGTCATCCCTAATGATAACAACCAGATCATCAAGCCATGGTATTGGATGGTTCACATATGCACGCTTCCGAGGGTTTGCCTGAATGATCAGCAAAGCATATATGAATATACCATTCATATCTATAATTTATGTACTAGCACCTAGCCTATGTAGAAGATAGAAGTATTTACCGCCGCCCACGTGTCATAAGTTTCCGGATCCAGCTCAATCATCTTCTTCTCAACATCCCAGTCCGCCCCGCTCAGTTCCATGCACTCGTAAACATCCTTGAGACATGTCTTCAAAGCTTTCATGTGGTTTTTTACATTATCACTTGTGAACGATGTCCCATGAGATTTATTTATTTCCGCTTCCGCGACATTGAAGGCGGACCCTTTAAAGGTCTTATCGACCTTAAGGCCCTGCCATGCAAGTTCTGCTAGCAATGGAATAAGGGTGGCATCGTGCTCGGGCTTCCATAGTTTGTTATGTTGTGAAGAAGAGGAAGGTTGCTTCAGCTTTTTGCTTGGACTTGATACAGACCCCTCGGCATCCTCACTACGCCGGCTCGACTTCCTCGAGGAGTCACTGCTGGGAGTTCTTTCATTACCACTTGGTGGCGTTGGCATCGCGAATGCACCATGAGAGGAGGGGGGTCTGAAATTGGGTATGTCTCCCCCTTGTAGCATATGCATATACCCATGGCCACTATGTGAGGGCATAGACATGGGCATTTGCATTGGAGGAGACATGGGCATTTGCATTGGCAAGTTGAAATTTCCATAAGGATGATATGGCATTCCATGCCCACCAGATTGGAATCCAAGCATTTGGTAGGGGTTAGGTGGAACCCGCATGGGAATTGGACGGTTGAGAAGGGGATCCACCCTCCTTTCGGCATCTCCACGTTGTGTCCCATATAGATTTTCATATAATTGATGCATTGGATCACTCCCATCCGGGGATGGCTCGCCCCCATGCCCTGATTTTTTAGATCCTTCCATCCCTACAACATCAATATTATGATAATTAAAACGAATAATTTTACAGTAAACATCATTGACATGCTAACGAATGGTGAACAAAATACAAAAATGTAAATGATTAAAATGATCAGCCAAAGCATGAAAATATTGTCATTCGGAACACACCAAATGTAATTCAATAAGAAAGAAACATTGGTAAATTGTTCAGACTAGGTACGCTAATAGTACTACCCCCTCATAGGCCATGCTCTACTGTGTTCCCGTTATTATTTATGTTACAGTAGTCCACCCACGTATCCCAAGCTATCTGCTCCTTGCGCATTTTCCAACGATCCCGTTGTTCGGTTTGTTCACAAACGGTCCCCTGTTGGGATAGATCAATAACATCGTCATCCCTCTCATCGATACCCTCTACGTCATCCTCAACCCCATCACTTTCTTCTGTAAGGTGGGGGTCATGAGGATCTGCAATTTGGATGTAGTTATGCAAAACAGTGCACGATAGTACGGTAGCGACCTGGCTCTTGAATGGGTGGTGAGGTTTGGATGTCAATATTTTAAACTTGTTCTTTAGGATACCAAATGTGGACTCGATTTTTGATCTTAATGTAGAATGGCGTAGGTTGAATAGCTCTCGTCGATTTCGAGGAACCCGATCCGCATGGTCCTTCAAATGGTACCTAACTCCCCTGTATGGAGATATGAATCCTGGCATTGTAGTATATCTAGCATCACAAAGGTAATATTTACCTACAGTCAAACAAATAAACCAATTTTATGTTCAGACGCTTTTCAAAGATAGGTAATAAAAATTTATATGTAAATTTTTCCATATTACCTTCATATACTCGCAGCCCTAGTGGGGGGGTAAAGACAATGCATTTGTCAGGACCGTAAAATCATTTGCGGATCCTTCCCACCCGGCCAGTACGTATGTGAATCTTTTGTTTGGGGTAACAGCTGCAAGCACATTTTGCGTCACCCCCTTTCGCCCTCTAAAGCGGGGTACGAGCCTTGCTGGTAGCGTGGCATCTGTGTGCGTCCCATCAATAAGCCCGATGCAGTCCTACATCATATTAACAGTGAACAATGTGCAATCCCAAAACCGACCCTTATTATACTGCCACATATACATATACTCACACGTACCTTAAAATATGGGAACCAATTTGGATTATTGAGTATCTCTGACGGCGTCTCATTCGGAGCTTGCTTCACGAACATATCCCGAAGTGCACACAGTCCCGCCATCACTTTGTTAAAATAACGGCTAACTGTCCCCCCCCCCCCCCCCGCCTCTTATGAAATCGACTTGCATGACTCTATTCTTTGACTTGTGTCCTACCATATGCAGGAACATGGCCACCTGCTCCTCTACAGATACATGAATAGTGTACTTGAGAAGATCACGTTGGCGCATTAATGCTGCAAGATTCATGTCTGCGCATTCGTAGGTAGTGTAAACAGCTACTTTCAGACCCCCCACAGAATTCTTCGCATGTGGGATTTTCTATGCAGATCCCGCATAGCTGATGGCTCTCTTGGTATATGGTCGGGCCTACCGGAATTGTGCAGTTGTAAGGCTAGTATGACAAACGTTATTGCAGCTGCGACGAAGGTACATAACTCACATCCCAAATGGTCACCTTGTGTATCCATGTCACCTTTAATTGAATAACACATGTATGTATTGTTAATTATATACATAACATACTACATATGAATAACACCTTTAAGATAAAATTGTGCAACTCCAAATCACTGGCCCTCAGATAAAATGTGTAATCATAGTCACACACGTGGTTGTGTTGCCGTTGCTCCTGCCTTTTAACCCCATTTGTGCAACAAGGAGACATGCCCAAAAAAACCCAAAACATCAACAAGGAGACATGCCAAAAAACCTTAGACAAACTCCCAAAGAATACCACCAAAAAAACACATAATTCACCAAGTAGAGAAACCATAGAAAACCATGAAACTATTATACATGAGCATCCCATTCCTTAACATCAACAAGTAGATAGGTGGCATGGCACATATATTTAGTAAATGCTCCAAACATAACAACAACATAAACCCAAAATCTAGCAAGGAGACTTGCAAAGAAAATTTGTGACAAAGACCCAAATATTACCACAAAAAACACATAATTCAACAATGAGCCAATCCCAAAAAATTCTGAAACAATTATCCATGACCTTCCCATCACATCCCATAACTGCAACAAGTAGCCAGTAGCCATGGCCCAAATATGTATTAAATGCTACAAACATCACAACATAAAAATCACATATTGAAACAAGTAGATGTACCCAAAAAAATCACAAAATTTTTATTCTTTAATACTGAAATCGAGTCATTGTTAAAATTTCAAAACTAAACCCTTTCAAGTCAGGACAATATCAAACCCTCGATTGCACAAATATGGGATTAATCGGAACCTTCAAGCACGCCATCCAGTATATATGACTTTATCCCATCCTCTCATTCCAAATTCAGTAATAAATTTTTCTTCATTGGGCATGTTGGACTTATGCACACCTAAGGGCATGTTTCTTTGCGTGGCTTATGATCAATGTAGATAATGCACATATGTTGTATGTGGGGATCAATCCCTAGCATCATGCACATATTCCCATCATCATAAACATTAGAAATTCATCGAAGCAACTGGGTCAGAAAGCCCAAAATTTCGCAACCCTTGCATCACCCACCAAATCACTACATCATAAACTCAAACAATCATCGAAGAGATTGGTTGTGATATCACAAAATTTCGAACCCCTATCATCAATCACCCAAACCCTACAACAGAACATCACTGCAGAGGTTGCGAGCATAGCAAAAATCACACAACATGCGAGCATAGCCAAAATCATTGAAACCCTCTCATCATCCATTCAGAACATGCGAGCATGGCAAAATCACACAACAGCAGCAAGAGAAACCCAATGGCAGCTAGAGGAAATTAGGGCTAAAGAAATTATACCTTGGCGCTAGAAATAGGTCAAAAATCAAGTCGACCGTCACCGATCAGCAAGGAATCACAAGGATAAACCCTTTTGAAACCCCAGAAAACCAAGATCACCGATCAGATCTCTGTTTTCCGTCGACGGTTGCTTCCTGCGCCTAGGTAGAGGGGTCAGAGGAACGCTGCGGGACCCAGAGAGTGGAATCCAGCCTGCAATCCCCACAATTTCCGGGAATTTCAAAGCCAAGAAAGTGCAGCGACACGTCGGAGAGAGACGGCGAAGGAATCGTGTCCGATTTTCTCCGCAAAGGAACAGGAGAAGGGAAAGTCGAGGCGAGAAATGAGTGAACAGTTATCAAAGTGACGGGAGGCAGTCGAGAAAAACAACTTTCTCGGGCCCTTTCCGCGCAAAGAAACTGGTCCTAAATCACCTAATTTCAGTAACTGTCCCTTCTCTCGATGTTGACAATAAGGTCACCATCAGAGAATAGAACACAGAGAGAATTGAGCATATGTATGATTTCCTTCTATTTCATTTCTAACAAACAATGGTGATTAGATACATCTGATCTACAAAATTTCGACACCCAATAAAGGAACCTAAAAAGCTTCAAAAGAGTTAAAAGGTGGTGATGCCCCACAAAACATTGTTGTTATGAACAAGCACTGGGATTTACAAAAGGAAACTGCATTGATAAAACATAATGAACTAAAGCTCTCTTCCCAGCTAAAGTTAGGCGATGTTCCGCATTAGCTAATACGCCTGGCTGCAAGAGTTAACCAATCTTGTCAGCATATCCTCATCATGGATCAAAAGGTCTTGATAAACTTCTCCAAACTCATTGTCAATCAAATAGCATTCATCAGATAACTACTGCATATCATATGAAGTTAGAAAACTTTGTAGCAAGAAGCCGGGATGTCCAGTGGTGAAACCAGTGTCGATACACACTTGAACTGTAAACGAAAGCAAGCATTATCAGCCAAATGCCTTATAAGAGATTTTGCCATTAGAGAGAAATAGATTGGTAAGTGTCAATGATTTACCCTGTGCTGCTTGTATTTTTCTCTAATGGCAGATAGAGATGACTTTTTCTTGTTAAGCTGCAGATCATGCAAAACTTGGATGCATTCCTTCAGTTCAGATGGCTTGTAATTTGTTTGTTGTTGCAGCGTTGCGCTCTGCAATGAAGTATTGGACAATTTAGCACAATCAAAACAAAATAGAAAACTTCAATATGAGTTTGGAGTGAATAGAGTGGCAATCTCACCCAAGGATGGGAATCTGGGTCTAATGTTAATCTGGCAACAAAAACAGCAGATGCAGCAATAGTAGATGGTAAGAACCGCAAGCAGCCATAATCCAGTAGACTCAGCTCGGCAATATAGCTTGCAAGAAACTCCAGTTTCAGATCTGGGTACTGCACACAATTCCGCAAAAAAAATCTCAATATAAACAACAATCAACAAATTATTACAGATTTGCAAAATTCAGAAATATTGTGGCCTGACTTACTTTGCTCTCATCCTGACCAGCCTTAATGAACCTCCTATAAAATCACATACTAATTCCAATTAGCCCAATGAATTATAAAGATAGACAGTAAAACAAAAATGAGAATGTTTGGGATTCATTACCGAAGAAATGTCTTGATGGTGGGATTTCCCATCTCAAAATTAAGAAATTTCAGTATATCAGACTCCATTTTCACTACCTGAGTACAGGAATGAACACATGAATTAAATTATTCACAATCTCTAGAATTAACAGCTCTAATTGCCAATTAAAAATAAAAACAAGAAGCAAAGGTTACCTCGTGCTTGGTGTACGTGTTATCAGTAATATAACAGAAATCTTCAACATGTGGCGGAGTGATCTCTTCGTATTTCCTACAATTATTTACAATAACAATACATCAATCAACAAGAACAACCCAGATTAATATCCAAATTAAGAAATGTGGTGTTAAATAACGACTCATACGAGGCAATTAGCATTGCAGAAACGCCAAGAAGCTGCAATCTCTGCCGATTGAGCGCATTTGAAGAAAGAAATCGATCGATGTATGAGATAGTGAGATAGAGAGTATCAGAAACAAGCTTATACTCCTCGGAGACCTCAACCAGCCAATCCACCAAAATCCCTCTCATGTTGGCCGTGACATCAGTCTGAACCTCCTCGAGGAAATTCACCATCGGCCTCCTCTTAGGCTCCACCTACAAAAAAAAAATACAAACGAAACAAAAGATGCCCATTTTAATTCACGCAAAAACCACGTCAAATCGGGCCTCAAAATCGAAACTTGACAAAGATCTCTTACCTCCATCTCCCGAAGGTATTGATGGATGTCCTTGGCGTAATGGGGGCACATTTGGGGGTCATCTAGATCGGACTTGATGACCTCATCGCCGGCAACCTGAGGCGCCAAAGCTTCGACCTTTTCCACCACCGCCTTATTCACCTCGTCCTTCTTCTTTCTTAGCCTCGTCTTCGGCTTGGACGGAGGGTCTAAGTTTGCCGCGACATTGGCCGAAATGGGGAGCTCGGCCAGCGCAGTCCGCTTCCTTTTCGATGAGGCCATGGGCAGGACCTGAAGAGCGGCGGCGGCGGGCCTCTTCTTGGCCTGGGCGCGGGTGATGCGGACGCAGTTCTCCTTGTCCGCCATGGCCTCCGAGAACTAGTACTAGGGTTTGACGCGAAGAGAGAAAGAGAGAGGAGACAGTAAGATAGACAATGGGAATGGAGAGGGGGACAGCGGGTTTTTAGAGAAGAGAGAACAGGAGGGAGTCCGCCATTAGTTTGGATTTTGAAAGAAAAAAGAGAAATTTTCATTTGTTGGGGCGCGCGCTCGGAGACAGTTTTTGGGCATTTGGGGTGTTTGATTTTTGATTTCGAGGGATTTGGAATTGTTTTGATGTTTGGAGGGAAGATTATTGTTTGAAAGTTTGAAAGTTCCAAACTTTTTGGACGAATGAAAAAAGGGGAGATGGGGCAAATTTGGGATCGATTTGGGCGGGGCCGAATCGTAGTAAATTTGTTGGACTCTTGGGTTCAGTAAGATACGGTCAGATCCAGTGACAATGAGGCAGCATGTGGATATTAGGGCATGTTCCATTGGGTTTCTTTTGATGGAGGATTTACTGTAGGGAATAGTAAATCCTAGGAGAAATGAGTGAAGAGAGAGAAGAGAAGTAGTGTGTTTCTTTTGGTTTCTTTTGGTTGCTTTGGGTTGGAAAGTGGAGAGGAGTTTTGTATGTGGGGCCCATAGTAAAGTAGTGTGTTTCTTTGGTTATATGTGTATTGGGAAAGTTGGTTGAGGAAAGTGAGAAAGTTGGTTATGGTTATTTGAGGTGAGATTACCCCCAAACCGAATTCCAGTGCTTATTACTTGTGAAAACCCAACTGTTAAATAAATAATAATTAAATAAGTAGTAAATATGAAATAAATTAATATTAAATAAAATATTTAGGTACAATTTACGTAAATAAATTTTAAAAACCCGAATTTTCTAATGAATATTTAAATGAATAAGGCCGAATAATTAGAAGCGGAAGCACGACAAGCAACGCAACCAACAGAAATAAAAAACAATTTATTGAACTGGCATCAAAACATGTTGGTGATTTTTAAATGCTCACCGATAAGCTCATATCAGCTAGAACAAACGAAAACCACATTCCAAAATAGCCAATATTTACAAAATACTTATAATATACATATGAGAAGTATCATCTGACTAGCCCAACATACAGAAATAAATGTTTACATTTTAAGGGCGATAATAAACAACAGTATCAAAAAAAGCAGAAAGGCTAAGATCGCATACAAAACCAACTTGATCCAATTGTATTCGGCGAGAATGGTGTACATTTTCCTAGCCAACCGCCCCTCAATCTCCAAAAGCCGCCTATCAGATACCGCTGTGGAAGAGGATGCATGGGTCGGGCTTCTTGCAAGCTCATCAAGCAACTGTAGTATCACATAAGTGGACCACTCTGAGTGAGCCGGATCCTTCCATTCGTAGTATTTGCATTTATTACTCCCTCGCACAGGACAGCTCCAAAAGCGACGACCAGGATTATTTGGGGTCCATGATGTCTTCCTGGGAACCCGTATCCGACAATGGCAAAACCTGCTGTCATCATCATCTGGATCCAACAGCGACCCTGTAGGAAGTCTGGGTCTGGAAATAACAGACTGGCTGGAACCGGTGCTCATTTGTACCTTGCAAGAAATAAAGATTGACAACGGAGGCATGCAACATATATACAAATAAATAATGAAAAAAAATTTACGGAGCAAGGCTACCTACAGCAGTGCATCAAGCAGCGACACCACAAATTGAAACATACAAATGAAGAAACCAGTTTCATAAACATATAAAACCATAAAAACCCAGAAATAAAATGAAAAAAATTTAACATTTGCGAAAACCAAACAATCCCCACAAGGAAATTGCACCATACCAACTTGGTCCATACCCAAGTCAAATAAAAAATATTTGACTTGTGCCCTCAGGTAAACATGTTTTGTAGCATGAACAGCAGAAGGTATATGACGGTTGCTCATTATAAATGAACCTTCCAGCCAAATACCCCTATATCTTCTTTTCCAAGGGTCAATTTTCGCATTTATTGTTCATCATCATCGGGCAGAAGTTGGTTTTTGTGTCATAGCTCCAGGTTGCAGTATGTGTGTATGGGTTGTTAATTTTGGATCATGGCATCAGATTTTTGTGGCATTGCTCCAGATTGCTGGTTGTATGCAAAACATACATAAGCCCTCAGAAAGAAATTAATTATATCATGATAAATAGTTGGTAATAGGAAGTTGCTCCATCACATATCACCCCCTCAGTTAACATCCGCTCATCTCATATACCGATGCATACCGTCCGTATAATTTCATTTGATTTTCAAAGTATCTCACTAATATACCTCATTGGGGAGTAATGGAACCATCCAGCCTAATACCAACTATTTATGCATAACCGAGGGACATAGGGATCAAATAAGCAGCTTCATCATTGGGCTATAGGTAAAACATAACAAGGAGCCTTGCCAACCAATCTGTAGCCTATAGCAATGACTGGAGCAATGCCACAACATTATGATTCCAAGATACAAAATTAACCACCCATACATATCAACTTCAGCCTGGAGCAATGACACAAAAATCAGATGTCATGATCCAAATTTAACATGTCAAACAAAGTAACAGCAGGCTGGAGAAAAGCAACAAAAATCAGATGCCAAGCTCCAAATTGAACAACCCAGTCACACATAGGGCAGCCTGCAGCAATGCCACAAATTTCATATGCCATGATCCAAAATTTAGCAAGGAAAACCAAAGAGAATGATATGGAGAAATGCCAGAAAAATTCAGTTAGATGGGGGAAAATTAACACCCCAGTCACACAGCAGCAGCATGCAGCAAAGCCACAAAAATCCTATGCCATGATCCAAAATTTTCCTTGGCAAGCACATGAGAATAAACTGGAGAAAAGCAACAAAAATCAGATGCCAAGCTCCAAATTGAACAACCCAGTCACACATAGGGCAGCCTGCAGCAATGCCACAAATTTCATATGCCATGATCCAAAATTTAGCAAGGAAAACCAAAGAGAATGATATGGAGAAATGCCAGAAAAATTCAGTTAGATGGGGGAAAATTAACACCCCAGTCACACAGCAGCAGCATGCAGCAAAGCCACAAAAATCCAATGCCATGATCCAAAATTTTCCATGGCAAGCACATGAGAATAAACTGGAGAAAAGCAACAAAAATCAGATGCCAAGCTCCAAATTGAACAACCCAGTCACACATTGGGCAGCCTGCAGCAATGCCACAAAATCTCATATGCCATGATCCAAAATTTAGCAAGAAAAACCAAAGAGACTGATATGGAGAAATGCCAGAAAAATTCAGTTAGATGGGGGAAAATTAACACCCCAGTCACACAGCAGCAGCATGCAGCAAAGCCACAAAATTCCTATGCCATGATCCAAAATTTTCCATGGCAAGCACATGAGAATAAACTGGAGAAAAGCAACAAAAATTAGATGCCAAGCTCCAAATTGAACAACCCAGTCACACATTGGGCAGCCTGCAGTAATGCCACAAAATCTCATATGCCATGATCCAAAATTTAGCAAGGAAAACCAAAGAGACTGATATGGAGAAATGCCAGAAAAATTCAGTTAGATGGGGGAAAATTAACACCCCAGTCACACAGCAGCAGCATGCAGCAAAGCCACAAAATTCCTATGCCATGATCCAAAATTTTCCATGGCAAGCACATGAGAATAAACTGGAGAAATACAACCCATTCACACATTGTGCAGCCTGCAGCTATGCCTCAAAATCTTGATGCCAATAACCAAAAACCAACAACCAAATAACACATAGTTATACGTGGAGCAAAGCCCAAAAAAGCTATTTAACCTCCCTCATAAACAAACTTCAGCATGGAAACATGCAACACTAAATGGTACATTGACCCATAACCCAAAATCCCCCATCAACACATACCCCCACAAGTAGCAATGCACCAAAAACAATTACACTAAGCCATGCACCAAAACCCTCGTAAACACATGTTGAATCCTTTTCCAACCCCCCGTCCAAATCTCCCCCAACATAACATCGTCCCCGCTCAAACATCTTCCCATCCCAGCCAAGTAGCCTCCTAGTCCAAATCAAACCCCGCAACTATCTCTTCTATCATCATTTTACGAGCCTCATGAGGCAAGGCCAAAAAGCTGTGTGCCTCCATCTCATCGTTGCGCAGGGACTTGAAGACCTTTAATAATATACCCGGGGTATACTCGGTAAACTCGTAGACATGCTTGGCAAGCGGTTTGGTCCAATGTGCGTGTGCAGACCTTATAGCATCCGCGACCTCTTTCATGTTTTCTGATATTTCTCGCATGATGTCGGGATCTTGAACCATGCCCCGTCTGCGGGGTTTCTTTTTACCCATCGCATGTGGGTTTGAATGACTTGGCCCTCCCTGATTAGCAGGCCCGGTGCTAGCTTGGGTGGGAATCTCTTCCGTGACGTTTTGTGGTGGTGAATCTATATGAATTGGCTCGTGACTTACGGGCTCTCCCTCGCCTCCGCCTTCATGAAACTCTCCACCAAACCTTTCAAAAACACCCTATGCTAAATCCCCCTTCGCAGAATCATCACCAATGATGGTAACAAGATCGTCATACCATGGCAGTGGATGGTTCATGTAAGCCCGCAGCCGATGGTTAGCCTGAACAATTACAATATCAAATATGATAACGGGCATGCAAAGCTATATTTAATGTAGTATCACATAGCATATGTAAACGGTAGAAGGAATTACCGCCGCCCATGTATCATACGTTTCGGGATCAAGCGTAATGACATTATTCTCCACATCCCATCCGGCTCCGCTTAGGACCATGCACTCCTGAACGTCTTTGAGACGTCTCCTCAACGATTTCATGTGATTCTTCACATTAACACTTGAGAAGGAAGTCCCATGGGTGTTATTTATTTCCGCTGCGGCGGCAGTGAAGGCTGTATTTTTGAAAGACTTATCAGCTTTATACCCCTGCCGTGCAAGGTCCGCAAGGAATGGAATGAGGGTTTCATCGTAAGCATTCGTCCAAAGTTTGTTTTGTTGTGTTGACGATGTAGGCTGCTTCGACTTCTTTCGGGGGCTTGAAACAGACCCATCTGCATCTTCGCTACGTCGGCTCGACTTCCTAGAAGCGTCACTGCCGGGGGTTTGTTCATTGCCACTAGGTGGCGTAGGCATAGCGAATGCAGGTGGGGAAGCTGGGCTTCTGTACGAGGCTTGCTCTCCCCCTTGCAGCATATTCATATACCCCATTCCAGGCGGCGATGGCATCTGCATTGGCATTTGCATAGGCATGTTGAAATTTGGATATTGTGGATATCCCATTCCATGCCCACCTGATGGGTACACAAGCCCACCTGATTGGAAGCCATGCATGTGATAGGGCATCGTTTGCATCCTCTTGGGAATTGGTCGGTTGACAATTGGGTCAACCATTCTGTCAGTATCTACCCATTGTGTCCCATATACAGTATCATAGCTGGGGAGCATGGGATCACGCCTAGGACGGTTTGGGTCACCCCCCTGACCAGCATTTGATGAGCCTTCCATCCCTAAAACATAATCAAATTAAATTGAAAATGCAATGTTGTAAACAATATAACCATCCAGCCTACCTATAACAGGACCTATACTGCATTCGAATATAAAATTGCATAAGTGTAAAGGAAATAGTGGGTACACAAATGCATGGAATTTATGGGAAAACTCAACAAATCAACCCTAATGCAATTGTCTGATAAAAGAAATAAAATGTTCAGTCATAGGAGGCAATAATATACGCCGACCCCCTCATAGCCCATGCTCTATAGTGTTCCCGTTATTATTTTTGTTACAGAAGTCCACCCACATATCCCAAGCAATCTGCTCCCTACGCATTTTCCATTGATCACGTTGTTCGGTTTGTTCTCGAACGGGCAACTGTTTTGACAGATCCATAACATCATCATCAAGCTCATCGATACCAGCTACAGCCTCCTCAACCCCATCTCCATCTTCAGTTAGATGGGGGTCATGGGGATCTTCTATTTGGATGTAATTATGCAAAACACTGCAAGCAAGTACGATTTCGACCTGACGTTTGAATGCGTAGTGAGGCTTGGCTGTCATTATTTTAAACTTGTTCTTTAGGATACCAAATGTCGACTCGATCTTTGATCGTAAGGTCGAATGGCGTAGGTTGAATAGCTCTCTTCGGTTTCTAGGAACCCGATCAGTATGGTCCTTCAAATGGTATCTAACTCCCGGTATGGCGATATGAACCCTGGCATTGTCGTATACCCAGCATCGCACAGGTAATATTTACCTGCAGTCGAAAACAGAACCCACTTAATGAGCCAACGATCTTTGATAGAAGTATATCGTATGTCAATGTACATTTATGCCGATTACCTTCATACACTCGCAGCCCCAGGGGGGTAGTTTAGACAAAGCATCTTTCAGGACCGTAAAATCATTTGCGGATCCTTCCCACCCGGCCAGTACGTATGTGAATCTTTTATTTGGAGTAACAGCTGCTAGCACATTCTGTGTAACCCCTTTACGACCTCTAAAGCGAGATACGAGACTGGCTGGGAGCATGGCATCTATGTGAGTCCCATCAATGAGACCAATGCAGTCCTATAATGTAATCAATGAGCAAAATTTTCAATCATCACGACGCTACTTATTAGACTTAGACATATACAGGTAAGCCTACATACCTTGAAAAATGGGAACCAATTGGGGTTATTGACTATCTCTGGTGGCGTCTCATTAGCAGCTTGCTTCATGTATATATCCCGAATTGCACACACTGCCCCCATTACTTTGTTAAAATACCTGCTCACTGTCCCCCCTCCCCTAATAAAATCCACTTGCATTACCCTATTCTTGGACTTGTGACCTACAATATGCAGGAACATGGCCAACTGCTCCTCGATGGATACCTGTAAAGTGTCCTTGAGAAGATCTCGCTGACGCATTAATGCTGCAAGATTCATGAAAGCATGTCTTCGCATCCGTAAGTAGTCCAAACAGCTACTTTCAGACCCCCACAGAATTCTCCGCATGTGGGATTTTCTATGCAGATCCCGCATAGCAGAGGGCTCTCTTGGTATAGGTGCGGCCCTAGCATTTGCGTGGAGTTGTAAAGCTACTACGACAAACGATATTGCGGCCGCTGCAGCGGTACATAACTCACAGGCCGTATGGTCTCCGTGTGTATCCATGTCACCCTTAATTTAATAACACATATATTTAATGTTAATTATATACATAACATAATATATATGAGTTACACAGTTCAGATAAATTTGTGCATATCCAAATCACTAGCCCTCAGACATAATGTGTATTCATAGTCACACACGCGGTTGCTTTGCCGTTGCTCCTGCAGTGTCACCCCATAAAATGCACCATAAATTCTGATACACTGATCCCAAAAAGAAAACAACATAAAAAAATTCAAACAAGTAGCCATAAAACCCCAAAACTCTACTACAAATCACAAAACACTAAGGGCCTGTTCCATTGTGGTTTCTTCTGTTGATTTGCTTCAAAAAATCTGAGTCAATGACCCAAAAGTAACAAACACATAAACACATATTGCAGCCTGGAGGAATGACCCAAAAATCTGACTACATGACCCAAACTTAACATCCACATAAACACAAAAACCAACCTGGAGCAATGACCCAAAATTATAAATCCATGTTCCAAAATTAACAACAATATATACCCAAAATGAATAATGGAGAAAAGCCCCAAAAATCTGAGTCAATGACCCAAAAGTAACAAACACATAAACACATATTGCAGCCTGGAAGAATGACCCAAAAATCTGAATACATGACCCAAACTTAACATCCACATAACCACAAAAACCAACCTGGAGCAATGACCCAAAATTATAAATCCATGTTCCAAAATTAACAACAATATATACCCAAAATGAATAATGGAGAAAATCCCCAAAAATCTGAGTCAATGACCCAAAAGTAACAAACACATAAACACATATTGCAGCCTGGAGGAATGACCCAAAAATTTGAATACATCACCCAACATTAACATCCACCTAAACACAAAAACCAAGCTGGAGCAATGACCCAAAATTCTAAAACCTATTTCCACAATTAACAACAATATATACACAAAATGCATACTGAAGAAAATCCCCAAAAATCAGAGTCAATGACCCAAAATTAACAAACACATACACACCAATTGCAGCCTGGAGGAATGACCCAAAAATCTGAAGCAATGACACAACATTAACATCCACCTAAACACATAAACTAAGCTGGAGCAATGACCCAAAATTCTAAAACCATTTTCCACAATTAACAACAATATATACACAAAATGCATACTGAAGAAAAGCCCCAAACTTCGGAGGAAAAAAACCAAAATTAACAAACACATACACACTAATTGCAGCATGGAGGAATGCCCCAAAATTCTGAATACATGACCCAACATTAAAATCCACCTAAACACAAAAACCAAGCTGGAGCAATGTCCAACAAATTACGTAACAATTAAGCAATGCCTCCAAAAATCAGAGGCCATGAGCCAAAATTATCAACCACAAAAACCCAAAATTCAACCTGGAGCATTGACCCAAAAATCTGGAAACAGGAACCAAATTTACCAACCCTTACACACAAAATACAACCAGGACCAATTCCCCAAAAATCTTAAACTGTCATTTTACATGGGGATCAGATTAAATGGGGCTTCAAGGGAACAATCTTAGCAAGCCATCCACCGTGTGCGAATGTCATTCTTTCCTACTTTTTTTTTATCATCATTGGGCTTTTAGACTGCACAATTCTTTACATTCATCATACAATTAACTCATCATACAAAGAATTAAAGCAACCAAGTAAACACAACAGCCCAAACTGCAGGCATATGCCCTAGGGGGGCCAAATTTGAAACCATATCCTCATGCACACCACGACAGCAAGGTAGCACATCAATAACACACATACAACAAAGTTCATCGCATTTAGGCACAAAATGGCAGCAGGAAATGAACCAAAAAAAAATTTGCGATGGAGAAATTATACCTTGCCGTTTATAGCGCAGTTAACCTAGGTAAAGCTCACCGATAAGGCCGATGGCCTCAGATTCCAAACCCTCGCTGCCAATCAAGTCACGCACGAGGTTCAGCAGCCTCTGGTGACCTAACCACCCCCAAAATCCACCCTAGGGTTCTGCTCGCAGCGTTGGTGGCCCAATACCAAGCTCGGCACACCCCTTCACGGCATAGGAACAACTCCGGTGGAGCAATCGACGCTAGGGTTCATCCCCTTCACAAATCAACTCAGATCGCTAGGGTTTGAGAAGATCCCAACCGAAACCCGCGGGAAGAAGGCGAGAAGAGAGGTGAGCTCATATGTGGGGCCCAATTTTCTCAGCGAAATGAAGAAATCGACGTGAATCCCGCGGATTCCAAGCGGGGGAAGCGGGGGTACCACATAGGAGAGAGGAGCAGTGGGGAGGGGACGAGAGCAGCGGCGACGAGAGAAGTCGAAAGAAACACGATGAGAGAAAATGAGAATGGATTCGGGCAAAGCAACCTCGAATGACCCGTGAACAGTGGCCCAATACCACTTTCTCAACGAATAAAACCCAAAAGAAACCCAATGGAACAGGCCCTTAGAGAATCATTTTAGGGCATGTTCTTTTCATTTCTTAGGAAAAATGGAACAATGGGAATTGATGTATTCCTATGAGAGAGAAAATGTAGTTATGTGTTCTTTTGAGTGGAATAGAGTATGGAATGAGGGGTTGGGAATAGAAAGTGGGGTCCACTTTCTAGTTATGTGTTCTTTATAACTAGTCGGTCTAAGAAGGATTCCCAACCGATTAGTTTGACAACTAGTCGGTCGGTGAACCTTCCTGGACCGACTAATTGGTCAACAGTGCCTAGGCTGAATTGAGCAAGGAAATCTAGTCTGTTAAAGAAGGATTCTTAACCGACTAGATGACAATCTAGTCGGTTGGTTCTTCGTCTTGAATCAACTAAGATGCACAAGAAGCCACGAAATGAAGCGTAAAGTTTCGGGAAAGTTTCTATTGGCTTCTAAGATAATCCTAGATCTAAGATATGAGCGTTATGAAGATTATAATGTAAGTCCTACTCAAGGCTTAACATTTTACTCAAGGCTTAACATTGTAATGTGAATGAAAGTCTGAATTAAAACACCTCTGCGTCTCAGGCATGCAACAGCAATACTGTTCCAAAAATGGAATTAACTTATTACATAAAACCCCCCCGTAGACTCAGGTATTCAACAGCAACAGATACAGAACTGTGTATATCATGCTGAAATAAAACCACACGGTAGCCCAAAAGCAAAAACAGCAAAAAGTTGCCAAATGAAATTAAACCCGGAGGAATAATAGTTGCCAAATGATCCAAGCATGCATGTAATTGCCCAAAAATGAGCCGAAACATTATGCAAAGATACAACCCAATACATGCATATTACAAAAATTCCAAACGCGTCATAAAAAAACAAGTACCAACATGGGTTTTAGTCAGCCCCTACAACAAGATTACATTCCAAGTCATTGAAGATTGTTACACATAAGAAAACTGAAAAAACATAGCCCTAAGAGGGAATACACAACAAACTTCAGGGAGTTATAATCTTTATGCAAGCTATCCAATGTCAGCATGTTTCTCTCTAATTGGCCAACGACCATAGCCAACCGATCGTCAATATCATCCAACCTCCTCCCAGTCTGTGAGCTCGTAGATAAATCACATATTCCTCCTCTTTCAGTTGCTTCCATTAAATGATGGATAATAAACTTTGACCAGTCACTGTAAGGGGGGTCCTTCCATTCGAAGAAATCACATTTGGCCCCTCGGGACGGACAGCTCCAAAACCTCCTTCCCGGGTTTAACTGTGTCCATGAAGTCTTCCTTGGTACTGACGTGCGTTTATATTTCATATATTCACACACGTTTTCTTTTGTGTTTCTCCGTGTTTTTCCGCCGTCTCTTATTCGTTTTCGTGTATTTTCCCGTTTTCTTTCACTTTTCTTTGTTTATCCATGATTGCAGGGGATCGACCACATAGGGGACGTTTAACGATGATATCCCAAGTCCCCGGAGCAACGGGAGAAGTCACGCGTGATCCAGGGGGTCAAACGCTAAAGAATTCATCTTTCAGCCCCTCACCCGGTCGGTTGGCCATCTCCAACCGATCGGGTGATGCACGCGTGCACCACCCAGTCTCTGCCGCAGCTCACAAAGAAGTCACCCGACCGGTTCGCAGACCGGTTCAGCGGGGGCTGTTCTCTGTCTTCTCAAAGCAAAGCGCCAACCGATCGGGTGACTCTTACCCGATCGGTTCATCTGTAGTTGAAGAAGAAGAGCTGAAGACACGGACGTCGAACCGATCGATTCACCCGACTGCTTCAAAGATCCAACCGGTCACTCAAGAACTCACCCGACCGGTTCATGTGATCGGGTGAAAGCTCGTCGTTTTCTGTTATTAATTTGTAACGGATCAACCGATCGGTTGACTTGTCAACCGATCGGTTGATGCGACGGTCTATAAATAGAACCCCTAGGGTTCCAGAAACGAGAGCTGTTCTTTTTTCTACTGTTTTATTTCCTTGTGACGGCTGTAATTGTTACTCTTTTGTAAGTTTTCAGATCTTTCTAAAATTTTAGTATTGTCTTTATTACTCCATTACTTCCGCATTGCAATTGTCCGATTATGATTTCAACGGTTAAATTTCATTTAGATCGTTTTTTCATGAATTTTTGTGAGTAGTTCCCAAATCTGGGATTTTGGTGGAAACCCCTTCGGGGGCTCTTCCCGATGCGTCCATAGGGTTAGGAAATCGATAGGGAGTAGGAATCTAACGGTTACGCGGGGTGTTTCATTGTCATCGGCGGGAAAAAGACCGCCTTTGACCGTTGGGCCAAGGGGGAATAAACTTGGCGGTTGACTCCCTAGCCATAGCTCACGCCCTTAGCGTAGACGCCGAATCCTAGCACGCGGGAGCGGCAGGATGAGACGTTGGGAGATATCGTTGCGGGCTTAGTGCTCCCGGGATCGATCAGTGTTAATGGACACGGGAGTGCCCACTGATCGAATCCGGGAAGTCCGGTGTATCATCCTGGGCACCGACCGGAATATCGGGCCCATGGGACGCCGGTACCACTTTCAGAGGCAACGTCTCACCATTGGACCCTAATCCCGATCGCTATCCATACCCGTAGGCCGTATTGGCGAGAGTCTCTTGTCGGGTTGGAAACCAAAGTCCCGGGTTTTCTTTCTTGTTGTTCATACCCTTTTATTTCCTTTCATGACAACCATTCACCGATTCGGGCTAGCTCGCCCCCTCGGGGTGATTTAGGTCCTACCTAACCCAAGCACAACCTCGCCTCCCTGAGTTCGATATTCCCGCACCCTACACTAACCGTGAAACTTGCGGTAAACGACATCGCGCCGCCGCGACGCGAGCGGGGCGCCGGTCAAGTTTATGGCGCCGTTGCCGGGGAGGCAACGTGCTTGTTATTTTAGGATCTCTTGAACCCTCGTGTCTAGCTCACATCCCTACCTCGCGATAATTTTCGCACTCTCTACACTTTTAGATTTCACTTGGATATACTGTGGATAGTAATTGTATAAAGCTAACTGACTGGATCGCCGTGCTTCCATCGCAACTTGCGGTTCCCGTTTATGCAACCTATGCTTTTGACGTGTTTGCCACTTGTGCAGTTCTCTCTCTTTCCTTTCGTATAAGATCCCGGGCCCACGGCAAAGATGTTGCATGCAGTTTCAGGAGACATCTGGGATCACTCTCACCATATCCGTTGTTTGGCACAGAGCTTAGCAGAATCACTGAATACTTCGAATATACTATCCCTCCTGTCTGCCGCCGTGGAAGGCCAGAGATATCGAGATGCGCAGGAGCACCTTGCCATGGCAACTCCCTCTCCCCACGGAGAAATGGCGTATATCGACAACCATGGTCTCGAATGTGAAGAAGAAGAGTTAACCGCAGAGTTGTGTCAGGAGAGCCACCCGGCCAGGTTTGGAGGCGACGCTGAACAGGAATCAATCTATCCCTTGCAGACTTCTATTGAGCGTCCCCGGTCTTTGGACAATGGAGAAGCTGGAAACAGTTGTGGAGAATCGTCGATGACTGAAACCTGCTTTCACCTACAAGCCTTCTTCCCGGATAATTATGATGAGCTCGGAAGAGACCCGGTGCATCCCTCGATCGTTCCCACTATACCCTGCGAAATTTCGCCGTGCGGAGCCACGGCCGAGGGTGAGATTCCGGATGCTGGCTTCAGTGAAATCCACGAAGAACTCCTTTCCCTTGAGGATGCTCAGCTTGAAAAGTATGCGTCAGGGCCCCAAGAGTTTGAGATGAAAGAATTACCGCCGGGGCTTAAATATGAATATTTGGGACCAGGCTCGACCCTTCCGGTTATAGTCAACTCTTCATTACCCGAAGACCAAATGACCAAACTTCTTGGAGTTCTAAAAAGGTTTAAAGGAGTTTTCAGATATGCAATTGATGATTTAAAAGGGGTTAGCTTAGGCCTCTGCTCACACAGAATTCTGCTTGAAGATGAGCAAGCCTCCTCGATTGAGCCACAGCGGAGGTTAAACCCATAATGATGGAAGTTGTGAAGAAAGAGATTGTTAGGCTACTACATGCCGGTATTATATACCCTATCTCCGATAGTCGCTGGGTTAGCCCGGTGCACGTTGTACCCAAGAAAGGGGGGATGACGGTGGTTCGCAATGAAAAGAACGATCTTGTACCAACGAGGACTGTCACGGGGTACAGGATGTGTATTGACTATAGAAAGCTGAACAAGGCTACAAGGAAGGATCATTACCCCCTCCCCTTTATTGACCAGATGCTCGAGAGGCTGGCGAAGCATAATTATTTCTGTTTCATGGACGGGTATTCAGGATTTCTTCAAATCCCTATTCATAACGATGACCAGGAGAAGACGACTTTCACTTGCCCGTTCGGGACGTATGCCTATAGAAGAATGCCGTTCGGACTTTGTAACGCCCCTGCTACATTCCAAAGACTCATGTCCGCTATCTTCTCCGACTACTCCCAAGAAATCATGGAGGTTTTCATGGACGACTTCTCAGTCTACGGAACTAAATTTGACTCGTGCCTCAGTAATCTCACTAAGGCCCTGGAGAGATGTCAGGAAAAGGGACTAGTCCTAAACTGGGAGAAGTGTCACTTCATGGTCCAAGAGGGAGTTGTGCTGGGACACATCATCTCTTCGAGGGGAATCGAGGTTGATAAGGCTAAAATCGAAGTGATTGAAAAACTTCCACCACCGCACAATCTTCGAGGAGTCCGTGGTTTCTTAGGACACGCGGGATTTTATCGCCGCTTCATAAAAGACTTCTCGAAGATTTCCAGGCCTCTGACCCAGCTCCTCGTGAAGGACGCACCTTTCATCTTCAGCAAGGAGTGTATGGAGGCCTTCCGCACTTTGAAGCAAGCATTGATTTCCGCACCCATAATACAGCCACCAAACTGGAAACTCCCCTTTGAGCTGATGTGTGACGCTAGTGATTATGCGGTTGGTGCCGTCCTAGGGCAGAGAAAAGATAAAGATCTTCATGTCATATATTATACGAGCAAAACCCTTGATGCCGCCCAAAGAAATTATACTACCACGGAAAAGGAATTGCTCGCTGTGATCTACGCCATGGATAAGTTCCGACAATATCTCGTTGGCGCCAAGGTGATCGTACACACGGATCACGCGGCTCTTAAATACCTATTGAACAAGAAAGAAGCCAAGCCACGACTCATTAGATGGATTCTCCTCCTCCAGGAGTTTGACCTGGAAATCAGAGACAAGAAGGGGGCGGAGAATGTTGTTGCCGATCACCTGTCCAGGATGCCCACTCTCGATTTAAATGCTACACCGATCGATGATTCACTCCCTGACGAGCATCTCTTCTCTGTCTCTTCCTCCTGGACCCCCTGGTACGCCGACATCACAAATTATCTGGCTTGCGCCATCGTTCCCCACAATGTGAGCTTTCAGCAGAAGAAGAAATTTTTCCATGAGGTCCGCAAATTCTATTGGGATGACCCCCACCTATACAAAACCTGCAATGATGGGGTGATACGAAGATGCATCCCTGAAACTGAGGCGACTTCCATCATTTCCCACTGCCACGGGCAGCAATGTGGAGGGCACGCGAGCACCTACAAGACCACCGCGAAAATTCTCCAAAGCGGATTTTACTGGCCTACACTCTTCAAGGACACACATGTTTATGTCCAAGCCTGCGATAGATGCCAAAGAGCTGGGAATATCTCCAAAAGAAATGAGATGCCTCAACACTACATCCTGGAGATAGAAATCTTTGACGTATGGGGAGTGGACTTCATGGGACCGTTCCCTTCTTCCTCGGGGAACCATTATATCTTGGTGGCCGTAGACTACGTGTCGAAATGGGTTGAAGCGGTGGCCAGTCCAACCAACGACTCCAGAGTGGTGGCCAAGTTCTTTAAAAGCAACATCTTCCCGCGGTTCGGTGTGCCTCGTGTCCTGATCAGTGACGGAGGAAGCCACTTTATAGAGAAGAAATTTGAGGCCCTCTTAAAAAAATACGGGGTACAACACCGGGTGGGGCGTGCCTACCACCCGCAGACCAGCGGTCAGGCGGAAGTCTCTAACCGGGAGATTAAAAGCATACTAGAAAAGACAGTGGCCAATTCCAGGAAGGACTGGTCATCAAAGCTCCCTGACGCGCTTTGGGCTTACAGGACGGCATTTAAAACTCCTATCGGCACTACTCCCTACTGGCTCGTCTATGGGAAAGCTTGCCATCTTCCTGTGGAATTGGAACATAAGGCATATTGGGCGGTTAAGAATCTGAACTTCGACACCAAGAAGGTAGGAGTGCACCGGTAGCTACAACTCAACGAACTCGACGAAATCCGGCTCAATGCCTATGAGAACGCCAAGATCTACAAGGAGAAGCTGAAGCGGTGGCACGATAAGCGAATCTTAAGGAGGGAATTCAAAGAAGGGGACTTAGTTCTCCTGTTCAACTCACGGCTGAAGCTCTTTCCTGGGAAACTCAAGTCAAGATGGTCGGGACCGTTCCGCGTCACCAAAGTTTTCCCGCATGGGGCTATCGAGATAATGGGAAGGGATGAGCCATTTAAAGTAAACGGGCAGCGTCTGAAACACTATGTAATAGGAGAACCAGAATTCTCTCCGGTCGGATCCCCCACGAGCGACAACTCTTCCTCTAACCCTCCGGATCCTAATTGACCACCGCTGCGGGCGTCGAGCCAACGACGTTAAACAAGTGCGCTTCATGGGAGGCAACCCATGTTCTAAACTTATGCTTCGTTTTGTAGTATTTTTTCCACTTTATTTTTCTCTATTTTTATAAATAAATCCAGCCGAATCAAATTCTATGAAGGAACTCAGGCATTTCTTGGGTTTTGCAGAAAAACAAGGCCTCAACCGACCGGGTGGGTTCCCACACGATCGGTTGGGATGTGTCAGATACAAACCAAGAACTGTCCCCGAATGAACCGATCGGTTGAAAAATGAGGAGACCGGGTGACAGACCGGGTGAGCTGGGGAGAACTCTCGGGAAATTTTCGGGGAAAACCACCCGATCGGTTGAGTTCGAACGCCATTGGTTGAAGCAACCGGGTGAGCAGCCCTAAATTCTCGGGAAAAACTTGGTAAGCGGCCAACCGATCGGTTGACATTTCAACCGATCGGTTCACCTGTCGCTGTTGACCGACTAGAACTTTCGAAATTTGGCTACCCGATCGGGTGGGTTCCCACCCGATCGGTTCACTTTCGCCCCTATAAATAACCTTGACACACGGTGACCGCCACCCGACCTCAGAAAACCCCCTTCACGCGATTTCACACCCTCCAGCTGTGGAATCGACTTCCTCGACCCCACATACTGTCCCTAAACCCTCATCCCCACTCGCTCCCATACTTCCCCACCTCCGCCACCTCGCCATCGTCGACATTCCATCATCAAAACCCCCAAACCCTAACCCTAGCCCCAAAATTTTCAAAATTCTGTTCTTGTCGGATCGACGAGCGGCGGCTTCCCGGATTGTTTCCTCCTACTACGCGAGACCCCCGGGCGCTCGATCTTGCTACATCGATGGGTAACATTCTTCCACTCTGCGCATCTTCAACTTTATCTGTAATATCCTAAATTGGTGTGGTATCTGCTTCACTTGCCCTATATTCATCTCAAGTTCGCCACCCACATAGCCGCCATGTCTAAGAAAGGGAAAGAGATTGCATCATCTTCGCGCCGTGATCCGCTCCACGGCCCCTTTTCCCCCTCTTTCCTTGGCATAAACCCTTCTACGGAAGAGCAATCTGACCGTTTGCGAGCACTGCTTCATCGTCCGATGAGACCTACACTCTTCGCCGATCGCCCCACACTCGAAGCTCTAGGGCTTTCGAACGGCGTCGCCAGAATTTTCAACTGTATCAGGTGCCATACCCTCTCTCACATCCATGCTCACACACACAGAAATCTCACGCTTGAATTCCTCAGTTCCCTCGAGTTGTTTGATGGATGTTTCTCCTTCCGCGCTTTCAATTATGACTTCTCTCTGGGTTTCATCGAGCTGAACAATATCCTTAATCTCCGTCACCCCGATCTTAATACTGAACATTCCACCCCCGATCGAACTGACATCTACTCTCAATTTCGGGCTGATGGTGTTTGGCAACGATTTACCCAGTACACCACCTTTCCACCCGAGGCTCCTGCCTCCTACATTATTCACCCGTGTTACCGCCTCGCCCATTGCATCCTCGCCAACACTGTTTTCGCCCGCGTGGATGTGTCCACTGTATCTAGGGATGAGCTCTTCTTTCTCTATGCCATGTCCGATGACAGGATCCTTGGGCACGTCCCTATGCCCATAAACTCCGCTCATTGGATCATCCACGAAATTTTCGTTGTTAGCCGCGCCACTTCTGGTTCCATCTGTTGTGGTGGGATGATCACTCTTATTGTCAGTTGTGTTCTGAGGGTACCTCCCGACCTCCCTATATTGCCTGGGCGTAGCCGTATTGATCGCGATTACTTGATCGACATCAATATGCTCACTCCCTTCGGTGATGACCGTGCTGTCTACCTCTACAGCCCCGCCTGCGAACCTTTCGCGATCCTGCCACCTTTGGCCCCTTTGCGGGTACCCTATACCCCGTCTCGCCTTCCTTGGGAATTTTACCCCGATCCTTGGTATTCTCCATTAGTGCATCTGCCACCCTTGGATCCTCCCAATTGGCACCCAACTGTCGGCCCACCTAGTACGATCTTCTTCCACCACAGCCCCCCGGTGCACATCGATCCTCCCGTGCTCCAGCCTGTCGCCCCTCCTTCACCCATAGGCACACCCTCCTCTTCCTCTGAGGATTCTTTCATTCACTATTCCCCTCCCTCATCCCCCTCCCCCTACCATTCCAGTACCAACGATTCCGATTGACTCCCCCTTGCGCATCTCTGCTTTTCATCGATCACATCATTTTGCTAGCACTTTCTGGTTTAGCTTGGGGGACGTCTATTTTGGTGTGCTGTCGTGTTTTGTTTGTTTTTCTCATTTTTTTTTTGTGTGTGTGTGCTTGTTTTTCATTTTTTGAGTGTCGTGTCGTGTGCTTTTATTTTTATTTTCGTATTGTTTGATTTTGATTTTGATCTTTCTTTCTTTTTCAGTTTTATCTATGTGTTTTCCTCGTTTTCATTTCTTTTTGTGTCAGTGTGTATTCCCCCCCATTTTCATTGCCCTCCCGTACTCACTCATATTGCATTGAGGGCAATGCAAACTTCAGCTTGGGGGAGTCGCACTGTGTGCGTCGTTTGAGTCCTTCTTTTTCGTTTTTTGTGTCGTTTTCATCGTGTTTTTATTTTTTCTTTTCTTCTTTTTTAGCTCTTTCTCCTAGAGATGAATCCTATGATGAATCGCCACAAAGTCACACACACCTAGCATTGCATCGATAATCACACTCACTAACCCTAGGATTTCGAGTCCTCTTGCATTTCACGCATCGCGGGTCCACTTAGCTTTTTGTGAGTCGTGTGTCGTGACTAGCATTTGGTGTGTTTCTGCCTTGTGATTTTACTTTATATACCTGTCCAGGAATGACCCCTAGATTATCATGCTCCGATTTGAATATGCGATATTTGTTTCCACTATATGCATGCTATATTTGTATCGTATACTTCAATTCGCATGCGTCAGGATTCCACAACTAAGGACTAGGGTAACCCATTTAGCATATGCTCTATTTAGCGAGAATAGTTTCCTTTGCCCGAGTGTTTAGATTTCGACTTCTTTTTTGTTTTACTTGGTGCATATCCCCTCGTCGTGTACCGTTCTCCCACTTGGGAGAGTACACATGTGTATAGCCAAAAATCCAAAAAAAGGAGAAAAGAAAAGAAAAACCCAAAAAGAAAAGAAAAGAAAAATTGTGTATAGCCCAAAAATAAAAAAAAAATACAAATGCCCAAAACCCAAAAAAATTTCCGTGTGAATATTTTTTCATACTTGCCAAGAATAAAGGGAAGGCGAGAATTTGCACCGAGTGTTCTTCTCCACATCATCTCAACCCCCGTTGTTATCGAAAACACTTGGCTTAGGAACTTTTTAGCTAGTATCTAGGCTATAGTGGCGTGATTTCCTTAACCCTAGTTGTGGAGTCCCTGATGCATGATACGCTTCTATTCTAACTCTTCTCATGCATGCTTGAACTTATATTCGCCGCTTAATTCAATTCGGATCGATATTTTGGGTCATATCTTGGATTTGTGTATATCGAGCCTCATAGCACATCGTAGAAAGCATCACCATTTGCTAGCACACGACCACGCTCACTCGCGCTTCACTGCGTGGACCCACGACACTTATTTGGACTCGCTTTCCTAGGTTTAGTGGTGTGATTTGGCGTTTGCTTGCTTGGTGTGTCGTTTTCGATTTTGGTGGCTCTGATGGACGATCTAGGGTTTAGAGTTTTCTTTTTCTTTCTTCCTCTCTATTTTTCCCTTCCGAGCTCCTACTCTCACTCGTCTTCCTCGAGGACGAGGAAGAGTTCAGCTTGGGGGATTTTGACGTGTGTTTATATTTCATATATTCACGCACGTTTTCTTTTGTGTTTCTCCGTGTTTTTCCGCCGTCTCTTATTCGTTTTCGTGTATTTTCCCGTTTTCTTTCACTTTTCTTTGTTTATCCATGATTGCAGGGGATCGACCACGTAGGGGACGTTTAACGATGATATCCCAAGTCCCCGGAGCAACGGGAGAAATCACGCGTGATCCAGGGGGTCAAACGCCAAAGAATTCATCTTTCAACCCCTCACCCGGTCGGTTGGCCATCTCCAACCGATCGGGTGATGCACGCGTGCACCACCCGGTCTCTGTCGCAGCTCACAAAGAAGTCACCCGACCGGTTCGCAGACCGGTTCAGCGGGGGCTGTTCTCTGTCTTCTCAAAGCAAAGCGCCAACCGATCGGGTGACTCTCACCCGATCGGTTCATCTGTAGCTGAAGAAGAAGAGCTGAAGGCACGGACGTCGAACTGATCGATTCACCCGACTGCTTCAAAGATCCAACCGGTCACTCAAGAACTCACCCGACCGGTTCATGTGATCGGGTGAAAGCTCGCCGTTTTCTGTTATTAATTTGTAACGGATCAACCGATCGGTTGACTTGTCAACCGATCGGTTGATGCGACGGTCTATAAATAGAACCCCTAGGGTTCCAGAAACGAGAGCTGTTCTTTTTTCTACTGTTTTATTTCCTTGTGACGGCTGTAATTGTTACTCTTTTGTAAGTTTTCAGATCTTTCTAAAATTTTAGTATTGTCTTTATTACTCCATTACTTCCGCATTGCAATTGTCCGATTATGATTTCAACGGTTAAATTTCATTTAGATCGCTTTTTCATGAATTTTTGTGAGTAGTTCCCAAATCTGGGATTTTGGTGGAAACCCCTTCGGGGGCTCTTCCCGATGCGTCCATAGGGTTAGGAAATCGATAGGGAGTAGGAATCTAACGGTTACGCGGGGTGTTTCATTGTCATCGGCGGGAAAAAGACCGCCTTTGACCGTTGGGCCAAGGGGGAATAAACTTGGCGGTTGACTCCCTAGCCATAGCTCACGCCCTTAGCGTAGACGCCGAATCCTAGCACGCGGGAGCGGCAGGATGAGACGTTGGGAGATATCGTTGCGGGCTTAGTGCTCCCGGGATCGATCAGTGTTAATGGACACGGGAGTGCCCACTGATCGAATCCGGGAAGTCCGGTGTATCATCCTGGGCACCGACCGGAATATCGGGCCCATGGGACGCCGGTACCACTTTCAGAGGCAACGTCTCACCATTGGACCCTAATCCCGATCGCTATCCATACCCGTAGGCCGTATTGGCGAGAGTCTCTTGTCGGGTTGGAAACCAAAGTCCCGGGTTTTCTTTCTTGTTGTTCATACCCTTTTATTTCCTTTCATGACAACCATTCACCGATTCGGGCTAGCTCGCCCCCTCGGGGTGATTTAGGTCATACCTGACCCAAGCACAACCTCGCCTCCCTGAGTTCGATATTCCCGCACCCTACACTAACAGTGAAACTTGCGGTAAACGACACCGCGCCGCCGCGACGCGAGCGGGGCGCCGGTCAGGTACACGCAGACCACAGCTGCATATCTTGAAGTCTGCATCATCCGTCTCCAACGCAGGTACACGGGTCGCTTCCCGAAGGAGGGAGCGAATAGACGTATTTGAGCCTTCACTCATTTGAACCTGGTCATACATACACGTAAACAAAAGAGAAGGTGTGAGATGATCATAGAATTTGAACAAGTTCATGAAGTGAGAAGGGGTAGCTAAAGGTGTACCTATGAATCAAACATATCTCATGATGTCAAAGTATCCGTCTTTTTCAGAAATGAGCAAGGTAAAAGTGAAGAAAAAACAAAACTACTTTACAAAACCAGTCGCAGATAAATTGGATGGAAAATTTAAATTTTTATAGCCCTCAGGTTGGCATATGTATCAGCTTCCCAACTAGGTTGCTTGCGGTTGTCCCTTCATAATATAAACATGAAAATCAAATAACATGGTTTTTATTTCCGAATCTCATGCACATTTGTGTATCTGTCCTGGGATTCAGTCTTATTCACATGCACAAAGGTATGCAACAGTCAAACTGATGCGCACATGAATGAAACAGAAAAAGAGACACATATGCACAAATGGTTGCACAATTTTTGAAATAAAAAACCCCAAATATAACACAAATGGTTTCAGAGAATATGAACAAAAACCTCAAATAGAATGTGATGGACAAGCAAAAGCAACAGAAAAACATATGTGCTGAATGTGCAAGACATTTTGAAACAAAAAAAGACAAATGTGCATGATAATTTGAAATGAAAAGCCCAAAAGTACATGAAAGAGTCTCAGGCAAGCTTATGGTATCAGAAACACAAATGTGCTGCACATTATGAAATAAAAACCCACACAGTCTGAATTATGGGAACCTTCCTGCAAGCCATCCTAATAATTGGGATAGTATCAAGGAATTTGGGCGAATTCATTTCTTTCATCATTGGGCTATTAGGGAAAAAAATACAACTCCAAAAATAACAAGATAGATGAATATTTACTCAACAACACTTCCAGCATTTCATGCTTAATCCAATGCTCAAAGGCAAAAATACAAGGTTTCTGGAAATGTGTGAGAGATGTGGCAGTAAGCAAGAGCAGAATTCCAATATTCCATAAATATTTACATGAAAGAAGAAAGCATGCCACAGATGGAACATGGAGCAGCACTGAAAGCCCATCATGGGAGTAATGATCACAGTTTTTCAAAATATTGAGATTATATTTTGACAAGCTAATGAAAGAAATGATCACAGTAAAAAATAACAAGATAATGTAAGTTATCTACATAAGTAACATTCAAACATGTTATCCAATCATATTTTTGTCATGATCACAGTTAACCAATCACAGCATGGGAGAAATGAACATGGATCAGAACTTACATTATATGCGAAATGAACATAAAAGCTGTAACTGAAAGGAAAGAAGAACATCAAAATTAGATTAGTTTCCATGTAACTGAAAGCTAAACATGGGGACGGTACTTACTGAGAGCTTAACAAATATAGGAGCAACAGATTTCTGATTAGGATGAAGCAGAAGTATTGTCGGTTTGCAGAATGAATGGGACACATGAACACTTGACATTAAATCAAGATTCTAAACAATTTCACAAGTCTCATTCGGATAACAAACCATAAAGCAATCACTCAGGTTTCTAAATTTGCGCTTGAAAGTATTGCATGCCCATATGCACATACCCCCACATCAATAAGCACCAAAGCATCCAATTATGTGTAAGCCCAAATCTGACAAATTCCTAGCATTTGCTGAGTTGAAAACAAAGGCAATAGACCCAACTGGATTAAAATACTGCAAATATAATGCTAATGAGTTGATAACTATGAAGGAATAGGCTTGACCCATCAACCAATTATTAACAATGTCAATCATTAACATCACTACTTATTGTTTTAAAAAAAACACCCAAACTGTACTTGTAATAGATAAAACAAGAAACTAAAACAATCAAACAAACAAGAGCTGTTGGAGTATACAAGAACCATATGCATACAAACAAGGTATCAGCTTATTTGAACATAGCACCCCTGACCATTAAGGTATGGTTTTCATCAACAACCAGTAGCCCAGAATTTATGACTCAACTCCTCCAAAAATAACAAACATATATGTATCAGAGAGGCATTCAAGTTTGCCCAGAATTTTCTGAAGTCAGAGAGGCATTCAAGCTATCAACAATATTGCAAGTCCAATAACAAATATGCATGTCCTATAACAGACCAATGATAACAATATTGCATATCCAATATACCAATGATAACACAAATACTATCCTGAAATGATAACAGCCAGGTGAGAATGCAACTTATATGTGTATCAGATAACAATATTACATGACCAAATTGATAACAAACCAAATGCTAAGCATCCACACAGGCATTCAAGCTTATTGCATGACCATAGGCATGGAAAAGCCAAACAACTGTCATGGAAAGAATGAACCAACCCCCAAGTTAGCTCAGCTGAAGAGTGACTTGATGAAAACATGTATGCCCAGAAACATAAATGCAAAGGGATACCCATATTTCATATTTCATGTAGATATTGATACAGCAAGAAGGACAAGACACCATATAAATAAAAGACAAATAAAGTATGATACAACAAGAAAACAATGCCAAGCTCAAATAGATACAGCAGGCAAGGGGATGAGCAGAAAAATTCACATAGTAGGGAGGAAAACCAATGCAGACATGTCAATGAATCAAATAAAATAGAGGAAGGCCAGAAACAGCATAAAAATTCTCAAAATCTTAGTCAGACAACCCCCAGGGCTACAGCAAGGCGAGAAGCTCAGATAGATACAAACAAATATAGTATGATACAGCAAGAAAACAATGCCAAGCTCATATAGATACATCAGGCAAGGGGATGAGCAGAAAAATTCACATAAAGCCCAAATGCTGGAACTTACCCATTACAGCTCAATGCCACATAAAGCACAGAATGGATTATGGATCAGCAGAGAAATGCAACCAGGCTTGCAATAGAGTAGCATAGCTAATAGAATGAATATTTTGAATTTTATAGCCCTCAGGAATTTATAAATACCATTTTCCCAATTAGGTTGCTGGCAGCAGGTCATGTTGTATATACCCAAGACAATCCCATAACTTGGGTTTTATTTCCGAAGGCAACCGATATACATTAAAGGTACCAAGCTGCCAACCCTCCAATTAATTGGGACATTCAGAGTCATAAATCACAAAATTCTTTTCATCATCATTGGGCTGTAGGGAGAGAAAAAACTCAAATAATTCTTCTATATTGCAATGCACCCAAGCATGGCTCAGTTACACAAATTTCCATGACCCCAATATATATAACTCCAACTTATTTGTAGCATGCATCACCTTTGCAATGAACCCAGGCAAGATATAAACCCAAATGTTTCTCAATGCCAAAAATCACAGCCTTTCAAGCTTATGGCATGTTCATACTGAAATAAACCCCAAGTGACAGTAGTTGGTGGCCCCCCATGTTTGATGAATGAGGGCATGTACATACTGAAATAAAACCCAACTTATAGCATGTACATAAGCAAAAGAAACATACTAATATATATATACAAAAATAGCAAAACCATATCAGATTCAACAAACAAAATACCTTAGTTTAAATTAACATACACACATATTCCCCAGCAACCAAGCACTTCAGTCATTCAGTCATTCAACATAAAGCCACCTAATATCATCATCCTAAAATCAAGTAGACATATTATAGACATACATACTCCTAATTTAATAATCCTACGGACGTGCCCCCACAATTGTGCATGCAAGACATATTACAAAATGTAGTAGAGAAATTATGGAGCTTCATATATTACTCCCATCGTTGTCGTCCTCATTCTCACAGTCGAATTCCTCCATTTTCCTCTTTATGTACCGATTCCTTGCAACCTCAGGCATCCCCACATACTTCCTCCCCTCAAGATCTACTTCAATAAGGTGGTCATACAACCTATCCAACTTCTCTCCAGGATACTCTGTGTGTGTATATAGACTCTTACCAATCTCCACAGTCCAGGGTAAGTTTGAGATCCGTAAGGCTTCGGCTACCTCGGTGAGTTTATCCATAAACACACCTTGCATTGCATCATTGGAAGCATTCCCCCGTTGTCTATGCCTTACCTTTTTACCAAATGGAGGGGCTGCATTGCTAGTAGCAGCTGCACCAGGACTTGGCGAGGGTGCCTGAGGGGTGTATGGTGATGGTGTGTCAGATGATTCATGCCCAAGCGGCGAAGGATTTGCCTGCTCACCTTCACCTTCAGTGAATGGGACGCCAAAAGTTGTAAACACACCCTTCATAAAATCCCCACTTACTGCGTCATCACTTATAAACACGCTCAGATCAGCAAGCCATGGTAAGGGCTGATTAATATAGTCCTTTGTTTTAGGATGGGCCTGCACGTATACACAAAGGGGTATTATTGAGTAAAAAAAGAAAATGACATAGACGAGTTTGTATTTGTGCATCAATTGTGAAATTTTTACCGAGGCCCACGTGGCATACGTTTCTGGCTCTATTAAAATCATCTGCCTATCGGGACACCACCCAACGCCACTTAAATTGAGGCACGTATTCACATCGACCAGTTTCTTACGCAATCCTTTCATATGATTGCGTACATTTTGGCTTGAGTAGGCCGTGCTGAATCTCTCATTTATGTGGGTAGCAGCAGCATTGAATGCACAAGCTTTGAACGTCTTATCTGATTTCATCCCTTCCTTGGCCTTCTCCACAAGGAATGGGATGAGGACCAAATCATGTTCCCATGGCCATATTTTGTGCCCCGGCCCCTTTTCTGCATGGTGCTTCATTTTCTTGCTGGGGCTAGAAACTGATGCTTCCCCTGACTCATCCTGTCGACCCGAATTTCTGGAAGAATCGCTACCACATAAGGGGTCATTACCGCTGTGGGATGACGCCCGGTTGAATGCACTTGGGTGAGGGGGGCTAACATACTGATTGTGTCCACCAATACCTCCCAAAATCGGCAGTTGGTAGCTCCCTCCGACATGTTACATCCCTCCCCCATGGACCATCCCACCCCCCGGCAGCTCCCACCCCCCTGGCCCATGCCTCCCCCTTGCAGCATTTGCATATAGCCTGGTGGACTTGGCATATATCCAGGTGGACTCCCCATTTGCAGCGGCTTGCTATACTGGCCATATTGGGCAAAAGGCAGACTTGTGCCACCACCATAGGTGCCTACACCATAGTTGCCCTGCCCAGGATACTACATATCTCCCAGCCTACGGGCCATAGGTCGTCGGGGAGAAATCTCATTACGCGTATCATCGTCTACCCATTGATTATCTAATGGTGGGTCAGAGATTGGGTCCATCAGATCACTCTCTTGACCTCGTTGAGATGACCCTGCCATGCCTACACAAAGAATGACATACTAGTGCAAATCATTAAATCAAAATATTCAACCAACTTGCAACCCAAATTTCATAGCAGAAGCAATAGTTAAGAACCTTGTTCAAATTTCAAAGATAACATAGCATAAGCAATAGTGCATAACAAAGATGACAATGTAAAAATTATATCTACCACATAAACCCCAACCCAAATTTCAAAGACCTTGTTCATGTGTGTTACCCTGATTATGTATGTTACAATAGTCGACCCATATATCCCAAGCTATTTGGTCTCTGCGCAGTTTCCAATTGTCCCTCTGTTGGGTTTGTTCACGCATGGGAATCTGTTGGGACATATCCATAATCGAGTCATCGTGAACATCTCCATCGTCTGCAATAACATCAACATCATCCTCTCTAAGTTGAGGGTCATGTGGATCTGTAACTTGGATGTAATTATGCAACACAGTGCATGCTAGGACGGTATCGACCTGACATGGGAATGGATAGCGGGGCTTGGACGTCAATATCTTAAACTTGTTCTTTAGGATTCCAAAAGTCGACTCGATCTTTGTTCGTAAAGACGAGTGACGTAGGTTGAAGAGCTCCTTGTGATTTCGAGGAGCTCGATCAGTATGGTCCTTCAGATGATATCTAACGCCCCTGTATGGAGATATGAACCCTGTCATGGTAGTATATCCAGCATCGCATAGGTAATATTTACCTACAATCATAACCGTTATCCATTAGTATAATATATTACCAAGATTTAATAAGTACTACGAATTATTCTTTTGGTTAACTTCGTCCTCTTACCTTCATACACTCGAAGACCGTTTGGGGGGTAATGACAACGTAGCTTTAAGGACGGTGAAATCATTTGCTGACCCTTCCCAACCTGCCATTACATACATGAATCTTTTATTTGGCGTTGCAGCTGCAAGAACATTTTGTGTCACCCTCTTTCGTCCTCTAAACCGGGGTACAAGATGGGCTGGTAGCATGGCATCGACATGTGTCCCATCAATGAGACCAATGCAATCCTACATCGTTATGTTAGGTCAATTGTTTACAACAAAGTTAATCAATAAAGGCAAACTACTACATGTCACTAAATCAAATTTATATCACACGTACGTACCTTGAAATAAGGGTACCAGTTAGGATTATTGACGATCTCAGTAGGGGTCTCATTTGGAGCTTGCTTCAAATACATATCTCGAATGCCACATACTGCTTGCATTACTTGGCCAAAGTATCGGCTAACTGTTGAACCGGTGCGTATAAAATCAACTTACATGACTCTGTTCTTTGACTTGTGCCCTACGATATGTAGAAACATGGCCAACTGCTCTTCTACGGACACATGAATAGTGTCTTTAAGTAAATCCATTTGTCTCATTAATCCGGCCAGATTCATGAAGGCACGGCTCCTCATTCTCAAGTAGTGTAAACAACTACTTTCACCCCCATAGAGAATTCTACGCATGTGGGATTTCCTATGTAGATCCCACGTAGCCGATGGCTCTCTAGGTATACGGTTTGACCTACCCTCTAGGTTAAGCATGCAATTTATGATGACAAGAATGACTGTCGTCGCTGCCGCGGCAGGAGGGTTACCCCCGATCAGGTCCCCGTGGTTATCCATCTAAAGCATTTAGGAAGCAACTAAATAACTATGCATAAATTGATATAACCCACATAAAACATGTAATCTCGACAAATAAAAACCGTATACGAAAATTACAAAGAATTGTAAACAGAAAAAAATTATGTAATAGTAGCCCTCAGGTTTATATTTATTTTCATATTCCCCCTTGGAGGCATGGCGGTTGCTCCTCATGTTTATTATTTCCATACACTTTATTTACTCAAAACAATAAGCCAATTTCAAATAAAGGAACCTTCCCGCCAGCCTTTCATAATTTTTTCATTTCATATGCTTCATCACTGGGCTCAAATATATAGCAAAACTATTTATAAAATACTTAAATTTATCCATATTGCCCATTGGGTTTTATTTCAGAATGTACATGACAGTTGTGTATCTGTTGCATGCCAGTGTGCTGGACACTATAAATGCTCTAAAGAGCATGGCATGTAGGGTTTCATGAACCATTTATTTATGCCTCAACTTTCATTTCATACAACAGGATGCCGCCACCAACACCATTACACGCCATGCATGAAACTTCTTGAAATTGCCCTCAGAATTAACCCAAAACATTTAATCATTTCGCATTTCAGAGAATATATCACGCATTCCATATCAATGCCTCCCCCTTTTCAGTATGTCTGTTTCATCATCGGGCAATTTTTTTACTTGGCCGTCATTATCAATAGTTTTATGCTTGCATGTATTGCGTTGGATGGCAATATCATCAAATGTAGGAAATGTAGCATACATAGTAGGCACTGATCTGTTTAATTTTTTTGATAATGACAACTTAAACCAAACACCCTATGTTCATCAACAATCACGGAAGATGGAGTCGGGGTTACTGAAATCCGCACATGATAACACATCATAACAATCAAAACCCACCCATGTGCATCAAAGAAACCATCTGCCAAAAAAATTCAATTTGTAGAACCTCAATGAACAGACAAACCACACACAAATGATAGCCGAAGATATACCTCCCAGTAGATCAGAAGAGAAAAATGGAGCTGAAGCTTTCGTGACAGAGAGCAAGCTGCCGTGGGCACACCCGCAGATCCGCGAAGTCAGGGATCAAAATTGGCAACCCAAAACGGCGCAAGCAACGTGACGACGCTAGTTAGGATAGAAATTCGAGGGGATCAGTTCTCTGGACAACGAATCATTCAAAATATTGAGCTATTTGTTAGGAAAAATGCCATGTTTACCTTGTTTTCAGCTCAGAATCCCGCATGCAACAGATGAACCGATCTTCCCCGCCTTCAAGCTGCCTAGGGCACACCCGATGTTGATGCCATAAGGTTACGGCGTCGTCAACCCAAAAGGCCTAAGCTTGTAGGCAAAGCGACACAAAAAACACCCAAATTTTTAGGGTTTTGCTATGAGGCAGCGGCGAGAAGAGGAGAGAAGACGAAGGGTTTGCGGCAGAAACGAGGCGGGGGGTGATCACAAGCGAGGAGAGAGAGCGAAAAGGGGCAAGCGGGACCCACTAGCGGGGGATTCCGTCAAAATCCAACATAAAAACCCCGACTTCTGACACCGCCTTGATTCCCAAAACCCACCGCCACGCAAGCCTAATCCCGCTTCCCCTTTTATACGCAAACGAACAGCTTGGAGGAATACAGCCATGGAATCCAAAGAAAAGGACGTGAACAGTGCCCCCTCTCCCATTCCAGCGGCTATTCTGGGCAAAAGAACATGCCCTTAAGGGGGTATATGATTGACTCGGACTAAATACACCGCATGCATAAGGTGTAGGTGATAATTCTTTATCTAAATTGGAAAAAACTTCAACTCATTTGTCTTTTCACAGTCTATCTTCTCTTATTTTTATTCATTTTTTGACCAACAATCATCACATGCACAACGTCTCTGCGGCGCTTTTAGCATTTTCCATATGATAAGAAATTAATTTAGGATATTTTATTACAGTTCTCGTTTTGAGAATGTTATGTGCACGATCGCTTTTAATCCGCACAGAAACCACTTATTTACATGTTGTCAATCAATTACATTATGCGCACATATCACTTATTTCTCTTCTACCCTCGTAAGCCCTCCCCCCTCGCTGCAGACGACGACAACTCCAACGACGATTTATTAGGGTTTGGAAGACGATGGGCTGGGGGCTGGGCTGGGGAATATGGGGATGTGTTGCTGGGGAGGTTGGATGAGGTGGACGTGCAGCTGAGGAGTTCGGCGGATGGGGCGAGGATGTGAATGTCGGATGAGGGAGAGGGAGACTGGAGAGGTCGGAAGAGGGGGATGGGGTTGGGGGGTTGGATGCAGGGGCGGGGGTGACGAAAGAGTGATATGGTGGATGGGGAGGTTGGAGGTGGGTGAGGTGGGGCTCGGGAGTGATTAGCAGTAAATATTGCACATTATACCCCTTAAATATCGTCATTTTGTGCATAGATCATATTCATTTTAGCTCCAATATGTGCATAATCTTGTTAATATTAGATTTGGGAGCTTACTCTTTATTTATGTGCAAAATACTATTTTTATTGCTCTTTATGTGCTTTCTCATATTTTTCATGTAAAGATGGTAACCTCATGAATCCAACAACTATTTTTGTAGATTTTTAGGAGTTGGAGTCACCCTCTACAATTATGGACATTAAAAACATGATCAGACGTCTGGAGGTATAACTCCAGACGTCTGGTGTGTCATATAAAAAAGAGGAAGAAGTTCATGATGCGCCAGATGTCTGGAGCACACTTTCCAGGCATCTGGAGCACATTTTCCATGCATCTAGAGCACTATTCAGACGTCTTGAAAGAAAGCCCCGGACGATTGAACAGTCAACTCCAGGATAGCACAGAAAACAGAGAGCGAGAAGGACATTACAAGTCATGAACCTAACACCTGACAGAGGAGGCGCAGATGTCTGACCGCCTTGCCAGACATCTGAGATCATCAAATCCAACGTGTAGGCCACCCAGCAATTGAAGGCCAGATCGCCAAGCAACAAGATGTCTAGTCTATCAACACTAGACGTCTAGCACTCAGCTGAAGGCGCAATCTGGAGCAGATTTCAATCTGAACCCAACTTCAATCTTCACTTAAGTTGAAGCAATCGTGGCCCTTGATTTGAGGTCGAATGTACGAGATCAATTGGAGGGTTGAGGGCCTATAAATAGGAGATTGTAATTAGGGTTAGGGGATTATCTTCCATTTCTTCATCTTCTCCATTTCATTTTAGTTCTAGGGTTAAGCTTGGGGGAAGGCGTGCTGCTAAGCAAGAAGAAATTAGGGCCGAGCTTCATCCTCTCTTGGTGATAACAAATTTGAACTTTCTCATTTGGTTTTGTTAATTAATTTCCCTTTGTATTGAACCTATTGCAATATCAATGAAAGTTAATATTTTTAGTATCATGATTGGTTGATCTATTTTATGTGTGTGTGTGTGTGTGTGTGTCACCCCCTGCTTCCCATTATACTTGGGAGCGAGAACGTGAACGGGCCCGCTTAGGTTGGAGCGGTGAAGCTCGAACCCATTAAGCGTATGTGAAAACACCTTTCGCAGGAACTTGCATGCAACTCAGAATAACAGAAATATTAAAGCCAACATCCAGATAAAGTACACAATAATTAAAGGGCCCCAAGCATGGCCTACAACGATAGCGATACAGATAAAGTGGGTACACACCCTACAAGTAACAGCGGTGAAAATAAATAACTGCGGCGGTGATAATCAGCACTAGTCCACGGTAGGGTGAACTTCAGGATCAGCAGAATCCTAGTCAATTGGATCACTCTGATCCAGCAGCTCGTCATCTGGGTAACCTGTCTCATAACCTGACATACATTCAAACAACATGAATGTATGTCAGCAAGGGTCTGCAAGCAAAAGTTAGAGCCCTTAGCAAGATATATAACAAGTTATATATGGTAGTTTAAAGCAGTTAAAAGAATTTACACTAGCATGGTAATTAAAGCAATTATGAAAGGTTACACTAGCATGGTAGTTCTGTTATAAGCATTAACATGGCAATTAAATAATGTAACAGCAGTCTGTAATTAACTTTCTTTTTCAATTATTTAACTGTGTGTGCAAGTCCGTGACTAAGGCTCCTACCGTTAGACGAATAGTAAATGAATACACCTTCAAGTGCCCCCAAAGGCGACCCGTTTACTACCGGCTAGTGTCCGGGAACCCAACCCCACACACGTGTACTTCCTGAAACACGAGCCAGGATGCTAAACCGTCATATACCGGAACACGAGTCCAGACTAGTCACATGTGACATTACCGGAACACGAGCCAGGCTAGTCACATGTGACCGACGAGAATAGTCAACTAAAAGCCAACGGCATGTAACATCTGGTAGCCAACGGCAACTGGTAGCCAACGGCATGTAACAACTGGTAGCCAAGAGCAACTGGGAGCCAACGGCATGTAACAACTGGTAGCCAACGGCAACTGGTAGCCAACGGCATGTAACATTCTATGAGTATCAACGGTTCTAAAATTAACCATATATGTCCAGAAACATTACCATTCACAAAGTGTGTTCATTTTGATTATTAAGGGGTCCACACACATGCACACGAGTTTAAGTCTAGTATTTCTAAAAAGTGTGTTTCTGTCAGCAATTCAGTGTACAACATCAGATAGCACAAAACATAAATTTAAACTGCACGCTTGCCTGACTGGGACAGTTTAGGTTGTCCGAGTAACGGCAGGAAAGTACGTGACGTATCGGTGTCATTAAATAATAACATTTATAATAATTAGTAAAAGTGCTGAAAATGAGATTTAACGAATTTGACACAGAAAGCTAATTATTCTAGTTATTGTTCAAAACTAAGGTATATTAAATTATATGTCATTGGATTACATTTTTAGTCAAGAATGTCGTGGTGGTATTTTCACACGTCATTTTATGTGTAGACTTTTAGTTATACAACTTTACGTGAAAATGGCCAAATGATCACCTAACTTCAAATATTCATTAAAAATCGTACGTTAATCCGATTTTAGTGATTCTAGCGTCGTTGGGTTCGCCTTGATGGGTATTACGTTATGGTGATATAGGTTCTCTGTTTTGGTTAAACAAGTTAATGAATTAAATCTATCACGAGATAAGCACAATATTAAGTTATTCTCTGAACTGGGTTTGTCTAATTTTATTAGGGTCTCTGGCTAGGGTGGTGTTTATAGGGTTACACTAACATGGTACACCTTATTAATTTAATATTTTAATATTCTAACATTATTTACAATTAACATCATGCTGAAATAACAATTATCATTCAAATAACACTAATTTGCAACTAAGTAACATTAACTAAGTTACTCTCATGGTTAATATCTTAATTAATGGTACACCTACTAGGTTTGACTTTGACTAAGGGTTATAACATGTTAAAACATTACTACTTTGTCTCTCTTTTAACCCTCTTTTACTCCCTCTCCCTTACTGTCTCTGTCTCTCTGTTCTTTCTTGTTCTTTTTTTTTGTTCTCACATCGATTGCAGCAGGGAAACGCAAAGGGGGCTTACACTCGTGCGACAGGGAAGGGAAGGGCTCTCCGGCGACAGGGGATTCCGGCGCGGATGTGGGCGTGGCAGGCGATTGCTTCAGGTGGGCGGCGGCGCAGCTGGGTTGCGACGGCGGGCTAGCTTTGGCAACGACGACGGCTCAGGTGGAGGAGGGGATCGGCCTAAGGAAGGGGAGGAGGAATGTGGAGGAAAGAGATTGAGGATGAAGATGAAGTTAGGTTTGGGTTACTTTGATTTCAACTTCAGATCTGAAGTTGTTTGGCTTGAATCTGAAATCTGAGTTTTGATTTTGATTCTTTTATTGTTTTCAGATTTGAGGTTTGGGGAAGAAATTTGTGTTTTTGGATCTGAAATTAGTTTGATTTATGGTGTGGATTTGTAGCTGAAGGTGGATTGATATTGGGAGGAAATTGGGTTGGTGATTTTTGGTTGAATTGAGAGATGAATGAACATGAAATTGTGGGTTGATTTGGGTTTGGAATGATGAACAGATTTGTTTGGGGAAATTGTTTGCTGGTTGAGATTTTCTTGCAGATGAAGACGTCATTGTTGCTCATGAAATACAACAGTGAAGTTGGGGGACAGCTGATGGGAGAGAGCTGGAGGTGGGGGTGGTCTTCAATTCGGTGCTGGCTCTGAACCACCCCAAAAGGTGGAATCAATAGGTTAGGTTAATTAGTAACTTGATTAAGATTAAAGTTTAATCAATATTTGAGTAGGGTTAATCTAATTAGGGTAAATAATTAGTGTTAAAAATTTATTAACCGCCATGGAAAAATATAAGGAGAAAGACGTGCTCGCATCGACGCACAAAAGAACTCGCACATAACACCTCCGGACGATCAAACGAAGATACATGCCCACACAATAATTAACACGCGTAGAAAAATACCGGCCGTTACAACCTACCCACCTTAAAAAAATTCTGCCCTCAGAATTCTTCTCAACTAAAGAGCAGGAAACAAATATGGATAACACTCTCGCATCTCATCTTCCCGCTCCCACGTGGACTCTCCTGGCGAGTCACGACGCCACATCACTCTCACCAGATTGACAACCTTGTTCCTGAGCGCCTTCTAACGTCGGTCTAAGATCTGCACCAGCTGCTGCTCATAAGTCAGGTCCGGTCGAACCGTGATCTCTGAGTAGTCCACAGAGTGAGAAGGGTCACTGACGTAATGACGCAGTTGGGACACATGGAAGATGTCATGCACTCCCTCCAAGGAAGGTGGTAGTGCTAAGCGATAAGCTACCTCTCCCACTCGCTCTAGCACATCGAAAGGTCCAATAAATCTCAGACTAAGCTTGCCTCGCTTCCCGAAGCGAATCACTCCTCGATTCGGGGAGATCTTCAGGAACACATGATCTCCCGGCTAAAACTCCAAAGGACACCGTTTAGCATCTGCCCAATGCTTATAACGGTCCTGAGCAATCCGAAGCGTGTCTCTGATATCACGCACACAACATCCACAGCCTCAACTATCATCTTTGGTCCCAAAAGTTCTCTATCACCAACGTCATCCCAACTCAGCGGGGATCGACATTTCCTGCCATAGAGAGCAGTAAATGGCACCTGCCAATGCTTGCCTGGTAGCTGTTGTTGTAGGAGAACTCCACCTGATGCAGATGATCCTCCCACGAACCCTTGAGATCCAACATGCAAGCTCTCAACATATCCTCCAATATATGGATAGTGCGCTCCGACTGTCCATCAGTCTGCGTGTGATATGCAGTGCTGAAACTCAGATTGGTACCCAAATTCGTCTGCAAACTCTTCCAGAATTGGGTCGTGAATCTCGTGTGCCGGTCGGAGACGATACTCACGGGAACTCCATGTAATCGCACAATCTCCTGCACGATTATCAATTACATCATGACGTATACGAGAAAGAAGCTATAAAGGTATAAGAGAGATATTTACCTCCACATACTTCTTCGCAAGTATCTCCGTAGCTTGTCCTACTCGAAAAGGTATGAAATGCGTAGACTTGGTTAATCGGTCAATGATAACCCAAATCGTGTCATTTTGCTTGGTGATCCGAGGTAGTCCAGTCACGAAGTCCACGGTGATGTGTTGCCACTTCCACTCCGGAATCGGAGTGGTTGAAGTAATCCGACAATGCGATGGTGTTCAGCCTTCACCTGCTGACACACAAGACATTTGGCGATGCTACGAGCTACGCTCCTCTTCATACTGTGCCACCAAAAATTCAGATAGAGATCCTTAAACATCTTGGTTCCGCCAGGATGAATGGAATAGGGAGAGCTGTGAGCTTCATACATAAGCTCATCTCTGATATCACCAAAAGGTACGCAGATCCTACTGCCGTATCTCAAGGAACCATCCTCATGAAGGATAAAGTCCGTCCAAAGTCCAGCTTCAATTTGCTCTCGGATCCTCTGCAGTTTAGCATCTCCAGACTGTGCAACTTTGATCCGATCCACTATCGTCGACTCAATCTGCATATTCATCAACGTCGATGTGACTCCAGGTAACACAACCTTTGTGCTCCTCTCACACAGATCCTGTTGCAACCTTCGCTGAACTGTGAGAGTCATAACTGCTGGAAGTCTGCTTAAAGCGTCAAGTACAACATTAACCTTCCCTGGATGATACTGAAGGTCGATGTCGTAATCAGCCATCAGCTCTAACCACCTGCGCTGTCTCATATTCAACTCCTTCTGAGTGAAAATATATTTCAAACTTTTGTGATCAGTGAAAATCGTCACTTTCTCACTCAGTAAGAAATGTCTCCAAATATTCAAAGTGAAGATGACAGCGGCTAACTCCAAGTCGTGAGTCGGGTAATTCTTCTCATGAATCTTCAACTGCCGAGAAGCATAAGCGACTACATGACCATGCTGATGTAGAACACATCCAAGACCTCTGCCCGAGGCATCACAAAAGATCTTAAATCCTCCAATCCTATCTAGAATAGCCAGAACTGGTGCAGATGTCAGCTTTGCTTTCAAAGTCCCAAATGCCTGCTCGCAAGTGTCTGACTAAACATACTTGACGTCCTTCCTTGTCAGTCGAGTCATGGGCTCTGCTATCCTCGAGAAATCCTGAATGAATCGATGGTAGTAGCCCGCCAATCCTAGGAAACTCCGGATGTCTGATGCTGGCCGAGGACTAGGCCAATTTCTGACTGATGTAACCTTCTCTGGATCAACTGAGATACCTTCGCCTGATACCACATGTCCAAGAAATGCAATCCGGTCCAACCAGAACTCGCACTTGCTGTACTTGGCATACAACTGATGACGACGAAGCGTCTCCAAAACCATCTGCAGATGATCAGTATGCTCCTTCTCACTCTTCGAATAGACCAATATGTCATCAATGAATATCACTACGAATTTATCCAGAAAATCATAAAATATGAGACTCATGAGATTCATGAATACTGCAGGAGCGTTAGTCACACCGAATGGCATGACAACGAATTCGTAGTGTCCATACTTGGTCCGAAAAGCTGTCTTGGAGATATCCTCATTCTTGACCTTCACCTGATGGTATCCACTCCTGAGGTCTAACTTCGAGAAAACTCATGATCCACCGAGTTGATCGAAGATGTCATCTATGCGAGGTAACGGGTATTTATTCTTCACAGTGACATTGTTCATCTCCCGATATTCCACGCACATCCTTCTCGATCCATCCTTCTTCTTGACCAGCAGTACAGGTGTATCCCAGGGAGACACGCTGGGATGAATGAATCTTTTCTGCAACAAATCATCCAATTGATTTCGTAGCTCTTTTAGTTCTGCTGGAGCCATACGGTAAGGTGCCTTCGAGATTGGTTGAGTATTTGGCATCAGATCAATACTAAACTCCAAAGCTCGATCAGGCGACAATCCAAAAATGTCTTCCGGAAATATATCTTCGAAGTCTCGAACCACTGCAGGCTTCTTCGGTTCGACTTGCACAGATGCGAGGATCGCTTTGTTCGGCTGAGCCCGAAATCTGATAGGCTCGAGCGAAAGACTACAACTGATGAATTCGAACACCGGATGGTCGGGAATTTCGAATACTACTTTCTTCTTGTGACAGTCGATAGTAGCATAGAAAGTCCCTAACCAGTCCATGCCGAGAATAGCATCAAAGTTAGGTGTGTCCAAGACCATGAAGTCTGCATAAAGTTCATGTCTGCAAATCACTAAGGGACATGATTTGCATCCCAAGGTAACACTCACTACGCCACCTCGGTTGTGATATTCCATCTATTGGGGTGTGGGTAGGTAGGGATCAAGTGCTTAACTAAAAAATTTCTGGGATATAACACACAAGGAAGCTCCAAAATCAAATAAAGTCAGAGCCGGGTGGGAGGCCACTAAGATAACACCTAAGATACAAATAATAAACTCAGCAAGGAAATATAACTAACAAGCATGAATAAATGAGAATGATAAATGATAAATGCTAGATATAAATGTTACCTGTGATCACGTCATCCTCAGTCTCAGCTTCCGCAGCTGTCATCATGAACGCCTGGCGCCTCGGCTAATGGGCCTGCTGATAGGCCCGGTCCTGAGCGATCAGAGGTGGTCCACGCTGAGCAGGTCTGGGTGCTCCTCGCTGAACCGGTGCAGGCACTACACGTTGAACAGGTGCAGGCACTCCAGTAGGTGCTCGACGGTCCTTGCCGTGAGGGCAGTCTCTCGCAGCATGTGCAGGTGATCCGCAAATCAGACACTAATTCAACATCCTCCTACAATCTTTCTTCTGGTGTCCAGTCCTGCCATAGAAGTAGCAAATCAGATGCGATCGATCGACAGGAGCAGATGACCTCTTGAACTGTGTGGTCTGTGGAGGTCGAAAGTTTCCTCTGGGCACCATCCTAGGTGGCTCCATGGGACGCTTGCCTCCTCCAGCTGAAGGTCCCTTGGGGAGTTTTTCCACAATCTCATGCTCACGTGCATAATCCAGAATGACCTGAAGTGTCGTCGGTCTCGCCGAGGTCATCGAGGCTTGGACCTTGCGATTCAGGCCTTTGCGAAACTGAAACGCACAATCTTCAGGGTCTTCAACCATGTGAGGTGCAAAACGACTAAGCATGACAAACTCAGCCTCATACTCGTCCACGGTCCTATCTCCTTGGACCAGATTAGAGAAACGCTGCTGAAGTTCTCTCTTGGCTGCCTTGGGAAAGTATTTAGCATCAAACCTTTCCCTAAACATGCCCCAAGAGATCGGTCTGACCAGACGTTTCTCCTCCAATTGCCACTAGCTCCTGACATTGTCGGTCAGCTGTAGTTTCGCCACGTCAACCCATCCAGCCTGTGGGATACGTGCAGCACTCAGCTTATCTTCAGTCGCTTGGACCCATTCATCAGCCCCTAAATGCCCTTCTTTTCCAGAGAAGCTCCTGGGTTGCAACTCATGGAACTGTCTAACTCCTGGTTCAGCTCGGGGGGGGGGGTGCAATCTGAGCAGGTTGATGTCTCTGCTGAATCAGCTGATGCTGGACTTCCAGCATCCCCCTTATGACTCCGAGGATTACATTGATATCAGCACCTCCGTTAGCTGCATTATCATTACCATTCCCATTCCTGGTGTTGTGTCCTCCTGCCATGCTGAAACAATAAACTTGGTTAAGTTTGTGTACGAGGAAAATCTAGATATTTTTGGCCATTGGTGGTATTTCCATTGTCCTGAAGTTTTGCTAAATGCACGACCTACATGGGCCACCACAAAAACATGTCACGCCCCTCTTCCCATTATACTTGGGAGCGAGAACGTGAGCGGGCCCACTTGGGTTGGAGCAGTGAAGCTCGAACCAATTAAGCGTCTGTGAAAACACCTTTCGCAGGAACTTGCATGCAACTCAGAACAACAGAAATATTAAAGCCAACATCCAGATAAGGTACACAATAATAAAAGGGCCCCAAGCATGGCCTACAACAATAGCGATACAGATAAAGTGGGTACACACCCTACAAGTAACAGCTGTGAAAATAAATAACTGCGGCGGTGATAATCATCACTAGTCCACGGTAGGGTGAACTTCAGGATCCGCAGAATCCTGGTCAATTGGATCACTCTGATCCAACAGCTCGTCCTCTGGGTAACCTGTCTCGTAACCTGATATACATTCAAACAACATGAATGTATGTCAGCAAGGGTCTGTAAGCAAAAGTTAGAACCCTTGGCAAGATATATAACAAGTTATATATGGCAGTTTAAAGCAGTTAAAAGAATTTACAATAGCATGGTAATTAAAGCAATTATAAAATGTTACACTAGCATGGTAGTTCTGTTATAAGCATTAACATGGCAGTTAAATAATATAACAGCAGTCTGTAATTAACTTTCTTTTTCAATTATTTAACTGTCTGTGCAAGTCAGTGACTAAGGCTCCCGCCGTTAGACGAATAGTAAATGAATACACCTTCAAGTGCCCCCAAAGGCGACCCGTTTACTATCGGCTAGTGCCCGGGAACCCAACCCCACCCACGTGTACTTCCTGAAACACGAGCCAGGATGCTAAACCGTCATATACTGGAACACGAGTCCAGACTAGTCACATGTGACATTACCAGAACACGAGCCAGGCTAGTCACATGTGACCGACGAGAATAGTCAACTAAAAGCCAACGACATATAACATCTGGTAGCCAACGGCAACTGGTAGCCAACGGCATGTAACAACTAATAGCCAACGGCAACTGGTAGCCAACGACATGTAACAACTGGTAGCCAACGGCAACTGGTAGCCAACGGCATGTAACAACTGGTAGCCAACAGCATGTAACAACTGGTAGCCAACGGCATGTAACAACTGGTAGCCAACGGCATGTAACAACTGGTAGCTAACGGTAACTGGTAGCCAACGGCATGTAACATTCTATGAGTATCAACAGTTCTAAAATTAACCATATATGTCCAGAAACATTACCATTAACAAAGTGTTTTCATTTTGATTATTAAGGGGTTCACACACGCACAGAGTTTAAGTCTAGCATTTCTAAAAAGTGTATTTGTGTCAGCAATTCAGTGTACAACATCAGATAGCACAAAACATAAATTTAAACTGCACGCTTGCTTGACTGGGACAGTTTAGGTTGTCCGAGTAACGGCAGGAAAGTACTCGACGTATCTGCGTCATTAAATAATAACATTTACAATAATTAGTAAAAGTGCTGAAAATGAGATTTAACGAATTTGACACGGAAAGCTAATTATTCTAGTTATTGTTCTAAACTAAGGTATATTAAATTATATGTCGTTGGATTACATTTTTAGTCAAGAATGTCGTGGTGGTATTTTTCACACGTCATTTTACGTGTAGACTTTTAGTTATACAACTTTACGTGAAAATGGCCAAATGATCACCTAACTTCAAATATTCATTAAAAATCGTACGCTAATCCGATTTTAGTGATTCTAGCGTCGTTGGGTTCGCCTTGATGGGTATTACGTTATGGTGATATAGGTTCTCTATTTTGGTTAAACAAGTTAATGAATTAAATATATCACGAGATAAGCACAATATTAAGTTATTCTCTGAACTGGGTTTGTCTAATTTTATTAGGGTCTCTAGCTAGGGTGGTGTTTATAGGGTTACACTAACATGGTACACCTTATTAATTTAATATTTTAATATTCTAACATTATTTACAATTAACAGCATGCTGAAATAACAATTATCATTCAAATAACACTAATTTGCAACTAAGTAACATTAACTAAGTTACTCTCATGGTTAACATCTTAATTAATGGTACACCTACTAGGTTTGACTTTGACTAAGGGTTATAACATGTTAAAACATTACTACTATGTCTCTCTTTTAACCCTCTTTTACTCCCTCTCCCTTACTGTCTCTGTCTCTCTGTTCTTTCTTGTTCTTTTTTTGTTCTCACATTGATTGCAGCAGGGAAACGCAAAGGGGGCTTACACTCGTGCGACGGGGAAGGGAAGGGCTCTCCGGCGACTGGGGATTCTGGCGCGGCTGTGGGCGCGACGGGCGGCAGCGCAAGCTGTTGGGCGGCGGCGTAGCTGGGTTGCGGCGGTGGGCTGGCTCCGGGGACGGCGACGGCTCAGGTGGAGGAGGGGATCAGCCTAGGGAAGGGGAGGAGGAAGGTGGAGGAAAGAGATTGAGGATTAAGATGAAGTTAGGTTTGGGTTCCTTTGATTTCAACTTCAAATCTGAAGTTGTTTGGCTTGAATCTGAAATCTGGGTTTGGATTTTGATTCTTTTTGTGTTTTCAGATTTGAGGGTTGGGGAAGAAATTTGTGTTTTTGGATTTGAAATTAGTTTGATTTTTGGTGTGGATTTGTGTCTGAAGGTGGATTGTTGTTGGGAGGAAATTGGGTTGGTGATTTTTGGTTGAATTGAGAGATGAATGAACGTGAAATTGTGGGTTGATTTGGGTTTGGAATGATGAACAGATTTGTTTGGGGAAATTGTTTGCTGGTTGAGATTTTCTTGCAGGTGAAGACGTCGCTGCTGCTCATGAAATACAACAGTGAAGTTGGGGGACAACTAATGGGAGAGAGCTGGAGGTGGGGGTGGTCTTCAATTCGGTGCTGGATCTGAACCACCCCAAAAGGTGGAATCAATAGGTTAGGTTAATTAGTAACTTGATTAAGAGTAAAGTTTAATCAATATTTGAGTAGGGTTAATCTAATTAGGGTAAATAATTAGTGTGATTAATTAGTGTTAAAAATTTATTAACCGCCATGGAAAAATATAAGGAGAAAGACGCGCTCGCGTCGACGCACAAAAGAACTCGCACACAATACCTCCGGATGATCAAACGAAGATACATGCACACACAATAATTAACACGCGTAGAAAAATACCGGCCGTTACAGTGTGTGTGTGTGTGTGTGTGTGTATTGCGATGTAATTAGGGATTATTCCATCTACGCATTTGTTCATCTATGTTGTATTTGAATGTTTAAATCATTGGATTATGGTTATCTATGTCTGTATTGCAATGCATCACCTGTGAGGGGTTCGACGAGGATGGTGTGTCGTGATGCACTATTTCCGTGTAATCACATTACTCGTGAGAGATCCCAATAGGATGACGCACCGCGAGGCACTGTCTACATGTGTTTGCATGACCGGTTTCCAAAGGGCTAATCCCCTTGGACCCAACATGCTTGGGTAACATATACTTATGGAATATTATATAGGTACCCAAGAAGAGTAAAAAGGGCAATATGGGAAAAGATTGCTCTAAACGCAAAGGAAAGGGTTGGATACTCGATAGCGGCTGTTCCAAACATATGATGGGAGAACCAACGACGTTGTTCGCATCAATAATGGTGGAACGGTTACTTTCATAGGCAATGAGAAGGGATCCATCATATGAGTTGGTAAAGTTGGTAATCCTTCTAAACCTCTCATAGATAATGTGTATCTTGTAGATGGTTTAAATCGTAATCTTATCTCTATTAGTCAACTCTGTGATAAGGGTTACAAAGTTAATGTTGGTGATGGATTGTTGTTAAGTCATCGGGCCAGCACTCGAGGGGGCTCGTTTGGCGAGCAACTGAGTCCCATGGAGCCCACTGAAGAGACCAGAAGCTAACACAGTCAATGCCCACTTACCAATCACACGTTGCACTCCCACCAATTGATCCTGGGATTGATGTTGAGCTCATAAATAACGGGGATGTGGGCGACGGTTACCCCTATTAAAGGGGAAAGATCGTGGCACCATAATTAGTGACTGTTATCCTCTCAACATCACTAAAGCGACCCTGGAGGTCTATAAATACAGGGGGATGGACAGAATATTGGAGGTACAAGATGTGATACTCTGAGATTACATACTTTATCTAATATTTCTTCCATAAAAGAGCTTGCAACGCTAGACCTAAGACGAGCCTTTGTGGGTCGATCTCTGCTGCTCCAAGCTCACTCCCCTCTCTTAAGTCTCATTCTAACTTTAGCATCGGAGGGGATTTGGGTCGGGAACTAGATCCAACTCCACTGATGCTTGCTTGTGGTGCAGATCACCGAATCCCAATCCTGCGAGAAGGTCGTGCCTAAGCTTCTCAACATCAATCGACTGAGGCTCGATCCGTTCAAGGGTCGAACAAGCACCGCAAGTCAACCGCCATCTACCAACGACCTTGGTTCCTCTAACCTAGGGTCCCATTTAACCGACCGACGAGGCTCCAACTCAGTAAGAAAGGATACACGTCAGCATCTCAATTGTTTCGGTCATTTTTGGCCTTAACAGTTTGGTACCGTCTGTGGGAAACATTCATCATCCCGGAGCAATCAACAAGCTATGTCAGCTGGACCCAGCAATTTCGGACCGAACCCAGGTCCAAACGAGAATCAGAACGCGAACAACGTCCAAGTGAAGGATGCCTCAGATTCTACATTCTCATCAAAAAGGACCCAGAAGGACCACCAAGGTACCTAAGGTGTCCCATGAGCAATTCGACCGATTTACAGAGCGGGTGGACAAGAGTCTCAGCGTATTGGCGACGCTGGTGGGGGTCCAACACTCGTTAATAAGCAACTGCTGCCTCCAAATCCAACTCTGACACCGACGAGGGATGCTGCCATGCTCAAGGATTCAAGAGATCCGAGAGTGGATCGACAAGAGATTGCCCCACTCAATACAACTCCTACATCTCACCAATATGGCGAAATGGGGAATGATAACAGTACCTTCAATTTCCAGGGAGGACACAGTCCCTCCAACTATAGGCACACGACTCACAGCATCCTAGATCAGATAATAAATGGGATCTCTCCAGGCTACAACCCTATCGATTTTGTAGGTGGAAATGTGAGGAGAGAGGCAGAGGAAATTCCCAACCGATCCTCAGGAGCTACTTACCTACAAGGCGGGGATGGGCGATTCCAACTTATCCATTCCGCACTTCGACAGACCCAGTTGAAGGAGAACATCATGTCTGCTCATTTTCTCCCAAAATTCAAACTCACCGCCTTCCCGACGTATGATGGCAAAGGCAACCTGTAGGCACACATCTGCAAATACATAAACCTGATGCTGCTTCATGGGGCTGACGAGCCATACCTCTGCAGAGCTTTCCACACTACCCTAATTAAGATGGCAGAGGGTTGGTACAACGGATTACCCGACGGCTGTGTTGGGTCATTCGACGAATTAGCCGACTTGTTTTGCAGGCTCGTGGATCGACGTCCCAAGAGAAAGTCCTCCTACCTCTTCACATTCAAACAGAAGGATAAAGAGCCAATCTAAGCCCTCGTCCAGCAATTCAACGACGAAAGGCTCGAGGTAAAGGACACACCGGACGTGACTGTCATTGCGGCTTTCACTCAAGCAGTGCGAAACAAACACTTGCAGAGGGCCATCCACCAGTTTCCACCTAACAACCTTGTGGAGCTGTTCAATATAACAGATCGGTTCACCATCTCTAAAGAAGCAGAGGAACCAACTGAAACTACCGAGAAAGGCACTTCTGTCCGTCATGGAGACACCAGGCGTGAAAAGCCATCCCAGGGAACCCCTCGCCAGGAATCTTAGGATAAGAGATAGAGGGAGAGGATCCCTTGAAGCAAGGAGCACCCAGCTTATGCAAGAACGCACCCAAGGCGGAGGTCTTAGCTTATGCCCAGCGAGAAGAACTGGTCCAGGAATCCGCCAAGAAGGGCAAATATGAAAAAAGGGACGACCTTAAATTCTGCAAGTACCACAATGATTATGGGCATGATACAAACAATTGTTGGACACTCAAGAAAGAAATCGATGCACTAGTCAAGCGTGGGCACCCTAAGAACCCAGTTGGCGATCAACCAAGTGAAGAAGGGCCCTCAAAACAAAAGGGCAAGATGACGGGGTCACCTATCATTAAGATGGTCGATTAGCGAGCTTCTAAGCTCAAGATCAAATAAAAGCGTGGAATGAAAGCAACCCTCAACGATATTCAGAAATGCCTGTATGTATTTTTCTTTCTTTAGTAAACATGTTTTTCATCAAATACAATTCTGCTTCCTTTTCGAAACAGCTTTCTTCGATAGAGCATTTATGAGTTTTTTGAGAATTTCCCCATCAAACTCCTCGTTACAAGGATCTGATCCTTAGGAAAATCTACATGTGCTATGTAACGGTCGCTTTCCGATCGTATCTTCTTCGTGCACGTGCTGTTGACCGTGCACGTGTTTGTTTTAGACTTTGTTGCTTTGTGAACACTCTAGAGTGATATACCGTCGTGAACGTCTCTGAGGGTATTAAATAGTGGCACTAATTTGGAACGACATTTCTCGAGTCGCTTTCCCACAATTTAATCTAATTTGATGAGACGTCGCAAATTTCACTTTTGTCGTGAGACCTTTCTATTTTTAATTTCGCTTCTCGACGTCGAAATTGTGATCCGTCTTCTCTGCCTCCCTTCTCTCGTCGGTGTGGTCACCCCAGTATTTATTTCACAATTTTAGGGCTCCGTTTGACCCACTTCCACTTGTCCCCTACAACTATAGCTTGACCCATCAATGTTATTGTAAATCTCTTCCTAAATCACCCTAGCCCACGGGGCCCTCTTCTTTGTGCTTGCACCCTTCAGCATGAGAGAGGAACCGGCCCATTCAATTCTTTCACAGGCCGTTTACAAAGAGTGGGGTGGGTTCCTCTCATTATAGATAATAATAATTCCTATACAAAACCCTAGCTCTAGACCCCCCTATCCCACGTGACCCACTCCCATCACCTATTTAAATGACCGGTCACCTAAGTATTTGACAGCAAACCCTATTTTATTCTCCCAAGCGCCGCCATAGCTCTTCGATTCAGACTTCATCGCGCAAACAACAGGCATCTTCTTCCCCCTTCCGAACAAAACCCAAACGCCGGTGTTTACCCTTGCTTCTCTGACCTTCATCCACGCCTAACCCTCCCCGGCATGTCCCTGCTCCGACTGAGCATCGGACCTTCTCCCCTACCCCGCCTGCAGCCGTGAAACCCTCGACTCCGGTGCCCTGCCTCATCTCGGCCACCCACACGACCCCCGGTCTCCACTCAGCGATATCTCCGGCGGCCTCCTTCCTCCCCAGCGAGCACACACCGCAGCAAGCCCTACCCCACGCACGGCCGCCCTCTCTCGCCGTTGACAGCCTTGGCCGTTGTCTTCGTGCGAACATGAGCTCTCTCGCGTGGCCTGATCGCTCTGGGACGTAACCCAAAAGAACGGTTGTAGTTTTACCGCAAGTGCACGGTGTAGCAGCGAGCGGGTTATCGAACACAGGGAGGACGAATGACCGTGCTTGTTCCGATCAACCTGGCTATTTAAGAAGCGAGAATTTTGCCTTTGGCGATCCTGTCACAATCCTCAGACAAAGTACGGAAATATCAAATCAAATAAAGAACGTATAGGGAATGGGGAATTCCCGCTACTCACCGTATTTCGTAAAAGTGGTTCATCGGTATCAAAGTTGCTAGAATAAGATTTTGGATGAACTAGTTGTAACTGAATGTAGAACCAAGCTCACGCTCTCGCGCTGTTGCCGGTCTATAGCTATCCTAGGCTCGGGTCCAATCTCTTGCAAACCCTAGCCTAGGGAAGCTAGCATTAGGATCAACATCATCGTTCAATCGCGCACCGAGCCCAATCTCTTGCAAACTCGGTCCACGACCTAGTTTGGCATAGTTCCTACCCGTCCAATCTCTTGCAAACGGGTATTGGCGCGGAATTAGAACCAGAAACCCTAATATCGGTCCAATCTCTTGCAAACCGATACAACGGAAATTCGATTCCAACCCAATTCGGATTTCTAGGGTTTCCTATCGAATTGGGATCCAATCTCTTGCAAATCCCAATCGATGTGAATTCCTAGCCATCCGTAGTAGATTAATCCCAATCTAATCTCTAATAGCAATTCTAGCACAATTTCTACCAATTCATCACAATTATGAAATAGGGCTTGTAGGGTTCATCCCCACGCCCCAAGACGTGGCGACTACTCACAATTCATAGCAAGATCAAAAAAATAATCAATGAAATAAGCAATAGAATTCATCACAATATTGAGATATGCAATAAAAATAGAATTTTTAGAGAAGAGAAAAGCAAACCAATGGAGTTCTTCAATTAATCCAACAAAAATCCAATTTTGTCTCCTCTTCAATCACAAGAATAAAACTAAAAAGCTAATCTAAAAAGCTGCAAAAAATCTAAGAGAGAGGCTCTCAAAACTAGGGTAAAAACAGGGGTTAAATAGCCCCCAAAATCGTCCAAAAACTGTGACCAAAATGCCCATGCACAGCCTGTTTTCCGCAATTTTCGCTACAGGCAGCGCGTCGCACTCGGCCGAGTGACAAAAGTCGCTCGGCCGAGTGAAAACCCTGTAATTTTCCAGTAAGTCTCGATCTTCAGGGGTCTTCACTTCGGGGGCGGCTCGGCCGAGTGAGTTGTCGTCACTCGGGCGACGGCTTCATGGTACTCGGGCGGACGGGATTATCCACTCGGCCGAGTGGGTCTTCTGAAGCTCAGGCAGCCGAAAAACAGTAACTTGGAGATTTTTGAAGGGCTTCGTCTGGGCGCCACTCGGGCGGACGGGGTCTCATCACTCGGCCGATGTGGTCTCCGTCGCTCGGCCGAGTGCACATATAAATCATGTCTGCTCTGGTCGGCCGAGCGGTGTCTCTCTGGTCGGCCGAGTGACTCCTTCACTCGGCCGAGTGGGACACAAAACATGCCCAAATTGCTTATTTTGGCCTCCTCGTCGCTCCTGCGACGTCCGTTCTTCTTCCGCTCCTCTCCAACAGCAAAATACCCCTCGGGGAGGTCGTCGGTGACCGTCTGGAGTAAGCGCATCTCGAGATCACTCCAAATCGCGCCAAATCACCTGAAATGCGACAAAAACAACAAATCGTGAAAAGCATAGCAATATCGTCGATATATCGTGAAAAACATGATTTGGGCGATCTAAATGGCATGCAAACATGCGGTAAAAAAGTGTAAAATAAGGAGTGATCAAAATCCCCCAAGCTTGCCTCTTACTCGTCCTCGAGGAAGATAAGTAAAAGGCGAACCCGGTGGATTCGGAAAACGAAAACGGCGAAAAATGAAGAAAAATGAAGAACGGAGAAAAATGAAAAACGAAATAAAAATAAAGAAGAAAGAAAGAAGCGAAGAGGTAGGCTGCTAGATCATTTTCTCAGGACGTGGGTTCCGCTTACTCGTATAGCATGCACTGGATGAAAAACACATGTCAAAGAGTTTTATTTTGATATCATAGTATAATCGTGCAAATAGGAACAGAAAACCCACGAACAATAATATAATCATGAAAAACGGAATAATTTTATAATTAACATCGTCTGAATCATTTAAAGCGGTATACAAATCACAGATCACACACTTTTCAATTGAATGCTTTCTATCAGGAGTATAAGAGTATCACACTATAGAATAGAGAGAATAGAAAAGTATGGATTTCATGAAATGATTGCTAGGCTTAGATTTCTGGATTTCGTAAAGCTAAAAATAATCTCACCGAGTATAGAATATTACTTAGCCTAGGTTGTCGTGCAACGTCAAGTAGTCACTCTCTCACATATCAATGGATCCCCTCCCCCAAGCTTATCTATAAGCGTGGTGGCATAAAAAAATATTTACATCCCCATTTCTATAAAGCTCCAAAGGCAATGAAAAGAGAAGAGAAAGAAAGAAAGTGAGATGAGATCTTTTATTGAGGATTTTTCCTCTTTTCTTTTTTTTCTTTTCTTTTTTTTAGAGAAGAGATAGCATATATACACAACGATCCCAACTCAAAGAGAGATAATGATATACAAGAATATTTCCTCTCTCTTTTTTTTTCGAATAAGAAATTTGAAGCTAGGAATTAACAGCGGGGGAAAATGCCATATAATAGAATCGCTAAGGGGAGATTCACCAATGATTTTAAAAGTAGAGAAATGAAGTTCAAGATTTGTGGAGAAAGAAATGAATATATCTCTCGGTTCACTCTATAAGACATGCACGACAACTTCAGCAGGGTAATCTAATCTACTCAGTTTCGATCACAAAAAAGCTAACTAATCCAGATTTATCATAGCTAACATCATTCAATCATCCTGAAGTGAAATGTACAATTCATGCATATAGAAGTGATATAGGAAAAGAAATCAGTACTCCAGATATAGGCATTCAATGCGTGAATCTTGGTGTGTTTTCTGTGATAGCATACATATGAATATTCAGACTCAGCTAATAATAACATTTCATCCATTTTCATGTGGAAAAAGTGTGGGTTACTATCTCTAGATGCAAGGCAAGTCATAGCATATGATATCAGAAATAAAATCTAAGACATGACAAATATAGCATGCATATAGAATAAGTTAACACCACGTCATCATCATCACAGAAAAGTCATCTCTAGCATGAGATGAAAAAAAGAAAGAAATAAAGATAAAGGGAAAATAGAACTATTTACAATGCGGCACACAGAAAAATAAGAAAAACGTGATGCATGGCAAAATAAGAAAAAATGATGAAAATAAGTGCAAAAGCGAAAAACGGTGTGAACAACTAAAAATAAAGGTGGCAAATCGAAAAAGAACGTGAGAACTCACTCATGGCATAGTGTCCTCAATGTGCAAAGTGCGGCACACCGAGATACAAGGAATGGGAGGGGCAAGTGAGGATGCATGCATGCTGAAAAAAGATGAAAATAAAAAGAAAAATAAAGAAATAAAAAATATGATGCGGACATGATGCATGCACAGATAGGGGTGATACAGATATAAAGGTGGGGCACCAAAAACTCTCCCTCTCTCCCAAAAAAGATATATAAGGATACGATATGAATGAGAAACCCAAAAATAAGTGAGGGGAGGGGGGGTGGGCAAAACTGCAACAGGACCCAGCAGAAACGGGCAGCACAACGGCAGGAATAATCGATGGCATCAAGGGTGCCTAAGAAGGTGGTGCTGCGCCGTCTCCGTCCCGAGGCGGAAGTGGTGGTGGTGGCTGGACAGGCCGCTGAGCGGGTGTGGGTGTGGAAGTGGTAGCAGGCTGAGTGTGTGTGGAAGTGTGGGTGGGAACCTGCTGGGTGGGTGGTGGTACGCGGGGGAGATGCTCAAGGACCTGGGTAAGACAGTAGTGAATCTGGGGGATCAGGTCAAAGCGGCCAGCCATCGCAGAGACGGTGGAGGACAGAGTCCTAAGGTCGCCTCTGAGGCCACTCACCGCCCCCTCTAGAGCACGAATGCTCTGAAGTACAGTGTCGGGGGGAGGTGGTGCAGAGGGACGCACCGGTCGGGGCTGTGCAGGGCGTGGCTGGCGTACTCGGGTCGCGTATGTGACGGGCTCAGCGGGGAAGGGAACGAAAGGTGCTGCACTCGCAAATGTGGGCCTGGACTCAGTGTGAGGCCGAGGCACCGGCTGGTGAGAAGCGGAGGCAACAGCAGCGAAAGAAGAATACAAAAGAGGCAGCGCGACGGCCGGAGAGGTCAGTGGCACAGAAGTGTGGACAGACGCCACGACACTCTCGGAAAATACAGCAGCAGTGGAGACAGAAGGCTCTCCGCACTCAACTACGGTAGGCGGGTGCTCGGGTGGGGCAAAGGAAACATGCTCAGCAGACAGAGGGCCAGTGGGGGTGGTGACAGCCGCGTGAGTGGTGGAGGTGGGCTCAGCTAAGGTACTCCCGACACCGACAGAGGTGGGGACAGAGGTGTCAGGAGCAGCAGAAACATCAGGGATAGGCTGAGGGGCCACAGGGTCAATAGGGGCGGCAGGCTCGGCAGGGGCGACAGGGTCTGCGGGGGCAGCGTGGGCAGCGTGGGCCTGCTCGGCCTCCTCGGCCTCGAGCACGTAAGCAGCGGGGATGAGAACATCCATCGCAGGGAGCCAGTCAACGTGGGCTGGTGTAATCTGAGTCCGAGCTGGGCTCGGAAGAATCATGTAATCGGCACCGTAAGGGCCGTACAACCAGACCCAGTGACGCTCACCATGCGGACGAAGCATCTTCATCCGGGCCATAACATCGATCGACAAAGAAGTGGGGCCCGGTACTCGTCGCAGGTCGTCAGGGAAGTCCTCGTCGGTCATAAGGGCAAGCAAGGTGATCAGACCGTCGCAGCATATCGGTGAGCGAGCGCCCACCGATACAATGATGCGGTCCAAAAACCAAGCCGCGACATCAATCACGACGGCGGGGACCAGCTCATCGCCATCCCTAGATAGAGCTCTGGGACGTGTCATCGCGTAGAGCATGTAGAGCTCTGGCGTAGACATCATGCCCAGCTCATATCTGGCCAAAAAGGTCGTCGCCATAAGGCGCTGAGCAATACAGAGGCAGGGGTGGACAATGGCCGAGGCCTTGGCCCTACTAGGGTCAAAGGCAGCGTGAAGACCCGTGATCCGGGCCCAGAAGGCACCGGCGTCGAAGGAAGGTGGGGGGATATGGGTGGGGCCGTAACCGCGATCGGCTCCGGGGACAGCGGGCCACGAGAAAAATGCTCTAATCATATCGAGAGTGACCTGGCACTCCCGGTCCATGAACCGAAACGAGCATCCCTCGTCGGTCCGGGCGATCGAACTCAAAATCTCAAGTGTCGGGTGGGTAAACGTGTCTGCCGACACCTGGAAGAAATCTCGCCAGCCCACATTGTCGTACAACGTGAGCATCCCCTCTAGTACCCCCAGGCGTCCTAGGTCGGCAAGGTGTGCAAACCTGGAGGGTACGATCGAGCGCTGGGAGATACGCTCGAAGACGGCGCGGTGTGCGTCGTCTCGGAACGTAATCCCGAGCGGCCCGACCAGTGGAGCCGGAGGTGGTGGCTGTGGAGCGGCGGGGAGTGGCTGTGCGGGCTGTGCGGGCTGTGTGGGCGCTGCAGGCTGTGCGGGGTGTGCGGGGCCTGCAGGCTGTGCTGGGTGGATGGGGTGTGTGGGAGAAGGTGGAGGAGAGTCCTCCAACTCGTGGGAGGGGCCGGCATCATCCGACCGCTTCCGCTTGGCGGAAGATCTCTTCGACCGCGGCCGTGTCCGGGGCGGCATATCGGCCCCGAGCGCGCGTCGAAAAGTGTAAAAAGTGCGGCGTGTATAAAATAAAGGAAGGAGTATACTCAGACACGCCGCGAGTGCTAAGCAATGGAAGCGTGCGAAGTCAGCGCCTCCGCGAAGCCCAGATCAGTCCGTAAAAGCTCCACTGGTCTCCCCTAAGCTCCCAAAAACAACCTGCGCATGAAATGGCGATATCAGCGGGTAATATTCAAAACGTATGGAGCATTAGGGGTATAATAGATAGATATAGAAATTGATTAGGGTTTGGGGTTCGTTTAATACATGGATCCTCGAAAAACACACAAAAAGAGGAGAAATAGGGCGAATCAGGCGATACCGGAGGTGGTCGGAGCGGCGGCCGCCGGCGGCGACTCAGGCGAGGCGCGGCGATGCTCGGCCGTCGGTGGCTGGCCGAGCGGCGGCGCGGCGGCGGTCGACCGGGCGAGTGAGGGTGCGAGCGAGCGAGGGTCGGGCGAGGGGAGCTGAAGGGTCGGGCGGTTTGGGAATTTTTTCGTTTCGAAAATTGTGCCTCCCCTCAGCCCCTTATATAATAAGAGTTACGACTCGGCCGAGTGACTAGGTCACTCGGCCGAGCGAGATCAATGGACATTTCCTCCTCGCTTACGCTTCGGCCGAGTGGCTTTGCCAGCCTCGGCCGAGTGGAGTAAGTCCATTTGGCCGAGTGGCTCAAGCTACTCGGCAAGACTCGCCCTAGGAGCGTATCCATTTTACTCGGCCGAGTGAAAATATATACTCGGCCGAGTAGCAGTTATACTGAAATCGAGAAATTAAACAGAGAGTTGGGTACAGCAGACTTCCCTCGTTCGTGAGCGGCTCGGCCGGACGAACTTGTGTACTCGGCCGAGTGACTAGTATACTCGGCCGAGTGAGCCTTGTGTTCTGCTATTTGTCTTCGTTTGGGCTCTAAACTCCGTCTTTCTTCCTCCAGTCGATTTCATCTTACTCCTAAGCATCGAGCGTCTTCCTGGGGCTCTCCTCGTCGTCTCGTTCATCCTCCTCATGATGGATTTACCTATCTCCTCTCATGTCAAGAAAAATAGGACCCGTTATCACAAAATTTTTGGGCGAACGACTCAAAACACTAAAAATTTCTAAAACAAAAATAAAGAAAAAGTAAAAATAAAGCAATAACCGTCGGGTTGCCTCCCAACAAGCGCTCGTTTAAGGTCGTGAGCTCGACCCCCTATGATTTTCAATTAATGCGGGATGTTTGGTGCATACGAGATGCACCCATCAAACTTTCCGGGGAGAACGCTTGGATTCGGAAGTTGCGGTGGCGTGTTCTCCCGCGGTGGTCTCTCATCCCGAATAGTGTTGGGGGGAGGCTCCCCCAAGCTAGCGTTTGCTCCGGTCAACGGCTTCACCGGTGACGCCGATTTTCGTAGCGGCGGAGCTTTCTTCGGAGACTTCAATTTCGAGAGCTTGCAGAGCTCTCGAATCCTTGCGACATCAGCGTCGCCTTCATCATTTTCAGCGGAGAGGTCGGGGGAATCATCTTCCTCATCTTGGCCTAAATCCGGGCCTTCATCGAAATCCTCATCGAAAAGAGCGCCAATCGAGTGGGGGATCGCCTCTTCAATTACCTCATCAAGGAGGTATGATAGATCATCCGGCCGTCCCCTAAGCAAATATATTCTATTGGTTTCGCCCGTCGGGACTCCCTCGGAATAGTGTTTGAGTCTCTGACCATTTACTTTGAATGTGGAACCGTCCTTGCTTTCCAACTCAAAAGCTCCTCCCGGTTGTATGTGCTTGATGGTGAAAGGTCCGGACCAACGTGACCTCAACTTGCCGGGAAATAGTCGGAGCCGGGAATTATAGAGCAAGACCTTGTCTCCTACTTTGAAGTCCGTGACGGTTATGCGGGCATCGTGGAGAATCTTGGTCCTTTCTTTGTAAATTCTTGAGCTTTCGTAGGCGTCTCTTCTTATCTCATCAAGCTCGTTGATGTCCAAGAGTCGCCTCACCGACGCACTCTTGTAATCGTAATTAAAGGTTTTGATGGCCCAATATGCGCGGTGCTCCAACTCTACCGGTAAGTGGCAAGCTTTCCCATAAACGAGTCGGAACAGTATGGTGCCTATGGGAGTGAGAAAGGCCATGCGATATGCCCATAGAGCATCGTTTAGCTTCATTGACCAATCCTTTCTAGACCGATCCACCGTCTTTTCGAGAATTTGCTTAATTTCTCTATTTGAGACTTCCACTTGGCCGCTTGTCTGGGGGTGATATGCCATGCCGACTCTATGATTTACCCCGTACTTCTTTAGCATGGCTTCAAACTTGTTCTCTATGAAGTGGCTCCCCCGTCGCTTATCAAGGTACGAGGCACTCCGAAACGCGGGAAGATATTTTGCTTGAAGAACTTGGAGACGACCCTTGCATCGTTAGTATGGGTGGCGATTGCTTCCACCCATTTGGAGACATAGTCGACGGCCAATAGGATGTATTTGTTGCCATTGCTCGACGGAAATGGTCCCATGAAGTCTACTCCCCAACAATCAAAAAGCTCAATTTCTTGGATGGGCCTCATTGGCATCTCATTGCGCTTGGAGATATTCCCGGTCCGTTGGCATCTATCGCACCCCTTTACAAAGTCGTGGGTGTCTTTAAACATTGTCGGCCAAAAGAACCCGCTCTGCAAAATCTTAGCGGTAGTTTTAGAGGCGGCATGATGTCCTCCGCATGGTAGACCGTGGCAATGCAAAATGATGGATGTCGCCTCCTCTTTAGAAACACACCTCCGAATGACGCCATCCTTGCATATCTTGAAAAGGTATGGATCTTCCCAAAAATAGCTACGGACCTCATGCAGAAATCTCCTCTTTTGATGCGTGGGCATCCCATGCGGTTTAATTCCGCAGGCCAAGTAGTTGACGAAGTCCGCGTACCAAGGTACTTCACTGGTCCTTATGGCATATAGCCTCTCATCCACAAATGTGTCGTCGATAGGCAAACTCTCATCCTCCTTGTCGCGAATGAGCCTAGATAAATGATCCGCCACGACATTGTCCGTACCCTTCTTATCTCTGATCTCTAAGTCGAATTCTTGCAACAAGAGTATCCACCTAATCAACCGAGGTTTGGCCTCCTTCTTGTTTAAAAGATACTTCAATGCCGCATGGTCGGTGTGGACAATCACCTTGGAACCGAGGAGGTAGGAGCGAAACTTCTCTATGGAATAGACGACCGCTAGAAGCTCCTTTTCGGTAGTTGTGTAGTTTTTCTGCGCGTCATCCAATGTCTTGCTCGCATAGTATATCGCATGAAGCTTCTTATCTTTTCTTTGTCCCAACACCGCTCCAATGGCTTGGTCGCTAGCATCACACATTAGCTCAAAAGGAAGGCTCCAATCCGGTGGTTGTATGATGGGCGCAGAGACTAATGCTTCCTTCAAGGTGTTGAAGGCTTGCAAGCATTCTCCTGAAAAAACAAAAGGAATATCTTTAGCGAGCAAGGAAGTAAGTGGTCGGGCAATTGAGGCAAAGTCCTTGATGAAGCGACGGTAAAACCCCGCATGACCAAGGAAGCCTCTAATGCCCTTGACATTAATAGGAGGAGGAAGTTTTTCGATTACCTCAATCTTTGCTTTATCTACCTCAATTCCTCTCGAGGAAACAAGGTGCCCGAGGACTATACCTTCCGTGACCATGAAGTGACACTTCTCCCAATTTAAAGTGAGATTGTTTTGTTGGCACCTTTTTAGGACTTTAGTAAGATTTTCCAAGCAAGAGTCAAACTCACTTCCATAAACCGAGAAATCATCCATAAAAAATTCCATAATATTTTCAATGTAATCGGAAAATATGGATGTCATACACCTCTGAAAGGTGGCGGGAGCATTACAAAGGCCAAACGGCATCCTACGGTAGGCATAGGTGCCATAGGGGCAAGTGAAAGTTGTCTTCTCTTGGTCATCTTCGTGCAAAGGGATTTGGAAGAATCCCGAATACCCATCTAGATAGCAAAAGTATTTATGTTTTGCAAGGCGTTCAAGCATTTGATCAATGAAGGGCAATGGGCAATGGTCCTTTCGGGTGGCTTTATTGAGTTTCCTATAGTCAATGCACATTCGCCATCCCGTGACGGTGCGCGTAGAAATGGGCTCACCTTTTTCATTTTTTATGACAGTCATCCCCCCTTTCTTGGGGACGACGTGAACGGGGCTAACCCATCTACTGTCAGAGATAGGATAAATAATACCGGCTTCGAGCAATTTTAGGATTTCCTTTTTAACCACCTCCTTCATATTAGGGTTTAACCGCCTTTGAGGCTCTATGGAGGTGGCGTCTGTATCCTCCAAATGGATCCTATGCGTGCAAAGCCTAGGGCTTATCCCTTTTAGATCGGAGATAGTGTACCCAAGGACATCTTTGTGGCTCCTAAGAACGTCTAGGAGTTTTTCAAGTTGGTCCGGCGTGAGGTGGGAGTTTACTATCACCGGGAAAGTTAATTTGTTACCCAAAAAGGCGTACCTTAGATTCGGAGGTAATTGTTTAAGTTCTACCTGAAAAGGCGCAGCTCCTTCTACTTCATCAGCTCGCATGAGTTTGGTTTCTTCCTTGTCATCCGGGGTTAGCTCATGTTCAGGTGGTACGCTCTCTTGTGACGAGTCAGACTCGCTACTTAGTGAGGACGAGGCATCGAAATAGGCGCTCTCCGATTCAGTGCTAGCATCGTCAAGGCCTTCGCCCTGTTCCGGTTCGTGCCTGGAATCAAGAAACACCTCAGACGATTCATAAAAGCAAGAGTGAGCGTCATAGAGTGCAACTCCCTGAATGTCGGTGTGCTCAAAGGATTCTTCGGGAGTATAGTGCTCTTCGACATCTGTTCTACCATCCTCGAAATATAATTTGTCGTCGATCACGTCAACTCTGACATCGCCTCCGATAGTCCCCTCCGGGGAGACCTGGTCCATCACAAAACTAGCAAACAGTTGTTCGTCGGGGTCCTTGATATCAATAGCGAAAGCTCCGGTAGCGTGGACCTCGTCGACAAGCTCCTTAAGGAGGTCTGCGAAGGAGTCATATTCTTCCTGACTGAGTTCTATTGTTGACATTGCATCCTCCATTCTTCCTGTAAAGACCTTATGCAAAATACATGGAGAATATGCAAATAGAAGAAAGTAAAGAAAGAGAGAAAGAAGAAGTAACCGGGTGGTCGATGACGAACACCGTCAAAATGCCTTCCCCGGCAACGGCATCAAAAACTTGATCGCTCCGGGACGTAACCCAAAAGAACGGTTGTAGTTTTACCGCAAGTGCACGGTGTAGCAGCGAGCGGGTTATCGAACACAGGGAGGACGAATGACCGTGCTTGTTCCGATCAACCTGGCTATTTAAGAAGCGAGAATTTTGCCTTTGGCGATCCTGTCACAATCGTCAGACAAAGTACGGAAATATCAAATCAAATAAAGAACGTCTAGGGAATGGGGAATTCCCGCTACTCACCGTATTTCGTAAAAGTGGTTCATCGGTATCAAAGTTGCTAGAATAAGATTTTGGATGAACTAGTTGCAACTGAATGTAGAACCAAGCTCACGCTCTCGCGCTGTTGCCGGTTTATAGCTATCCTAGGCTCGGGTCCAATCTCTTGCAAACCCTAGCCTAGGGAAGCTAGCATTAGGATCAACATCATCGTTCAATCGCGCACCGAGCCCAATCTCTTGCAAACTCGGTCCACGACCTAGTTTGGGATAGTTCCTACCCGTCCAATCTCTTGCAAACGGGTATTGGCGCGGAATTGGAACCGGAAACCCTAATATCGGTCCAATCTCTTGCAAACCGATACAACGGAAATTCGATTCCAACCCAATTCGGATTTCTAGGGTTTCCTATCGAATTGGGATCCAATCTCTTGCAAATCCCAATCGATGTGAATTCCTAGCCATCCGTAGTAGATTAATCCCAATCTAATCTCTAATAGCAATTCTAGCACAATTTCTACCAATTCATCACAATTATGAAATAGGGCTTGTAGGGTTCATCCCCACGCCCCAAGACGTGGCGACTACTCACAATTCATAGCAAGATCAAAAAAATAATCAATGAAATAAGCAATAGAATTCATCACAATATTGAGATATGCAATAAAAATAGAATTTTTAGAGAAGAGAAAAGCAAACCAATGGAGTTCTTCAATTAATCCAACAAAAATCCAATTTTGTCTCCTCTTCAATCACAAGAATAAAACTAAAAAGCTAATCTAAAAAGCTACAAAAAATCTAAGAGAGAGGCTCTCAAAACTAGGGTAAAAACAGGGGTTAAATAGCCCCCAAAATCGTCCAAAAACTGTGACCAAAATGCCACTGCACAGCCTGTTTTCCGCAATTTTCGCTACAGGCAGCACGTCGCACTCGGCCGAGTGACAAAAGTCGCTCGGCCGAGTGACAAAAGTCGCTCGGCCGAGTGAAAACCCTGTAATTTTCCAGTAAGTCTCGATCTTCAGGGGTCTTCACTTCGGGGGCGGCTCGGCCGAGTGAGTTGTCGTCACTCGGCCGACGGCTTCATGGTACTCGGGCGGACGGGATTATCCACTCGGCCGAGTGGGTCTTCTGAAGCTCAGGCAGCCGAAAAACAGTAACTTGGAGATTTTTGAAGGGCTTCGTCTGGGCGCCACTCGGGCGGACGGGGGTCTCGTCACTCGGCCGATGTGGTCTCCGTCGCTCGGCCGAGTGCACATATAAATCGTGTCTGCTCTGGTCGGCCGAGTGGCGTCTCTCTGTTCGGCCGAGTGACTCCTTCACTCGACCGAGTGGGACACAAAACATGCCCAAATTGCTTATTTTGGCCTCCTCGTCGCTCCTGCGACGTCCGTTCTTCTTCCGCTCCTCTCCAACAGCAAAATACCCCTCGGGGAGGTCGTCGGTGACCGTCTGGAGTAAGCGCATCTCGAGATCACTCCAAATCGCGCCAAATCACCTGAAATGCGACAAAAACAACAAATCGTGAAAAGCATCGCAATATCGTCGATATATCGTGAAAAACATGATTTGGGCGATCTAAATGGCATACAAACATGCGGTAAAAAAGTGTAAAATAAGGAGTGATCATGGCCACGACATTCGCGACGCACGGCACCCTGGTAGCCTCTTCGAGAAACCTCCTCCTCGCTGAGGTTAGTACGCCTCGACCTTTCCCAGCTTGCAAATGTTTTGGGAAAATGTCATTGAACAGTTTTGGGCTTGTAATTGATGTTAACAGCTTAGCCTATAGGGTGGTTCTTATGCAACTGCTAGAGGTTAATATAGGATGCTTGACAGCCCTTTTACAAACTTGTGCGAACCTGTTTAGCCTTCTACTATCATATTCTTAGTGCTTCAGAGTGCTATAGTGTTGCAACTTAAAATTTAGTTGTTGAAAGCTAGCACACACTCAAAATATGTCAACGGGACAGTAAAATTTTGTTGTAACCTTATGGATGCAATACTTCTAAAATATTGGTAGTCTCATTACTAGGAGATAATTGCATAATGATTGGTTTATTTGTTTGATACAAACACCACTCTTAGGATAGAAAACTTAATGAAAATCGGATCGTTAGGCGTTTTAGGTGGCCTAAAAATTCTTGTCCGCCGTTGCAAACTCATTCATGCATGTGTTTTATTGACAGAGAACCGGTCGTTCTGTACCGTTCCCGAAACCAGAATTCAACCCCTGGCGTCGCTACCCGACGCCAGTGTAGCTCTCGCGTCGTGTTGAGGTAACGTTCTGCACTCTTAGGACCCCCAACCCAACCCTGTTAAACAAGATAAAAATCGGTATTTTGGTGGTCTGATAATTCACTAATGAAGATAACTTAAATTAAGACTGTAGGCTGGTGGACTTGTGCACATAGGTTGTTTGTGACTTGTGGACTTTGGGCGGTGTTTCTCAGACGTTGTACTTGCAGGCAAGTGAAACTTGTCAACTCTTGTGTAGGGCCATGTTTTTAGGCCACTCCCTTGTTTTTAGCATAAAAGAGACTAGTCAGTGAAATGATAGCTGGCTAGACGCCTACTTGATCTAGTTTGATAACGAAACTAGATCCGTCACCTAAATTGACCTAGCTTGACAACGAAGCTAGATCCAATCCTTAAACTTATTCATGCATTTGCATCTGTCACGTTTAAATTCCTTAACTGTACGCACTTTTAACTGCCATGCATTGCATTCTACATGTCATCCAAGCTGATTGTTGCATTCGTAGCACACGCTACAATACTTGTACTCGTACTTCCTTGTCCGGCTAGGTGCATCCCTAGGCCATCATGTTAAAACACTTTCTGGCTCGTGATCCAGAAGCGGGCCTCATGTGTTGGTCAAAAGCCAATGCCCGATACACGTGGAGGGGTAGGGATAAACGATCACCTGAGCTTAGGAGTGGCCCGATCAGCCACTCTAGCCAGAAGGCGGAATCTTTGTGCCCGAGGTGCTTACTTTACTTGTCTTGTTCTAGTGAGTGTTACTTGTATAACTTGTCATCCATGCCATGTTTAAGTGCCATGCTCGTACTTTACTTTACTTTACTTTACTTGTTGCACTCATACCTTAAACTGCCATGTCATTGCATTCATGCTAGAACTGCTATGTTGCTTTACCTACTTTCAGTTTCCTTGCACAAGTCTCTTGTAGACTTGCTGACATATGCCCATTGCTCTTTTGGGTGTCACATGTTAGATCCTGAGCCAGAGACCGTTGCTGAGTACGTGATGTTTTGCTGACGCTGAGTCTGAGCCCATGTTTGCCTAGGAGGAGTTTTGTGGACACCGGTGCCCCTTGCTGAGATTCCTTTTGTTTTAGGTTTTGTTGTTAGTTGTCGGTGCGTGGCACCTTTGTTTTGTACGTTGTACTTTTGCCGGCCATGTTTGGGCCTTAGACTCTTTTCTTTTAGCCTGGTGGCTTTTCTGCGATGTTGAAAATTTATTATTATGGATATTCTGAGATATCTCTTTTGTCTCTTTTCGTTATTATTATCTTTGTTTCGTTTCGTGTTGCAAGGACCTGCGATATAATGTTGATTGACGCTTATCAGACTTGCAGCTTTGTAGCTTCAAGTCTGAGCGGACCTTCTCTTTTCGTGATATGAGTTTTTTGAGAATTTCCCCATCAAACTCCTCGTTACAAGGATCCAATCCGTAGGAAAATCTATATGTGCTACATTCATTAAACAATTATATTGATGAAAACTCATATGCACTTTAGACATCAGCCGTAAGTCAAAGGGCCACCCCTCGCCACTCAACAATCCTCTCATGTCGTCAGCCATAAGTCGAGGGGGCCACCCCCTCGCCACTGAATGATCTTATCGTGTCGTCAGCCGTAAGTCGAGGGGGCCACCCCTGCGCCACTAAATGACCCTCTCGTGTCGTCAGCTATAAGTCGAGCTGGCCATCCCCTCGCCACTGAAAGACCCTCTCGAGTCGTCAGCCGTAAGTCGAGGGGGCCACCCCCTTGCCACTGAACGACCCTCTCGTGTCGTCAGCCGTAAGTCGAGGGGCCACCCCCTCGCCATGTTTTTTGGCTTGATGTTTCATGCTTTGCTTGGCTTTCTGTATTTTGATGTTATTTTGATGTTTGATTGGTTGCCCTACCCTTTTATAGGCTATGTTCTGTATTTGTTGCTTGCTATTATTTTTTGTGACGGGGATGATGGCTTGGATGATGCATGAACCCCTGACATGCATAGAGCCCTATAATGAAACCATCAAAGTGAATAAGTTGTGTGTGCACTTTGGCATGCTGCTGTTTTGTTGGTACATTGCTATGGTATGCTTGCTGGATGGTTCCTTTATTTTTATTGGCCATGTTCAATATATGTTGCTTGCTCTTTTGTTAGTGACTGTAATGATTGCTGGTGGATGAAGGAGCCCATGTCAAGAAACCAGCATGGAAACTAATAATTATATTTCTGAGGGCTCCTCGTAATGTTTTCCTCCATGGCCTCTTTATTGGTTGATTTTTGTTTTTATTTCCATCATTAATTGTTCTCATTCTTTTGTGTTGGTTTATTTATTTATTGTTGCCTGCTGTGCTTGTTGTCTGGGCATGGATTTTGGCTTTTCTGGATCATGCTTGGCTTGCATTTTTTGTTGGTTCATGTTAGTAAGGGCATTTTTATTGGCCTTTTTATGTTTTCACCAACTTAAGTTTTTGGCTTGTTGTTTATTGCTTGGCTTGGCTTTCTTTTGGTTGATATTATTTTGATGTTGTTTTGTTGGTTGCCCTGCCCTTTTATTGGCCATGTTCTGTCAAGTTTGGTTGGTTCATGTTTTGGCCATGTTATGTTATTCATGCTTGTTCTTTTGGCCTTGCTAGATCATGCTTGGCTTCCCTTATCGGTTGGTTGATGTTATTTGGGGCATTTTTTATGTTTGCATTTTTATGTTTTGGTAATGGTTTTTTTGGCTTGATGTTTCATGATTGGCTTGACTTTCTGTAAATTGATGTTATTTTGCTGCTTCTCTTGTTGGTTCACATGCCCTTTAATTGGCCATGTTCTGCCAAGTTTGGTTGGTTCATGTTTTGGCCATGTTGTGTTTTTCTTGCTTACTCTTTTGGCTTTGTTGGATCATGCTTGGCTTCCCTTTTCTGTTTGTTGATGTTATTTGTGGCATTCTTTATGTTTGTTGGTTTATGGCTTGGCAATGTTCTTTTTTCGGCTTGATGTTTCATGATTGGCTTAATTTTCGTAGGTTGATGTTATTTCACTGCTTGTTTTGTTGGTTGCCCTGCCCTTTTATTGGCCATGTAAGTTTGGTTGGTTCATATTTTGGCCATGTTGTGTTTTTCTTGCTTTCTCTTTTGGCTTTGCTAGATCATGCTTGGCTTCCCTTTTTTTGTTGGTTGATGTTATTTGGTGCATATTTATGTTTGCATTTTTATGTTTTGGCAATGTCTTTTTTGGCTTAATGTTTCATGATTGGCTTGACTTTTTGTATGTTTATGTTATTTTGCTACTTGTCTTGTTGGTTGCCATGCCCTTTTATTGGCCATATTCTATTTTTGTTGCTTGCTACTTTTTTGTGACTGGGATGATAGCTTGGATGATGCATGATCCCCTTACATACATAGAGCCTCGTGACAAAACAATCAAACTGAATAAGTTGCATGTGCACTTTGTCTACATGCTGTTTTGTTGGTCACTTGCTTTGGGATGCTTGCAGGTTGGTTTCTTTATTGGCCATGTTTTGTCAAGTTTTCTTGGTTAATGTTTTGGCCATGTTGTATTTTTCTTACTTGCTCTTTTGGTTGCCATGTTTTGTTTTGGTTCCCTTTCTGTTGGCTAGATGATCTGTGTTGGTTGTCATGTTTTGAGTGCTCATCTTAATGTTTTCCTTCATGACCTCTTTTTTGGTTGATGTTTGTTTTTATTTTCATCATTAATTGTTATCATCCTTTTGTGTTGGTTTATTCATTTACTACTAATTCATGTGCTAGTTGTGTGGCCAAGGATTTTGGATTTGTTGGATCATGCTTGGTTTGCATTTTCTGTTGGTAAATGTTAGTATGGGAAATTATATTGTTTGCCTTTTTATGTTAAGGAAATCTTCTGTTTTTTTGGATTGATGTTTATGCTTGGCTTAACTTTCTGTTGGTTGATGTTATTTTGCTGCTATTTTGTTGGCTGCCCTGCCCTTTTATTGGCAATGTTCTGGTTGTGTTTCTTGCACTTTTGTTAGTGACCGGGATGAGGGTTGAAAGATGAAACAACCATTTACATGTTCCTCTCTCTCTCTCTCTCTGATTTTCATAGGTAAGCTTCTCTCTCTAATTTTCCCTCCAATCATTATCTTTTCTATTTAATTTTAGTTGAGAAAAAATTATTCTAATTTTATGTTTTTTTCATTGGAAGGAAGAAAATGAGTTTCGAGGAGAACTCTTCTAGTAGATCTCGCCCTAGAGATGAGAGCGTTGGTGACTTGGAATTCGCTAGAGATGATTTCAAGATATGTAATTGTTATTTGCAGGCGCCAAGGAGGACTGCATGTACCCAAGCAAACCCATAAAGGAGATTTTGGAATTGTAGTTCTCGAGATAATAGAAGCTCATTTATTATATGGAAGGATCCCTCTAACTTTGAGTGGTCAAGATTGGTGATATTACACTTAATGGATGAGAATGAGAGAAAAAGTATACTAGATAGTTCTTCCCCTTCATTATCGGATAGAATGATGTTAGAGAAAGTCGTTTGGATAAGGCAGCATGTCTGTTAGAGAGAAGCACTGTGAAAATGGATAGCATCGTAACCGATAACAAATCCATTAAGTATGGATTGTTCTTACTCATCGGTCTTATCTTTCTTATGTTATTGTTGATGTATAACAAGATCGAGTGATGTTGAAGATAAAATGTTTGAGTGTTACTGCCTCGTAAAACTTGTATCCATGTTTTGGCCATGTTTATGAGTAGAAACTGTTTATGTATTGTCTATGTTTTGTTTTTGTTTGCTTGATCTTTTGATGGTTTCTTTCATGGCATCTTTAATTCCATAACTCTTGTGGCTCTGTTGTGGACTACATGTATTGTCTTTATGTTGGTTGGTGTTATTTGGACATTTTTTACTGCATCCAATTTCTTTCTTTGGTTTGATGGTTGACCTTAGTTTGCCATGTTCTGTTTGTTTCCTCCAAATCAACTAAAAACTCCTGCAAAAACCAACAAGAAGAAAATGTTTTTTTTGGGGGGGGGGGGGGGGTTACCAAATTTAAATAGATGTCACCACATCCCAAATTCGATTTTTCGATATACAACTTTCTTAAACCAAAGAAATACAAAAAAGTATTGTAGTACTCATATAAAACTCTCAAATCCACTTTCTGCACAACATTCTATACCAAAAGAATACAAAATCAAACTTTTCTCAAATCAAGATTCCACAACACCTCAACTTTCAACAACCAACTTTCAAACTGCGGAACGTGTCCTCAGTTGAAAGGGAGTTGCTACGTGCACCTACCATTTTACCCGCGCACACAACCACTTATTTACAAGTTTACCATTCAAAATTTACACCTCTTTTACCCTTGTCTCACCCCGCCCCCGCTGTCGTCGCCGCCTATCGACGTTTTTAGGGGTTGGAATGGGCGGTGGGGAAGAGGGAGAGTGGGGGGAGGGGCCGAGTAGTCGAATGAGGGAGGGACAGAGGGGCTGTGGAGGCCGGATGATGGGGCGGAGAAGGGGGATGTGGCAGAGGAAGGGGATGGGGTAGATGAAGAGGGGCGAAGGAGGGGATGACGAATGGGGAGGGGCGGGGTAGTTGGATGAAGGGGTGGCAGATGGGCTGGAGAGATTGGAGGATGGGGCAGAGGAGGGGGAGGGGCGACGGAGGGGGCTGTAGAAGATGAAGAGGTTTTGCGGAGGGGGGGGCAAGGTTGTGTAGCCGACGGAAGGGGGGGAGGATGGGCTGAGAAAGTCGGAAGATGGGACAGAGGAGGGGGATGGGGTGGCGGTGCTGGGGAGGTTGGTGTTGTTGCCTGCCGACGGTTAGGGATGCATCCCTACCGACGGTCGGTCATTTTACTCACCACGAATAACCGGGGCATTTTCGAGTGGTTGTGCACACGGAGTAATTTTGAGTGGCAAACTTGTAAATAAACCGTTTAGCGGTATGTGCGTGGTATAAAAATCGGTGCGCAAAGAAGTTCCCCGGTTGAATTTTTCAGGCGGAGAGCGAGCGGTGGCCGCTCTCTATTTTAATCGAGGCGGTTCAGACCGAGATAATCGCCACCATGAGAGGGATCGTGGTCGATTGGCTCGTCGAGGTCGCAGAGGACTACGAGCTCAGCTCGAAGACGCTCCATCTCGCGGTTTCGTACATGAATTGGTTCCTTTCTTTGGTTCCATCAACTGGGAGATATTTCAGCTTCTGGATGTTTCTTCGATGATCATTGCCTCGTAATTTCTAGACCCCTTTGAATTCTTGTTGTGATTTCAAATGGGATTTTTTCCTGGTTATATGTGGATGAATAATTGCAGGAAATGCGAAGAGAAGAGCCTTCCAAACGTGGAGGATTTCTGTGATATATAATTGCTGACTCCTAACAACAAGAAAGATGTAATCTCGCTCTCTTTTCTTTGCTTTACTTCTTATATTTTGTGTGCGTCGAATCGAATCAATTATGTTGCAGGTGGTCATGATGGAGTCAGACATACTGAAGTTTCTTAATTTTGAGATTGGCAATCCCACTATCAACTCTTTTCTTAGGTATTATTGACCTGTTTTTTGAAATTTGGTTATCTTACGAGTTGCCGCATAAGGCTGATTGCACTTGCCTTCTTATTGAATGGGGTTCATAATGGCTGGTCGGGTTAATAGCAAATTAAGGTGGCCATTTTCATGAAGCCTGCATTTCGAGATAGTCGATCTTCTGTTAGATAGTTCAAAAGCTGATGTTGATCATGCAATTTTCTATAGTACCCGGATCGAATATTGGAGTATTTTGGAATTAATCTAAACTAAATTACACTAATCCCTTACCTCTCGTCTTCTCAGGGCTGTTGCCTTCTCTCTCTTCGTCTCACATGACCTCATTTTCCTCTCATTCGTCTTCTCATCTTCACGGTTTGATTAAATGATGTTTTCACACTATCCCGACAACGACAACCTCAATAAACAACTTAATCAATGACAACATGGCTACTAATGACTTGTACAAATCTTGACGAGGCTGATGTTGCCCATATTAATCAACTATGGTTCCTAGTAGACTGGATCCGACGAAAACAGTGGCAACGCTTCCTCAGTCCTGATCTGATGATGACTGCAACAACTCCATCTAGATCTCTGATCTTCATAGTATGATGAAGATTTGGCCAGTTTTGCTCCCTTGAGCATGATCCAGTCTCTATGATGAAGAACAAAGCAGAGCTATCTACCTTAGGCACGGTTCCAACCTCGACATCCTTGTTTTGACCTTAACCTCGTGTTTGCCCTTCGATCTTGACCTCGAACTCAACTGGTCTCTACCCCGATTGCTTTTATTAGTTTTCATATGTTGTTTACATAGTCACATAGTTAATTTTATTTAACAAAAATTGTATGTTGTACTATAATACACTGGATAAAAAAAGGAAAAAAAAATTTGTTTTGTTATTTTGGACATGGTAATTGTTTGACATGGAAGTCCTTTACTGATTTTTATTTGGGATTCTGAGGGAGGATCAGTTATATTTCTTGGTTGGATCCTCAAGGAGGATCTTCATTGTGAATTATGAGGTTGGGATCCCGAGAGAGGATCGTAGGTTGGTGATTGTGTTTGTTTGGTAGAAAATGATTGTTTGAGTAGCTATATCTGACAAGAAAACGTTTGAGGTCAGATCTTGATTCAAGAATTTGTATTTTGAATGATAACTGATTGAAAGATGATTTTAGATGTAACCAAGTTTCTATTGATTGGTTGAGAACCACATTATCAGTAGAGCGAAGTAGATTCATCTTACATAATGACCCTCCGAAACCGAAGACTATTGAATGGAAGTGTGATGATGTTGGTTTTACAGTAAGATGATGGACTTGATACACAACATGAAGTTACAGGTGTAGGATATGTTGTTACATATGACCATAGTAAAACATCTATTAGATTGCTTTACAGAACTATAACTAGGAACAAACCTTACTAACGCCTATGATGTATTACACAAGCTATTCAAGAATAGTTAGGAGGATGATTAGACTCTTGCACATTTATACAATGATTGTAAGTTATAATTTTCAGTGAATGTTGATGTGCAGAAGATGAACAAACAATGTGAATATATTTTTATGCTAGGCTTTCTTGGAGCTTTGTCACTAGCTTACGCATCTGCTCAGCCTAAATTGATAGTGATTTAGTGGCCAACTCAATATTTGAGACATTTAGCCTGTTTTGGAAGATATTTCTCGATGACCCTTCTACTACATGTGTGAAGGAATACAAGAACCTGCATTAACGGGTCAATAGAGACATTTTAGATGACTGGGGAGATTATAAAACTCCTACCATATGAGTTGTTTGTGACATATCATGACCGGTATCGGAGTGGGTCATGAAGGCCATGTTAGAGTAGATGATAGGAGCCCCATTGAAGTAGGCCATGTGAGCCCTAGTGGTGGTGATCGCAGAGTGTGCCACTATTGTAAGAATGGGAGATATAGAAACAGATATGTTGGGAGCTACATAATAAATAATCTAGTTCGTAGTTCGCTTATATTGCATTTGCTAATGAGGAGTTAGGTTTAGATATATGTATATATTTGTTATATTTGTTATATTTGTTCAGAAAAGAGTATGGTAAATAACCAATGTTCTAGTGGTTTTAGGATTTGATGGCTTTCTCTTCATTTCCAGTACTTACTGTTACACTTGTCAAAACCCATAACACCAATGCTTTTATATCCTCCTCAGTGTCACGAAATTAGGTGATGGATTCAAGAGTATTATATCATATAACTGGTAATCATATTATCATATCTTGTTTAGAATCTATTTATTCTGTCTGAAATTACTTTTGCAAATGGTCTGTCTCTTTGGGTTGTGGTATTAGCATTACACATGTAATACTTAACCTGTCACTACTATCTGTGTATTATTTGCCTAGCTATCAGTTAGTAAACTTATAAATACATTGAACTTTAATAACCTTCTTTCCTACTCTGACGTTTTTCAGAAGATCGAAATGATGAAGATGATTGGCTCAACGTGTGAGTCTGTTGGCTTATATCATCTCGATGGGATTTGTGATATGATTGCCTCATTAGACTTTTTGTCCCGAATCGACATATAATTGTTTGAGACATCCTTTTATTAGTAATTTGAAGTTAATTCTCTAGTTGAGTTATTTGTCGAGTCTAAAATGTGAGTTATGTCAGAAAGAAAAACATCATCGTACGTCTTATACTTCTCGAATTAGTAAAAGAGCAAATACATCATTTGAACTTATTCATCTCGATGATGAGGTCATGTCTTATATAATCAAAGCTTGGGTTCAAATATTTTATTGCCTTTGTTGACGATTTTTTTCATGTTACATGGATTCACTTGCTTAAAGATGTATCTAAAGTTTTTTATCTTTTAAAGCTTTCTTGTTGGGATTAAAACCCAATTTGATTTATGCCATATGTATCTTACATGGTGATAATATTAATGAGTATTTTAACCCAATTTTCACTAAATATATGACACAATATGGTATAATATACCAATCATCTTATCTTTATACATAATAAAATGGAGTAGCTGAATGTAAAAATAGTTATTTGTTTGAAGTAGTATATACATTGCTATTTCATCGGAATATTCTTGAATACTTTTGGGCTGATGTTGTTTTCATTGAATGTCATTTAATTAATAGAATGTCATCATCAGTACTTTATAAGAAAATTTCATATTTATTTCATATTCATTTGATATTTTTTGTTATTCATTTATTTCCTCTTCACGTATTTTTAGATGTGTATGATTTATACATGATTTGCGACCTTATGTCTAAACTGGAGCCACAATCATTGTAGTGTATTTTTTGTCTATTTATGCATATAAAAGCGATATAAATGGTTTTATCCACAAACTAGATAATGTATCGTGTCTCCAGAAGTCATATCTCCAGAAGTCATCTTTTTTCAGTCCCATTCTTTTTTTGTTGACACATTTTCTAGTCTAGTCCGTCAGATGATTGTGTTTACAGTGATGAGTTTCCCTTTCTACTAGATATTCGTGATAAGTTAATGGTAGAAACCGATACTTCAGATATGTCAGAGACCAATATGTAACAAGGTTGTTGAGTATTGGATTCCCCAATTTGGTTTTGATGATGAGCAAACATAATTAATTGTGACTAATCCCGTAATTTTTAGTAAATGAAAGCATCGTCAATTTAATTCAAGGAAATATCAAATGCGACGATTACTAAAGTCAATGATACAAGGAAATCAAATGATAAACTCAAGGAAATGAAGTGGAAGTCTTCAAAGCATTCAATAGGAAGTGAAAGAGATTAATATGAAATTGTTTTAATTCTTCATTTCACTATTGAATAAGAATGTTAAGCCTTGAAAAGACTTGATTGATTCACTTCCATGACACTCACAACATTATACTTCATTCATCATTTGATTCCCATGGGGTTAGAACTTATAAAAGCTCGAAGTAGAGTTTTTCAGCCTCCCCATACGTCTGGTGCTTTATCCCTAGCGGCTGGCGTGCATGCATTATACTTCGACAGAATCCTAACACAGACCAGACGTCTGATGTTCTCATATCAGACGTTTGCACAGCGAGTTAGACGACTGTGTAAAAAACTCCAGACGTCTGGATATTCATGAGCTAAAACCTCAATAGCTCTGTTTCCTCAGTCAGACGATTGTGTGAAGAACTCCAGACGTCTGGCTATTCATGAGCTAAAACTTCAGTAGCTCTGTTTCCTCAATCAAACTGATCAGACATCTGATGCTCTAATCCCCGACGTCTGCACAGTGAGACAGTCGCCTGGGTGATGAACTCCAGACGCCTGGCTCTTAATGTACAGTATTTCCTGTTAATCTGTTTTTACAGTTTGACTGATCAGACGTCTGAAGTTATCATCTCAGACGCCTGCAAAATGAGTCAGACGACTGGGTGATGAACTCCAAACATTTGGCGCATGACGACCAAAATTCCAGTAAAACTGATCGTTTCCCAAGCTGACTGATCAAACGTCTGAAGCTTTACAACCAGACGTCTGTACAGTGGCACAGACGACTGGATGATGAACTCCAGACGTCCGTCTATTATCGACTGGCATTTCCATTAACTAAGATCCTAAACCCAGTCTGTCCATGCGTCTGAAGCTATGGACCCAAAGGTCTGCATAGTACTCCAGACGTTTGGGAAGCCTTCTTCAGTCGTCTGAAACTAGCCGTTTGACTGCATTAATTACACTGTCAATCAATGTTTCAGCCGACTGGTTAGTCTTCTCAAGTTGACTGGTGACTAGGATTTATGCTCGTTAATAGCTATTTACAGCATTAAATGAAGAAGATCTTTGCTGGATTTTGCTGTGATTCTTAAGCTTTATATATAAATAGGGTATGTTGGCATTTATTTCAGAACTCTTGGAATAGAGAATAAATTTCTTACATTGAATAGCATTGAAAGCTTCAACAAGCTCTCAACTTCTACACTTGTCTTCCAAAGCATTCAAGGCATTCAAAGCTGATCTTCATCCTAACTTTGTTCTTCATTTTGAGACAAGTAGTAAGTGCTCATACGCTCATCATTTAGAGCACATCACACACACATCTTTGCTTCATACTATTAAGTCAATATTCAAGGCATATGTTGTGTAATAAATTTCATATTGAAGTGTTTTAATTCTTTTCGCTTTACTTTGTTGAGATTACTCTTGATTTGTGTGAGTGGACCATTCCCGGGTTGTGGGAAGTGGTGATACAGTTTGTATTGGTTTTACACTTGCCGGTATTTGACAAGTGAGATATTAGTGGATACTAATCACTAGCGGGATTTGCTAGTGGGTTGCTAGAGTAGGATTCCTAGGAGTCGGGAATTGACTTAGTGGAATTCGAACTAGGGTACATAATTTGTTTGCACTTGCAATTTCTGTGTTGTTTTCACATTATCTATTTTGCACATATAGTTGCATTATGGATTTTAATTAGGCGTAAATTCCTTTTTATTATCATAAAATACTGTTCACCCTTGGTGTTTTCTCCCATAGTTTTAGGTGCTACAAAGGGTAGGAAAAAAACAGTTGCTTGTGTATACCAAATACCCTAAGATTTCTGCATATGTATCGACTTCTTCCGTCGTGCTAACTCATGATTTGAATCTTACAATTTCATTCGTAAGTGAGTCATCTTGCCAACTTCATCTTGATGTTCATATTTCTCGTTGTAAAGGTATTCATAGTTGCATTACTCATGCATCATATAAATCTATCATTTGCATATCTTTTTGTTGCATGTCATGCTTTTATAGCTTTCGTTGATACTTGTTCCTAAGTTTTTGTTCGAAGCTCTGTAAATTATAATTGTTTGAAAACATTTTAAACTGTAAATAGTATTTTTTAGTTGTTTAAACCTCAACTCATTAACATGTTTTAAACCTAAACCAAATTATTTAACACATTTATTTGAACCGACCCGTTATCTTCTTTCAATAACTTTTTTCGCTTGTCATCTTCTTTCATCATCTTTTTTCTTTTCTTCTGTACTCTTGCTCCTGAGTGGTGACTGTTGTCCCGATTCGTAGCACGTTTTCAGACCGTTGAAGTTTCAAGGGATAGATGAGGCTCTAAAATTATTGGAATGCCTTGATTTTTGGTATGTTGATCATCCACGAGGTGAACAACAATCCCATGAAAAATAAAATCCAAAAAAATATGGGATATGATGGAAAATGTGGGCGACTCCTTAGATTTATCTTCTAAGGAGTCACCTTAGGAACACTTTACCATATATATAAGTATGTATGTATATATTTATTTATATAGGAATATGGAGGTGTGCTGACAACATATGCTCGGTTTTCCTGTGCTGTCAGCAAATTCACCCCCAAAAAATATTTTTTAAATTATTTTTGCAGTTTGTTCTACTACTTGTTGGTTACCTCCCCACCAGTTATCAAGTCAATACAACACTTTTTGAGCATCCATTCATGCATTTCAAAAAGATTGCATCGACATTTTCAGAACTTGAGCTATCTTTTTGAAATGCATGGATGGAGGCTCAAAAAGTGTTGGATTGACTTGAAAATTGGTGGGGATGTAGCCAACAAGTAGTAGACCAAACTGCAAATTTTTTTAAACAAATTGTTTTTTGGGGGTGAAATTGCTGACATCATATGAAAATTTCCTGTGCTGTGAGCACACCTATATATTCCTCATATATATATGGATAATGCTATTGTGAGAAGGACTAATCGGTACACCAATTAACGATCGGCACAGTTCATCTTGAAGATTATGTTGATAGATCTATACCCTAAAAAAATTAGAGATTATAAACCCCAAAATCCTATGGATCAACCCGTTCCAATTTTGTTACATTTGCAGGCAGCTTGTAAGTCATCCATCTTGCGACCATTTGATGGATTTGATAAAGATCTCCCAGTAACAAAAATTTTTATACATAAAGATCACTTGATAGATAGAACAAGATGAACGGTTCCGAGTATTGATTTGGAAAATAGTTTTGGCTAGTTAATGATATACATATTTCTTCTCACCTTCTCACATTCTCATTTTAGCATTATATATATGGTAAAGTGTTCCTAGGGTGACTCCTTAGATGAAATCTAAGGAGTCGCCCTTATTTTTCCTTATATCCCACATTTTTTCGAATTTGTTTTCTTGGGATTGTTGTTCGCCTCATGGATGATCAACATACCAAAAATCAAGTCATTCCAGTACTTTTAGAGCCCCCATTTACCCCTTGCAACTTCATGGGGTTTTAAACACTTTTTCATACCGTTGAAGTTGCAAGGGGTAGATGAGGGCTCTAAAGTACTGGAATGACTTGATTTTTGGCATGTTGATCATCCATGATGTGAACAACCCCATCAAAAATAAAATCCAAAAAATGTGGGATATGTGGGAAAATGAGGGCGACTCCGTAGATGAAATCTAAGGAGTCGCCCTATGAACACTTTACCATATGTATATGAACATGGGCCGGAGCTGTCAGCGCAGGAAATTTTTCCTGCACTGACAGCGATTCGGGGGAAAAATATGTTTTTTCAAATTTTTTTTCAAGGTGTTCTACAACTTGTTGGCTACATCCACACCAAATTTCAAGCAAATCCAACACTTTTTGAGCCTCTATCCATGCGATTCAAAAAATTTGTGCTAACAGTTCGGATTTCTGGAGTGATTTTTTTTGAAACGAATGGATGGTGGCTCAATAAGTATTGGATTGGCTTGAAATTTGGTGGGAAGATAGCCAACAAGTTGTAGAACAAATTACAAAAAAATTTGAAAAAAATTATTTTTAGGCCGCGAATCGCTGTCAGCGCAGGAAAAATTTCTTGCGCTGACAACTCAGCCCATATTCCTCATACACACACACATATATTTGAGGGATGTTATCATGGATTTTTGGATAAGAGAAATTGGATAAGAGGAGAAATTGTGATGAGAAAAATTGGATAAGAGAAGAGATTTTGAGGGATAAGAGATGATGTGGGGCATTTTTGCACATACAACCACATGCTTTTGCATTTTTGCCCCTGGATCCTCCACACACACCCACAGCTTTTCTTCTTTTCCCCTCATTTTCCCAGTTTTCGCATTTTGCCCCTGGATCCTCCCCACACACCCACACTTTTCCTTATTTCCACCTCCTTTTCCATGTTTTTGCATTTTATCTCATGAACACGTGCACACACACACCTTTTCTTCTTTTCCCCTCCTTTTTGATCGTTTTTCCCGTCCCCTTGCACGTGTGCACTGGTTATTTGCTAGTATATATATGTCGTTGCTTTTGCTACATGGATTATTATGTATATGCGAATCTTTTGTGTTTGTTTATGATTTTGGGTACCTATAACCACTCTAACAGTTGTTTTGTTGACCGTTAGGTGTGGGATAGATGGTTACCCGGAGAGCACATGTTTCAAGGAACATGAACCTATAAAGCATGATCCAGAGGACCAGCAGTTAGGTCGTCTAGCTTTCATTTCATTTTACTCGAGTATGAATAATTGTAAATTGGCATGCCTGAACTGTGTATTTCTGTTTACTTGTACTGGACAACTTAGTTTCAAATAAGATGTATTGAGCATATACTTCATTGGTATTAGTGCATATTTGTATCGTTCTCATATGATTTGCATGACCTACCAATTTGTACGCTTATTTAGTGTACACTAAACCAAAACGAAAAAACTGATAGTTATCCTTTTGGTTTAGGATGCAATGCGGCTTGTCACGTCTTTTCCTTTCTACTAGGAACTGGGGCATGACACAAATGTCAATTGTCACGCCTCGCTTTCCGGGAAACGTAACCGGTTTTCACATGTGATGAAGGTCTTGCTGTTATGTCTGACGATACGGTCGGGCCCCATCGGATGTATGATGAGACCCAATTGAAACATATGATGCGGTCATATAATCAAAAGCATGCTCCAGTCACACCCGCACTCTCTAATATGAGTTATCCTAAAACCAAGTGAGTCTGAAATGTCAAATATTATTCAGGGTGTACAGTTTTCAGTGTCAAATGGTGTTGTTCAAAGTTCTGATGTGCAAGTATTTGTTTGGCCAAGTATGCATCATGAGACAAGGTCTCTAAACAAGTCCACGAGTCACATCAAATTCAGTTAATTTGGTTGGTGGGTCATGTGCGTTATAGCTATTCAAGTTTCATGATTTCGAGCAGTTACAAGAGTCATTATGCCAATAGGCTCATTTCTAATAATGTGCCACTTATAAGGTGACTTTAATAACAAGTCATGCACATGAATAATAACAGTTTGTTCTAAGGTCATGTCTCATTATAGCACATCCAAACATATTACTAAAATTTAATGTCATAAGATTTCTAGTTTAATTAATGCAGATATCAGGTGATGACAATATAAAAAATGAGGGGAGGAGCAACTTTATTCATCTCAGAGAAAGTTTCATTATTGATCGTATAAGGGTCTAATCCATATGTTCATGCGTTTCCTGTTACCAGCCCAACATTATCATCAATGATGATTTCAGTATAATATAAGCATGAAATAAAGCTAAGCATGAATCTCCATGTCCAACTAACAATAAGGCAAAAGTCCGTCATCCAACCAACAGTGACCCATGACCTCACGAAACTAGGCAAATGCCCACAAATCCAGCAAGTCAAAGGGCAAAGACCAACTCCAACACCAAATGAAGCCCAATTTCAGCCCAAGCCCAACACCTAAGTCCAACACCAAGCCCAACACCTAAGTCCAACACCTAAGTTCAACACCCACGGCCAACACAGCTAACACCTAAGTTCATCACCCAAGTCCATCACCAAGACAAAACCCACTGCCAACATCCACAAAGCACACAAGACCACACGACATAGGCCCATGGCAAGGGGGCAAGACCCCAGAAGCCAACAGAGCACCCAAAGAACAACCCGCAATACCAAGATGGCAAGGGGCAAGGCCACAGTTCAACACAGGGGCCAAATGCCCATGACCAAAGTCCACACGGGCAGAAGCCCAAATAAAAACCCATGGCAGAGGGAAAAAGCCCAAATGAAACATAACAGCAAGACAACTTAGGGGCATGGCCGCGGAGCACACATCATCACACAAGGGAAGAAAAACACGATTTTTAAACCAAAAAAAAGAACTAAGGCAATTTAACGAACACCGAAGATCGTCTGAGGGCTCGTCGGAGCTTAGCCGCCGTGTCGTCGAGTGGCTGAGACTGCTTCGGCAGAGGGGGGCTGAGAAGAGAAGCCCGAACAAATCCGAAACCCCAAATCCAAAAAACGAAATCAGAAAATATATTTGAAAGAAGAAAACTGAAGTTTTTCGCCTAGAAAACACTGAGAGAGGGATGTTGGTTTAATAATCCCAGAGGGAAGACCGAGAGGGGAAGAGAGAGAGAGAGACTTATCTTTTAAAGACGATAGTTGGGATCGAGGAAATATCAGATGGAAATTAAGGAGCAACGACGAGTTGTCGGAGAGGAGATGCGGTTGGAGGGGGCCTCATGGGTTTAAGGGAAAGCAACAAGGCGTGTGCGGGCAGTTGATTACGGGGCTCGGTGAATTTTTCGTCGAGCTCCGTGGCTCTGGTCGGGCGATGAGAGGTGAGAGATAGAGAGTGATTCTTTGCCAGAGGGGCTGAGTGGGGGGGGGGGGCGTGCGGGTCACGTGGGGGAAAGTTAAAGGGTGCGGGTGCGGGCTTTGCGTGCGTTAGCTGGGCTTGCGGGCTTGGTTATATTAGAAAGAAAAAAGAGGGGGAAAGTTAGATCGGAAGTTGGTCCAAAGAAAGGAGGGGCAAAAGGAAAACAAAAGAAGGTAGGAAGAAAGAATTTTTTTTCTAAAATTTTTCTCATCATTTGCAAAATTTTAAGGCCAAAAATCTGGGCCATTACATCAATGAAAAAGAAAATAACATCATTGATGGAAAACTGCACTTGGAGTTTTGTTTACATTCCTTCTGATAAAACTACGATAGAAAGAAAGTAAATGTGTCTTTATTGTGAAACTCAATTTTGATGGTGTGTTGGCTAGGTTGAAAGTTAGATTGGTGGTCACGGTCTACTTGCATGCCTATGGCGTTGATTTTTTGGATACTTTTTTGTCACAAAAATAATTTCAGTTCGTCTCTTTATCTTGCTTGTTGCCACCTATCACTGGTTATTACATGAGCTGAACATCAAGAATGCTTTTGTTAATAGTATTCTTGTAAGGACGTCTATATGGAACAACCACCAGGGTTGGTTGTTTAGGGGAGTCTGGAAAATTTTGTAGGTTGAAGCGATCTTTGTATGGCTTGAAGTAATATCTGTGAGTATGTGTTGGGAATGGGGTGCGGCCACCTAGTGGCATTTTTGTTGTTTTAGGTCTTAGTGGCAAACTTGTAATTTTGGGAGAGGGAGAGTTAGGGCTAAGGTTATGTTGAATTTGAAGAACAAGAAAAAAGAATAGGAGTAGCTTAGTTGATAGGCTTGCAGAGTTAGCCCTTTATCTTTAATTTAAAGGTAGGAGAGTGGTTTCCTCTCTAATTGAGACCAAATTGTATCTTCATTTTGTGTTATTTGCTATAAAAATCATCTAGTCTTCTAAATCCCCAACTTTCTTCCACAAAAACCCCATCCAATCCTAACAAATTGGTATGCGAGCTTTACGATCCATGGCGGATACAAAGAAAAAGATCAAAACTTTGGAGGCGAGATTTGATACCGAGCTTCGGAAGTTCACGAAAACGACGGATGAAAATTTCTCTTTGATGACCACGAGAATGTTAGTGATGGAGGAGAGACACTTCAATCAGATCACAACCCAAGTTGGCATCCAAATCGTTGTAAATATGGAGATCTACGTAAAAAATTGAAGAGAGTGGTAGAAGCCTTATATCTAAAGAGAGGAGCTCTCCAAACCCATATCTGAGAGAAAGACAAAGACGACCCAAATGAGGATCGGAGGAGAAAGGAGTTGCCTTTGGATAAAGGCAAAGGGAAGATGGTGGGTTTCGAAGGTGATCTACCTCCCGGAGATGGCGAATGGAACGAAGGGGAGCAAAACCCTCCTCCACAGATTCGAAAGGGGACGACGGTCGATGGCCGCATAAGAGGGAGGGCCGTCGACCCGCAGAACCCTAACTCGACGGCAGCGGCGGCCCTCGATCTCAAACCCTAGAGATTCGTGGGGCCTCGGCGACCTCGCCGGACCCCCGTGAGGCCCCAACACACCTGTGTGGGGTCGTTGGCCTCCGGCAATGTCATGGGAGGCGCACAAACCCGTGACGACCTCGTTGGGGGTCGTAAGCCCCCGGAGACCTCCTGGGGGCCTCGCGAGCCCCCAGCGCATTCGCAGGGTGGTCGCTGGCCCCCTGCGCCACCGCAGGGCCCCCAGGCCCTCGATCTGGCCTTCCACAGTGCCGATGTCCCCCGGCGACTATTCAAAGGGGCGGTGGACCCTTCCCGGTGCCCAGCAGCCCTATGGCACGTACGGGGGAGTTCTTGGAGTTCGACTCCAAGCATGAGGAGCCGATGACCACTTTGGAGGCTACTGTGAATATGTGATCTTGGGCTTAGATGATGACGACATGGATCTCGATTGGGGTAACAGAGGCTGGAGGAACGATGGTGCTAGACATTTTCCTTATGGCGACATAGGAGGAGGCTCGTGGTTGATGGGGGCTTCGCACGATGACTATCAACCTCCTCACTTCGGCCAGCTGATGGGAAGAGCAGAACAAGGAATGTTTGGTCCCGATAGCAGGATACAGAAGCTGAGTTTGTTGTCTTTGAGGGAGAGTATCCCTATGTGTGGATTTACCGTGTAGAGAGATACTTCACGGTGAACCACTTGACCGAGGTGGAGAAACTGTGGATAGCCGACGTCTGCTTAGATGAAAAGGCCTTACCTGGTACATGTGAAGACAACAATGGCAGCACGTGCGATCTTGGAAGGAGTTTAAGGACTGCTTATTGGACCGTTTCCGTGACACACATGGCGGGGATTTACATGAGTAGATCCTTACCCTTCGGCAAAAGGGCACAATCCGTGATTTCAGGGGAAGATTTGAGGCTCTTGCGGGTCGGTTGAAGGGGATCCCTGATGTGACATTGCAGGGGAGTTTCATGCAAGGTTCCAGCTTGACATCCGAGCTATCTCTGCTTAAAAAGGCAACGAGAATTAATGGAGACGATGGAGTTGGCCCATTTGGTTGAGAACATGCTTATCGATGAATGGTGGTCCAGGGTGCAAACAATATGGCCACATTCCGCGCTCAAGTGATCGAGGAGGCCTAGAAAACTCAGACGACGATAACCCAGACAACACATGGGAAGAGTAGCGAGCCTTCAGCCGACGGCAAGTATAAGCACCTTACGCAGAGGGAAATCATAGATATGCACACCAGGGGGTTATGCTATCGATGTGATGAGAGGTTCGAATCGGGCCATCATTGACGAGATTGCGCGCTGCAGGTGCTGATCGTCGAAGAAGAAGAGGGCGCAGCCACTGGCGAGGAGACAGGAGGGGACGAGCATCCTCATTTGGATAGCGCACACACGGACTTATGCACCACCTTGAGGATAAGGTGGGTTTTCGGGGGGTGGAGTATTGTTGGTAATGGGGTACAACCACTTAGTGACATTTTTGTAGTTTTGGGCTCTAGTGGCAAACTTGTAATTTTGGAGTTGAGGGTATTTTTGTAATATTGGGCAAATCAGCCGTTTATATTGAGAGGAAGAGTTAGGGCTAAGGTTATGTTGAATTTGAAGAAGAAGAGAGAATACGAGTAGCTTAGTTGATAGGTTTGGAGAGTTAGCCCTTTATCTTTAAATAAAGGGCAGGAAAGTGGTTTCCTCTCTAATTGATACCAAACTGTATCTTTATTTCGTGTTATTTGCTATAAAAATCATATCTTCTTCTAAATCCCCAACTTTCTTCCTCCAAAACGCTAGCCAATCCTAACATCATGGTTTAAACGATTTACTACTGTTGTCTATGATTTTAAAATGCAACAAACAAAGAATTATGTAGTGTTTTTTCAAATGCATCAGGGGAGACATATCTTACTAATGGTTCATCCTTTCAAAACGGGCCGTCCGGGCCGTCTGGGCCGTCCGGGCCAACCCGGGCTCATTCAAAACCTGGGCCAGGCCGGCCCGGCCCGGACGGGGAGGACCCTAGCCCAGCCCGGCCCGTCAGCCCAGGTCCAGCCAGGCTGGGCCGGGCCGGGCCGGCTTTTTTAGCCTGTGGATGGCTTTTTTAAGCCCATGGGGTTTTTTTCCACGCGTGCTAAAACCCGGGCGGGGCCGGTCCGGTCCGGCCCGGTGGGCCGGGCACCCCAGCCCGGCCCTGGCCCCGGACCCGGGCCGGTCAACGGCCCATTGACCGGCCCCCGGGGCCGGGCCGGGCTGGTCCGGCCCGCCACCGGGCCGTTTTGATACCATGACTAATGGTCTATATTGATGACATCATGATAATCAAAGAGGATGCTAATGGAATTGGAGATCTAAAGGTATACTTGCAGTGATATTTTCAGACAAAGGATCTTGGGTTATGTCATTACTTTCTTGAAATAGAAGTAGCTAGATCGCATGAAAGGATTACATTGTCATAAAATAGATATTTTTAATAGAGATTGGGATATTTGACTGTAGATCAATCAACTCTTATATTGATCGAAATTTAAAGTTGCTAACAAATTAGGGGATGTTACTGGATGATTTCATGTGATACATGACTTGTAAGGAAAATTAATTATCCCACAGTGACTCAGCCTCATATTACATATCCAGTGAGAATAGTCAGTCAGTTTATGTCTGTTTCCCGTACAGATCATTAAGAGGTTGTACTCCGAATAATATGTTATCTGCAAGGTGCATCAGTTGAAATCGTAGATTAAAATAATGACCATTGTAAAGTGAATGTCTTCGATGATGCTGACTATAAAGGATCTCCCATTGATAAGGGATTTATTACGTGATATTATGCATTTATGGGAGAAAATCTTATCATATAGAAAAATAAGAAATAAGGGATGGTTTCACATTCTAATGCAAAATCTAAATTCCAAGTTATAGCAATTTTCACACGTGAGTTGGTATGGATTAATGATCTCATGACAGAGTTTTCAGTTCATAGTTATTCTACTTATAAAGTTATATTATGATAACTAGACGGTCATTCATATTACGGAGAAATCTATCTTTCATGAGTGCACTAATCATACTAATATTGATTGTTATCTGATCCGAAAAAAGATTATAGATGAAAATGTTATGTAAACTCTTCACGTAACCTTCGTGAATCATTTGACGGATTTGTTCACCAAACCGTTTGGGGGTACTCATATTCAGTTTATTTTTATTTGTAGATATATGCTAGCTTGAGTGAGAGCGTTTGAATATAATTATGTAGGTTGTTTTGTGTAAAACCGCGTTATGCGACCTTTATAGATAATAAAATATTTAGGTTGAGAGAGATTGACTAACTCTCTCAAATCCTTCCTTAAAACTATCTAGTCTCTTCTCTTCAGTAACCATTGAAGTGTAAATCAATTTGGTCATTTTGTTCTTTTAATTGTAATCTAATGTTGGCATAAGCTATCAATGACCTGAAAGTAGGAAAACTCCATCTAAATTGCATGAAACCCCTCAATAAATTTGGGAAAGAAAGGAATTTTTTACATCTATTTATATCAACTTAATCAATTAGCACCAATTTTGGATTATGTTGTTACTAAAGAATTAAGTTCTAACAGTTCAGCCATCCACAGGGTCAGGATTTATTGATCCTAATAAGAAAATTTAACATTTATTTGACAAATCTAAACAACAAGAATTAGAAATTTATATTAAATCACCCATAAAAGAAGCCAAATTTTACTACCATCAATCCCTTGCATCTCTATGCAAATTCTTCCCAATATCCATTTTTTTTTTCAAATTTTCGTAGGAGGATGTTTTTTTCCTGCTGGCATCATGAATTTGAAGATGTGGTAAAGTAAGAAAGCGGGAGGGAGTGAGGAAGGGAGAAAGCATGTGTAGTGTGAAGCCAATTCTGGTATTATTTGGCTTTAATTAATAACCATACAAAATGTACAATTTTTTTTATTTTTAATATTTGTCTATTTATTTCAGGGTCAGGGGAAGGGGGTTCTAATTGCAACCTTCTTTAGAACTAGCAATACCCCAAAACAGGTTTTTTTTTCCCCTTTCTCTAATTGCAAGAAAACACCCAACCCAACTACTACTGGACTCATTGTTTGGTAACTGTTTAGAGGGTGTTTGGGTTCTATCATAGGCATATTGTTGACATGATCACCGGCTGCTACGAGCTTTCCATTTAACTACACTATGAAACACGGAGAAACTTTAGAAAACTAAGTTATTGTCAGCTAGGACAGAAGTTTGTGCTTCTTCTATCATAGGCAATTTTTAACACAATCGCCGCCTACTGTGAGCTTTTCATTTAAGTGCAATCTCGATTCCATCCTGAGACTACTGTTTAACATGGAAGCTAAGCTGACATGACCAACCAAATATTAGTTTCTTCTCTTGAGAAGGACAAAAGCTATCAGACCAAGGCATTATAAAAAATGCCGTAGATCCTCCAAAGTTGACTTCACCCTCCTTAGCAGCTTACTCCATCCTCCATGCATTAGGGAAGTGAACCGAAAGACAACTGGACCAGATCTTGAGCATAGAACTTCCAATTCCAGTCCCACCATCACTTAGTGGGAAACCAACTTGGCCTAGCGTAAATTGCCTGCATTAAATTGTGATAAATTATTGGAATGTAATGCATAAGATAACTATTGGGTTTGTCACATGCAGTGAATCACTCAGGAATTGTAACTCGAACTGTGTGTTTTTATCATTTTCTTTCTTATTAAATTTAAACATTTAGAGATCTTATGTCCTAGTCGATGTCATTTGGAACAAAGAAAGCTCGGCTACTTGCATTTCGTAGCAAAATGGGTTCGATCTCCACATTTATGGCATTGACTTTGGTGTTCATCATGACATTAAACATATGTGAGTTGAGTATTCTTATGATCAACCTTGGAACTATTAACTATGGTGTCTGCTGTGGTAGTAAGCTTGAATAGGTAATAAAACATGTTGTTGAAGTCACCCATGTTTTCTTGAAGGGAAAAACTCTAAATGAGTAGGGGGATTCTGGATTTCTTCTTGACTATCTTTACTTTTATAATGGCAACTCTCCCCCTCCTCTCCAATCAAAATTGGGATTTCAATTTAAGTCAATGGATACCACAGTACTCTGTTTTTATCTTAAACTAATGGCTTTAAAATTATAATTTAGTTCAATTTTAATGGCATTGTCCTCATCAAATATACATTTTATCATTTCGGCATGTCTTTATTTAATAACTAATAATTGATGAATGCCATTTTATTGCAAACATTTGGCAAATCAGTATGCTTAGTTAAAATTTTGGGTGAATAATCAATTTTTGATTCATGTACCTAGACATCTTTGTAGAGGAAGGCAAGGGGAGGCAACTGAGTTACATGCTTGTGACCGGTAAAGAGGTATGTCGATTCTTAATGGATTGAGCCTTTATAAAAGATAAGTATAAAATCTTTCTCAGTTAGCTTATAGGAGGCTTTTGCTGTTGTGTGATGTTCAAAATGTTGTGGTCTTTGTAGTGAGTGTGTGCTTACCTAACTTCCCATAATGTTAGCTGCACTTTACTTGAATATGATTGTGTAACAAGTTTAACGTATTATAGGACAAAGGGATGATTGTTTAGGGCACTAGTCTAATAAAGCTTGCTTATTCCAGTGAATGATGGTTCTTAAAGCATGTGTGCTTGCAAAGTTGCCTTCAATAACAAATACCGACTCATTTTCGAACACCGAATTAGATGACGATAAGTGCAAAACATTGATAACAACAAGGTTATCCCTAATTCATTCCGAAGTGGTTTATGAATGGTTCGTGATGTTATCTGATGTTCATAGACGATGAATAAAGTATGTAGGTAGATTTACAATTGTTATTTCCATGAAAAACCATGGTTAATATTGTGTTCATGGTTTGTGCGCATACTGGTGGCTACTGATTCGCCATTTTCCATGTGAGCGTTACATTAGCAATTTCCAGTGTTGTGTTGTTCCTAGTGACATGATTCTACTTATGCATGGAAAAGGTGAAAGGTAAACTTTATAGTGACTGCCTTGCCATGGGTTCTACAATTTGTGAGAAGTTTAACTCGATGATGGGGTGAAAAGGACTCTTACGCCGAGAGAGAGAGAGAGCTGATGGACTCTTTATGAAGTGCTTAGCTAGTGCCCTATAAGGTAAGGAAAATAAATCTCTGGTTTACTTTTTGTAGATCTGGATCATACAGAGACAGTCGTGAGATAGCGACTGGTGTCTGTTTGTCTCATCTTTTGGCTTAAAGAAATACAAGGCTTCTCTTAACTAGTGTCAACTGGTAGTTCTTGCATGGCTGGTGGAATATAGTTTAGCTTTTGGCCAATTGTTGATGCATGTGGGAAGTCCAAGTAATATGTTAGTTTTAGGACGAATATCATCAGATCTAAGAAAGAAGGCAGCTTCATCTTTCAGTTGGTTACATCCACCTAACCACAATTGATGTCATTATTCATTAATTTTGGGTTTCCACCTATTAAACCGAATTCCCCTTTTCTCACCAGGAGAAAGAGGAAAGGACAAGCGAAAAAAGAGAAAGATCCGTATTTTCTTATTTGACTTGCATCCCCAAAAAAAACCTCCATTCGACCTTGAGCTGCTAGTTTTAGGGCCTGTTCTTTTCTCCTATTCTTGGAGAGTAATCCCGATTTCTCTACTATTCATGCACTATTGCATGGATTCCTACTTCACTTTCTTGCACCGTGTTCTTTTGTGGTTTGTGATTTTTGGGAATACTGTCCGACGTGGAGGGTGTCAGAAGGAATCCCGAATGCATTTTTTCCTCCGCAAAACCAGCGGAAAACGAAGGAATCCCACATGGTTGTGGGACCCATCCTCTCCCTGCACCAATCGGAACACAGCTTGTGTTCTTCTTTTATTTTTGATTTCGTTGCAACGCAACAAACAAAAGTGTGGGCCCTTTGCTATAAACACATGGTTTTAATCTTTTCGTACTCATTTAAGTATAATAAGTAATTAATTAATAATATATTGTTGTGAATGGTTATTAACCGGAGTTGGTATAAATTCTGGGCTATCTTGGAGATAGGCCCATATCAATGTAGCCCATATTTGTATTCTCCCCTATTGCCTATAAATAAAGAGCCGGGGGCTTCTCCCCCAGTAGTTGATTCATAACACGTTATCAGCACGAGCCTCTAGAATTCCACAAAATTTTTTTTCGTTCGTTACGAAGGCGAAGTGAGACGGGAGATCCACGCGCGTGGTGCAAGGCTTCCTCAATCGAGCGCCGTCATCTGCGTAGGGCTTCGTTCAACCGTTGCTATATACGGAGGACGGATATAGAGATAAAAATCGCTAAAAACGATGTTATTAATCATACGTATGATTGTTCTACCCCAAAATCCCGACGCCGCCTCCCCTGCAGGTTGGGGCGGCCGCCGCTTCCCCCCTGCAGGGGGGCGGCGACCCCTGCTCGCCGCTGCCCCCTGCAGGGGGCGGCCCCGCCCGCCACACACCCCTGCAGGGGGGCGGCGACGCCCTGCCGCCGCACCCCCTGCAGGGGGCGACGGCCACCCCCGCCGACCGGCGAAGCAAGGGGGCGGCGGCTAGGGTTAGCCGCCGCCACCGCCCCCAAACCCTACTGGGCCTTGAGCCCAGATTCAAAAAAAATTTGACTGTGGGCCTGAAGTCCGCAGGTTGGCTACGGGCTTCAGGTCCGCATGCCAGTTTTTCTTCAAAAAACGGGGGCGAATGCTAAAAATAAGCCTTAAAAGACTTTTTGGGCTAAAAATTAATTAAAAAGGGCGCTTGTGGGCCTAAAAATTCGTGAAAAATCACGGTATATTATGGAGCAATAAGTGGACATATAAGGGATTATTGGAGACCTTTGGGGGTTATTTGGGATGATTTAAAAAGGAAAAACGGGTTCCTTCCACATAGAAAATGTCATTTTTGGGCTCTTATTCAATTTGATTGATTAAACCCACATATTTAACAACCCCTGCATCGAATGATTTTTTTCTGTAAAATCATCTATACATGCTTTACATCACTGGCTTATTCTATGGATATTATATGCGTGGTTGTGCATTATATTTAAAACTTAATAATTAGGAAGATCCTGCGACCGCTCTGCCGTTAGTTAACTAACCTAACGGTGTATGACGTTGCCCAGTGGTCTAATAATTATTAAGTGATTAAATTATTTTTCCTCATGTGATATTACAGCATGCGATGTCTGTGAATGAAAATGTTAATGAGCACAATATTTCTGCATGAATGACTAAATGTGGTTTTTGGATCGGCCGTTTAAGTCCCCTATTTTATTTCCTGCACTTTTCTTTTATTTTTGAGAGAAATTGTAGTGAGGAATTTATGTAAATGTCAAAGACAGAGACCAATTTCCATGGAGACGGAGGCCACAATTGAAGCTGGAGATATCATATGGGACCCACGGGGTTTCCAAAGTTGTACTTTCCTTTTAAGCTGCAAATTGTGTAATATGGACTGTATGGACTTTAGACTCTTTTTATGTGGGACTGGCCGATCCACGCATTTAGCTTCTCATTAAATATTGCCTCTGCATGAAAATGTTTTCTTTGATTAATTCATGCATGTTTGTGCTCTGCTAGATAAATGGCTAAAATTGCAAGCGTTGATTTCGAAGTGCTGGATGCATCAGGTAGAAACTATCTGAGTTGGCAGCTAGATGTAAAGTTTCACCTGCGGGCAAAGTCCATCATTGCTGCTGAAATAGAAAAAGAAAATGTTAGCGATATAGAAAAGGCGCAAGCCATTATCTATATTTGCCGCCATGTGGACAAGACCTTAAAGGCTGAGTACCTTACGGTCGAAGATCCACTTGAGCTATGGACCGCCCTTGAGGATAGGTATAAACATCAGAGAGATGTTATACTCCCAAGGGCAAGATATGAGTGTGAGAACCTGAGACTGCAGGACTTCAAGTCCATTGATGAGTACAACTCAGCACTTTTTAGCATCACCTCACGCCTAAAGTTGTGTGGTAAGTCTCAGAAGATCGCATGCTGGAAAAGACGTATACGTCTTTCCATGAAAAAGATGTGATACTCATGCTGCAATAAAGTAAACGCAAGTTCACCAAGTATTTAGAGCTGCTGTCATGTTTACTCATGGTCGAACAAAACAGTGATCTTCTTCTCGCCACTCACAATATGCGCCCTCCTGGCACTGCCCCTCTACCAGAAGCTCACCATACCTCTTCCTTCAAAAAGAAGAGAGATAATAAAAGAAAAGAAAGGCCACAGAAAGGGGGGACAACAGAAAAGAGCCAAAGGTCAGGTACAACAGCGGAAGAATGAAGGGAAGCGTAAGTTCACCTGGCGCAGAAATGACATCAAGAAAAACGATGCACCCCCACCCAAGAGGGATTGGGAAGACCAGTGCCACAGCTGTGGCAAGAAAGGCCACTGGTCCAGAGTGTGCAGGACCCCACGGCATCTTCAGGAGCTGTATAAACAAAACAAGAAAAAGAATGCTGAAACAAACCTGGTGGCTGCAAACAACGTAGTCAAGTTCACAGCAAAAGGCTTCGAATCAGAGGACATGCTTGATTAGCCTACTACATTTATCTTAGCATTTTATTTTGAGAACAATCTATTTTATGAGAGCTTTTTATGTAATTTGAATTCCTTTGAATAAAATTTAGCTTCTGAATGCAAATGTTTTACTCATCTTTTTAGATGAAATGCTCTCATGACTGCTTGGTAGACAGTGCTTCGACACATACGATCCTTCAGCACAAATGCTATTTTCATAGCATTATACCGTATAAGAGCACTGTAAATACAATTTCAGGGCCATCGGATATAATTGAAGGTTCTGGGAATGCAACCGTGTTGCTCCCCAAAGGAACAGAAATAATAATTAAAGATGCATTATACTCTCCGAACTCCAAGCGAAACTTACTAAGTTTCAAAGATATCAGTCTAAACGGATTCCACTTGGAAACAGCAAATGTAAAAGAAAATGAATTACTGTATGTAACGTCTCAAGAAAATGGAGTTAAAACCATACTTGAACGCTTTGAGAGCCTTTCATCGGGCCTCTACCATACAAAAATTCGGAGAGAGGAAGCAAACCTGACGGAGCACCTGAAGTGTCCGACATCAGCCAAATTTTTACTTTGGCACGATAGACTTGGCCACCCTGTATATGTGATGATGCACCGCATCTTATCACAATCACATGGGCATAACCTGAAGAACCAGAAGATTCTTCAGAAGGGAGAATTCCCTTGTGTACCCTGCTTCAAGGGTAAATTAATAACAAGGCCATCACCACTTAAAGTGGATATCGAGTCTCCAAGCTTCCTCGAAAGAATACACGGAGACATATGTGGACCTATCCACCCCCTAGTGGGCCTTTCCGGTACTTCATGATACTCATTGATGCATTTTCGAAATATTCGTATGTGTGTCTACTATCGACCCGCAACTTAGCTTTTCCAAAGCTACTAGCACAAATTATAAAGTTGCGGGCGCATTTTCTAGACAACCAAATAAAGAAAATACGTCTAGATAATGCGGGAGAATTTACCTCCCACTCATTTCAAGAATACTGTCAGGCAACATGAATAGAAATCGAACATCCGGTGCCGCATGTTCACACCCAGAACGGGTTAGCTGAGTCGCTAATTAAAAGACTCCAATGGATTGCACGTCCATTGCTGATGAAATCCCAGTTGCCGATGGATGCATGGGGACATGCAATTCTGCATGATGCATCATTAATAAGATTAAGACCCTCAGGAGGTCAGAGTCTCTCTCCAATACAACTTGCATATGGAACGCCGCCGAACATTTCTCACTTGAGAATCTTCGGATGCGCAGTTTATATCCCCATTACACCACCCCAGAGGACCAAGATGGGCCCTCAACGTCGCCTGGGTATTTATGTAGGGTTTGACTCACCCTCCATTATAAGATACCTAGAACCCCAAACGGGGGACGCTTTTAAGGCACGTCTTGAAGACTGTGACTTTAATGAGACATATTTCCCCAAAATGGGCCTAGACATTGAAAAGTCTAGCGCGAAGCAAATGTTAACGTGGGATACAAAAAGTTTGACCCACTACGACCCAGTAACAAAACAATGTGATGATGAGATCCTGAAGATCTTACACATCCAGAACACAGTTCATAGATTACCGGACTCGTTTACTGACAACCAGAAGATTGTCAAATCACACATCCCTGCTGCAAACATTTCAGCTAGGATTGACATCCCAAAGGATGGATGCAATCCACCAGCAACAGAAGTGGCTGCACCTCAACAAGAAGTGGCTGCACCTCAACAGAAAAGAGGCAGACCACCATGCTCCAAGGATAAAACTCCAAGAAAAAGAAAAATATCCGGAGACCTTGGGACGATACCCCCACAGAGAAACGAGCTCGTGTCCATACCCTCTCCCCTCCCGGAATCCCCTGCAGAGGAACTGCTGGGAGAAACTGAAATATCATTAAATTATGTACGTACCGGGGAGGTATTGGACAGAAAGAGTACAGTCGTCGACGATGACTTCACGTTTCACATTGCTATTCACGTCGTCGGAAGCGACGATGATCATGATCCACATTCCGTTGCTGAATGCAAACGCAGAAATGACTGGTCAAAGTGGAATCAGGCAATAGAAGTCGAGCTGGACTCGCTTTAGAAATGCAAAGTCTTTGGGCAAATAGTCCAGACACCTACTGGTGTCAAACTTGTGGGATACAAATGGGTATTCGTAAGAAAAAGAAATGAAAATAATGAGATCGCACGCTACAAAGCAAGACTTGTAGCACAAGGATTTTCCCAAAGACCAGGCATTGACTATGACGAAACATACTCCCCGGTCATGGATGCGATCACTTTCAGATTCATGATAAGCTTAACAGCAAAGGAAGGCTTAGATATGCAGCTAATGGATGTTGTGACTGCATATCTATACGGTAATCTCGACAATGAGATATACATGAAACTTCCCGATTGCTTTTCAATGCCTGCTGAACTAAAAGATAGACATCGGGACGTCTACTCTGTTAAGCTACAAAGATCATTATATGGTCTCAAACAATCAGGAAGAATGTGGTATAACAGACTCAGCGAATTTCTTGTGCAACAAGGATTCAATAACAATGAAGTCTGCCCTTGTATCTTCATAAGAACAAAGGAAAAAAGATTCGTAATAATTGCTGTCTACGTAGACGATCTGAATCTCATTGGATCTCCTGAAGAGATCGCTGAGATATCTGTAAGCCTAACAAGAGAATTTGAAATGAAAGATTTAGGCAAAACGAAATTCTGCATTGGCTTACAAATTGAACATATAAAAGATGGAATTCTATTACATCAAACCACATACATAAAGAAAATGTTGCAAAGATTCTATATGGACCAATGTCATCCACTAAGTACACCTATGGTAGTACGATCTCTGGATGCACATAAAGACCCTTTCCGGCCGCTGGAAGAGGTGGAGGATATACTTGGTCCAGAAGTCCCTTATCTAAGTGCCATCAGAGCACTCTTATATCTGGCAAACTGCACGCGTCCCGATATAGCGTTCGCAGTAAATTTGCTAGCCAGATACAGCGCAACGTCCATACAGCGCCACTGGACCGGGGTTAAGTACCTTCTACGCTACATCCAAGGGTCTACAGATTTGAGACTCTTCTACAAAAATGGAATATCCTCTACACTTGCTGGTTATGCTGATGCAGGTTACTTGTCTGATCCCCACAAAGCGAAGTCACAGATTGGGTACGTGTTTACCTATGGAGGGACATCCATTTCCTGGAGATCCATCAAGCAAACCTTGACGGCAACCTCATCCAATCACTTAGAGAGCATTGCCATCCATGAAGCAAGCAGAGAATGCGTATGGTTACGCTCAGTTGTCCACCACATTCTGTCAAATACCGGACTGAAGACTGGAGATCTCGAACCTACCACAATGTTCGAAGACAATGCTGCTTGCATAGCTCAGCTACGAGGTGGCTTCATCAAAGGCGACAGAACCAAGCACATTTCACCAAAGTTCTTCTGGACGCACGAGCTACAGAGAGTTGGCAAGATCGACATCAGACAAGTGCAATCATGTGACAATTTGGCAGACTTGTTCACTAAAGTACTTCCTACTGCGACTTTTAGGAAGCTTGTACAGAAGATTGGAATGAGGCGCCTAAGAGATATGAAAGCTTGAGAGCTTGTACAGATCAGGGGGAGTTAGGGAGAGTTTGTACTCTTTTTCCTTAACTATGGGTTTTCCCACTGGGTTTTCCATAGCTAAAGGTTTTAACGAGGCAAATCCACCAACTCAGGATCCCGAAGTATCCACCCCATGTGAGACTCTTCTATGCTCAAAATCCTGAAGTATTCACGAGCAGAGTCCACACCTATGGCTGGATAAGGGGTAGTGTTGTGAATGGTTATTAACCGGAGTTGGTATAGATTCTAGGCTATCTTAGAGATAGGCCCATATCAATGTAGCCCATATTTGTATACTCCCCTATTGCCTATAAATAAAGAGCTGGGGGCTCCTCCCCCGGTAGTTGATTCATAACATATATTAATTAATTAATTTAGATTTTAGTATTTAGTTTAGTTTTAAATAGAACAAATTAAATTTGAGTGGACCACACACCACTTTCCACCTCCAACTTTCTTTAACCAAAAGAACACACTACACGGAGTGGACCCCACCTCAACTTTCCAACTCCACAATCCAACCCCACTTTTCAACAAAAGAACACACTACACCAAATTTCTCTCACATCAAATTCCACACTTCTCAACTTTTCCACTTTATACTTTCCAACAAAAGAACAGGCCCTTAGGGGAATCTTCTGCCAAGAACCCACCCTTATGTTGGAAGGATAAAGCTATAGGGGCTTTCACTAAGGGCCTGTTCTTTTGTAGGAAAGTATAATTGGGGAAAGTTGAGAAGTGTGGATTCTGATGAGAGAGAATTTTGGTGTAGTGTGTTCTTTTGTTGGAAAGTGGGGTTGGATTGTGGAGTTGGAAAGTTGAAGTGGGGCCCACTCCGTGTAGTGTGTTCTTTTGGATGAAGAAAGTGGTGTGGGGTCCACCAATTAATTAATATAACTATTTTATAATACTAATTAAAATTAAATAAAGGAAACATTTGTTCTCATTCGCTGAAATTGGGCCCACAGTCATTGCAGCAAGCAAAAGCCAAAAAAAAAGAAATCTCCGCTGTGATTGGGCGCGCGCAAGAGAGAGGCCCCACTTCGTTCGGATTCCGTTGTATTCCGCACAAATTGCGGAGAGAACAAACTCGAGGCTGAGATTCCGCGTTCGAGGGCCACGTTGGATCGGATTCCGAAAACCTCCGCCGCTCAAAAGAACTGCCCACACGAAGCTTGCTTGGGATTCTATGTGAACAGTGTGCAATTAGGATTCTTGGCCACCGTTCTTGCAAAAGAACAGGCCCTAACTATGTCCAAGAAAAAAAAGGCTAGGCGTTTCTCTGAGATAGCATTTTATCACATTTATATTTATGTTGTGATTGTCGTTGCTGTTGGCTGTTGGCTTTGTGTTGTGCGCACGCGTGAGTGTGTAAAACTTTGTTATCTTTTGCCTGTTATACATTTTCATCCATTTATCAGAGTGTGTAGGATATCTTGCTAACCTTACCATGATGTTTTTGCTTACCCTTTTTCTCGACTTGTTCATGTAATCGAGAAAGTAAGTAGAGGAGAAGAGTTAAATTGGTGCCAAGGATTAGAACTAACGTAAGGAACGATATTAAGGTAGCCCAATGAATGTAGGCCACAATCATTTAGAGGCAACGGAAGAAACAAGATATATGGCATTGTATCAACTTCAGCCACATTTTATAGTTTCTTTTGTATAGCAAAGGTTTTAAAGATAATACAATCAGCCAGTGACATTACATCAAGCGTAAAGCTAATAGGTGTGGGTTCAAGCCCCGCTTGCACCGGTCTATAGCTGTTCTCCTCTTGGAAATATAAGAGCGAGCGGCATTGCTTATGATTTTACTTTGACGCATACCAGTATCATCTCTCTTATGATGTTTATGATAACTCGGATACGGTCCAAGAATGAAATATGATCCATCAATGTAAATAAATAGATTTAAATTTGTAAAATTCTTCGTTTCAGTGAACTTAATGCAAATAAGTGCATTATCTAAACTACAAGACATTATGACACTTCTCACTTTGAAAATGCAAATAACTTGCCTTCAGAGAACTCTATTTCACAACACTTGCACAGCTTATTTATATTGCTGTATCATGACAAATTTCATCCCAACAGACACTGATCTTCAGTTGGATTGAGGCCTAATTTAGTTAGTTGATATGGTGATTGCTGATCAGGCCTTCTGGGTAGATCACTTGAGATAGGGAGACAAAATGAGTTGTAAGGGATGGATAAATCATCAGAGTCGGAGATTCAAGTCGAGCTTTTGCTGCTCTAACGATTGTTCGGGCCGCGGAGAATTATTTGTAAAACTTCTAGACCATCTCAAATCCATTGCTTCGTCAAGAGAGAAGGGTGCACATGCCATCTTGGCGTTAGAAGAGAGGTCGGCGAATCTAGCAACCATAGCCATCCCCCCATCTCTCTGTGGCTTCTGAATAATTGAGTGAGGGTGAACCCTCATAGAATGGAAGAAAGGAGCATTGAGGGGCAAACCCATGACCATCCTCTGGGCCTGGTTAGACCTTCGAGCTGCTCCCCTTTCTCTCTTGTGGGCATTCTGATGCCCTCCCAATGCCTGGGAGCTGAAGAATTTCCTCATGCAGAAATTACAAGAGAACACTTTATGGGCAGCGGGTCCAGACTGTGAACTGGAAGAGCTTGCAGCTGATGATGTGTTGATACCAAGTGTCAGGTTCAACCAAGTCCCTGATTTGCCTTCCCCATCTTCAATACTGTTGCCCCCAGTGTGTGATCCTGAAGTGTGATGGTTTTCTGATCTCCCCCCTACTCCCTCTTCCATGTTGGAAGTGTGAGCATTTGAGGGAAGAAAAGGGTTGGAGCTAGTAGAAGAGGAAGCTATAGCAAGGTCCATGCTTTGTTGGGTGATGGTGGTCTGCCTTAAAAAGGAGGAGAAGTAGATCAGAAACGAGAATGGATGCTAGAAAAGAGCCTATCAGGGGCAAAAGAAGCGAGACAGGATATTTCTTTAGCACAGGCTATCTGATTTAGTTCCTGTTAGTGGCCCACAACTGTTATTCCATAGGAAACGACGCTGTCATGTTCACTGTTGCCCATATCAATCTTCAGATTCCCTTCCATTCACTTCTCTTTCCTCGTCAGGCCACACCCACTTGGTTCTCTTCTACGAAGCCATAATACAAGGTTGACGATCCAACAACAGTTCCATCGACCCAGTCACGTCAATAAATTGAACCTATTCTTACCTTTGCGTTGTTGCACGTATAGACTCCGAGATTGTGTTCGGTCCAGGTTCAATCATGTGAAAAAGACTTCCTCTTCGAAGTGCATGTATCCATTATAGCCTTGTGTGTGCCATGATTCATCAAATTCATGTGATCAATTGGGTACTTGTTGCGTGGCCGGCAAAAAAGAGAACTATTTCCTATACCACAACAGTCTGTCTGCGAGCGTTCACGTGTAGATTCCTGGGCAAGTTAGGTCATTCTGTAGGATGCACATTTTGTGTTGCTTTTTTACTCTTGCAGTTAAACATGTTTAACTATATATTTTCTGAACTAATGTTTCTTTTGCATTACTTATTGTTTTGAGGTGTTTTCTCACCACAGTTCGGTAGTCTCGATGGTCGGAGGCCAACGTGGTCGCGTGAGACACGTGTGTCCTCCGAGATCGGGTAACGGCGTGTTTGTTCGGTCAGAAATACGCGGATCTGTGCGTCGGAATCCCGAAGGGCAGCTTAGGGAGAGCGACGGTCTCCTCGAGTGGGGAGGTGAAGGGGTCGGGATCACTCGGCTCCGGTGGATGGAGCGCCGAAGGGTAGTTTCGGCGGGATGGAGTCTCCTTGACCTGCGCGGACGAGAAAGCTCGTTAGGGGGGTCGGACCTTGGTTCCGACCAAGTCCCCTCCGATGCCTAAGTCAGATATGATCAAAGGGATGCCCGGTGGGATCGAGTGGGGTTCACGGGGAGACCGACGCACGAATCCTCAGGCTGGGCTATGGAGGAGAGTTGTGAGGTGGAAGACAAGGTTGTAGGAGGAAGAATACCTGAGTGTAGTGTATTCAGAATTCGGTCCCTTCGTCTTTCGATCTTCGGGTCTTTTTTAGGGCTTGAATCACCTAGTCCCCCTCATCCTCCCCCCATCTCGTCCCCTGTATCCACCGCTTCGATCGTCCCTTGATGGGTCATCATGGTGGGCGTAATAGAGCTCTTGAATGGTAATGAAGGTGGTCGCAATTCGGAGGAGCGGTTACCTCAACCTACCAGGGTCAGCGGTTCCCTCCACGTCAGTCTTGGGTCGACATGGCTTGAGGCCTTCGCGGGGCTTTTAGGCCGGGGCCCAATCCCCTCCTGGCCCATGGGCTCGGGTCGTGGACTCGGCCTGTTCTGTCTTAGCCCGTTTTAGGAGGGTCGTATAATTACCCCCATCGCTCGGGTCGTTCGGATTTTGACGGTTTGGTCCGAGAGATGTGATCTGCGTGCATTGGACAAGTGCATCAGTCGAGTCGACACATTAAATGAAGGGCATCATGACGCCGGATGTCGAGAATCCTCTCGACCTTCGGGTGCGGGATTCGGAGAGCCATCATTTGCAGGTTTCTGACACGTGTGCGCGAGTGAACAGCTGGCGATGGAGCCGGAGGGTTTCGGGGGAGTGGTATAAATGGGGCAGTTGCCCCTAGGGCAAATGCTATGCCCTTTTTAGTGCTATTCCTTCCTTGCTTTCGCACCTGATCTTTAATCTCGTCGACGTTCAAGCATGTGTCCTTCGTCATCTTCTTCTGCTGACTCCGAGCAGGGCGTCCGACGCCCATGGTTGCATCCGTCCCGCCTCCCGAGGCGGGGGCCGAGATTCAGCTAGCTGGGGGCGATTCTTCTGGCGTGCCTCAGGACGTGATGGGGAGGCCGTCAAAGACCTGCGCCACCTCCATAGAGCCACTCTGCTCTAAGTACCTCCTTCCCGCTTATCGTGCCAGGGCCCCCCAAGGGAACGAGAGGGTCTGTTGCCCCGGCAATCACAAGGTCGGGGTGTACGTGCAGAGTTTCAAGTTCGGGATGCGGTTCCCGCTCCACCCCTCTGTGGCGGTATTCCTGAAGGCCGATGGGTTTGCCCTGTGCCAGTTTTGCCCTAACGCCATTGGGTGCCTGGTGGGGTTCATCGTGCTGTGCTTGCTCAATGGAATCGATCCGACCATTGGGCTTTTCGCCCAGTTCTACTGTCTGAGCCACCAGAAGTCGGATGCATGGCTGTACATCACATCCTGGAGAGAAAATGGCCTGGTGTTGGGACTGCTGACCTCTTTGAAGCACTGGAAGGATGATTACATATTCGTATCCCTTCCGGAGGAGGCAGACTTCCTGGTTCATTGGGGTAACCCCCCTCGCTAGCCCTTACGTTGGGGAGCCTCATCGACACAGAGCTTGCGGCGAGGGACAAGTTGGCTACCATCCCTATTGACAAACGGGACATCGGAGTTCTCTTCAAGGATTACACCCTGAGAAAGACCGTGTGGCCCGCTGGTAAGTCTCCCTTCTAGCTCATCTCTCTTTGCAGTTCTCGATTCGGGATGTCCTCACACTGCTGCTCTGTCAGGCGGGCTCGTCAAAGTCCTCCCCCATGCCCCATGTCGACTCCCGTCCCAGACCCTTCTTCGAGGAGGAGGGATCTGTTGAGTATTGGACTTCTCCCTTCTTGGTGTTAATGATGAGCAAACATAAATACTTGTGACTAATCCCCTATTTTGCAGTTAATCCATTGCCTAAACTATTTATGAAGATCTACTAGCAATGGATGACTCACAAACTTCATTGAAGGCAAATGACATGAATTGGATGATCGTAGATTATGATTGAAGCTCCGTGAAGGCTTCAAGCTCATACGATGGAAAGAAGAGATTATTCGTCAATGTAATTTTCTTTTATTTCTTCTAGTATGTAGCTTAGAAGTAGAACTTTGATGGAGCTCTCACACGACTTCATTAGATCATTTGTCCTTTGATCCTAATTCATTTCTTTTGTGATTGTGCTAGGATTGTTTATAACAGTCGACTGCTGAACAGTTTACAGTCGCCTGCCTAAAAAACAGTCGACTGTGTTTTGTTCTACAGTGGCCTGTTATGCACAGACTATTACAATACAGTTTTGGGCCCTCTTTGATTATCTTGCACAGGCTACTGATGAACTATACACAGGCGCCTGTCCAAGTGACAGTCGACTGTGTTTTGTAAATCAGTCGCATGTCTATCCTTTGCCCAAACTCTGTTTGATCTGACTTTTACGGCCAGTCGACTAATGTTGTATATACAGTCGACTATCTCTTGGATTAGTCGACTGTCTATGCTGCAAAAGTCGTCTGTCTGTGAGTCATTTCTTTGACTCAGCTCTCTGGAAATTTCTCAGGCTTTTGACAGTCGTCTGTTTAAGGATTTACAGTCGCCTGTTCTGATTTACAGTCGACTGTGTTCCTTGCATCAGTCGCCTGTCCTGTTACTTGTGAGATTTCCAGTATTTGTGTAACTTACCCATCTCTCGGCCAGTCGCCTGTCGTAGAAATTACAGTCGCCTGTTGGTTTAACCGTCGACTGTCTTTGCTTCATCAGTCGACTGTCCACGTGGTAAGTTACCGTTATAAATTCTCACCTACCCTTGCTGACTGTGCAACAGTCGACTGTGGATTGTTCAACAGTCGACTGTCGCGAGTTCAGATTTTATCCGTTGAGATTTTTCTCACGGATTCCAATTGGGTTTTTGCCTAAACTGTTTTGTGGATTTGAGAAAACTATATATATAGCTTTTACTGTTCCATTGAAAGGTTACTCATTCATTGCAAAATCTCTCAAGTTTTCATTTCCAAAGATCAAAGCTCTCAAATCCATAGCCCTAAGTATTTCCAAATCTTGTTCTCTTGCTCTCCAACCTAGAACCAAAGAGTGATCTTCTAGGCAATTGGTGCAGTCAAGAGAAAGGGCTTCTCTTCTCTTCAAAGAGAGTTCTTTAACACACATCACTCTCCACCTTCAAGTTCTACTTCAAGGCATAGGTGATTGTAAGTGTTGTTTTCATTATTTCATAACTTTCGTTATTTGAGTTGTGCTCTCGGCTGTGAGAGTGGTTTTGCTTACTCCCTGGTTGTGGGAGTCGAGGACATCGATTGTATTCAATTGCACTTGTAGGGTTGCTACAAGTGGGTTTTAAGGAAACCTCAAGTTAGGGTTCTAACTTGAGTATCCGGTGGTATCCGGGTGGTAGGGAGTAGGATTACCGGGAACAAGTCGAGAGTTGACTTAGGTAATCCGAACCCTTGAAACATCTCTGCGTTTGCGTGTGTTTCTTTTTAGGTTGTTTTTCTATTCCGCACTATTTGTTGGATTGCATTTTATTTGGCGTAAATTCCTTTTAAATTTGCATAAACACTATTCAACCACCCTTCTAGTGTTTTCCCATAGACAGGGTCCTTACAGAATCACGTCTTGGAAGTTCGGCCGAGGCAGCACGGCGGATCCTCTGGGGCCGGGGTTGGGGCGAGGAGGGCGAGGGAGCATGAGAAGCATGATCAGGGAAGGGCCGAGAGAAAGAAGGCTCAGGGGCCCGCTACTGGCAGGGACAAGTGGCCTTGGGGCGGTTGCCCCCCTTCCTGCTCCGGCTCGCTCTCGGCAAATTACGACAGGTCCCTAGGCGTCTTTCGGTCGTCCGAGGCCGACTTGTCGCGGTCTTAGGACAAGTTGATCGGCTCCCGCTTTCCTGTGGGGCTGAAGGAGTCTGTCTTCTCGGACTGCGGGGTCGCGGCTCGGCTGGCCGAGAACTCCTGCCTGCCCCAGGACCGATCAGTGCTGGCCGAGGTGAGGGGCGATAGGCGTGCCGCCTTCGTGGTGCAGGTCGGCCAGTAGGTATGGTTATTTGAAGTATTCGCGCGCCGGCCTTCATGCTTGTTTCTAACTCGTCTTCCATTTGCGCAGGTTTCCTCGGTCGACCTTTCAATTAGGTGTCAGTTCATCGCGCTCTCAAGCGCGGAGGCGGGTCTCACTGGGAAATCAGCGGCGGTGGACGACGCTGATGAGGCGGCTCAGGAGGCCGAGGCGCGTATGAATTCGATGGAGACCCAGATCGCCAAGCTCTCATCGGACCTGGAGAAGTCAAACATAGAGAGGGCGGTGGCATTGGCTGCAAGGTCCAAGGCCGAGCAGAGGGTCGCTAAGCTAGAGAAGGCCGTCGAAATAAGGGAGTTCAGGGGCCCCGCAGAGTGGACTAAGGCCAAGGAGCTCGAAGAGTTAGTGGAGGTGGTGGAGGAGAGGGAGCACGCTCTCATGGTCGAGCTCAACAAAGTCTCTTGTGAGAACGAGAAGGAGAGATCGAAGCTCCAGCTCCAAGTTGCCACCCTCGAGGCCCGGATTAAGGAATTGGAGGAGGTGGAGCATGCTCAGATTGCTCGGGCGACGGTGGATGAGTACGCGGAGACCTTCGTCGCCCCGGGGATGTTCAAGGCATTTAAGGAGGTGTTCCTCCACTGCCAGCATGAGATCGAGCGCAAATTCCCATGCTCGGGGATTGCGTTCGAGGAGCTCGAGATCTCTGTGGACGAAGGGGAGCTCGACGTCGACCAGCCCGAAGATGGTCCGGGAGTCGCTTCAGTCGCCCCCTTGACTGGCCTGAGGACGTCGTTATGCTGGAGGATGCTCCTACCGCTGCCTCGTTTGCCCAGCCTGATACATGGGCCTAGCTTCTTTTGTGTATCATGTATATTTTTAGTAAACGGTCCTTGGTCTTTGCCAAGTTTTTTGTACTGTCAAGGTTCACTAATGCTTCTCTGCAGATAGAACCTTTGTTGTTTGCGATGATGTGCCCCCTCCCTTAATCCTGGTTGGGTTTTATTCGCCGTGCGGCCAGGTTTTTGGGGAGTTTAACTAGTTGTGGCTCGCCGGGCTTGCATACAGTAGGTCAGATGACTGGTTTCCTAGTCGATCTGATGATCGGCCCGCTGGGGGAGTTGTCCCCAACCTTACGCTCGATCTGGAGGTCGGCCTGCTGGGGGAGTTGCCACCAGCCTTATGGCCGATATGGTGTCGACCTGCTGGGGGAGCTGCCCCAGCCTTATGGTTGACGGGTCGGTCGGCCAGCTGGGGGAGCTACCGCAGACTTACGGTCGATCGAGTGATCGGGTTGCTGGGGGATTTGTCCCCAGCCTTACGGTCGATAGAATTATCAGCCTGCTGGGGGAGTTGCCTCCAGCTTTACGGTCGACGGGTCGGTCGGTCGGTCGGTCAGCTGGGGGAGCTACCCCCAGGCTTACGGTCGATCGAGTGATCGGCATGCTGGGGGAGCTGCCCCAGCCTTACATTCGGTCGGAGGATCGGCTGCTGGGGGAGTTGCCCCAGCCTTACGGTTGGTCGATTGATCGGCCTGCTGGGGGAGCTACCTCCAACCTTACGGTCGGTCAAATGATCGGCCTGCCGGGGGAGCTGCCACCAGCCTTACTGTCGAGCATAACCTACGGTGTGAGAGATGGATAGATGCACAAAGAGAGATGACCTTTATTTGAGATACTTTTCCCCCTTTCGGTACAAACATCTAGGCATGGGTCATACTGTTATTTGCTGTATTTACGGTATTTACGCAGGTGCTCCGCGTTCCAAGTGTGAGTGAGTGCCTTTCCCCTAGAGTTGAGAGTCGGTACGTGGCTGGGCCGAGGACCTCAGTGATCACGTAGGGTCCCTCCCATTTGGCGGCGAGATTCCTTTTGCGTGCGACCTCCGGGTTAAAGATCGCTTTTCTTAAGACCAGATCTCCTTGGTGGAAGCCCCTCCATTTGACCCGGGAGTTGTAATAGCGAGCCACTCGCTGTTTTTGTCAGACGACTGAGGCTAGAGCTTGGTCGTGTCGTTCGTCTATGAGCTCTAGGTTGATCTCCAAGCCCTCCGAGTTCCTTTCTTCGTCAAAGTGCCGAAGGCGGAGTGATTCCTCGTCCACCTCTACGGGCACGACCACCTCGGCCCCGTACGCGAGCATGAAGGATGACTTTCCAGTGGCCTCTTTGTGCGTTGTTCGGTATGATCAGAGTATTCCAGGAAGCTCTTTCGGCTAGTCTCCATGTGCTTGCCCTACTCTCTTTCGAAGCGGTTCGAGGATGCACTTGTTGGCGGCCTCCGCCATCCCATTGGTCTAGGGGTGGGCCACGGAGGCGAACATGAGCTTGATCTTCCATTCTACGCAGAACTCTCTGAACCCATGGCAATCAAATTGTTTTCCGTTGTCTGTTATGATGGACCGAGGAATTCTGAACCGGGAAATGATGGATTTCCTTATGAAGCTTTTCGCCTTTTTCCAGGTGATGGTGGCCAATGGTTCGGCCTTGATCCACTTGGTGTTGTAGTCCACCGCCACAATCAGGTGCTTCATCTGCCCATTCGTGGAAGCAATGGGACCGAGGATATCGAGTCCCCACTTGGCGAAGGGGACGGGGCTGATTATCGGCACAAATTCGACCGGGGGATCGAGCTAATCTTCGCAAACCTCTGGCACACCGTGCATTTTCAAACGTACTCGACCGAGTCGTTAACCAAGGTCGGCCAATAGTACCTTTGCCTTATGATCTTCATCGCGATCGTCTTGCCCCTATGGTGGTTCCCGCACAGCCCTTCTTGGACCTCCCGGTTGACGTAGTCGGCCTCTAGTGGTCCGAGCCATTTGAGATAGGGGAGGACGTCGGTTTTGGACCAATGCCTTCTGTACAGCGCACCTTCATGAAGCACGTATCGGAGTGCCTTCCGCTCCAACGTCCGACTCTCTTCTTGGTCTGTCGGGACCTCACCATTGGTGAGGTACCGGACGATTGGGTCCATCCAGGAAGGTTCGGCGTCGATGATCATCAGCTCCTCCTCTTCCGTACTGGGGTTCTGGAGGCTCTCGACATATATGGTGCGGCCCAACTCCTTGAGGGAGGAAGAGGCCTGCTTTGATATGGCATCTGCGCGAGCGTTTTCCGACCTTGGCAGATGGAGCGTTTCGACCTGCTTGAACTTTGACAGCTCTGATTTGGACGAGGCTAGGTAGCGCTGCATTGCCTCTTCTCGAGCTATGTAGTCCCCCTGTAGTTGGCTGATGATGAGTCTGGAATCGCCGAGGATGCGTATGGACTTTATCCCCAGTGCTCGGGCCAGCTTCAGGCCATTGATGGCAGCTTCGTATTCGGCTACGCTGTTGGTGGCCGAAAACTCGAACCGAAGGGCGTACTCGACCATGTTCCAGTCGAGGGACCAGATGACGATGCCGGCTCCGCTTCCTGCCTTCGTCGCTGACCCATCCACTTGGACTACCCATGCGTCCTGGTTCTCTGCTCGATCACTGGGAACAGTATCATCCAAGGGATGGGGGTTGAGGCTTTACTGTGCTTTGGGTCGGTACATTGGGACGCGCTCCATCATCATCGGTACATTTGGCAATGAAGTCTGCTAGCGCCCGCCCTTTGATGGCCGTCCTTGACTTGTATCTGAGGTCGAACTCGCTCAGCTCTACTCCCTAATTGAACATCCTCCCCATTCGGTCGAACCTCTTAAGGTTTTGCTCGATCTGGGAGTCTGTCAGGACCAGGATGGTGCGCGCTTGGAAGTAAGGATGGAGTCGCCGCGCCGAGAGGACGAGGGCGCAAGCGAGCTTCTCTATCGGACTGTATCGCTGCTCTGCATCCCTTAGGATCCGGCTGGTGTAGTACACTGGTCTTTGCACACCGGCGTCCTCTGTGATCAGCACCTAGCTTACTGTCTCTCTGGTGTTGGCCAGGTAAAGGCTCAGGGGTTCCCCCTCTTTGGGCTTGGAGAGGAGCGGGGGCTGCGAAGGTACTCCTTCAACTCGGCGAACGCCCGTCCGCAGCTTTCGTCCCATTCAACAGCCTTTCTCTTCCCGACCGGCTCGGCGAGGGCCTTCCTCAGAGTCCTGAAGAATAGGAGAGATCTCTCTGTCGATTTAGCTAGGAAGCGTCCTGAAGGAGCGATCCACCCGTTCAGCCTTTGCAGCTCTTGGATCATCGTTGGCTCTTTCATGTTGATTAGAGCCTCAATCTTGTCCGGGTTGGCTTCAATGCCGCGGTTGGTGATCATGAAGCCCGGGAATTTCCCAGACATCACCCCGAACGTACACTTCGTGGGATTGAGTCTGATGTTGTGTCTCCATAACTGTTCGAAGGTCTCCCGGAGGTCGGCGATGTGGTCGATCGGGTCCTTGGATTTGACCAGCATATCGTTCACGTAGACCTCCAGATTCCTCCCAATCTGAGAGCCGAAGACTCCGTTGACTCTTCTTTGGTAGGTCACCCCAGCATTTTTCAGACCGAAGGGCATCTTTTTGTAGCAGAATTTCCCACGTTCAGTGATGAGCGATGTCTTCTCCTCGTCCTTCGGATCCATTTGAACTTGGTTGTACCCGGAGTAGGCATCCATGAAGCTGAGCAACTTGTAGCCCGAGGCGCTATCCACAAGATGATCGATGCGGGGCAGCGGGTAGCTGTCCTTAGGGCAGGCCTTGTTGAGATCAGTGAAGTCCACGCACATTCGCCACTTGCCGCTAGACTTCTTCACCATTACAACTTTGACCAGCCAGTCGGGGCACCAGACTTCTCTGATGAAGTCTGCTTCGAGGAGACGTTCCACCTCCTCAGCTGCAGCCCTTATTTTTTCGCCGTCCAAGTTCCTCTTTTTCTGCCTGATTTGGCTTGAAGTTGGGGTCGACGTGCAACCGGTGGGTAATCACCTTGAGGTCCACGTCCGGCTTGTCGTCTGGTGACCAGGCAAAAGATGTCCAGGTTGGCCTTCAAGCACCCGATCAACTTGTCCCTTAGGGCCGGATCAAGTTCAGACCCGATGGACACGAACATGCCGTCTACGCCGGTGACGGGGATGAGCTCTACTTCCCCTACGGGGCGGGTCTCGAGTTGCCCGAGCCGCCCCTTCGACCGAGGAGGTCCATCGGGTCGTACCGCTCCATGTCATGCTCCTCCTCGGATAATTGATAACAGGTCGTGGGCCTCGCCTGGTCGCCTTTAATCTTCCCGACCTCCCCTCGGGGTCCGAAACTTGACCATCAGATGGAGGGTCGAGACCACGGCTCCGGCCGCGTTGAGGAGCGGTTGGTCGATTATCCCGTTATACGCCGATCTGATCCTTAAGACCATAAACTCAATGGTTAGAGTGGTTGAGTGGGGCGGCTCCCCAAGCGTAACGGGAAGGCGGATCATTCCCACGATGGGTGCGGAATGTTCTGTGAAACCCACTACGTGGCCCGAACAAGGTTCAAGGTTTGCAACCCGCAGCCCCATTTTCTCCAAGGTCGACATGAACGGGATGTCGCACGAGCTTCCTGTGTCCACGAGCAGCCGTCGAACTAGAGCGGTGTCGATGAGGGCCGAGACGACTAGTGCATCATCAGGCGGCCGCTCTACCCCCTTCAGTTTCTCCTTGGAGAAGGAGATGGGCTGACAGTTGTCTGGTGCTCCCTCATGATCTATGTCCATTGCTGTGGCTCGCGGCGCGCTCGGCTCCTCGATTCGGGGCGGGCGTCGGGCGGTTGTGGCCTTCCCAAGGCGGTCACTGGCAGGCCCCGGGCCGCCGTGGCCGTGGCCGTATTCCTACGCCTCCTAGTGCGCGTCCGCGTCATCTTCTGTGTACTGGTTGTTTGACATGGGGTGTAGAAGATTTCGTTTCCCACAAACGGTGCCAGATGTTTCGGGGTGTTTTCTCACCACAGTTCTGTAGTCTCGAGGGTCGGAGGCCAACGTGGTCGCGTGAGACACGTGCGTCCTCCGAGATTGGGTAGTGGCACGTTCGCTCGGTCAGGAATGCGCGGATCCATGCGTTGAAATTCCGAAGGGTAGCTTCGGGAGAGCGACGACATCCTCGAGTGGGGAGGCAAACGAGCTCGGGGTCGGGATCGCTCGGCTCCGGTGGATGGAGCGCTGAAGGGTAATTTCGACGGGGTGGAGTCTCCTTGATCTGCGCCGACGAGAAAGCTCGTCAGGTGGGTCGGACCTTGGTTCCGACCAAGTCTCCTCCGATGCCTAAGTCAGTTATGATCTGAGGGATGCCCGGTGGGATGGAGTGCGGTTCACGGGGAGACCGACGCACGAATCCTCAGGCCGGTATATGGAGGAGAGTTGTGAGGTGGAAGACAAGGTTGTAGGAGGCAGAATATCTGAGTGTAGTGTATTCATAATTCGGTCTATTCGTCTTTCGATCTTCGGGTCTTTTGTAGGGCTTGAACCACCCATGTCCCCCTCGTCCTCCTCCCATCTTGCCCCCTGTATCCGCCGCTTCGATCGTCCCCTGATGAGTCATCAAGGTGGGCGTAATGGGGCTCTTAATGGTAATGAAGGTGGGCGCAATTCGGTGGAGCGGTTACCTCAACCTACCAAGGTCATTCCACCTACCAGGGTCATCGGTTCCCTCCACGTCAGTCTGGGGCCGCCATGGCTTGAGGCCTTCGCGGGGCTTTTAGACCGGGGCCCAATCCCCTCCTGGCCCATGGGCTCGAGTCGTGGGCTCGGTCTGTTCCATCTTAGCCCGTTTTGAAAGGGTCGTATCACTTACAGACACTAATTTGAGTGGGGATGTTGTTACATTTGTTATCGCTTCTATTTTTATCAACTTAGCACCCACACAGATACCAATAATGGCGATAAAAGGTATTCCAAGATCTGGTTGATGCGTTAGTTTAGTGCCGTTTCAGTGGAAAATCAGGCTGATTGTTCCAAATGGGAATCGCTGGCCAATTGTGTAGTGGGGATGCCTCAGTTGCTACTGATGTTGGAATCACTTGTACTTTGTGGGTAGGATAGCTTTTGTCATAATTTAAAATGCTGAGCAGGGCAAGAGAAGCGCAGTTCCCTCTGCCAGACGAAGAGCCGGCCTTTTCTTGTAGCTTTGTGCTTGATGGGGATGCAACCTTTGATGCTTTAGCTTCCTAGTGGGGAATTCCTGTGGTGTTGGAATGGTGAGTCAGGCAACCTGATCTATAGAGAAAGGCAAGTGTTCTCCTCCGCACGATATATCACACACTTTTGACGACGCCAGGATCTGTTAATTTCTATATCGTATATTGGATCTTGCCCTGATTCATAAGAGCAATGATCAAGTGAGCTTACCACCATGTGACAGAACCATAGGCGACTGTTGATGGATCTTCATGTCGGAAGGTTGGCGTTGATCGACTGTTGATAGATCTGCACATGACTCTCATTTTTCTGCCATCTTTTGGGAAGTTTGTAAATCTAACCATTACCTGCAGATATTTTCTATGTTCTCAGTACTTACTTTGTAATTAAATTGAGTTGAAGCCATCCACTTCTCCCATGTGTGGTCGAAGAAGAGGAAAAGGTATAGAAAAGAAAGCAGATAGTGCCAGGAATCAGTTGATGGGATTTGTTACATGGCTGCTTTTGGATCATTGTTCTTGGGGTGTTCTTGGTGTGGGCTGGTGCTGCATGGAAGTAGCTTTGAACTTGCTTGCAAATTGACAGGTCCTCTCACCCCTGGGCCCTGCCATGACAAAAATTATAGGAAACTGATAAATACACCGGTTGACCGGTGTATTTAGATTTTTTTTGGCAAAATAATGTGAGAATCATCCCATCATATCCATCCTCCCACCTCCCTCTCTTCTATTTTTAGCAAAACCGGGCTCAAACTCTTATGTACACCGATTTCTCTTCGGTGTATGTAGTCATCTCCAAATTATATGCCTGTTTGTGACCCTGATGCCATCCTGTCAGTTAAGGCAGCTGATAGTATGTATTTTTGTCCAATCCCAATGAGGAATAGACCGAAAGTACATTGTCTGTAATAAAAGTCTAGATAAATCTTGAGTTGGACTAAATGCACCACACACAAGTGCATGCTATTATTGTTTTCCAAATTGGGAAAGAACATCAAATCCATTGTCTACTCATCTCCATTTCATCACCTATTTTTTCATTTTAAGAAATAAATTAATGCATGCATCGCAAAAATGCGGTGCATATATTCCAACTCTAAATCTTTGAGATCTCTTTGGTGTAGTTCATCTGGAAATTCACTGCTTCAAGCGATTATTGAGGAGTGAAGTCAAGGTGGCTAAACAGCCCGTCGGCCCGGGGCCCGGGACTGTTGATCGGGCCAAAAGCCAGGCCCGAGCCTAGGGCCGGGCTTCTGGCCCCCAGGCCCGACGGGCCGGGCCGGCTCGGGGCCGTCCCGGTCCCGCAGCTGCAGGCTGTAGCTGCAGCCTGCTGCGCAAGCAATGGTCTTATGACAGTTGCCTTTTTTTCTTTTTTTTGCCTTTGGCAGCCGAATGGGTTTGGTAATTTTTTGGTCTTATGACCAAAACCCCCATCCTAACGGTTATAAATGGCCATTTGGGAATGGTATTTTGGTCATTTTACACCCGAAAAATCCCTATAAATTTCAGCCAAACTCTCTCATTTTTTTTCACAATTCTCAAACTATCAAACTCTCCCATACTCTCTCATACGTTCAAACAATCAAGCTCAGGGCTCATCTCGTTAACTTCCAGCTAAATCTTTGTCAAGCTCGCGCTCATCTCGTCGTCAAGCTCAAGGCTCTCTCTGCTTTCACTCCGCTATCATGATCATCTCAACTCCCTACTTCCTCCGCTATCAAGATCATCTCAGCTCCCTTCGCTGTTAAGATCATCTGCTCTCTACACCACTCGCAACCCGGCAAATCAGGTTCCCATATTTTTAGCATAATGCCTGCACCAAACCGTAGGACTTTTAACTACCACCTTGACAAGGAGTAGGATAACTTTAATATGATCCGGAATAACCCGATAGAAACACCATGTTATGATATTGATTATTCACAACCAGAAATGTATGAGTACTCGAATGGTATAACTGCACATACTACTTCTGCACAGACATCTTTTGTACACGCTTCTACACCTGCACAACCTTTTATTCCTGATGTTCTAGCTCCACAACAATCCCAATCCAGATCACAAAAATCTACGGTTTGGGAGAACTTTACGGTTGAAGCTGTCGCTGGCAAAGGCCCGGGGTAGTTTGCAAAACATGTAAAGCTGATTTTAGTTGCAAACCTTCTGATGACACAATACACTTAAAGAGACACTTATCATCTCACTTTTAAAAAGACATTAAACATACAACATTTAATTTATCTGGATCTTCTTCCTCTTTATCTAGTTTCTCATACTCTGCTGAGACTATGAGAAAAAAGATGGCAAGATTGGTTTTATGCCGAGAATTGTCATTTAGTTACGAGGGAACCCCCGAATTAGAAAGGTTTAATTAAGTGGCATGTAACACTGCCTTTAGAAGAGAACCTATAAACACTCTTCGAAGAGATGATATGTCGGCTTTTTAAGCTGGGAAAGCTAAATTGATTGAAAATTTTGCTAGTGTAAAATCTAGAATAGCTTTGACTTCTGATATTTGGACTACAAAATGGGGTGCTTCATATTTATGTGTTACATCGTATTTTGTAGATAATGCTTACATGCTAAATAAGATGATGATAAGATTTAGAATGTTAGAGCATTCTCATACTGGGGGTGTAATTTCTAATATAAAAATGTCTGTAATTCATGATTTTAATATTTCAGACAAGATTTTTTCTGTTACGTTTGATAATGCATCCAATAACAATAGTGCAATTAGTTGCTTAAAAAGAAATTTGACCCCCGAGCTGGAGGGGTTGTTCCATCAAAGATGTGCATGTCACGTCTTGAACTTGATGTTCGCGATGGACTTACAACTTGTTCAGTTTATTTAGATAAAATTAGAAATCGCATATTTTACATACATACTTCTGGCACTAGGCGACTTCAGTACAAACAACTGTGTCGTACTAGCCAGAGATCATACCTTGCATTTAAATTTGATGTTGCATCAAGGTGGAATTCAACTTTCATAATGCTGTGATCTATGCTTAAGAATAGAGCGCAGCTTACAGATTATGCACTTACATATCTTTCACATGACCCTGTTAATGACATTATTGAACTAGAATGGTTAACTGTAGATCATCTGCATGATTTTTTGAATTATTTTTTACTGCTACAAATAAACTATCTGGAGTTTACTACCCAACATCTGTTTTAGGATTAGAACAATTAGTTATTATTTCTAATCAGATATCTAAGCATAGAGACAATACACATCCTAACACTACTATAATGTCTATGATAAAAGACATGTCTGTAAAACTAGCTAAGTATTGACATCATGTTCCTCTTCTTTACTCCTTAGCTAAAGTTTTTGATCCTCGTTATAAGGAGGATATTGCAATATGTTTATTAGAAATGTATTCTGAAAACATTGGATTTCCACATGCTGAACAGGTAGCTGATATTAAACATAGCTTAAGAACCATGTTTGCTTCTTATGAGGCTAGATTTGGTAGTGTTTCACATACTTCTTTTGTGCCTGCTACTACTTCTTCTTCTAGTAGGATCCGACAGATGTTAGGGAAGAAGAAACAAAAAACTGTAGAGTCGGATTGTTCTTCTAGTGAACTATCTAAATATTTAGCAAATCCATTTCCCTTTTTAGAGACAGTAATGGATGATGAGCATTTTGATTGTGACGACTCGTATTCATCAGTACACGTATATTTGTATTCTATGTATTTTACATTTTGAAGATATTTTGAAAGGGATTGTCAGGAGTTTTATATCAAAAATGGTTTCCAATCAATTATATGAAAAATATTTTGATATCATCATACTAGTTATAACATGTAGTCGTAAGGTTAAGTGTCGTCAAAAAGTTTAAAAAGTTTATATAATATTTTCTATTTAATTATTACCGATTTAGCCGTATCAATTAATTTTCTATATAACGTTATCAAAACAATTTCAAACTTCTACATTATGATTCTATGGTCGATTAGTGCTCCCCATTTTATTTTCGTATTTTTCTGGAGTCAAATCGACCTAGAACCCGCAAACCCGCAGCCCAAATGTTTTGGCCCAAAACTCGTATCTCTGTAGCTCAAACTTTGAAATGGACCTCGTATTCACGATCCTCGCGACGATACGAACCCGTGGCTATGTTTTCATAATTTTTCGGAGTCGTATACGAAAACGGCGTAGTATTACGTCATTTTTACTGATTACAATCACTAATGACGTTTTTACTATTACTAATTACTATTACTCTTACTTTTATCCACTAACCCCACTAAATTAATTACCCTAACCCATCCCATTTAAGCACTGTATGGATTGGATGAGATCCAACCATATAGTTATTACTTATTATAATAGTTATACTTATATATTAATAATTATATTTTCTAAATTCCTATTAAAAACCCCTAAGCTTCTCCCTTCATCTCCACGCAAACAACCCAGCCCCCTCCCTCGTTCACCCTCAACTCACCCAGCTACACGCCCGACTCCCCTGCTCCGATTCCACTTCCCTGCTCCGACTCCCCTTCGCCACCCCTTACGGTCGTCTCCGCCCTCGCCAACGAGCCCACTGCCCCCCTCTCGAGCTCAGCTCTCCTCCCCCTCTCCCATCTCCGACACCCGCACGAAGCCGTCCATACCCACTCCTCCGTCGAGCAGCGCCGCCCGTCCACGCTCGACCCCCCTCAGCCTCCGACGAAGCACCCTCCTCCACCTGAGTGCAGCACCGCCTCTCTTCGTTCAACCCCGACCAACACCCCCCAACTCCTCGTCGCCGCTTATCCAACGACACCGCCCGCTCATCGTCGAGCCCAGCCTCTCTTCATTGGCAACCCCCATGTCCGCTCATCCCTCCTCACTCCAACACACCCCACGCCGAGCGCCGCCTCCCTCCGTCACCCCGCTCGCCGCTGCTCCCCTCAGCTCCCTCTTCCCGTTCAAAACAGAGCAACCCCCGGCTCTCCCCTTTCTCCGACCCCAAACCGCACTCAGCCCGCCTCCAGAGCTCCCCGAGATCCGCCTTCAACCCAATCCACGCCTCCCGAGTCATTCGCCGCCGTCGACCGCTCTCCCCATCCCCATGCATCGCCGCCACCTCTCGCCGAAGACCACACCCCGTCGTGTGCTGCTGTTGTTGCCGCTTCTCGCCGGAGTTCTGCCACTCGCCGTCGTCGTACGCACCGCCACGTCGCCCCGACCTCACCGCCACGTTGCCCCGACCTCACCTCACCGCCCCTCGCCGCCGCCCCCGCTGCAGCGCCGTCGCCGCCCCCTCAGACCCCACCCTGCTGCATGCGAAAGAAGACGAAAAACGAAGAGAGGTATTATTGGGAAATATACGTATACGTATACGTATAAACGTATATACGAAAGTATGTATATTTATACATAACAATATATGGCTGATTCGTAGTTAATTCATAGTAAATTGTATAGCCATCAGAAAAAAACGGGAAGGCCCAGAAAATCAGAAACGACGAAACGGACTCATTGGCGCTGGTTTCATCACCAAAATGCAAGTATATCTTCCACAATGATTTTTCAAAGGCAAAACTCAATAAAGCTAAATTCGCTTTAAAATTCATATCATGAGACGTACACTGACGTACAAGAAAAATATATGTTGTAGTACTAGTTAATACGGTCGTTTTGACCCCTTGTTGGAAGAATTCCAACGCATCGTTTGCCCTAGAGAAATCTTTGAAAAATATAATGAAAAATCGTTTTCTCGTTTTTAATTAGTTTTTGGATCGTATAAATTAAGAAAAATCCACATTAATTATTTTAAGATCTTGAAAAATGTTTACTAGCCTTAGAAATTTTTTTTAAACTTATGTATCCTCAATTGCTTAGTCAAAACCATTTTCTTTGCTCGTTTCTTTAAATTATTGTGCATTTCTATACTTCGTATAATTGCGTAACTAAATCACAAAACTGTGAAATTGGTTGAGATTATTGAATGGACTGGTAAGACATCTTACGCTTCTAATACGATGCAACTGAACTGAATAAACTGAATGGAAGATGGAACTTCAATATAAATGAATGGAAGATGAAACTTCAATATATATGAATGGAAGATGGAACTTCAATATAAATAGATAGTACACGTATTTTTGACCCAGCACTTGACTTGACCCATGGGATTAGAATAGTCTATGATCACAAGTGTCATGGAGTGGCTGGATGCACACATACCGAATACCTCCAACACATTACGAAGGTTAGAGCTTGATCGTCGCCATATAGGGTCAATGAGCAGCGTCACGGATTGGCTCCCGTCACAGGGCGCATGTTGGCCTTCTCTCGTACTTTTTGGACATGGACTTATCACTAGGATAGACTAGTTATTAAATATTGTTCTAACCTCTTTTTCTACAGGTTGCTGACAACGTTACAATTTTGATATCAAATGTTAAATTGTTACAGGTTGTTAATAGTATTGCAAATTTCTATCAAATGATTAAATTGTTGCAGGTTGCAAATTGCTGCAAATGTTTAACTGCTATAATCTCTTTTAAATTAAAATTATTGCTTGTCTTTAAAGTTCAGTGTGGTTATTTAAATATCTAACGTTTTGTTTTGGAGATTAACTTGCCGAGTAAACCTCGCTGACGGACATTTCACTTTGTTGTTTTACTAAATGTCCGTCAGGTATCGATAGTGAGTTCTCTGAAGACACTACAGCAGAAGTCGAGCCAGTGCTCGAAGAGTACGTGGAGTACCTACCCGCTGAAGATTATACGATCACCTTCGCGATTGCACCTTTATATTTGAAATAATGTAATTTGTGTACTTTGTTTGTATTGGCCATACTAGGCCCAAAATGTATCTTAAATTCTGTATGCTGGATATGTAATAATGTTGTTTGGACTGCTTCTTAACTTTGCATGCAAGGACCTGCAGTTTTTACACAAACGCTTAGTGTGTTTAAGCCAAGGAGGAAGAAAAGAAAAAGGAAAGAAAAGAAAAAGAAAAGAAAAGAAAAGAAAAGAAAAAAAAGTACTCCTCCGTGTTTTAAGCACACCGCGGACCCGCTCGCGTCCTCTCTCCCAAGTAGAATGAGAAGCGGGGCGTGACATTGATCCTCTTACCTGGTGGAAAGGATATGAATCAGTATATCCAATTCTTTCCATCATGACACGTGATTTATTATCTGTATCTATATCAACAGTTGATTCGAAGTTTGCTTTTAGTGCAGGTGGTCGCGTTCTGAGCAACAAGAAATCACGGCTGAAGGAAGAAATAGTTGAAGTTGTGGTTTGTGCGAAGGATTGGTTCCATGCTGAGAACCGCTCGCAGAACAAGAAGGACCTTTCCGAAGATTTCGAAGAAGAAGAGACACAAGATAAGTGATGTATTATTATTTTCTTATTTGTATTAGTTTTTTGTTTTGGCCATTGTATGAGGGGTAAGGCTGGCCGACGTACGTCCTTCCCTCAAAAAAAGATTTTAATTAATAAAATTTAAAGGTTCAACCCAGGACCTTCGAGAATTTCGGACTTAAATATTATTTTGTCATGTGTTCACTTCTTTATTTATCTACTTACAATTTATTATATATTTTAAAAATTTTATCTAATTACAATTTACAAAATACTATCTATTAATAAATTACCATGTTTTTATAAAATTATCTATCTTTAAAATTTATTTTATTATCTATTAATATAGTAAGTGTAGATTTTTTTACATGTTGTTAGAATTATTTTTGATTTTTTTGATTTTTTATAAGATTTTTTAAAAGATTTTTTAAGGCTAATTAGATTTTTTTTTGTATTTTATTTTTTATTTTTTTAAAAAAACTTGGCCGGGCCATTCCGGCCCGGGCTTCCGGCCCCGGTTACAATCCGGCCTGGCCCAGATCAATAAATCAACCGGGCCGGCCCGTGGCCCGGTCAAGGCCCGATCGGGCCCGGGCCGGGCCGGCCCGATGGACACCCTGAGAGTGAGGGCATATCTTTCACTTTCAAGATACAATTGTAATGGCGTGTTTTTGTAGTGCACGTATTTCCGTAACAAGACGATTTCAAACGACTTCAAACTTGAGTAAATGATTTTTTTCCTATTTTTTCGTCGCTCAAATCTGATAATGGACTTCCTATTCGTAATCCTGGCGACGATACGAACCCGTGGTTATGTTTTCGTAATTTTTCGGAGACGTTTAGTCTCATGGGCAAAATCGTAATTTTCAATAATTAATAATTACCATTTACCTAATTACACTAGCCCTAATTACCCTTACCTAGCTGTCATACACATACCTTCCACGTTGGGGCAACCCCCAACCAATCTTACGGTTATTTAACTCCCACCAAATTTCTCCTTCTATTAAACTTTATATTTATGTCACTAACCCTAAATGAATACTCACCCCTCCTCTCAGCAAAGACACAAACTCACACTCTCCAAAACCCAACGGCAACTCACCCATCTCCATGACCACAACCCGAAGCTCCCCTCTTCCCCATGGCCTCCCCGCTTCTCCTCCATGGCAACACCCTAACCCCCTCCGCCGTGGCACCACCACCAACCCACAAGCTCCGCCACCGACGACGAACAACGACCCCCTTCCTTCTCCGTTCATCACCACCGCAAACCCATGCAACCACACTTACCCCCAAGCACCCTCTCTCCGACTGCGCTGCAAAGCCCTCCTCCTCTCTCTCTCTCTCTCTCTCTCTCTCTCTCTCTCTCTCTCTCTCTCTCTCTTCCGCTCCGACGAGCTTGCCGACGACCCCCCGACGAGGCTCAACGGCTCTTCTCCAACGCCAAATCACCGCCAGCCCCAAGCACCATCGACTTGCTGTCAAATCGCCCGCCTCCGACATGCACATTCCCCCTCCCGTGCTCCTCGCGTCAATGCGCCGCCGCCGGCGGCCTGCCCCGCAGCCGACTGGCCACCGCCGCGCGCGCCCCCCTCCTCTGGCTGGCCACCTGCCGCTCCTCCCCAGGACGATGCCCCCACGGCAGCCCCCCTTGCGTGCGTGAGTTTGAAAAGAAGAAACTGTGATTTTTTTGGATTTTAGAGTGAGAAAGTAGAGAGAGAAACAGGATTAAATAGAAAAAAATTAGAAACTGAAAATATAGGGCCTAGACAGAAAATCGAAAAATACAAAAATGTCATACGCGTTGTCGCGAACGCGTAGAGGCCAGTTTCGTCTCAATCCGATGTTTATTTTTCAATTTTTCAAAGATTACGATAGTTAGTTTAGAATTGATAAAAACACGTATATCTTCCATACTACACGAAAACCCCATATGTATAAAAATTATTTTCGTATTCTTCTAATCGAGAGTAAAATTTCGACATATCATATGAAATTTTTCGACGTATACTTTTCACTAAACAATTCGTCGAACATTTACGATCGCTAGTTTCTAATTTCAAAATTTAGTTTTTTTATTGATTTTAAATTCATAATAAATTCTATAGGCCTCAGAAAAATACCAGACTAGGTCCAGAAAATTCAGCGTGATGTCCCGAACACGTTAACGCTAGTTTCATCACAATCAGGCGAGTATATTTTCCTCAGCAAATTTTTAAAGTTTAAATCTAATTATGATGTTTTCATTTAAAAATCAATATCTTAATTATTTCATGTACACTGACGTACGAGAAAAATATATGTTGTAGTACTAGTTAATACGGTCGTTTTGACCCCTTATTAGAAGAATTCCGACGTATGGTTTGCCCTAGAGAAATCTTTGAAAAATATAATGAAAAATCATTTTCTCGTTTTTAATTAGTTTTAATTGATTTAAGCTTTTAAAAATTATGAAAAATACCTATAAGCTTCAGAAAAATGTTTTCTTCCTAAGTAAAATTATGTATCCCACATCTAGCCTATCTAAAAATATTTAGTACGTATTTTGACGGGTTTCACGAACACGTTAAGATAAATAGATAGAAAATTGTATAACTCTTAACCAGTGATTTCTTTTGTTTGCATGTACCGTTTCTCTTGCACGAGCACCCTTAGGATCTCTAGCTCCAGCTTCGGCTTACTACGACGACCTCGAAACTATACGTCACTTTAATTCTAACTTTAGAAATTTAGATAGTGTGCTCGTATGAACTTAGAACATGACTTTTAGTCTTAGAACAGTTATTAACCTAAACAGATGACTAGAGACCTAACTAAATAGCAAACAAATCAACTGCAGAGCAACTTTGACTTGAACGTATGACATTGCTATCTTTCAACGTAGATGGTTGTAGCACACGATCATTTACTTGGGTAAACTGTGTACTAATTGAAATACCACATGCTCGAAGTATGGAATCAACATCTTTGTTGAACCTGTCTTTATCCTTAACTATCTAGTTTTTCAATAAGAAAGTCAATCAGTGGTCTTGGTTTAACTATCATAATAAATATGGGACGTCATGTTGTTTGTCACTTAAACACTATGCATGGACTTTGGACACACTCATTGCATGATTGCTCACGTTCAATTGCTGCATGACATCTATAACTCGGTGAATGCTAATGAATTATTGAATAGAACATCTTGTGGTATATTCCGAGGAATATCTTGTGGTACATCTTGTGGAATATCTTGTGATACATCTTGTGGAATATCTTGTGGAACATCCCGTAATAAACAGATACTTGATACTCATCACAGACACTTGGGGTTTTGGGGTAACTTATAATAGCGGAAGTGCGGGAGCGACCAGTCCTGACTTGGTTATTGTCACCGTTCGTCGGTGACAAATTCACAGACATGAATCACAGATTATTGAACAGTATCGTATTTGTTGCACAATCTTGGTTTAACCCGGGTAAGCGCACCCGTGGTAGGAGATGGACTCTTGGTTGCTCACTGTACTTCGCTTTATAAGTCACGAACTAGGTTAGGCACAATTACTCTCCCTTAACATGGACATCTCATTATTGCTATCGTTATGGACATCTTGTATGTTACTTATTGTACCTGCTCAGTCATCGTTTGCTTTACTTGTCGCACTTGCATGCTTGCTTACCTTTACTTTACTTGTCTCCCTTGCATGCTTTCTTACCTTCACTTTACTTGTCGCCCTTGCATGCTTGCCTACCTTTACTTTACTTGTCGCCCTTGCATGCTTGCCTACCTCTTACCTTACTTATTGCATTGCATGATCATCTTTAACTGCTTACTATAGTCTGTACCGTACTTTTGCACTACTTCATATCTATTGGTAGAATTGATGTGACTTACCTACGGTTCCATGTTTCATGGCACCGTTAGACGACGTACAGGTAGAAGAAGTGGTTCCTGAGCATGATGAGACAGAGTTCGACCCAAGGACTGTAATTTAGAGTTCATGTCGCGACGTATTACTATGTATACTTCTTTTCTTTCATGTATCTTTGTTGGATCATATTGTACAGTATGGATTGTAATAAATGGACACTATTTTGGTATTTTTGTACATCTCTGCATCAGAAGCTATTTTGTTTTCACGGGTTAACTGCAGACCTGCGAATGTACTCAAATAAGTAATGGCCCCCCGAAAGTGGGTCGTTACAACAGTGCTGAAGGCTAAAAATTCTTGAGTATTTGTTAATTATTACTTCGGGGATTTTGCCCATGAGAGCATTATTTGCTCGGTAATTTTTAGTTTTAGGAAAAAATTAAAAATAATATTAAATTTTGACCAAAAAAATAATTACAGATTTCAACCAAATCTGTCCACGTCAGCTGCCAGACACGTGGCCTCGCCGCTGACTGGGCTATTTTGGACAATGCCGCACTTGCCAAGTGCGGCATTATTTTACCGCACTTGTCAAGTGCGGCCAATATGTGGGTCCACTTCAAGTGGCTCTTTACGGGCCGTACTTGGCAAGTGCGACATGTGTGCCTGCTATAAAGGCCAACTCGACAGAGAGCTGGACATTCTAAAAAAATGATGCAAGTAGTTTTCCACGCCAAAATTCTAGGGTTTTCCGATCTCCACAAAAAAACTAGGGTTTCAACATGGATCACGGACGCAAACGTGCTAGGACAATCACACTTAACGTTGCGGAAGCAATTGCTTTACATCGTTCATGTGAAGAGGAACCTGAAGCATCTACTCGTCAACCTCTATCGCCTCAACGTACGACGAACCCAGCAGGTGTGGAGCCTCAAGGTGATAATCCAGCTCATTCGACTGGACGAGCTCCCGTAGACCCTCTTGCGAACATCAACAACACCCTATAATTTCTGCAAAAATCTATTACTCGCATTGAAGGGCGGGAGATTGAGAACCATCACGATATTGGGAGAATCGATTCTCTCGTTATTGATATTGGTGTCGAACAAGCTCGAATGATAGAGGCTCTTCGTCGTGTCGAGGAGAAACTGGATTTCGTTGTATCGGGGCCTCGGGACATTGCCCCTCATGATGCTCCAGGACCAAGCGGTTCACGATCACCACCTCCTCCATCGATAGGTTGATGATGTTTAGGACTGGACCTCTCTCTCACATGATAGTAAATGTATTTTTGTGTTTTGATTGAGAGTTTAATGTGAGGTTGGAAGTATGGTTGTAAAAATATATGAGCGATGTATCTTGGTTCCTTTTTGTATCATCGCCGTAATATATATAAATATATATATCTATTATACATTTGACAGTGTTTTTTGAATCCTAGGGCTGACTAGGACAAGATAAAAGACGGCTCAGATTTGATCTAGGGAATTCAACGGTTGAGATGGGTTGATGGAATTTAGATGGATCAGTTCAACAAAGAAAGAAAACAAATTTACTCCCCACAGCACGCTTGGGTTTCGTTGGATAGTGGGGTCAGCTGAACAACACAGAGAGGGTTACTATTTGGGTTTCATTGGATCAGCTGACAATTAGAAACCCCCAAATCCTCCCACAGCACGCATCAATCTCGCCTCGGCTCCCCCCCCTCAACCCCTCGAATCCTCCCTACGTCGCCTCGACTCCTCCCCACGCACAAAAACCCCCAAATCCATGGATCCTCGCAACCATCTTCCACCTCCACGTCGCAAGCATCAATCTCGCAGGTAACCCTCTAGCCTCGCCTCCTTCCAAATTCATTTTAGGGTTCAGTTAGGGTTTATTGCTTGAGACCAAACTTTTCCTGTTCAATTCTGTTAGAAACCAAGCTACACCCAGCTCAACCCAGGTTTCTGGAATTCTTCTTCTAACAACAAGAGGCAAGCTCAGCAAGAGGCAAGCTGATAGCATCAGGTTTGTATTGTTATTTGTGGGTTCCTGCGTGAAGAAACCTGTTCTTCATGGGTCATTGTTTTTGTTTATGTTTTTCAGAGGCAAGCTCAGCAAGAGGCAAGCTGATGTTGTTAGGCTTAAATTGTTCTTCATCAGGTTTGTATTGTTTTTGTTTATGTTTATTTTTTTAATAAAAACATCAGTTTTGTTTTGGCTTAAATTGTTTTTTGGTTGATGTTGTTAGCCATGCCAACATTGTACCCATCCACATTCTTTAGTTTATTTGGCATCATAAACTGTGAGAAACCTTCACTATTTATATGAGCAAATGGTGATTGAGCCTGAAGGAATATAGGGTAATCATATGATTTAATGTACCCAAATTTGTGCCTATATATACCCCATATATTTAGGGTAATCATATTTAATGTATTTATATGAGAAGAAACCTGTTCTTCATGGGTCATTGTTTTTGTTTATGTTTTTCAGAGGCAAGCTCAGCAAGAGGCAAGCTGATGTTGTTAGGCTTAAATTGTTCTTCATCAGGTTTGTATTGTTTTTGTTTATGTTTATTTTTTAATAAAAACATCAGTTTTGTTTTGGCTTAAATTGTTTTTTGGTTGATGTTGTTAGCCATGCCAACATTGTACCCATCCACATTCTTGAGTTTATTTGGCATCATTTGGGTGATTGAGTTTATTTGGCATCATAAACTGTGAGAAACCTTCACTATTTATATGAGCAAAGGGTAATCATATGATTTAATTATTCACAAGACCATGCCAAGTCAATCACCCATAAGTGTAGATAATTTGTGCCTATATATACCCATACATTCCATGTTTATTATTTTTTAATGTAATGGACAGTCAAACACCCAATTTGTTGAAGAATGAAAGAAATGAATACAGGGAGGAGCAGGACAGAATACAAATAAGTGGATAAATGGGAACAAAGGCAGCTACATGGTGTATGGTAGGGTCGTGATGTGCAACAAGGTTACTGATATGGAGTTGTGTTGTGATTGCAGTGTTGCCTGTAGGTCATGTGGATAAGGAGTATCCGAGCACACAAGTCAGTGTATAAGTGGGTCAAGGCTCTAGAGTTCCTTTCATCCATTGTTTCATATATTAATAATAATCATGATTTTAGATTAAGATATTTTTTTATAAAACTTAAATTTAGCAATCATAAAATCAATTATGAATGAACTATTAAAAGTACATTAATTTGTGAAGCATAATCATAAATTCTGATACCAATAGCAATAATTTATTGAATCCTATTAACGATCTAAACCTGAAATTCCTATCGAACATGAATAAGAATAGATAATGGAAGCGATTACCCTTTCTAAAAATATCACCTTGCATATTGATGTATAAAAAATAAAATGTTTTCTATTTTGAACTGAGAGTTTAGTAGTATTATTAAAGGATTTATGGCACTGCAACCAAAGATAATTGCTTATGGAAGGAAACATGCGGTAACTGGGATACTGATGAGATTTGCCCAAGATAATTGCTTAAAGGATTATTGTTTTTTGGTATATGTTCTTTGTTCTGCAGGCAAAAGGATGCATGCTGAATCATTACGAGTATGCTTGACTTCTCTTTCTCCCGAAAATGTCCATTGAGTGTATTAGAAACTGTACCAAGCTTGCGAATTGGATCAAAGAGACATTCGGTGATTGATTTATAAATTCTTTCACACGTCCAAATTGTTATGAATTATGTGTAGAAGCAAGGGATCTCTGTTCACCAATACTGTGTGTCCTGGGTATAAACCCCATGGCATTAGAACAAATTTCCATATTTCCATTTCTTTGAGACCAAGCTTTTTCTGTTAGAAACCAAGCTTTTTCTGTTCAATTTCTGTTAGAAACCAAGCTTTTTCTGTGAAATTAAACCCCTTCTTCTCGCAGCAAGAGGCAAGCTAAACCCAGCTCAACCCAGGTTTCTGGAATTCTTCTTCTAACAACAAGAGGCAAGCTCAGCAAGAGGCAAGCTGATAGCATCAGGTTTGTATTGTTATTTGTGTGTTCCTGCGTGAAGAATAATTTCTGTTATCAACCAAGCTTCCTAGCCTGTATTGTTGCATGTTATTCATTTCGTAAAATAGAAATTATATTTGTTGGCTTAACAATTGATATTGGTAACTGAAAAAAGGAGAATCATGTATAATCATTTTTTGTTAATGCCCTGGTTAGTACAGTTTTGGTTAAATTGTATAGATAGTAAATTGATAGTAAATTCTTATGAATTGCCTTTCATCTTTCCACATTTGCTAAATTGTATAGATTGCTTACACAACTCCATATTCACCAATTTGCACAGGTTATTAAACAAACAAATTCCCCAGGTTCTCTTCCCCCCTCCCCCTCCTCCTGTTCTTATGAATTGCTTTCCATCTTTCCACATTTGCTAAATTGTATAGAAAGGGTCTTATAGGATTACAATTTCGCAGTAGAAATTTGTTTAATAATATTTTAACATTTATTTTAAATGATTCAGTTGGACGTTGGCATTGATTGAACAACCTAACGATTTTAAAAACCATATATTTGATTCACGCCAACATGCTACCGGTACGTCATTTGCTATTAGACATCAATGAATTCTATACTTGCTTTACCATTATTAATCAATCTTATATACATACGATTTAGTCATCTGCCGATAGTTACATATCAAAAAGACAATTAGCTCAACGCAAACGGAGAGAACGCGAACAAGCACAGAGAAACATTTCTCAAAATGATGAGGGCTCTACCTCGCGCAATGTTGCAATTTCTGAACAAGATGTTGATCCGGCTGTCAGGTTCTCACCCACTTGATTGTACCCAACTTCTAATATATTCTACAGTGCTTTAATATATTTAGTTTTGGGTTTAATTTTGATAGGTCTTTAGCTCAACTCGGAAGGAGAGAACGAGAACGCGAACAAATAAACATATCTCGATATTTGACCCCTACTAGCATACTTGATGTACCTCAAATAATGGCTACATTATCCACTTCTCCAGTTGAACAAGAAGATGACGACCCAATGTCTCCAATTGTTAGGTTATTATCCATTGTCTATACATAAAACCGTCTATACATAAAATCTAATATATATTTAACAAATTTTAAAATATAGTTACAACTTAAATTTGGATAGGTCTTCAGCTCAACGCAGACGGATAGAACGAGATCAAACAACATCTCAAGTAACACCTGGTTTAACAACTTCTCGAGTTCAACACGAAGACGAGGGCTCAGCCTCGCTATTACTATGTAGGCCAACTCTTCATAGAGTTGGGCCGCCAACGCAGGTGGATTTTGGTCGGCATTATCTTGGCTCTATGAACATTCAATGCCCTCATTACTCAGCCTTACATTGGTTGGCGGAACAGTTGTCGACTTCAACTTTGACAACACACCGTTTTGGTACCTGCTGTTTACAAGGAAAAGTAAAATTAGATAAACTTATTGAACCCCCTCCACCACTTAAAGATTTATATGACGGTGGCAGTGACCAATCAAAATCATTTCGACAATATACCCGGGAATATAATGCGGCTAATGCATTTACCAGCCTTGGCGCTTCATTGGATCGAAGATTGATTTCTGGCAGAGGCCCGACAACATTTACAATTCATGGAGAATTACGTCATCGAACAGGCTCACTTATGCCACAACAGGATCAAACAACAAGTTATTGTCAACTTTACATATATGATCCAGCTGCTGCAGCAGAGTTACGAAGTAATAGAAATCCTCATTTGAGAAGGGATGTGTTAAAAATTATTCAAGATTGTTTATCAGTCATAAATCCATTCATCCATCTGTATCGTCAAGCTTATACTATTTTAAATCAAGAGGATTCATATGGTCATGATCTTCCTGTGTATCTTCATTACAATTCAAACAAAGATCGACGAAGATATAACCTGCCAACCGTAGATGAAATTGCAATTATTTTACCTGGAGATGGCCATCGACCTTCTAAGATGCGAGATATTGTTTTACATCTACGCGACAATAATCAACTAATGCAAATCAATGAGGCTCATCCTGCATACTTGCCATTGCATTATGTATTACTATTCCCGCATGGTCAGCTTGGATGGGAACCTGATTTGAAACAATGGGATCCTGTGCAAAATCAAGTCTCACATAGACGCCTTACATTGTGTGAGTATTATAGCTACCGTCTGTTTGAAAGACCTACTGAGTATTCTTCAATTCTGAGAGCCGGAAAATTGTTCCAAGAGTTCATAGTTGATGCTTGGGCATCAACTGAGCAGAATCGGTTGACGTTCATCAAACTTAATCAGCAAAAACTCCGTTCAGAACTATATCAGGGCCTTACAGATATTGATGCATATGGAAGTGGTGACCAAATTGGCCAACGCATGATACTTCCATCATCTTTCACTGGTAGTACACGTCACATGTTTGAAATATTTCAAGACTCGATGGCTATCACACGGTATAACCAGCACCCTAATATATTTCTTACCATGACTGCAAATCCAAAGTGGCCTGAAATAATTTCAGCTCTACTGCCCAATCAAAGGGCTTTTGATCGCCCTGATTTAGTTGCACGTGTTTTTGAGTTAAAACGAAAGGCTTTGATGAAGGAGATTGATGTCAAAAAAGTATTTGGCAGGAAAGTAGCACATGTCTTTACAATTGAATTTCAGAAACGTGGGCTTCCACATATGCATGCTCTTTTCTTTCTTTGTGGTCCAGATAAGATCCATACATGTGAACAAGTGGATAAGATTGTTTGTGATGAATTTCCTGATCCAACTCAAGATCAGGAATTATTCGATACCGTGATGAAATGTATGGTACACAGACCATGTGGTGCTCGAAATCCAAATGCTTCATGTATGGACAATGGCAAATGTACTAAAAAGTACCCAAGAACTTACACAGATTCAACAACCATGGATCGTGACGGCTATCCTATATATCGTCGTTGTAATGATGGCCATATCTATACTGTAAGGGGGCAGCAGGTTGATAATCGAGATGTTGTTCCACATAATAAGTATCTCTCCCTACGTTTTAACTGCCATATTAATGTCGAAGTTTGTGCTGGAATAAGATGTGTCAAGTACATTCATAAGTACATTTATAAAGGGCATGATCGAACCACCATGGTTTTGGGCGCAGTAGATGAGATCCAACAATACCTTGATGCAAGATATATTGGACCACCGGAGGCGGCTTGGCGGATATTTGAGCATCCTTTACATCAGGAGATTCCGTCGGTACAAAGATTGGTCCTTCATTTACCAGGGCAACACCGTGTTATTTTTGATCCAGATGAAGATTCTGCTACAATAAGGTCCAGAGCTGAAAATGAGAAGACAACTTTGACTGGATTTTTTACATGTTGTGCATTACATGAATCAGCACGTGAACTTACTTACCAGGAGTTCCCTCAAAAGTCTGTGTGGAATTTATCCACAAAGGTATGGACTCCAAGAAAAGCGGGATATGCAATTGGCAGAATGTATTTTGCATCTCCCAACTCTGGTGAGCGATTCTATCTGCGGTTGTTGCTAACAGTCGTTAAAGGACCAACATCATGGGAAAATTTACGCACATTCAATAATGTAGAGTACTCTACATTCAAAGCAACGTGCGTTGCAAGAGGTCTGCTTGAAGATGATTCGGAATGGAAACAATGCCTTTACGAGGCTTCAATTATGAAAACGGGATACCAATTAAGAAGACTGTTTTGTATTATTCTTATCGAATGTTCACCAATCGACCCGCTTGCATTATGGAATCAATTCTCAATGCATATTTGCGACGATCTTCAACATAAAATTCCTGCTTTATTTGCAATTTCTACTCCAACTCAATGTCAACTTGAAGATTACGGTTTATTCCTTATCAATGAATTACTCGAAGAGTCTGGCAAGTGTCTAGCTGACTTTCCGCCGATGCCATTTCCTATGCGAGAGTGGAACGCAATTGTTGGCAATAGACTGTAGCATGAACATCAGGAACTCATAAATACAGCGAAACAGTTGGATGCACTCAAAGATGTTGATTGCCTAAACGATGCACAACGTACAGCTTATTCAGCAATTACTTCTTCTGTTTTTGAAAATAGAGGTGTTGGTAGCAACGATCTGTGAACTTCGTGTTTGATGATAACAAACGTGTGTGAACGTTTTAACGTGTGTGTTAAGTATTTCAGGAACGACAAAGGTGCGATTAATTCACGGAATGATGTGGTCAAAGTGCAAAGGAGAAAAGGCTATCTTGAGTTTAATAAAAGGAAGCACAGTTTTGTTTTCTTTTGGCCTCTTCCTTTGATATGCTAAGTGCTGCATGTTGCGGCTGAGCCGCACATCTCAAAAATAATAATGCGGCACTATGTTTTATGAAACAAAGCCCTTCTCATTTAAAAAGGTCTAGTGCCGCATCATCTCTATATACATAAACAAAAAAAATCACCTCTTGGAACCCGAAGCCTAGGTCAAAAACGAAGGAGTAACCCCTATTGCTACAGCCGCACCCTCTCGTTCTCTCTTGGAGCCGCCCTATAAAACCCCCAGATGTCAGCCGCATGTCTAGAGGAAGCCAAAAAAAAATAAGCTGCGTTTAATTCTTTAAAGGCCGGCCTGTTTTGTTTTTATTATCAGCTTTTGATTCTCAGCTTTTGAAATACCAAAGCCAAAAAAAATTAAGCTTTTGATTCTCAGCTACGTTTTTAGTATCATCATCATCAAATATTTTAAAGGAGAGAGCACTGTTTTGTTTTTAAAGGCATCATCATCAAAACAAACGAGCAGAGCCTGAGAATTCTTTTATAAGCAGCATGCTTACAAATCCCCATGAGCCAAGAATAAAAGCAGCCGGCCCCTTTTAATTCTTTTCCCCAAGAGCCTCAACAAAAAAAGGAATTGTTTATACTAGGTGTTATTTCGAAGCACAGGAGGATTAAGGGTTACTATTTTGCCTTTTTGATATTAATTCTTGAGAGCACAAGCACAAGCCGAATTTCCTTCTGGTTCTGCAAGTTTGTTTTTTCAATATTTCTTTGTTTTCCTTGAGCCTGTGTTTCCGAATCTTTCTTTGTGCGAAATTTTTTCCTTCGTGCTAGCGTTTGTGTGTTCAAGTTTCGTTTGTGCGGCAGATACACAGAGAATCAAAGGGGAAGTAAAAGAGGGGCTTTTATATTCAATCACCTATATTTCTCCTTTACAAGTTGTTGTCAAAATTTGATGTGTTTTTATTTTTTCAGGGAAACAACGCACAAGCTGCTTAAGTATTCAAAGGGCCGGCCAATTCTTTTGTTTTCCCGGAGATATCAGAGAACATCAAAGGAGAGAAGCAAAGCCGTGAGCCATCAAGCCTATATCTACTTTCATAGAGATTGCCACACTTTGAGTTGCGGACATCTGAGTCTACATCTACGTCAGACGAGATCTGACCCGTGCTGACTGACGAGGACATCGCCGCTACACAAACTGAGATTCCTAAACTCTATTTATTATTATTTTGTGTAGTTGTTGTGTTAGATCCTCGTAGGGGAAACTTTACCTTTTGTGTTACTTTTGGGGACCTGACGACTTGGGAGTCGTCACGGAGGGAGAGCATCTGACTAGATTGATAGTGTAGAGCACGTGGTGTGCGTACGGGCTAGGTGAGAGTAGATTTGGGATCTTGACTCATTGTAGCTGTACTTGATTACATATCTATCTAGTAGTTGCTTTCGGGGCTGGAGTAGGTCGTGGGGACGACCGAACCAGAGTATATCTGTGAGTATTCTGTGCTTGCTTTTTATTGCCCTGTCTGTGCTTATAATTGCGTGGGATTTCTCGTGGGTTGCACGAGAATTTTTATTAGCCTATTCACCCCCCCTCTAGGCTACGATCCAGATCCAACAAGTGGTATCAGAGCCAGTTTAGAGGATCTAGTCTAGATTTTTAGATGACCATGAATATATCTGATTGTGCATTTACTGAAGGTCAGTCTATAGCCCGTCCACCTAAGTTTAACGGTGTAGACTTTGCATATTGGAAGGCTAGAATGAAAATCTATTTAGTGTCTGTAGATTATGATGTGTGGGATATTGTTGAAAATGGTTATAGTTTACCCACTATTAAAATTGAAGACACTATTATGAATAAGCCTAAAGACAAGTGGGATTTAGCTGATAAGAAACTTTATACTCTGAATGGTAAAGCTATGAATGCGCTTATATGCTCTCTTGATAAATCTGAGTTTAACCGTATCTCACATTGTCTAACTGCGCAGGAAATCTGGCATACTCTGGAGGTGACACACGAGGGAACATCGCAAGTAAAGGAATCCAGACTTGCGTTGCTAAGCATAGAATACGAGAGCTTCCGCATGCTACCAATAGAATCAGTTAAAGACATGTTTGCGAGGTTCACGGACATTGTCTACAAATCCAGTTCCCTCGGTAAGCCATACTCTAGCCATGAACAGGTACGAAAGATCTTAAGGGCGCTACCAAGCTCGTTCAGGCCTAAAGTCACCGCTATTCAAGAAGCTAAGGACTTGTCAACAATGAAAGTGGAGGACTTAATAGGCAACCTAATGTCACACGAGCTTGAGTTGCAGAGTATAGAAGCCAGAGAGAAACCTGAAGAGAAGACCAAAACTTCCACACCATTAGCTCTTCAAGCCAACGACGACGATCTTGATGAAGAGCAAGCCCTAATGGTCAGAAACTTCAGGAGATACATTCAGACTGATCAAGGAAGAGCTGAGATGGGAAAAAGGTTCATTCGTTCTAATAATTCTAATTTTGGTAGAAATTCCTATGATCAGAAAGCTATTAATAGAAGTGAATGTTTTAAATGCAGGAAGAAAGGGCACCACATAAAAGATTGCCCACAACAACACACAGCTCAAGTTGCAAAAGGAAAAACGAAAGTGCTGACGTGGGACATGGATAGCGAAGCTGAGGAGGAGGATGAGGAGCATGAAGCCCACTCCTGCATGGCATTGATGGCCAAACACAATGAGGTAGAATCTCCCACTAAAGCTGAATTCTTAGAAATTTGTAAAGGAATGCAACATAGAATTGATGAGCTAGAAGCTGCTGTGGAATGTTATAGGAATGATAATTTTGATATGCAACAAACTGAGTATGACATGTCTATAGAAATGAAAAATATTAAACAAGAGCTTGTTGCATGCAAATCTACCATTACTATGTTAGAAAAAGAGAAAGCTAGCTTGTCTGAAAGAACTGATTGTCTTTCATGTCCCTCTTTATTAAAGGATAGTAGCATGTATAAATTAGATAAGACAAAGCTTGAAGTTGAAAATGAATTGATCTCTGAAAAGATTAACATGCTAAATCTTGAACTAGAAGAAAAAATGAGGGATTTTGAAAAGAAAGAAGAGGAAAACAAGCAAGCTTTCATTAGTAAATGCACTTTGCTTGTGAATGAAAACGATATCTTAAAATCCAAAGTCACCACCCTAGAATTGTCATTAAAGAGATTTTCCATTGGAAAACAAAATTTGGACATTATTCTTGGAAATCAAATTTATGGCAATAATAGGCGAGGACTAGGATATGGTCTTAAAAATGTTGAAAAATCAAAATATAGAAAAGTTCACATTGAATCAACAAAGGTTGGAAACTTTCATGCTAAGTGCTTTACATGCGGATGCGTTGGTCATACTTCATATCATTGCAAATATAGGAACAAAAATATTAAGTTCAAACAAATATGGGTTCCTAAATCTTTGATGACTAACGTGAGTGGACCTTGTTGGATTCCAAGGTCACACACGACACCTCTTTTGTAGGTGGATGGAAATTTGACGAGGAGCGCTAAATTGAATGTCTCATTACTTTTTAGCCCCTTAGTCAAACGGCGACGCGAAGGTATATCTCATTCTTTGAACTTAATGAATATCTTCATAGTTTTTTGTTGTGTGCATGACTTTTCTTTGTTTGTGTGCTAGTAGTTGCATTGTTATGTGTGCATGATTTTTTTTGTTTGTGTGATTGCATCTCATGTTTGCTTTAGTACTTCATGCATTTTAAAAAAAAACTGAAAAACTGAAAAGCTAAAAAAAAAATTGGTGCTTAAATGTGTATCTTTTCTCTTTAATCTATTATTGAAGTATGCACGTATGAATTTCATATGTATGTAGAAATTGGTGTATTATTTCTTTTGCCACATGCGCATGTTAATCTTTCTAAATATTCATGGCATGTTCAATGAATGAAAATAACTTGATTTCTATACCACCTACTTCACTTCCACATGTATTACTATTGTCGCACATTTGGAGACATCGTTTATGAAGTATGGAAAGTGAATGTAGGAGGAAAACTTAACTGAATATCTAAGGGATATGATATACCTTGCCATGGATAAAAATTGAGCAAAAGGTTGTTATAAGTATTTGGATTAAAAAAAAATAATTTGTGAAAACAAAAGATAATTGCTCTGTATGAAAAATGGATACAATCCGTGGCAACGGTATTACCCACGAGTATCCAACATAAGCTTTATGGGTAAACTTTAGCGTTGGTGTATTTACTCGTCAAGCAATGCCACCCCCACATCTAAGAGTCCTTATAGGCTATGTTTTGGGGTGTGGTACCTTGAACTCATTTTTAATGAGGTGGGAAAAATCAATCCTAGGTGATAGAATGTTATTTGGAAAATGTGGATTGGTTCTGGTTGACTTTCTTAATGATTCTCCCCATGTGCTTCAATTTTAATCATCACACTATACACGTGTGTGTTGAAGTCGTAGTTGTTTAATTTCATTGGAGTTTGACTTGATTATTCTATGAGTGTATGCATGCAATTATTGGTAATGGTTAATAATACTCTCTTTTTGCATGATATATGATTTTGACTTCGTGGTATGATTTTTGATGATAACAAAGGGGGAGAAAAATTTGGGAAAGATTTGATATGAATATTTCGTGAAAAATATGATTGTTTGATTAAGGGGGAGCATTACTGAAGATTGGGAAGCACAAAAATAGGGGGAGCATACATATTGTTAACTCTGTATATCAATGTTTGCACATCACTCTATCGTCACACTTTCACACACACACTATTTGGAACGTTAATGCTCAAATCTTCTACTTAGTTTGTCATCATCAAAAGGGGGAGATTGTTGGTAGCAACGATCTGTGAACTTCGTGTTTGATGATAACAAACGTGTGTGAACGTTTTAATGTGTGTGTTAAGTATTTCAGGAACGACAAAGGTGCGATTAATTCACGGAATGATGTGGTCAAAGTGCAAAGGAGAAAGGGCTATCTTGAGTTGAATAAAAGGAAGCACAGTTTTGTTTTCTTTTGGCCTCTTCCTTTGATATGCTAAGTGCTGCATGTTGCGGCTGAGCCGTACATCTCAAAAATAATAATGCGGCACTATGTTTTATGAAACAAAGCCCTTCTCATTTAAAAAGGTCTAGTGCCGCATCATCTCTATATACATAAACAAAAAAAACCACCTCTTGGAACCCGAAGCCTAGGTCAAAAACGAAGGAGTAACCCCTATTGCTACAGCCGCACCCTCTCGTTCTCTCTTGGAGCCGCCCTATAAAACCCCCAGATGTCAGCCGCATGTCTAGAGGAAGCCAAAAAAAAATAAGCTGCGTTTAATTCTTTAAAGGCCGGCCTGTTTTGTTTTTATTATCAGCTTTTGATTCTCAGCTTTTGAAATACCAAAGCCAAAAAAATTAAGCTTTTGATTCTCAGCTGCGTTTTTAGTATCATCATCATCAAATACTTTAAAGGAGAGAGCACTGTTTTGTTTTTAAAGGCATCATCATCAAAACAAACGAGCAGAGCCTGAGAATTCTTTTATAAGCAGCATGCTTACAAATCCCCATGAGCCAAGAATAAAAGCAGCCGGCCCCTTTTAATTCTTTTCCCCAAGAGCCTCAACAAAAAAAGGAATTGTTTATACTAGGTGTTATTTCGAAGCACAGGAGGATTAAGGGTTACTATTTTGCCTTTTTGATATTAATTCTTGAGAGCACAAGCACAGGCCGAATTTCCTTCTGGTTCTGCAAGTTTGTTTTTTCAATATTTCTTTGTTTTCCTTGAGCCTGTGTTTCCGAATCTTTCTTTGTGCGAAATTTTTTCCTTCGTGCTAGCGTTTGTGTGTTCAAGTTTCGTTTGTGCGGCAGATACACAGAGAATCAAAGGGGAAGTAAAAGAGGGGCTTTTATATTCAATCACCTATATTTCTCCTTTACAAGTTGTTGTCAAAATTTGATGTGTTTTTATTTTTTCAGGGAAACAACGCACAAGCTGCTTAAGTATTCAAAGGGCCGGCCAATTCTTTTGTTTTCCCGGAGATATCAGAGAACATCAAAGGAGAGAAGCAAAGCCGTGAGCCATCAAGCCTATATCTACTTTCATAGAGATTGCCACACTTTGAGTTGCGGACATCTGAGTCTACATCTACGTCAGACGAGATCTGACCCGTGCTGACTGACGAGGACATCGCCGCTACACAAACTGAGATTCCTAAACTCTATTTATTATTATTTTGTGTAGTTGTTGTGTAAGATCCTCGTAGGGGAAACTTTACCTTTTGTGTTACTTTTGGGGACCTGACGACTTGGGAGTCGTCACGGAGGGAGAGCATCTGACTAGATTGATAGTGTAGAGCACGTGGTGTGCGTACGGGCTAGGTGAGAGTAGATTTGGGATCTTGACTCATTGTAGCTGTACTTGATTACATATCTATCTAGTAGTTGCTTTCGGGGCTGGAGTAGGTCGTGGGGACGACCGAACCAGGGTATATCTGTGAGTATTCTGTGCTTGCTTTTTATTGCCCTGTCTGTGCTTATAATTGCGTGGGATTTCTCGTGGGTTGCACGAGAATTTTTATTAGCCTATTCACCCCCCCTCTAGGCTACGATCCAGATCCAACAAGAGGTACTACATTTTTTTGAGCGGTGGTGCTGGAACTGGAAAGACTTTTTTGTATAATGCAATAGCGACAATGTTGCGTAGTCTTGGAAATATAGTTATCACCGTCGCATCTTCTGGTATTGCATCGTTGCTACTTATCGGAGGTCGCACTGCACACTCAACATTTCGTATCCCGTTAGATGTGCATGATAATTCAATTTGTAATTTTAGTAAGAAGTCCATACATGCGCAATTATTCAGAAAAACAAAGTTGATAATATGAGATGAAGTTCCTATGCAACATCGCCATTGTGTTGAGTCAGTGGATCGATCTTTGAGAGATATTTGTGATAACAATAGAGCTTTTGGTGGTATTACCGTTGTTCTTGGTGGCGACTTCCGGCAAATCTTGCCAGTCATACCAAAGGGGGTTCGAGAAGAAATTGTTGGAGCCTCATTGAGACGATCTGCATTGTGGTGTTCTATAAAAGTTTTGATCTTGGACCAAAATATGCGGTTGACTAATTCATCTGTTGAAAATACAGATTTTTCGAAATTTATTTTGGAGGTATTTATTTAAATACTTGATGATTTTAATAACCATTGTACTACAATTTACCCTTACCTTAAAAAATTTTCTATTTATGTAATAGGTTGGCACAAGGCCTAATGAAGTGGTGGAGCTTCCCTCCCACATATTCCGATGCAAGGATTTAAAAGAATTATTACTAAGAATTTATCCGCAGCTAGATGTTGAGGGTGTGGTGACTCCGGCGTATCTGACTGAACGAATAATTCTTTCCGCGCATAATGATGATGTTAATTTAATAAACACTGCTGCTTTACAAATTTATCCTGGACAGCAGATTACGTATCTAGCCGCAGACAAACTGGCTGAATCTGAAGAAACCGATCCTGCAATTATAAATCGTTATCCGACCGAGTACATAAACTCTTTGGATCCTCCTGGTTTGCCACCATTTAAGCTTGACCTTAAGGTTGGTTGTCCAATTATTTTACTGCGAAATATTGCACCTAAAGATGGGCTCTGTAATGGTACACGACTTATGGTTCTTAGATGTGCATCCCGTGTGATTGAAGCTCAAATTTTGAATGGGGATAAAGCCGGCAGTTTTGTGTTTATTCCTAGAATATCTTTGTCCCCATCAACTTCAGAGTTACCATTTCATATGACAAGACGACAGTTTCCAGTTCGTGTAACGTACGCCATTACAATTAATAAATCTCAAGGACAATCCGTAAAGTTCGTTGGGGTTGACTTGCGTAACCCAGTTTTTAGCCATGGGCATCTTTATGTGGCACTTTCCAGGTGCACATCTTTTGATCGTGTTAGTGTCCTTCTGTCGTCTGATTCAAATAACACAGTTAATATCGTTTATCCAGAAGTCTTGCTATGAATCTCTTTGCTGACTATTATATGTAAGTAAACATCTTTCTATTTATTTTAATCGTTTGGTAATTCTTTTAGAAAAAATCCTTTATCAATTGGTCATTTGTTGTTATACTTGATGCTTGCTACACACTACTGATTTGTATTATTTTTCATGAAGGGCTACAAGATGTGGACAAGTATTACAATTTATGGCAATGTAAGTAATTTTTTAACTTTAAAACAAAATTATCTAAAATTTTAACTTTAGTTTGCTAAAATAGATCTTTGTATTTTTTTACAGAAGGATGTTAAGCACGATGCTTATTTGTGTGAAACTGTAAGCTGCTAAACATACTTTGTTTTATACTATATTTGGTCTTAGTTGTTTTTAATCGTTTTTGTAATTATAGGTTAAATTACTTCGAAATATTAATAGATCTGTCAAGTTACGTCCTTACACGAGAATTTGGGGGGATAAGGTATGCATTCCATTAAAGCTGACATCATTTTCTTACTAAGAATTTTTATATTAGTAACTATTTTATTATAATAATTTAGTTAGTTGAAAAAGGAATAGTACAAGCAACTGTGATAGGCCCCAATCGCCATCACTGGAAGATATTCCTTGCTGAGCGTGCTTGGATACTCAAAGCTCGATTGTCCCCGCTCCCACTTAACAATGTAGACAAAGTTTTAACTTTAAATTTTTAGTATTATCAATTAAATTATCTCTAATAGGCTTATGTTTTTAATTACCTAGGTTATTACTCATCCAAATGGCACTTCCTTATGGATTCCGATTGAGACTCGCTCTCTTTATTATGTGATGCGCAACATAATTTCTTCTGAAACTTGAGAAAGGTCAAAATAGTGAGTTTTATAAACCATCATAACTTTACTTCTTGATTCAATATAACATTAGTAATTTATTTCTCTACTAAAAGGTGGAATAATGTGTTTTGTGTCCATTTAGGAGATTGGGCTTGGAAACGAGGATCATTACTTTTGGATGCGCATGGGGAGATATGGAATGAGTAGCAAGCATATTTGTTCATATATGTGCCCAACTCATGGGGTTTTTTGTCTTTTCTTTAGCTTAAGTTAAGCTAAAACTTTTGCAAGCAATTTTGTCGGAATTACTATAGTAGTGATATAACAATGAAAAGTATGGTAAACATGAAGTCTTCTGATTTTGCAATATAAATAGATTTTTTTGGTTATGCATTGTTATTTTTCATGGTTATATGCATTATGGCAAATGAGGACATATTTAAATAATGATAGTGATGGCAAGTTCGTGTCAGCATTGGCAAGAACAAAGTTCAGGACAGACTTCTATAAAGGTATAGTTTTTAGTATTTTGATACATGATAGCATGTGCAATATGAAACTGGTATTATCAACAATTTCTCTCTTTTATTTTGTGCATTATGGTTATCGGGTTTAAAAGAAAAGGCACATCAATACAAGTTTAAGCTTGATCCAATGATTCCAATTTCTCGATTTCGAATTTGAGCAAGCCATGTGGAATAAGGCCAGTCCTGATGAATGGATCTTATTAAACTCTCGCTGTTAGTCTGTCCATTTAGTCCAGATTAACTAATGGTCTGTCAGGAACTCAGTCAAGGAAGTGTTATCCTATAGTTATCCTTAAAGAAAGAATCCCCAATTCAATTAGAATTTTCAATGCAGGTTATTTACAGAAAGAAAAATAGATAATATATATAACCAGTCCATGATTTACCCTCCAATAACAATTGCTACTAAAACCTATATACATCAATATAATATGAAAATTAAACGAAGGAATAGTTCATCAAATGGGTAATAATTTCAGTGTTTTGCTCAAAATCCTTCCCCATTACCTTAGTGATTGGTGTAGCATGATGATCTGTTTTATTTGGGTGCACGGATTATCGCAGGTCATCGCCTTCCCCCCACATCGCAACTGCCCCCAAACCTCGAATAATCTCGCCAACTTGCCCTTTCAAATCTCGCAGCCATGTGATTTTCGCCCTTTCAAACAATTTTAGCTCATTTTTTTAATTTTTTTGTTTGCAGAGCCAAGCTGAGATTTTTGCCATTTCAAATCTCGCAGCCCGGTAATTTTTGGTCATTTTAGCTCATTTTTGCCATTTTTTTGTATTTTTACTATTGCAACCTTTCTCAATTCTTTTTGGTTAAAAGGCATTGAAATTGCTGGGTCTTATTTTTTGTCTACAATGATGTATTGGGAGAAATCCTTAACAAATTGCTTGGTTGAATTCAACGTTCACATGCACGAATAAGTGACTGGGTTGAATTCACGAATAAGTGACTGGGTTGAATTCAAATTGCTTGGTCTTATTTTTTTTTGTGCAAATTCAGCTTGCTCTACAATTGCCATTTTTTGGGAAAAATCCAGCTTGCTCTCTGATTCTTTATGTGCAAATCCAGCTTGCTCTACAATATTTGCAAATTCTCAATTCTTTATGTGCGGTTTGGTCTTCGGCAAAGTGTTGTTTATGTGCAGCTTGCTCTCAATTCTTTGGTATTTGGTGCAAAAATTATTTGGTTCCCCGCTTGCTCTCAACTTCTGCAGTTCGGTATTTGGTGCAAGATTATTTGGCTTTGGTATTTTGTTGCTTGCAAGATTGTTATGTGCAAGATTGTTATGATTAGCTGGACACATGTATGTAACCTTTGCATATGTTGTGAGCCATATTCATTATTCATGTGTTAATTTTTCTATTCCTCTAATTTTTTTAAATTGGTTCATTTTGGTTACAGTATAGATATGCCATATAATTTGAAGATATAGTTTTTTGGTCATATTGCTTAGTTTGCTGCTGATATATTGAATACCAACTGAATGGAAGCAATTTGATGGAAGCAATTTTAATAGGAAGCATAGGATAACTGCTGATAGGTAACATGAATATGAATGATTGCATGGATGGCATCCAGAATTGTTGGTATTCATGTTTTGTTGGAAACATGAATACCAATAAAAATATAGTTTTTTTGTCCTGCTGATTCCAGAATGACTGCATGGCAAACTTGCATCAAGAAGCTCTCCTTTAGGGATGTAACACAACAAGAATTGGCATGCAATTTGTTTGGTTTGAATGAAGTTGTTACCACCAACATAGGATCAGAGCTATCCATGTACTATTGTCAAAAAAGATATTGGGTTCACCTCTCCTTTAGGGATATAATTTTTCGCTTAGTTTGCTGTCCATGTACTATTGTCAGATTACATCACTAATCAGCTTAAAGCTCTTGGTTATCATGATTCCTACGGATGCCATATAATTGGAAAATATTTGTTTTCATATATCATTTGTTTTCATAGTACTGTGTACTTAGTATTTTCATCGATCATTTAATTAGTATTTTCATCGAATATTTGTTTGGATCAATCTTTGATAATTCTGAAATTTAGTTAATTTTATGGTTATGTTCTTTTTTGCAGGAGTGATTGAATGAAGGGGTTGTTAGAGTTTAATCCCCTTTGGGTATGACTCATCATCTTTCTCTCAAGTTTAATCCCTCACAATGCTGCAAACATCTTCTCTTTCCTCTTTAGGAATATAGCGATCTGTTTATGTAAAAAAATTGTTTCGATCTGTTACAGCCATCCCCCTTTAGGTATTTGTTATTTGTATGATTCTGTCAAAAAAAACATTGGGTCTTTGTTCTGTTTATGCTAGCCATAATTGGGGCTTTGTATTTGGTTAATTCCATCAAGATTGGGGCTTTTTTATTTGTATTCTGTAGTATATTCTGTCAAAAAAACATGCATGATCTGATCTGATTTGTAGTATGTTTTTTATTGATTTTTATTTGGTTGCTTGATCTGTCAAAAAATCCATGGGTGTTTGTATTATGTTCTGTCAAAAAACCATGTGTGATCACAAATATTCAGTTACATTTAGATTTCAATCCCCTCACGCATTCATAGCTGTGCAGCTGCAACCTCTCGAGTTCAATCAGCCACATATCTGCAACCAATCAGGATATTCACTCTGCATCTCTCGATCGTCAATTTTGCCTCAATCTATAACTCTCAAGTTTAATGTGCAACCTCTCGAGTTCACATCCGGACATCTTACAATTGGTATTTTTACTGTTTCTTTCTCTTCTTTTTTCTATTTTGGGTAAAAATACCTCTCGAGTTTAATGACATTCAATTTTAAAGTTTAATCTGTGGATCAGATTTGTCCATTATAAAGCAATAAATGTCAAAAATAATCAATTCTGTCATATGCTAGCTTATTCTGTTGTGCATACCTCTTATTCCACATGCAAAACTAAAGCAAAATATGCATGTCACTCCAGCATGCTGAATCTTGAGGAACTTGGAAATTATATTTCTTCCATGGATGTCGTAGGTGTAACATGCTAGATCCATTGCATATATTCACTGCATACTTGCCATTTCAACGCTTATATAATTTTTTTGATTCAGATACTTGCCATTGCACATTGTAACAGATTTTTTTGATTCAGATACTCAGGTATCACTGAAGGGGTAACATGCATGTTGCAACCCGGATGCTGGACAACCCTGGTGGGAAATTTCTGTGTAACATGGAAGCTACACATGTCAATTATGAACTGAGACTGTGTATTTTTGAACAAAAGGGGCTAGATACGGTGTATTTTTGAACTGAGACTGAGAAGGTGTATTTTTTGAGAATGAAGCTAGCAATTTTTTGAGAATGATGCTGTAGGTGAATGAAGCTAGCAATTTTTTGAAATTGTGACATTGTGTATGACATTACATTTTTGGGATATGACATTGTGACATTTTTGGTATATGGCATTGTGACATGTATAATAGATTATGTGAGCATCTTTTTGCATGGTTTCTTTTCTCTCTTTTTGCATTGTAACAAGAATTTGCATTGTAACATCTGCATAAATGGCACAAATCCATGCTTTATATCATGTAGGGTGCATCCTCATCCATGTTTGTTGAGCTTTCTGTGGGTTCATTTTTATGTTGTTTTTGTGATCTATTTTTAATGTAAATATGATCCATGAGCTGGGTTTTGGAAAATCTATAGAGTAAATACTGGATTTTCTTCATGAGGTTGGACGTGTGTATGGCTTATTCTATTGCCTGGTAAGCATTTTGTTATATTATGCTTTTCTTATTTAAGGAATTTGATCTTTCATTTTCTTATTCGTACTTTTGTTTGTTCTTTTATCCTCTCTTAATGGAGAAAGCAAGCAATCATAACTTTTCTTCCATTACAGGCATCCAGTCTCAAACCATTCTAGGATCAAACCAGTTTGTAATCCTGTTTAGGTTGATTCATTGATCAAATCCAGATACTTACAAACCAGATTCAATACCAAAAGGGGGAAAAGGACTTTATTTTTTTGCTAACAAGCTCATATCAAAGAAAGACATGAACTTTTCCATCACGTTCCAATCTTTCAACTGACCCTTCTTCCCAAACATGCATTCGATTCTAAAGAACCCTTCTTCAGCTGCATGATGCCGCCATTGAAGAAGAAGCAATGAAGGATGGTCGTTGAGGATGAAAACTGGAAACCTTACTAAAATCCACATTGGGATGCTTATCCATATAAAATAAGCATTTTGTTATGCTAATGATTCTTGAATATTTTGTAGTTATTAACAATAAGACTGCGAGTGATGAACTCTGATATGGTCTTTGCACTAATTGTTTTGTTTTTTTTTGGAAATTTAAATTTTTTAATTTCTTTTGTTTTTTATAAGTCAAATTTGCCCAAAATCGTATTGGTGGTTGCCACATTGCAAACTATCTATATGTTACAATTGGTTACCGTGTTTGGGCAGGCCTGGCTGCCATATTGTATGTCATTGTGCTTATTTTTGGTTGGTATTTGATGGTTCTCTGGTCTCGGTCGTTTGAAAGTGTTTGATTATGGCTTGGTAAAGTTTTCTATGGCTGATCAGTGATCTATGTTGTGTGCTATATTATTATGTTCTTTAGACATATGCCGGAACTTTTTATTTAAAGGTGATTTTACTTAGCCCCTTTGCAGTTTTCTATGTTATATGTACCATTCAAAAAATGACCTATGTGGCATCAATATAAGTTCCAACAGACTCTAAGTAAAGTTTGGCCGTTAGGCTGAGATTGGAGGCTTCTATGATATGTGTACTTTTGTAGAATTTTGTTAGTCTCAATGATATGATTGTCTTGGATGAACAGTCCTTTATTTTGTGATATTACCTTGATTTCTTTCTTTAACTTCTTTTTCTATTTTTTAGATGTTGTTTAAACCTTTTCCAAATTGGAGGTTTTGGTAGTCGTAGCTTGGTGCGGCCTCTAAGATGCTTGAACTATGGTTATGTTTGCGTTGAAGTTTTATTTGATATGAATGTGAGTGTTGGGTACTAGATATGGGAAACTTCAATTGCTTGAACTATGGCGTCTGCTAAATGTTTTTACACTAATTTGTTGTTCCGCGCCGAATTTGTTGTTTCATGCCGAATGCGTCCATGTCGCTAAATATTTTTACGCAAATTTGTTGTTCCGCGCAATTTTGACCGTCGAAATAATTTTTTGGGAAACAAAGATTTTGTGGGGGAAAATCTTAATTGAATGCGCCCGCGCCGAAGGCGCCCGCGCCGATTTTTACACTAAATTGTTGTTCCGCGTCGAAGTCGCCCGCTAAATGTTTTTACACTAATTGGTTGTTCTGCGCCGAATTTGTTGTTTCATGCCGAATGCGTCCATGTCGTTAATATTTTTACGCAAATTTGTTGTTCCACGCAATTTTGACCGTGGAAATAACTGTTGGGGGAAAATCTTAATTGAACCGTGCCCGCGGGCACGGGTTATGACTAGTATATATATATAATGGGTATCATGCACCATATGAGAGGGTGTCTCATATGCACTCTCACATAAAGGGGGGCAAGTACACCAAGTACAAGCCTGATCTGGGATATAAATTGCATATTCCCCCCCCCCATTTCTTGGCATTTTATGTGTATATCATGTTTATTTTGGCGTTGATACGTGTGTTTTCGTGATATCATGTATTATTAACGCCTAATCTCTTTTTATACATAAAATGTGTGTTTTATGGACTAATTATTGCTCCCCGTATTTTTCAGGTACTTCTGGGATTTTTCTGGATTTTCTGAAATTTTTTCAGAATTTTTGGGAATTTTCAGCTATTTTGGGGATTTATTTGGAGCAAGAATTCAATTCTGAGAATTTCTGGATTTGAAAATAGAAAAAAAATAAATAAAATACAAAAAAAGCCCCGTGGGCCGGCCCGCTGGCCAGCCCACGCCCGCGTTGTCGCTGCGTTTATTTATAAAAAATAAAAATAAAAAACGTTTTTTTATTGCGGGCCGGCCCGCTTAGAATTTGAAGCGGGCTTTTGCCCCGCTGCTTGCAGCGGGGGCTGCCCGCTCAAATTTTGAGCGGGCTTCGCCCCGCTGCTTGTAGCAGGGGCGGCCCGCTCAAATTTTGAGCGGGCGGGCCGCTCCGCTTTGAGGGCCTAGCGCGGCAGAATGATTGCCGATATGCGATTAAGCTGGGCCTGTGCGAAAATTCCCGCTTCAGTTCTTTTTTTTTGCTTCTTGGGGCTGTTTGGAGTTCTTCCTCTTCTCTTTTGATTTTTTAGGGCTTGAGGGAAAGCTTAGAGGCCATGGAGATGATGGGAAAACTTAGAGGAGGAGCAAATGGGTGGAAGCAAGGGTTCATTTGGGAGAGTTCTTGGGTGAAATCCTTCCTCCCTCTTTTGTAATTTTGCATCTCTCTTTTGTATTGAATTTGGGGATAATTGTGAATGAGAATTCCATCTTTGGTTTCATGATGATTGAGTAGTGTAGAATGGCTTGGGTTGTGATTCATTGATGTTGTGTGTTAATTATAGCCCTAATTTCCTCTTGCCTATTATCTTGCTAATGTTGGATGTGTAATTAGGGCACAATTTAATTGGCTAAGACCCAAGTGGGCACTCTTAGAGAAGAGACCATGATCTTAATTTGATTAGTGCTATGATGATACGTCCATCCCTATTGCAAATTGTCGCGTTCATGAAAGCTAAACTTTCCGATTAAGCTTGCCATAGCCGGAGGCCTAATTGAAGTATATGTGGATAATTTGAGTTTAATTAACACCAACATTAGTGAACCCACAACCCATGCTCCTCGCCTAGCTATCCTACATCCTCATTTGGTTCTCTAACCCTACCCACTTAGGATATGATTTTAGTTTCACCACACTTTTTCCTACACTTATCCACCGTTAGCGAGGTGGTTGTAACACGCTTTATTTTTCTTTATCAATCAATTTTGTGAATATGGGACGACTTGTCCCTGTGATCCGACCCGGTACTCACCGGTTATTTTTATTGCATTGACACTCCTACGCTTGGGAGGGGAAGGCGTGCCCCGTGCGCGTCCTTTTGTCGTCAACCAATTGGCGTCGTTGTCGGGGACAACGGTTTCTATTATTAGCAATTTTTGATTGATTTTGAAAGCTTTAGTGTGATACTTCTATCTCTTAGTGTTGTGTCTTTTCGTTTATTTATTTTCCACTTATTGAGTCGTTTGGTTGTTTATTTTCATTTTATTGAGGATTTTTTTACAACAACATGGCATCATCTTCAGATTTTTTCGATATTGATCTGGAGGATATCCCACTCCCACCATTCTTTCATGGCTCAGAGTGGGAGAACCCTCATTTACATATTAAAAATTTTGAAGAATGGATGTATTCATGTCTTGGTGGGAATATCAGCGATGATTGCATATACTTTAGATTTTTTTCCCTCTTCTTTACACGATGATGCTAGATTGTGGTTTGATTTGTTATCTCTTGACTCACATTATACTTGGTTGTCATTTCAGGCTGAATTTCTCCGACTATTTTTGCCTATTTTTTTGGAGCAGGTACATGGGCGGCAATCCATGGAGCAGCATATAGCGAGCTTTGCCCAAGCTGAATGGGAGGCCTACCATTAGGCTTGGCAGAGGTTCAGTGATTTGGCGCTTGCGTGCCCACACCAGAGCTTTCACGAGGATCATCTTCTGCAGATCTTCTACACAGGGTTATCGACATCTGGGCGGGATTTTGTGCAGATGTGATGCGGTGGGGAGTTCTTTGATTATTCGACCGAGGATTCATGGTGTTACCTGAGGGACCTTGTAGAGTATGAGGAGACATTCCAGCAGATCCAGGACCAGCATGAGGAGCCAGTTGAGGGCTCTTTCCATTACGGCCCTACGGAAGAACAAGCAGGATATGATGATGGGGCGCAGTGGAGCCAAGTAGAGGAAGCTGAATGTCTATATTTTGAGGAGTCGGAGGAGATGGATGATGGGATGCGTGTCGACCATGTCGGTGACACGATTCATTTTCACTATGAGGTTGAGGATGAAGCGGGTGTGCATGATGGCCAAGAGCAGATTGAGGACACCATGGAGCCACAGTCTACTTCAGAGTTAGCTTTGCAGGTCGAGGCGGTTGAGTACTTTGGGAGGACGACTGAGATGAACTATTTCAGGGATGTCGAGGATGATGCGTGCTTGGATTTGCCCGAGACGAGTCTACCTCCAGTCCTGTCACAGATGTCACTTCCCTCGCCTCAGGATGCGCACTTGCCAGTCATCGAAGAGGTTTGTCAGGAGCAGTTACCAGTTGTGGGGAGTGCCGCAGAGATTGTTGATGCTGATACGGATGTCGAGGAAGAGGATAGTGACAGGGATTGCAACATGGTATACATTGAGCCCGAGCTCCCTCCTACTCCAGTTTTCTCTCTGCAGCCACTTCCACCTCCTCCTGAGGCCGTGCATTATCCCGAGCCTAGCATCACATTTCAGGGAAGTTCCCATCTTACTTTTTCCTCCACCCCCGAATTAAATTATTTACTTCCATATTATAATGATTCGGATTGTTGTCATTTGGTAAATTCATTTATTCATTTCGACGACCCATTTTGGCAATCTTTTCACTTGGATGGGCGCTCTCGCCCAATTATTTTTGACATAACCTATCTCCCCTATTTGGCAGGAACCCATCACAAGGAGATGCTTGGGGTTGTGTCGATTGCCATTAATGTCCGCAATGGAGGTAGGGCATTGGACGTGGCGACGCTCGCGGAGGAGCGAAAGGATATGATCGAGCAGTTGCCACCGCCGTTATACATTTTGGATCCGCCATTTGCTAAGGTGTATTCTTTCCTTTACATATTGTAAATAAATAAAAAGTTAGTTAGTTTGCTTTTGCATGTTTGCTTTCGTATGTTTTTCTTTTCTTTGCTAGGATCTTTTGTGAGATCTGATACTCTCCCAACATTGCGGACAATGTTTATTTTAAGTTGGGGGGAGAGTGTTAGAATCTTTAGAATTGTTAGGATTTTGATGTTAGCGTTAAAATTTTTTTTTTGAGATACCTCCATCTTGCTCTCATCCATAGATCTTCATTGCATATCATATATTGCCTCCTTGTCCCTACGCCGCTTGCTTTATGTAGTCCCTACATGCTTTCATGCCATGCAATTTTTTCGGATTATCATTTTGGTATCAAACTTATGGATATTTGATTGGCGTGTTTTAATTTCTTTTCCAATTTGGATTCAAATGCTAATATGCCATGTATGAAGCTATTTTATACGTCGTGATGCTCTCTTTGAAACAATTTGGGAAAAGTTTGGTGTAAGCGATTTCATGTTGGATGAATGGTGTAGTTTTTGGTTGGATTGGATTTGGCCAATTGTTATGCTTTGTTTTCTTCTAAGGAGTGGGTGGATGAGTTGATAATTCATGTTTGGAATGAAAAAGAGAGTTAGTATAAGCGAATGTTTTTTTTCTAATCAAATCGAGTAACTAGTGCCCCACGAAACATTGGGGAGGATGCCAAAGATGAGATTTAGGGAATCATTCCATCCATTTGCATATATATCGTCATCGCGTGTATGCAAATGTGGTCATGTTTGCATTTCATAGTGTTATTGCGTGAATGCAAAACATAAGCATCAAAAACAAAAAAAACAAAAAAAGAAGGAAAAAGCAAAGAAAAAGAAAAAATGAATGAATACATGAAAGAATAAGCAACATGAGTGATGCAATCTCATCTCCCACAACTTAGGAGAAATTTCTTTTGTTTTGGCCACTTTCTTGAAAATTTGAAACTTTGACATCGTGATATATCCTAATGATTGTGATACGGGCTTATTACCTTACTTTTCTTTGAATTGGATTGAGTGTAGTTTCATTTGTTGTTTACTTTCATACATTGGGTATATTGGTTTTGAAATCATTTGGAAATATCATTTGGGATATGCCATGATGATATCTTGAGTTGGTGCATGTTTTTCAATTTAATCCGAATTTATCACATATTTTGCTAGGGACTAGCAAAAAGCTAGTTGGGGGTGTGATTCGGGATATAAATTGCATATTTTCCCCCCATTTCTGGGCATTTTATGTGTATATCATGTTTATTTTGGCGTTGATACGTGTGTTTTCGTGATATCGTGTATTATTAACGCCTAATCTCTTTTTATACATAAAATGTGTGTTTTATGGACTAATTTTTGCTCCCCGTATTTTTCAGGTACTTCTGAGATTTTTCTGGATTTTCTGGAATTTTTCCAGAGTTTTTGGGAATTTTCAGCTATTTTTGGGGATTTATTTGGAGCAAGAATTCAATTCTGCGAATTTCTGGATTTTAAAAAAGAAAAAAATAATAAAATACAAAAAAATAAGCCCCATGGGCCGGCCCGCTGGCCGACCCACGCCCGCGTTGCCGCTGCATTTATTTATAAAAAATAAAAATAAAAAAACGTTTTTTATTGCGGGCCGGCCGCTGGGCCGGCCCGCTTAGAATTTGAAGCGGGCTTTTGCCCCGTTGCTTGCAGCGGGGGCTGCCCGCTCAAATTTTGAGCGGGCGGGCCACTCCGCTTTGAGGGCCCAGCGCGCGCAGAATGATTGCGGGGGCGGGCAGCGGGCGCCCGCCCCCCAAAACCCGACCCGATAAGCGATTAAGCTGGGCATGTGCGAAAATTCCCGCTTCAGTTCGTTTTTTTGGCTTCTTGGGGCCGTTTGGAGTTCTTCCTCTTCTCTTTTGATTTTTTAGGGCTTGAGGGAAAGCTTAGAGGCCATGGAGATGATGGGAAATCTTGGAGGAGGAGCAAATGGGTGGAAGCAAGGGTTCATTTGGGAGAGTTCTTGGGTGAAATCCTTCCTCCCTCTTTTGTAATTTTGCATCTCTCTTTTGTATTGAATTTGGGGATAATTGTGAATGAGAATTCCATCTTTGGTTTCATGATGATTGAGTAGTGTAGAATGGCTTGGGTTGTGATTCATTGATGTTGTGTGTTAATTATAGCCCTAATTTCCTCTTGTCTATTATCTTGCTAATGTTGGATGTGTAATTAGGGCACAATTTAATTGGCTAAGACCCAAGTGGGCACTCTTAGAGAAGAGATCATGATCTTAATTTGATTAGTGCTATGATGATACGTCCATCCCTATTGCAAATTGTCGCGTTCATGAAAGCTAAACTTTCCGATTAAGCTTGCCATAGCCGGAGGCCTAATTGAAGTATATGGGGATAATTTGAGTTTAATTAACACCAACATTAGCAAACCCACAACCCATGCTCCTCGCCTAGCTATCCTACATCCTCATTTGGTTCTCTAACCCTACCCATTTAGGATAGGATTTTAGTTTCACCACACTTTTTCCCACACTTATCCACCGTTAGCGAGGTGGTTGTAACACGCTTTATTTTTCTTTATCAATCAATTTTGTGAATATAGGACGACTTGTCCCTGTGATCCGAACCGGTTATTTTTATTGCATTGACACTCCTACGCTTGGGAGGTGAAGGCGTGCCCCGTGCGCGTCCTTCCGTCGTCAACCAAAGCCCATGTGGGCTTGTACTTGCCCCCTTTATGTGAGAGGACATATGAGACACCCTCTCATATGGCGTATGATACCCATTATTCTTATGTGTGTGTGTGTGGAACTTTATTATCAGTTGAATTGTGTTGATATATTGAAATATGAGAAATATGGGTTGGTATACATGGGATGTATGAAATACTCAGCAGCAGAGAGTCGTCAGCAGCAACTGCTGCTGAGAGTAAGCTGCAGCTGATGCTGAGGGGCAGCTACTGAGACAGCTGATCCTCAGCACCAGCTGCTGCTTAGGGGTTCTGATATGGCTGCACTTGCCAAGTGCGGCCAATTTGGCCGCACTCTGGCTGCCCTTGGGAACTGTTTGGTTAGTACACCCTGTGACTAGTTAGTGGCCGCACTTGGCAAGTACGGCCAGTTTGTTACTTATTACCTCCAGCTCTCAACAAAGCTGGAACGTATGTGAATTTTTTCCCCAACTTCAGCCCTGCTCTCCGGCAGATCTCATAATCGACCGACCCAGAGAAAGATCTCCCCAACTTGGCCTCCCATTTGAACGACAACGTCACAATATGTAAGCCCGTTAGTCCATCGTGCTTAATCTTGTGAGTATTTTGTTACTCCGGGATAATTTAGTTAGGGTTAGGGGTAGGAATGATTTGATTGGGTAATAGATTTTGAGATCTCATGGTATCAACTGATTTTTGCAGGGTGATAACAATGGCAAGTGAGCAAATTTTCATCATATGCTATTATGAAGGAAATTTGATTATTGGTGACAATAACGAACCTAGATATGTCGGGGGAAAAGTTAAGTCTATTATACTGAGGAGACCGTCAACGTATACTGATCTAGTAGATCGGATATACAAGGGCACTAAGATCAGATGCCATGAGTATGATTTGAAATTGGTGTGCAACTGGCTGGTAATGGAGGGCTGAACTACAGCTGTGATGATCTATGATGACGGTGATATGGATGGGCTATTTAGCTTGTGGTCAACTCAATGGTCAGTTGAAATTTATGTAGAGATTGATGCAATTAGCAACACACAATTGACTCAAGAACAAGGAATATTTGCACGCATGCTTGATTTGGAGAACAACTCCGCAGGATTTATGTCTACTTCTCCAACCCAAGAGTATCAGCAGCAGCAGAATGTGACGGGAGAAGGGTGTTCTTACTACCCACAAGAGGATGTGAATATGGATGCGTAAGTATCGAAATCGGTTAAGTAATGCGAACTTTTATATGATATCTTCAATATATAAATGTGATTTTCTAAAAATTGCGTGTTGTCTTATGTCCGTAACAGGTGGAATGTTGCGGGGCAGGGAATTCAAATTCCTGAATATGGCGTGCAAGGAACATACTCCACCTACATGCAAGGTCCATGTGTACCCGAGTCGATGCCAACGAATGTGATGCCTGAAGATAGGGCGGGAAATGTGGATGTAGATAGTGAAGGCACCGATAATGATGACCATGATAGTCCAAGAGATGATAGCATGCATTATGCTGCAGATTTGAACGATGATGACAACACACGGATACAACAATCCGTTGTTGCGAACACAAATGTGGCATTTGAAGAGCCATTGCCAGATGAAGTGGCAGTGGATCAATGGGCAATGGCAGCAGCTATGAGAAATACTCTAGAAGGGTGTATGGAAGAGCAAAGAATTTATAGCGATAATAGAGTGTTTAAAGTCGGTGATCTGTTTGAAACAAAGGTGGACTTGATTAGTCTAATAACGGAGTGGAGCATCAAGCACAATGTGACATTCAAACCAATCAAGTCAAACAAGACATGCTATTCTGTGATATGTGGCCTTAATTTTGAGATGAATCCACATAGCCAAGATGAGACGAGCCGAAATTGCCCATGGCGGATTCATGCAGCAGTGGAAAAAAACCAATGGGAGGTTCAAGATATCAAAAGTTGGTTCAAATCATAAATGCAATAATCCCACTTTGAATACAGATCATAATAATTAGCAACCCACAATTGACTTAAGAACAAGGAACATTCGCACGCATGCTTGAATTGGAGAATAACTCCGCTGGGTTTATGTCTACTTCTCCAACCCAAGAGTATCAGCAGCAGCAGAATGTGATGGGAGAAGGGTGTTCGTACTACCCACAAGAGGATGTGAATATGGATACGTAAGTATCGAAATCGGTTAAGTAATGCGAACTTTTATATGATTTCTTCAACATATAAATGTGAATTTCTAAAAATTGCACGTTGCCTTATGTCCGTAACAGGTTGAATGTTGCGGGGTAGGGCATTCAAATTCCTAAATATGGAGTGCAAGGAACATACTCCACCTATATGCAAGGTCCATGTGTACCGGAGTCGATGCCAACTCAGTCGAATGTGATGCCTAAAGATAGGGCGGGAAATGTGGATGTAGATAGTGAAGGCACCGATAATGACGACCATGATGGTCCAAGAGATGATAGCATGCATTATGTTGCAGATTTGAACGATGATGACAACACACGGATACAACAATCCGTTGTTGCGAACACAAATGTGGCATTTGAAGAGCCATTGCCAGATGAAGTGGCAATGGATCAATGGGTAACGGCAGCAGCTATGAGAAATACTCTAGAAGGGTGTATGGAAGAGCAAAGAATTTATAGCGATAACAGAGTGTTTTAAGTCGGTGATCTGTTTGAAATTTGTGTATTTCATATATCTTGTCATTGGGTATTAATTTATGCTATTCCAACATTTAGGTCTTCATCACATGGAAGACGCAGTTCCCGTGCCTGATGTATATATCTGGTCTCAAATTGGAATGAAGATCATACATGAGATTTTGATGTAAATTAAATTTTCTGATTATATGAGATGTTCTTTGATGTAAAATTTGTCTTAAGTTTTTGTTTCAAATAGAAATTTGTTTTGAGTAATGTGTGTTTGATATATGAGAAATGTGTTTGATATGTTGAGTTCTCGATGTTTTCTATATGAGAAATTGGTGTTGATATGTGGTCTCAAATGGGAAGTCGCCTTTCATATTTGCACATCAACAAAGAAGAGACCAGAAACTGCTGAGTTATCAGCAGCTGGTGAGAACTCAGCAGCTGCTGCTGAGTTCTCCACAGAATCTGGGCCATGTCTCAGGGGTGCACAAAGTGGCCGCACTTGCCAGGTGCGGTAACTTTGGCCGCACCTGGCAAGTGCGGCCACTTTGTGCACCCCTGAGACAGAGCCCAGAATCTGCTGAGAACTTAGCAGCAGCTGAGAACTGAGCAGCAGCTGCTGAGTTCTCAGCAACTGTTGGGCTCTTCTCAGATGCAAACATTACATCCATTACACACATATTACAAGTACAAACACCGATTTCTCATTTATCAACACAATTTTATCATTGTAACAATAACTTAACACAAATTTTCATATTGCCCATTTATATTTCATCACAAATCACATATATTTCAACACATATCTCACACAACAATACATATATTACGTATCACTCCCCATATGATATGTGTCATATGTGTGATATTGGATATGCGTGATATATAAGAGATGCTTCAAATAGGTGTCATATGTCAAATCTCCTCATCTTCTTCCAGTTTTTCAATGTCTTCCTAAACGAAGCAGTCATCCAAGGCTATTAGGAGAAATAAAGCTATCCAACCTGCCCATAATGCTGCAAGGGAGCACGTCCCTGATACCAACATGTATCACCCAAGCTGACACTGATATAGTGGAAGCGTGGGTTATACATGGTGATATCAGGGACGTGCTCCCTTGTAGCATCAGAGGCTGAGTGGGTAGCTTTATTTCTCCTGACAGCCTTTGATGACTGCTTCGTGTAGGAAGACATTGATAAACTGGAAGAAGATGAGGAGATCTGACATATGACACCTATCACACTTATCTCAATCATATATCACACATATCCATTAGCACACATGACACATATGACACTTCATCTCACCCAGTACATGTGATATGTCAAAAACATTATATGAGATAAACAGTACGTTCCAAAAATAAATGTCAAAAACAATGTCATATCCTAAAATTAAAAATTACCCTAGATAAACAGTGTCTCAAAAACAATAAAAAACTACGGCCGCCAAATTCGGTGGAGTGCTGATCTCGCACGACGGGTGTATGTCCGCAACTGTGTTTGTTGTGATGATGTGTCTCCTTCCATTTATGGTTGTGTGTACTGCTGCTGCAAGGGGCCAGCTTCATCCACTGTCTTTTGATGCTGCTGCTGCTCCTGCTGCTGCTCCCGATCTTGTTGTTGCTCCTGCTCCTGCTCCGGCTGCTGCTACTGTGAAGTTTCGACGACATCCCTCCTATAAAGTCGCCGAATATAACTCGTGTCTGCTCCTTCAGGACGGTGCCATGTCCGCCCCATCATATCCTCGACCATATGTTGAATGGCTATCATGTGAGACTGATGTGGGTCCTCATGTAACGCAATGACCGAACGATTGTAGATATTAAGCAACGCATCACCCTGTAAAACAAATTGTAAAATAAGTATATATGAGTCAAGTAAATTCAAAATTTTAAGCATGACTATTATTTATCATTTGACGCTCGAGGGGACCACGTGGCATGTATAAGAACGGGGGCTCCTTCCTAGTATATATCCATTGCCTTGTGATACCCCAATACCATTGCATATAATCATTTAACGACACGGCATCCTCCTCCTTAACAACACGGTCTTCTCTTTGATCCCATGTCGCGCGAGGCTCCACGATGGCAGCAGTCCATTGTTGAGGGGTCCTACCTGTCTTCACCGGCATTTCTGGGACCACGACTGGGATGTGCTGAGCTAACCCAAATTGCCGCATAACGCGGTCTGGTACATGCATTTCGATATCCTCTCAGCAAAATAATGGTACGTGTGCACGCCAGATCCTGTGAAAGGCTAAACAAAATGGATGAAGATGCTCGAACCGCTCCCAAATAACCTAATAGGCATGAATGACAGTAATACATAATTAGACGACGTACTATATACTTATATATCATTAATTCAAAATTTACAAATTCAAACCTATGTGCTCTCTAACGAGTCAAGCTCGTTTCTATACATTTCGAAGTTCCCTTGGGGAGTTTCACGAAATGATCTCAGCACGTTCCACCTGCAGCCTAAGGGGACTGTGTCGTCCAATACATTTTTTCAGTATGCGGGCCAGCCTATATGTAATCTCTCCCAGACCATACCTGTAAATATGAATTTGTTAGTTATTTATAGTACATATATATATACACTCACAATATTATTGAATTAAAAAATGTTATACCTATAACAAGGCGCCGCATACATATAAAACCGATGTTTGCATCCTTGCCACCTTACTTAACTCAGAATACATATGTGCGAGCACTGCACTTCTCCACGAATACCCTCCAATCTCCTCAAACTGCTCCAGCTTCTCCAACCACCGTAGATGGACCGATCCTTTATTTGCTTGGATCCGGAACCAATAAGGGTCCGATCATATGTAGCAAGTACGCCCGTGCATATTGCTGAATCTCCTCCTCTGTAGCTTCATCAGGCAACTCCATAAACATTTCACGCAGCCAAGCAAGCTTCACCTTGGCTCCTTGGTTTTCCATGTATGCTTGTCCCAGAAGACGCTCCATCAAATCTGCCCATGTACTATGTCATCGTCCACTTTGATAAATGGGGCTCCCGTCTATAGGTAGGCCCGTGATGACTACCACATCTTGCATTGTGATCGTCATCCCCCCGTCTCATATGAAATGTATTCGTCTCGGGCTGCCATCTCTCAACCAAGGCTGTTAATAGTGCATGGTCCAACCGTATTCACTTCAACCTTGCACATACGTGTAATCCAGACATTTGAATATACTACACCGCGTGCTCATCTATATGCCATTCTGAATGTCTGCGTGCGTGATCAACAACTCCTATCACAGCCTCCTGCAAACAATACCACGTTAATTAATTTTTTGCATGGCATCATAATTATATTTTCTAACTTTTTCACCCCAAATATTCATACATGTCCATACTAGATCTGCGTGGACCGGTGGTGAACCTGATCATACAAGACCTCATCAGATATGGGCACCGCCTCCTCCATGATATTCTATCCTACAATTTGCAAAAACAATGTTTAAAAATTTAAGATGAATATGGCAAGAAACAAATTTAAATATGTCGTGATGTTCCTCCCCTCACTTCTCTCCAAAATGATCTTAGCCTCATTTTAGTCTCATAGGATTAAACTCATAGTATCCAAATTAATGAATCTGTACATGTTTGCTTGGATCTGTACAACGTGTGCAAAATATATGAAATCCAAAAGGCCAATCAAAAATAATTTAGTCCTCATAATCAGATTCATTACATGTACAGATTCATTACATGAAATCCAAAATATATGAAACCCTCTACATGTACAGATTCATTGCTCATAGGATTCATTATCCATTTTAGTCTGCATGATCCAAATAGACGATTAAACTCATAGGATTATATCATGATTTAAATCGGATCTAAATTAAAACCCTAGAAACTGAAGTGAAATTTCAAATCGAACATCTTACAGTTATGTTTCGCCTCCCTTGGATCTTTTAACCGATCTGTGGATGTCGTCGTCAGATGGATCAGCCAAAGGGGGAATGTCGCCGCTGTTGTCACCGCTCTCCTAGGGTTTATTTCCCTCAACCAACACTGTCTGGTCTTGTGAGAGTTTCGGGTTATATCAGGCAAACTGGCCGCACTTGCCAAGTGCGGCCAGTATAGAGGTCCGTGACTTAAGTCACGGGCCACTTGGAGTGGAGGACCATAATGGCCGCACTTGGAGGCAAAATAATGACGCACTTGGCAAGTGCGGCATTGTCCAAAATAGCCCAGTCAGCGGCAAGGCCACGCACCCAGATTTGGTCGAAATATGTAATTAATATTATTATTGGTCGAAATTTAATATTATTTTTAATTTTTTTCCTAAAACGAAAAATTACCCTTATTTGCTTGAGCTGAGTAAAAAAAGAAGCACATGGTGTTGTACTGCTTTACTTTTTAGTCCACTCAATTGGAGGATGTCATATAGCCTCTGATATTCATTATTCTCTTATCGTTATTTTTTGGTATGTGCTACATACACCCCTATTCATAGGGGTGTATATTAGTTTTTGGGCCAAATTTTGCTTTAAATAGAAAGGGATAAGAGTGACTTGACAAATACTTTTATTGATTTTCTAATTTTGGAAAAGATAAGTACATACAACCCTGGGCATGTTCTTTTGCGTTGATATTTGTGTTTGTTGAAATGAGTGAATAGTGTTGTGAAAGTAGAGTATTGCGTTTTTTTGTGTGAAAGTGGAGTTGTGAATGTGGATGTTGGAATTTTTTGTAGGGCCCATAACTTTATTGTGTTTTTTGTGTGAAAATGGGTTGTGAATGTTGTTGTGAAAGTTGGATGTGGGGTCCACAAATTTTAATAATAATTAAACTAAATATTAAAATATAATTATTAAATCTAATAATTAAATAGTAAAACATTAAAAGATTACCGTATGCAAAATAATTTGGTCCGATAGAAACAAATTGCCGCACACAGTGTTCCTGTGTGAATTTTAAAAAAAAAAACGAAAAAAACTGATGCTTTTGGAGTTGCTTTCGGGGGGAGAGAGAGGGAGTGTTAGTTTTGTGTCAGAGAAACCAAAGAAACCCGTGTAATCCCCGCTTTTTGCGGGGATTACACTTGTTGCAAATTTTTGTCCACGTCGGCAACATAAGTGGGAATTAAAACGAACATACCTGGATTAAATTTTCGTGTAAGTTGATGAACAGGGTCATGAATAGTGTAATTTGACAACATTCACACCCAAATAATCTGAAACGAACAGGCCCTAAAGCATTGCTCTATTTTTTTCGATCTGTATTAGATCCCATTCATGTACATTTGTACTCCACTCACAGTCATGCCGTCCATATCTCCACGCTGGTCCCCTAAAGATCCCATGCCATCAGCTCCAAATGCGAGCAGGAAAGAATATTTTCAGGCTTCAGATTTTAAAAAGGAAAGAATTTTATGCTGCTATTTTTTGAAGAGCGTGGATGGTGAATGTTTTGTATATTGCATATATTCTTCTTCGGTTTTCTCTCTTTTTTTCCTTGTCCACTTTATGCTCTTTGATTTCAACATGCAACGGCTTGTTTAAAACCTAGAGTGGAGAAAATTAGGAAATTATGAATTCAGACAACTGAACCCTGCTGCAAAATTTCTAATCAGCACTGGTCAACAGGGGTATCAACTATTACTTGCAATGGGTGAGGGTTTAAAGTTATCTAGCCCTAGTTATTTGTTTATTTTATCTTGTGAAGGAGTATATTTCAGCCAATGATTCATGCATCAGGCTTTTCATTGGAACAATGGTAAAGGTCCACTGCAACGTAGCAGACTCGTCACATGCTGAATGGAAAAGGATTACATGCAATCACAATGTAAACATTTTGGCAACTACTAAACTCATAAAGGAAAATATTATGCAAATCAAATGATAATGGTCTGGTAATATTTCAGCAATAAATGGTGATGATGTAGTGGTCAGAGGGATTTGGATGGGCGGGATAGGCCTTCATCCTACTTATCTTATAATCTGCACATCATAATCAGCAAGAGCATCAATAAGTCGAACATGTGATGGGGGGCTGGCTTCGACTCCTTTGACAATCAAGTTGGAAACTGAGAGATAATATATAATCTCAAATGGAAGAGAGAGACTGAGAAGAATGGAATCGGCTCGGCTCATTCTAAATGGGAGGGCTATATATAAGATTTTGAAGTAGGAATGATAGTAACTTCACTTGTAGGGTGTGCCTCTTCTTGAGTGAGCCGGGCTTTTTATGACCGCTTACAAGTTGGTCATCGGACCTTGTCATTGTGGGTTTGTGGAACTCTTTTAGGGTAGTATAATACCACTAGTTCTTCATCCAGTCTAATTTCTAGCTTATGTAGAAATTAGTGTTTATCACTTCTCCTTTCTATTAACGGTTTCACATAGTTGGGCTATCTGTGTTCATTGCAGATCCCTTATTTTCTCGAAGTCTATTACAGCATTGGAAGATAACATGGTTCACAGGGGAGTCGGTGCTTGTCACCTATCCTTTCTTACACCCATTCATCATATAGGGATTCTATAACATTCCCAGTGAGGGCTATTCTATGTTTGATGTTTATGTTGCATGTCAAGGGATTTGATGGTGACTGTGATGCCATCTTCTAGCTCTTTGTGACATTCAGCCTATTGGCGCTTCCCTGGTCAGTTGGTGTTGATAGAGTTAGGGCCTGTTCTTTTGTAGGAAAGTATAATTGGGAAAGTTGAGAAGTGTGGAATCTGATGAGAGAGAAATTTGTGGGTAGTGTGTTCTTTTTGTTGGAAAGTGGGGTTGGATTGTGGAGTTGGAAAGTTGAGGTGGGTCCCACTCCGTGTAGTGTGTTCTTTTGGTTGATGGTTGAAGAAAATTGGGGGTAGAAAGTCATGTGGGGTCCACCATTTCAACAAAACCGAGAGCGTTGAAAGCTTTAAAAAAAATTTGGTGTTGCTTTTCTCCGATTGGAGAACGTGTGAACATGGGGCCCACTCACAGTTGGATTCCTATGTAATCCAAGCCGTTTGCAGGAAAAGCAAAAGACCTCTTGGAATCCTAAAAGTTGCGCCACCTCAGAGTAGATTCCGACTCAAAAATTTTGCCAACCGAACACACAAATTTTCTCCGCTCTTGGATTCCAATGAACAGTTTGTAAACAGTGTTTTTTTTTCAGATTCCTCTCTCGCCTTCGGACAAAAGAACAGGCCCTTAGCGCAATCGATTATTGATACCTTGGCTTTGAGAATCATTATGATTACTTGTTTAGTGTTGTAGGGGAGGCTCTTGCTAGCTGTGAAGTGGCTTCAGTTAAGTTGCTTTCTCTGCCATGCTTCAACCAGTTTATTGTCGAGAAGTTTTCTACCAGTGTGTTGTCATACAAACTTCTGCCTAGTTGTTGTGTGGTGGCTTTTCACCAGATTGCCAAGTTGCTGCATGGTGGACTTCTGCTTGGTAAATGTGGTTGCATAGTGAGCTTTTACCAAATTGCTTGCAAAAAGAAGGGTGTGTAACACGAGGGCTTCCTAGGGGTCACACATCCTAGTACTACTCTCGCATTAGCATGCAACTACGGATTTCTCATGGGATCTGGTGTGTTAATGCTCTTTTGTCTTTTATTTGTCTATTTCTAATAAGGGATTATGTAGCAACACTACGCTAGTATCGCTGCTTTAAGAGTTAGCTGGCAAAGTAAGCAGGCTTGCCTAGACACCGCATGATGTGTGTGGAGCTTCATTACAGATAGTTCCAGTATAGTCGAGTATTATAGTTGTAGAGGGTGGTGTAGTCACAGTGGGTCATATGGCCTCTTGGTGCATTGTTACAAGGTGTTACAGATCCTTAGCACTGTCACGGCAGTTTAACCTCTAGACTTTTGGCAATGGAGGTTCTAGCCCATTCTGAGCGAATGATGGCGGCCTCATTTCGTTGTCCTAGAAAGCTACCTTCTTTCCTAGCTCAAATTTGTCCAAGCCTTTCTCTCATCAGGTATAACTGAGAACGACAGGGAGATGACAAATGACAATGAATGCATATGCATTGTGTACGATGTTTATTATGATTCAGATGCAATGCACTCGCAGAGAGATGGCAAGCATGAAATGTACATACAAACTACAAAAGCTAAGAATCAGAATTCAATAACAAAGAATGCCGACATCATGCCCCATTTGAACATATCAACGGACATTTCAGAATCAAAGTCTAAAGATTGTGTTCTTTTCTACACACTAATGGCTCAATATATGGACAACATTTTTAAATATGCATCATTTATTGAAACCTCGTTAATAGAATATCTGACCCATAAAGTAAAAGACATCTACGTAGAGATTGAGGTATGAAGCTAATAATTACATTGCACATTACAAAGACAATAAAACGCTTGACAATACACCATGTCATTCTATCAGAGCAAAAATGAGAATCATGATGCGGCTGAGGTTTTACTGGAGATTAATCACAATTTATCATAGAATGATTTCCTCCTGTACACTGACATTTAGGGTTTTATTTGGTAGGACAATGCTGTTAATCACAACCACTTCATCTTCCACATCAACAGCTTCCCCTGAAATTAGACACCAGATAAGTAGTTGTCATTAAGAAATGTTGAAATCTCATCCAGAAGCATTAGCAAAACAGATTTGGCATTGTAGCCACAAGCTTGAAAAATAAAACAGGTAAAAGAGTATTAATAGGAAGTACCAAGAATAGTAATCCCAAGCTTGGCATTGTAGTCCCCTTCGCCCTAAGGTACACAGACAAAATTAAGAGCCATCCGATGCAGTGAAACATATATGAAACTTACAAAATTGTACCGTGAATATAATGAAAACTCACAAGGCATTCAATAACAATTAAATTTTATTCCTCGTTCTCCCAATATTTCCAGTATGTTCTTTTTACATTTTTTGCTCACGTGGCTAGGTGAAATAAAAAATCGAAGGAGTTGCTTCAGCTCATAAATGCTACAAAAAGGAATATATTTTGCAAACAAAACCAGCAGGACGCCGATACATGCCGGCGACACGCCAATTAGGTTTTAAAACATTAAAAATCACTTGACTTGTGTGTGCATGGGAAAAAAATTTAAGTGCCTGTTTGGCATATCTGAAAGCATCTTTCGTCCCTTTTACATGGCCTATTGATACGTCCTTGAATAGAAATGTCTGGAAAAAAACCATGTGGCATAGCCAGTCAGGTTTGACTATTATCCACATCTTAAGCACGTTTAAAACATCTGAAAGCCATCTCGGCCGTGTGCAGGTTCAATGTGTGGTTGATCATCTGATTTATTCAAATCTGTACATTTTCCGTTCCTGACTTTATAATCCCATATTATTAATCCAAGGTCTAAGTTTGTCACATCTCACGATTGTGATGTATTAGAATATAAAGATATAACCATCTCAACCATTGTCACAATTTCGGAGTTTTGGTGTTGGAGTTTTGGTCCATTGGAAGGGACTTCAATGTCGCTCCTCCGAAGTTATGATGAGTTGAGGGTTATATTTCATATTCTAACAATCCCCAACAAGTTGAGCGCTCTTTTCCTATGAACCAACTTTTGCACAACGCTATGTTTACTTTTTAATCGGCCCTTTAAGCTACAGGTGGTATTTGAACGTGGCTCTTATACCATTTGTAGTAGGCCCATCAAAAGGAACTAAACCCATCAACTGTGATGGTTCAAATAAAATAGTATCCAGCATAAAGATCACACCACAAACATAGATACTGCCATACTGGTGAGATATTGATGCTGTTTATAAAGGAAGAATACAAGATAAATATAATTAGAAACACAATTAATATTTGATTCCTTAGCCACCTACTATTTTAAAATGAAAAATCACATTTATATCTTTAAACTGAAAATTATAAAGAGTTTTATAAATATTTGCCCTCCAAATCTTATTAATTTTGAAATTTGCCATCCAAATCTATCATATTATTCAAATACCCTTCAAACTATTTGGGGTTTTGAAAAATGTCACCTTTCATTTAGTGATGTTATTTACCTTTGAATGTTACCATTATAATGCTCATATTTGACATAAAAACATCTCCCCCTCTTTCAACTACATGTTTCATTTTTCCTCCTATGGCCAAAGAAAAATAGCAAAAAATAGCATCTACACGAGGAACCCTAATTTTTGGGTCAGACTCATCTATGAAAAGGTTCTCAGAGGAACTTTCCTACTTATGACTCATCCAAAAACCGACCTCTGCTTTAACAGAAGCTACTTCAGACAACTATCTGTCAAAGCCTTTTAAGAGCCCTAAAACTTCGAGGCCTGAACTTTTGATAAGCTAAATGGCGAATGAAGATCGTTATCTTATATAACCATTTGACTGAACACAAGTCAACTAGGGAGCCCAAATCGGATGAAAGGGACCTAATAGAACTTAAAGTGGATGAACACTTTCTAAATTGCAAGGGAGAGATAAAGCCTAGGTTGCACAAATATGGGTACACGTATCTGATATGATACAGTACAGAAATGCATATACATGAAATAACAAAACCCTATTTATGGATGCATCTTGGTTAAGGCAATTGAATAACATTTTAGTATATAAATGGTGACAAAGTATAATTTAATCATGAAATACTCATCATTCCTATCATATAGTTATAAACTAGTCATAACCCGTGACCATATGTCACACAGCATTCAAAATATTCCCTTGAAAATTTCAACACGTTCAAAATCCCCCCCCCCAAAAAAAAATATTGCAGGCTCTTCAAAATCATCCCAAAAACATTTACGGCCACCTTCAAAATATTCACCCCCAACAAAAAAATTTAATCACATTCCAACTTAAATTTAGTTTCCCCAGAGAATTTTTTCCCCCAAAGTTTAGTTCCTCCCAGATCAGTTCCCCCAAAATTTAAATTTTTAATTCTCTTCAAATTTTGTTCCCTTAAAATTTTAAATTAAACTAGTACTTCCAGATAATTTAGTTCCCCAAAAAATTTAGTTACATCGAAAATTTAGTTCCCTCCAGATTTAGTTCCGTCAAAATTTAAAATTGTAGTTTTCCAAAATTTAGTTCCCTCCAGATTTAATTTCTCGCAAAATTTTAGGGTTTCCTCTGCAAATTTTAGTGGTTTTCCTCAAAATTTTCACAAACCATCATCCTACACACAATCATAGTCATTTTTCTACCCATCTTTTTACCCATCCTTTTATCCTAGTCAGCAAACCTATTCAAAAACATCCCTCAATTGTATAATAGATAAATTCATAACTTTATTAAAAATCTCCATTTGACTTTTAGGAAATTAAATTATTGCAGTTTAATGGGTTAAGAATATCACTTGTAAACACAAAACATGAACCTATAACAGATCCAATATGACTCTGGCCGCATCCAAGTAATATTTTAAACTGAATATGTTCTATATTCTCGGGTGAAGTATCCAACAATTGGACTAGAAGTATCCAATGAGGATAACATATTTGACAAGAATCGTATCGATGCATATCTGAAACGGGTACCTGGAATGGGTATGTAGGCCTTTTAGGAGAACCAGCAAGCAAGGTTTACCAATAAGAAATGGGATCTGGATGAAGAAAACTGAAAAGACATTGTGCGAACAAAAAGGGCATCTTGGCATTGAGAAATGGTGAATGAATATCTTTAAAACTAACACAACATTAAATGTTATACACCTACATGCATGCGTAGTGTACATACAAGAAATGGTAAGATTTATATGCTCTGATTTAACAAAGTCAGATAGGGGCAAATGGCGCTGCCAACAAATGAATCGACTGTCCGACACTCAAAAATATGGGTGGCTATAGAAGAATCCACATCCCACATTGCCCACCAAGATTTATTGAATTTACCAAGTGTCCATTCAATTACTTTTTCAGCAATTCACTCATGATAAATTCCATTAGAGCAGCTGAACCTTAATCGATCAATTCCTTCCATCAAGCATAAATAAGTACCAAAATACAGAACTAACAAGGTTTTCTTAACCTTGTTTGATTTAAATGTGGGGGAACTTAATTCTCACTAGTACTCGTTTAAGGTGAACAGAGAACACAACAATCTTTCCACTTCAGAAACAAAATAAAACCTCAGGATTAACCACTATAAAAGTCATATATAACTTGCAGGTTTAAATTTCATTTGAATTACCAAGGAGCCCTATAAGAAAAAATTGTTTGAGATACTAATTCCATGTATATGTCTCTTTCTAATACTAATGATACCTCAGCCAGCAAAAAACAATTTAGTCTCTAGACATCATATATACTATATATTACTAGATTTCAGTGCAAAAATGAAATATCCCGAACCCCTTCATGCAAATAGAATAAAGTCAAACGCGTAATAAGAACAAGCTTGCCTGTACACGCGACCATCTTCCTGCTGATGATTTCCATCCAACTATAGCATGTATAACAACAGCATTCTCCTGTCAGGAAAAAGATGGTTGATTAGAAAATTTATGATAAAGAACATTGAGATGCTAATGAATACATATCAAAATCAGCTCCAGACCTTGATTTCAACATCATCTAGAATGAGGCAACTGATAAGCCTAACACCTGCTCCTATGCGAGCATTAGCAGAAATCGACACGTTAGGGCCAATCTGTTCCATGAATCCATAGCATTTCTAGTTAATAAGATGAGAAGACCAGGAAAGAGGCAAAGTTGATACATTTTCAACATGATAATGGTGGCCCTTAAGCCTAGTAATGCATGCATAAGAATAATTTTTCAGTAAAAATGCATACACATGCACAAAGAGCATGGATAAACAACTGAAAGATACCAAAATTTTATTTATACTACATACCCGAAGTCCAAACTGTCAAGAGATGATTTTCAATGGTAAACTTTAAGAAAACCAACACCCCCCCCACCCCCCCCCCCCATTGGGGTTTTTTTTGAAAATACATGAAAACATATTTTATAAAAACTGAAACTACACCAACAAATTATATAAATATTTAATATATTCATAATCTTCAATCGGTTATATATATAAAAAATTAGAAATTAATGTCACTAAAATCATATAATTATTAAAATTAAAAATTTCTAGTAAAAATATCTATTATATCAATAACATACGCATTTAAATAAAAAATTAATAAATTAATAAAAAGGTTAGATATAAAATACTAGAAACTAATACATATTTACTATTAAACATTAATATTAAAAATTATCTATTATAAAAATAACAAACTCGTTCAATAAAAAATAAAAAATAACAAAAAAGTTAAATATATAAGAATTTTAGAATATCATGTCATTAAAATATATAATTGTTTACTATTAAAAATTTTGTAGAATTATGTATTATATCAAGTATGAATTCATATGGAATAAAAAATAACAATAAAGGTTAGAAAAATGCACAAAATTTTTATAAAAAAGGTTATATAATTAGCATCCTACCCTTGAACTTTAATTTTTTTATAAAGTATGTGTAATAAATATTATCCATTATAATTTCTTTTATATTCAGGTTTGAACTCATTTACATAAAAGAATAAAAAATAACAAAAATGGTTAGAAAGATGCATAAAATTTTTAGAAATTAATAAGTCATTACAAAGTGTATACTAATTTACTATTTAAATAAATTTAGTAAAAATGTCTATTATATCGAGTATAGACTAATTTGAATAAAAAATAAAAAGCAAAACAAAAAAACAAAAAAATCATTAATATTGAAACAAAAATTTACAAGTTACATAACTTTAAAATATTTATGTAGTGTACCTTAGTTAAAGGTATTTCATTAAAATAAAAATGTTAGAGAATAATATATTTTTTCAAAAATAATCTAACACCATTAGGGTCTGTTTTGAAGTTTTATGGAAAAACAAAAATTCAGAGGTTTTGGAGAACAAAAAGAAAATCCCTTGAAAAAGAGGTATTAATGAGGGTTTCTTAAAATTTAGCCTATTTTTAGCAGAGCTAAAACTGTCTAAGCACGATGCAGAGGCTGGCCGAGGAAGACCACGTGATGAACCATCCTGCCACCCAAAGAGAAAGATGGAGAAACATACCTTTGCACTTGGATGTACTTTAGCAGATGGATGAATGTAAACATCGCCAATGATGGTGGCACTTCTCGTGTGATTTCCTCCCGCTAGAAGATGAGGAGAAGTGAGCCGAAATTGGGCGAGATACAATGCAGAACACTTCAGTGACATCCTGAATGTTTAACACAGCTGTTATATCAGTTAAATAATCATATGATGATGTCAGTAAGAAAGAAAGAAAGAACTTATAGATAATTTTTCACCCAGGGGTCTTGATCTGCTCCCAGAAGTCGAGAGTCTCGTATGTGTAGAGCTCTTTCTTCCCTGCAAGAGGCGACAAGATGTCCTGATCCAGCCTAACATAATCTGCAGGAAGAGCCCTTAAAAAAGACAAATATCAGTATACAATAAGTAGAGACCAAGGAAAATTTGATGTTTCATGCTAAATGCAATATTAGAACAATCGTATACCAGATAGCATGAAATATGCTACATTAAAATAGTTAAACATGAGATGATATAATTTCTTTTCAGACCACAAATGATTTTGAAACTTCTAAAAAGCATCAATTAAGAGGTAAAAATTAGATACCTATTGATGCGCTAAATTATTATACATAGCATACGACAGTTAACTGCATGATCATCAAATATACTGGCTTCTGAACACAGGTGTAATTGTCCTCTATAAAGTTGTCATTGTTTCCACATTCAGTTAGAAAGGCACACCTAACTGAAAAGACATTTACAGCTGAGTAGCTGCAATTTCAGTGTTTAGAAGAATGTTACTGGAGTCGCATAATGTAGAAATTTAATATTTGGTTATAAGCAATACTATTATTGAGGCAGGAATTGAGAAAATTCTGTGGTTGACACGGGTTTCTTTTCTTTGCTGATATGATGGCCTCATTATCATTACTGTGACGCCAGTTGCAGCAAATGGGTGCAACAATGTAGCAGCCCAGATGGGCGACTCTTCTCGCAGATTGATACGATCCGGTGGATCGATCAATCAAATCATTAATTTAAACGTGGAAAATATGAAAAAGATGAATTTTTATAGAGAATTTCACGAAGAACAAGAGATAAATTGGGCCTCTTTCGAGACGAACCACTATCTCCTAGCTTTGGATGAACGGACCAAAGCCTAAGCACCTTCACAATTGATACCTAGTTGTTCTTTACAAATAAGCATGAAAAATACGAAATGCGGCTAGCCCTAAATAAATAGAGAAAAGGGATTTACTAATCTAGTCTGAAAAGACTAGAATACCAATGGATCCAACTACGCGGTGTGCCCACGTCGTCTGCGTCGCACGTAAGTCACCAAAGGGGGGTCGGCGGCTAGGGGGATTGCGGGCCCTGGTGGGGCGTCCGCATCAATATCCCCCTAAAAGTGCCACCTTGTTCTCAAGGTAGAAGTCCGGAAACTGTGCCTGGATCACATCGTATGCCTCCCATGTAGCATCGCAGTCCGGTAATCCTGTCCAATGTATCAGCACCTCCTGCGCCCCCCGGACCTGTCGAACTGCACGAACCTCCAACGGCTCCAGCATCACCTCCATGTCCTCGGTCAGCGTGGGTGGTAGCGTGGGTGCTGCTGCCTGCTCCCCAATGGACCTCCGTAGCTGCGACACATGAAACACCGGATGGATCGTCGCCGTAGGTGGCAGCCTCAACCTGTAGGCGACCTGACCAATTTTGGCTTCTATCTCAAAGGGTCTGTAGTACCGGGCCGCTAACTTCTCATTCCTCCTCCTGGCTAATGACTTCTGTCGGTAGGGCCTCAGCTTCAGATATATACCATATCCCCCTCCTGGAAGTGTACGTCCCGTCGATGTCCATCAGCCCTAGTCTTTATCACCTGTTGTGCACTCAGTAGATGTTTCTTCAGCTCCTCCAACAAGCTATCCATCTCCTCCATATACCCCTCTACCTGTGACACCGGGGTCTGCATATCCCCAAAACGTAGCAGATCTGGCGGGTCGCGGCCATATAGGACCCGAAACGGTGTCGTGCCTGCTGCCGAATGGTACGAGGTGTTGTACCAATACTCGGCCCATGCTAACCACCTGTGTCACTGTCGGGGTGTCTCTGAAGCAAAACACTGCAGATAGGTCTCTATGCTGCGGTTCACCACCTCGGTCTGGCCGTACGTCTGAGGGTGATAGGCCGTACTCTTTTTCAACACTGTTCCCTGAACCCTGAACAATTCCTTCCAGAACCCACTCAGGAAGACCTTATCCATGTCAGACACAATGGACTGGGGCACTCCATGCAGTCGTATCACCTCCCGAGTGAAGGCGCTCGCCACCGATACTGCAGTGTAAGGATGCTTCAATGGTATGTAGTGGGCATACTTACTCAACCGATCCTCCACCACGAATTTCACCGTAAACCCATCTGACCTCGGCAGCCCATCAATGAAATCCATACTAACCTCCTCCCACACCTGCTCTGGCAAGGCGAGCGGCTGCAACAACCCCGCTGGAGCCATGACCATGTACTTATGACGCTGGCAGACGTCACAAGCAGCTACCAGTCGAGCTATCCTCTTCCTCATCCCTGGCCAGTACACCTTCCGAGCCATCCTTATATACGTTTGCTGCACCCCTAAGTGGCCGCCTACCACGGAGCTGTGAAACTCCTGAAATAAGACCGGTATGAATGTGGACGACTGCGGTAACACCAACCTGCCGTGGTACAAGAACCTCCGTCCCTCCATCGTGTACCCCTCCGGTTCTCCTGCTCCGCTCTGTACTGACTCCCAGATCTTCCTCAGCTCGGGATCTCCCTCTACCTCATGTATCATCGGCTCCCACCCTAACCATATAGGTAAGGACATGGCTCTCAAACTGATGTCCTCCCCCTGCATGACAAGGCATCGGCAGCCTTATTCTCCAACCCTAGCCTGTACTCAATAATAAATCGGTATCCCACGAGCTTGGACAACCACCTCTGGTGCTCCTTGGTGACCAACCGCTGCTCCAATAAATACTTGAGACTACGCTGGTCCATCCTGACCACGAAGTCCCTCCCCAACAGATACGGCCGCCACTTCTGCACTGCTAAGACAATCGCCATAAGTTCCCGCTCATATACTGACTTCAGTCGGGCTCTGGCTGATAGCACCTGACTGAAATAAGCCACTGGTCGTCCCTGCTGCATCAATACCGGCCCCAAGCCATATCCCGACGCATCTGTCTCTACCACAAATGGTACACTGAAATCCGGTAGAGCTAGAACCGGTGTCGTGGTCATCTCTACCTTCAAGGCCTCAAATGCCTTGGTCGCTTCCTCCCCCAGCTGAAACCATCATTCTTCAACTGCTCGGTAAGAAGCCAGGCTATAGTGCTATACCCCTTCGTGAACTTTCTGTAATATCCGGACAGCCCAAGGAAGCCCCGTAATGCCCTCAATGTCGTAGGTAGGGGCCAGTCTAACATCGCCTCAATCTTAGAGCTATCAGCTGCCACCCCTGCCTCAGAAACTACATGCCCCAAATACTCGATCTGTCCCTGCCCAAACCTGCACTTCTTCTGGTTCGCATATAGCTAATGTGCCAACAACTCCTGAAAGTCCAACTCCAAGTGCTCAAGGTGCTCCGTCATAGTCCTGTTGTAGATGAGGATGTCGTCGAAGAACACCAATATGAATCTCCTCAGAAATGGCTGGAACACTTTGTTCATTAAGGCCTGAAAGGTGGAGGGAGCATTGGTCAAGCCAAAGAGCATGACCAGGAACTCGTAATGTCCCTCGTGGGTGCGGAACGCTGTCTTCGGCACATCCTCCGGTCTCATCAGTATCTGGTGGTATCCCGATCTCAGATTAATCTTCGAAAAGACCGCTGCCCCGTGAAGCTCATCTAACAGCTCATCGATCACTGGAATAGGAAACTTGTCGGGAACAGTTTCCTTATTCAGTGCTCGGTAGTCGACGCAGAAACGCCAGCTCCCATCCTTCTTCTTTACTAATAACATCGGGCTCGAGAATGGGCTAACACTGGGCTGGATCACCCCTGCCTGCATCATCTCCCGCACCATCCGCTCTATCTCGTCCTTCTGCACATGCGGATAGCGGTATAGTTGTACACTCACTGGTATTGCCCCCTCCCGCAATACTATCGCGTGCTCATTCCCCCGTACTGGTGGTAATCCCCGCGGCTCCTGAAAGACCTCCTGGTACCGCTCTATCAGCTGCTCCACGTCGGCTGTGGTCCCCTCCTGATGTACCTTTCCCTCTGTCATCGCACATCGGCACTCCACCAGATACCCCTCTCCTGATCTCTGCAGGGCGCGTGATATGGCTTTAAAAGCCACTGAGGAAAAACAGAGGCTAAGGTCTCATGTCAAAACCACCGTGCGATCCCCTTCCTGGAACTCCATCCTGAGATGTTTCCAATTTACTTTGACCTCGCCTAACCCCTTCAGCCACTGTACACCCAAAATCACATCAACATTGCCTAACTCAAGGGGTAAAAAATCCTCCATGATCTGCACTCCCTGCAGGGTCAAACACAGTCACTTGCACATCCCGCTGCTCTCCTCCATCCTTCCCGTACCAAGCAAGACCGTGAACTTCTCCAAGGTGCTCAACTGCAGTCCATGATGATCCACCAACTGTCCAGAAATGAAGTTGTGGGTGGCCCCACTGTCTATAAGTACTGTCACGGTAGAGTCATCCAATCGCCTCGACAACTTCATGGTATGGTTCGATGTGAACCCAACCACGGAGTTCAGGGGTACCTCCACTACATCCAAATGGGACTTCTCCTCCTTCGCAGCTTCCTCGATCTCATACTCCTCGCCCACAAAGCCCTCCTCATCTGGTACCATGGTGATCTGTAACAGCCTGCTCACACAGCGGTGGCCGGGGGTAAACCGTTCATCACAGCGAAAGCACAGCCCTTTCATCCTCTTCTCCCGTACCTCTGCCTCTGTCAGTCGCCGCCCCAATGTCGCTGGCCGCGCCTTTCCTCTAGCCTCGGGTGCTCCCACAGGGGCCCTCGGCGTGGATACTGGTGCTGGGCGGGGATTATGGGTCCCCCAAGCTCCCCGTACCTTCCTTTCATGCGCATGCTTCTCCTCCGTCTTGTGTACCAGGCGAAGAACATCCTCCAATGTCCCCGGGCTCTGTATCCGCAACTCCGCCCGTATAGAGGGCTTCAACCCCCTCATGAAGTTTCCAATCATGACCTCATCCGTCACCCCTTTCACCCTGATGTTTGATCACTCCATATTTTACACCTTTTTTCTGCATGTTTTCAGGTCGTTTTGATCACCCATATTGCGTTTTTCACGATTATTCGACGATATCGCGTTGCTTTTCACTATTTCTTGTTTTTGTCGTATTTCAGGAGATATAGAGCGATTTGGAGCGAAATTTAGATCAAAGTAGTTTCATGCACTTCGGAATGTCACACACGGCTTATTAGAGGACTTATCAGCGATAGAGGATGAGCGGAAGAAGAAGGAATTCCATAGGATCGACGAGGATGCGAAAAGGAGAAGAAAGGAGCTCAGGAGCACCTCACTCGGCCGAGCAATACTGCTCATTCGGCCGAGTGAAGGATCACCCTGGCCCGAGTGAAACGGATACGCACAGCAAATTTTCAGCGTTTCCTCGGCCGAGTAAGGAAGTCCACTCGGCCGAGTAAGAAAGCTCACTCGCCCAAGTGGTACAGAGAATTCGTCCAGAGAAGAGTCCAACTTACTGGAATTTCTAGAATTTCAGAGGAAGCCCACTCGGCCGAGCATGATTGCTCACTCGGCCGAATGAAGAAGACTGCTCGGCCGAGTCACCCCGAGAGACAGACCCTGAGAACCCCGAAGTTGCTGTTATTTTACAGGGTTTGTCACTCAGGCGAGTGACAAGGGTTACTCGGCCGAGTGACCCTCTCCGACTGCTGCTAGGAATGCGAATTCTGGGCTGCGCAGGGGCAGTTTTGTTACGATTTGTTGGACGATTTTGGCTTGTATTTAAGCCTAGTTTTTACCCTAGTATTAGGAGAGACTTGAATTATTTTTTAGAGACTTCTTTTAGGTTTTAGACGGCTATTCTTTTGTGAAATCTCAGCTGGAGATCATTGTCGACATTATTGGTTTGTTCTTTCTTGTTAAAAAACTCATTTTTATGAATTGTTTCTTATTTGCAATGAATTGTGCTATGATTCCATCTACTATTATTTCTGAGATTTTCATGATGATTAGTGAGTAGTTCCGTCGTTCTAGGGCATGGGGATGAACCCTATGGACCCGATCTTTGAATTGTGATGAATTTATAGATTTGTTGCTAGAATTGATAATGGTTAGGTTATAATTGATTTATTACGAGTAGCTAGGAATTCATATCGATTGGTGCAAGAGATTGGATCCCAATTGATAGCAAGGCCTAGATATTCGATTTAGATTGATAATCGAAGTTCTCTAGATTTAGTTTGCATGAGATTGGACCAAAGCTAGGATTTTTAATTATAAATCTATACAGATATTCGTTTGCAAGAGATTGGACGAATAAGAACTATCATAACCTAGATCGTAGCTCGAGTTTGCACGAGAGTGAGCTCGAGATGCGATTGGACGATGATGTCGATCTTCACGCTAGCGGCTTAGGGTAGAGTTTGCACGAGAGTGGGCTCTATTCTAGGTTTGTTATAGACCAACAATAGCGCGAGAGCGTAAGCTTGGTTCTACATTAAGTTGCGACTAGTTCACCTATATTCAAGTTTAGCAACAATGAAATTTATGATTCGCAAGGATAAGAGATGGTCCGTAGTGGGGATTTCCTATTCCTAGACGCCTTTTATTATATTGAGATTTTCTTGTTATTGAACGATTATGACTATTACATCAAAACTATTCTTATTCTCTTGATAGCTAGGTAATCAAAGTGAGATACTGTCATTTGTCCTCCCTGTGTTTGATACCCGCTCGCCGCTACACCGTGCGCTTGCGGTAAGACTACAAGTCGTTTTTCGGGTGTATATCCGGACGCGATCACTGTTCAGCATCTCAAACTTCTCCACATAGTCTCTCCCCGTCCATTCCTGCCTCAGAGCTGACAGCTGCTCGTAGAAGTCTCCACCCGTGGTCTCGTGAAATCGGTCAACAATCTGTGCTGACAGCTCCTCCCAAGTGCGAAAAGGGGTCTGCGCCACCTTCCCTCTGTACCATGCCAGAGCCTTGCCCTCAAAATAGATCCAGATGGCCCTCAAGACCTCCTCCTCCGTCAACCTCATCACCTGAAAGTAGCACTCCGCCCGGTAGATCCATTCGTCAGGATCGATGCCATCAAACACCGGCATCTTCAGCTTCATCAACCGTCGATCCGCATTGATGTCACCCTGATGCCCCACATCTCTGCCACGGTGACCACCCCGGCCCAATCCTCCGCCAAACGCCTCCATTGGTCCTCCACCATCCTCTCCGTAAAGCTCCTCAGGCCAACCAGGCCTCTCCCAAGCCTTAGTCTGATAGTAGTACCCTGGAAACTCCGGTGGTCGCGCTAAAGTGGGCCGACCGACCCCTCTGTACTGCTGGGTAGGTGATGTCCGGCCTCCAAAATAGCCCCCGGACCTTGCCCACGTCCCGGAAAGCCCTCAAAAGCATGTCTGGGGTCAACCGCTGGTCTCGGTACCTGTGGAAAAGCCTCTGGTCTCCAGAATTGGGTTGCAGGGGCCCCGATGGTAGTGCCTCAGGCCCATCCTTCTCCGCCATGCCCCGACGCCCCTCTCGAAAAGGGGGTAAACCCTGCAACTCCCCCGAAGTCATCTGCCATGTTCGCCGCGCCCCAGGTGGGGGCTGCCCATGTCGTCGCACCCCCAGATCTGGCCGTCGGTCCCCCAGCACCCCTGCAAGGAGGTGCCACTCCTGTCGTGGGCCCCCAAGGGCTGGCGCTGCTGGCGCGGGCCCCAAGGGGCCTGCCGAGGCTGCGGCAGGCCCAGTTGGGCCTGCTGTGGGGCGGCAGGCCCAATTGGGCCTGCCAGTATGGCCGCAGGCCCAAATGGGCCTGCCAGGGCTGGCGTAGGCCCAGGTGGGCCTGCCGAAGTCTCTGCAGTCCCGGTTGGGCCTGCCGCCCTGCAGATGGGCCCGCCGGGGCCTGTCATAGGCTGGACAGGCCCAGTAGGGTTTGTTGCGATTACGGCAAACCCTAGGGGGCCTGTCGCAGCCGTCGCCACCTCCGATTGTCAGTGATTTACTGATTCAAGCGTGGAATCGCCCTGATTCTCTTCCCCTTGAATCCTCTTGCCCTGATCTCCTTTCTCGGCTGTTAGCGTTTGTAACATCTCCATCATCGCCGGAATTGACGACGTGGCCGCTCTCAAAAATTTCAGATCTGAACTAGCTTCCTTTAATCCTTGGAGATTGCGTCCCGTCTGCGCGGCTTTCCTCCTCATGGCCCGGAGTTCGATTTGGATGTCTTCTTGTGAATGGGCATGATCTTTGATTGAATCTCCTAGTGTTTTCTTCAGCCCCTCGATCTCCCGATTTAATTCTTCCCGAAGCCCTTGAACCTTCTCATCCACGACATCCGTATTCGATCTCGTGCTCGTCGACATTGGATCTCACCGCTCTGATACCAATTTGATACGATCCGGTGGATCGATCAATCAAATCAGTAATTTAAAAGTGGAAAATATGAAAAAGAGGAATTTTTATAGAGAATTTCACGAAGAACAAAAGATAAATTGGGCCTCTTTCGAGACGAAACCATATCTCCTAGCTTTGGATGAACGGACCAAAGCCTAAGCACCTTCACAATTGATACCTAGTTGTTCTTCACAAATAAGCATGAAAAATACGAAAGGCGGCTAGCCTTAAATAAATAGAGAAAAGGAATTTACTAATCTAGTCTGAAAAGACTAGAATACCCCTGGATCCAACTACGCGGTGTGCCCACGTCGTCTGCGTCGCACGTAAGTCACCAAAGGGGGTCGGCGGCTCGGGGGATTGCGGGCCCTGGTGGGGCGTCCGCATCACAGACATTTTCGGCATTTTTGCATCAATTTCCAGGTCAAGGTTCTGCTTGGCAAAATTTTATGGCCATATGTCAACCTAATACCAGACATCTGAATAAGTGCAGAATTCCCAACCAAGGGAACTATGGGGAAAACTGGGGCCTGTCATAAATCCTTAAAGTCCCGTTGCCAGTTTTAACCTACCTTGCTGGGCTCGTGGTTTCAACCTGAGAGCTCAAGAAGCATGCATAAAACAAAAGTTCACTGACGAGATGAATGATGGAGTGCAGTGTGCCAATGTGGTCTTACTTTGTTGCTGATTGAAGGGCTTCAAAGCTGTTCATGCGCCGCAAATTTGCTGCAAAAATCAATTTAGGAAGTCAATTCTAAACCAAGTAGGCAAATATCAAATTTGGAAGTCAAGTTTAAATCAAGTACGATGATGATACAAGTACGATGATGATACTAGATGATGATACTAAATAACTAAAGTTAGCACGAAGAAGATACAATTCTTGAGTTTAACTAAGAGAGACAAAACAATTCTTGATTCTTGAGTTTAACTAAGGGAGACAAAATTGCATACAATTAGTATTACCAGCATATGCATGTGATGGTGTATTTGACATGTCACTTTAAGTAATTATGAGCCAAGGAATCATGATACTTTATTATAGTCCAGTGACTAAAAAATAACCAAACTCACAGAAGATCAGCTGTTAGAACTTTAATTTTTAACCACTGAACATACACTAAACTCCTGAGATGAGCCATTTGTCTTCAACTATAAAATCAAACAGCTCTGGGTCGGCTGGCTACATCCCATTTTGTATGAGACTTATAGTTGGTCGCTCTTAACAAACACGTGTATCTATGTAGGCAGTATGGATGTACATACTGTTGATCATGCAAATCAAGTACCAATCACACGTACTAAATCATGAAACTAATTCACCTCAACCATCGGATTTCCCGTGAAGTTAGTTGGGTGGGTTGAACGTAGTACGCTGATAAATGATAAAAAATTTATCCAGCATATGGAATTTGTTGAGGTGGGAGAACGTAAATTTACAAAGAGTAATAAATTTATTTGCCACCTTTCGGGTGTAGGAAAATTAATAATCACTTAACACTTATCCTAACTTGCAAACAAACTGTGCACAAGCAGCTCAAACCTAATTAAGAAATTTACAAAGAGGAAACCCAAGGAGCATTAAGAAACAAAAAAAGGAAAGGGCCATGCGGTTATCTCCTTTCCTCCATTTTCTATCCTTCTGCAGGATGATAAGAAGTATTGCTGTCTTCATGAAGACATGCTGGCGTATCCTGAGTATGCATTAGGCTTTTGTGACTCAATGTACTTTTGTCATGGAAGGTCACAGAAGAATTTACCTCATATCAAAGTACAAAAAAGATTACAAGATGTATTTAATAAACATATGGAAAAAGTCCATGGTATTTTCGCAGTCCAAACAACTGGCCAGCCTCTTTAAGTTTTAGCACCTTGTATGTCAAATACTTGGCCACATAACCAGCATCCCATTTATCATTTCAGATTAATAATTTCATAATTGTATCATTAATGATTTGATTGATGTTGAGACATTTAGGCATGTATAATATACCATTCATCTTGTTTATATACACCGCCACAAAACGGGAAGAATGCAACAATGATCATTTGCTTGAAGTAATACATACATTGCTATTTTATTGAAATGTTCTAAAACACTTTTAGGTTGATGGTGTCCTAACAGAATATTATTTAATTAATAGAATGCCATCATGAGTGCTTAGGGATAAGATTCCATATTCTTGGCTATTTCCTGATGTTCTTTTATTTCCTCTTGCTCCGCGTATTTTCAGGTGCGTAAGCTTTGTACATGATTTGCGACTTAATATGTATAAACTTGATCTACAATCACTCAAGTATATTTTTCTCAGCTATTCACACATACAAAAAGGATATAACTAATTTTCTCCATAAACTAAACAGTATATCATGTCTACCGATGTTACCTTCTTTGTGTCACATTCTTATTTTTTTATAAACACTTTCTATTCTGTTCAGTCAGATTGCATTTCCAATGATGAGTCTCCTGGTTGAAGCAATCTTTGTATGGCATGACGAAGTCAATGGCATGATTTGAAAATTTTGCTATTGTTGTTCAGAATTTTGGAACGCAACGAGTACATCATGGGAGACTGGTGAGGGCGCATGCAAAATATGTAATTTTGGAGTTGAGAGGTGTTTTCGTAATTTACATGATCTAGGGGTATTTCTGTAATTTTGTTAAATTCTGATTAGTATTTATACGAGGTTAGGAAGATCAAGGTTTTTTCATGTTGAATCTTGAGATAAATCTTGTGAGAGGTTGAAAGATTCCCTCTTTTGTGGACAGTGCGGTTTCCTCTCAAATTGAAGCTTGAAACAGCTATCCACCTCTCGAATGTGGCCAACATTATCTTTGCATTTCAATTTTAATCAATAAAAATCGTATTTTTCATCCCAAATCCACTTTCTAGCCATAAAAATCTCACATTTCCACTAAAACTATGACCTTTCCATCAAAAATCTTATTTTTATTCTACAAAACCCTAGAAAACCCTATCAAATGGGTATTAGAGCCATACGATCCATGACGATGGCAGCATCAACGAAAAAGTAGAACTTTTGAAGGAGAAACTCGATGACGAGGTGATGGATCTAAAGAAATCTGTGAAAAAACCTTAACGTCATTTAGATTTGAAGTTAGTGCATCGATCGAAGAAGGTTTGAGGGCATCGAAGGCAAGGATAGAGGCGAAGTTGGATGCAAAGTTAGAAGCTTTCATGCAAACCCTATTGCAATGATTTCCGAATCCAACGGTGAAAAGAACGAAAAGGAAAAGGTATGAAGAATTCGTCGAAGGCTTGCTGTCTGACGTGGACCACAGCTTTGAGGATGTGAAGGGCGAAAAAGAGAGGGCGGCGAGCAATCCCACCCACCCCAAGGGCTCATCGACCCCTGGGCAGCTCTGCCTAGGGCTGTTGAGCTCAGTCGGGGCCGCCAGGGCCTGTCGAGCCACTACAGAGCCGACAGGTCCCTACCGAAGCCTTGCAGGGCTGCTAGGGCCCTCGCGGCCTCCTGGCAGCCTGATATGGGGCCCACAAGGTCACGAATGGCTTGCCAAAGACCTCACGGCTCCCTGGTGGCCCATCAAGACACCGACGACTATTTAGGGCGGCTCACGGGACCTAAGGATGATGTGTAAGAGCTCCAGTGGCTTTTTGGGCCTTGGTTTACAGCAGACAGGCGACAACAACGGGTACTTCCGACTTACGAGGAGTTTAGGGATGATTATGAAGAGGACCCGGGCTACGAGGAGGATGTTGACTACTTAGTTTAGTGTGAGGATGACTAGGGTGGCGACAGAGACAAAGGTCGTCGCCCATTGATGGGCTTTGGACGATCCATAGAGATTCATCAGGACAATTATCATTCATTCTACAATGAACAAGTTGAAGGGCGAGCAGGCCAGAGGAGTCTTGAAATTGATGGCATGGTGAGAAAGATGAAGATACCACTGTTCGGTGGGACGGTGGATCTACCAATCTGAGAGGTTCTTTGCGGTGACACGCCTGACGGAGAGACAAAAATTAGATACAGCTGGCATCTGTTTCGAAGGAAAGACGCTCTTTTGGTTCCAGTGGAGGAAACATCGATAGCGATGACGTTTCTGTTCATAGGATGAGCTCAAGGATTGCTTGGTTGACAAGTTTCAGGATACTCAAGGAGGAAATTTATAGGAACAAGTGTTAGCACTAAGGTTGAATGGGACCGTCAGAGAGTATAGAGAGAAGTTCAAGATGTTCTCAGAACTGGTAAGGAAAATACCAGAGGAGACTCTGGAGTGAAGCTTCATGAAGGGGCGCAATGTGAACATCTGTTTAGAGCTTTGCATACAGAGACCTATGGGACTGATAGAGACGATTGACTTGATCCAAATGGTAGAGGGTCGACTCATCAAAGAGCGGATGTACAGGGGGCTGGAGTGGATCCAATCTCTGCAACCAGGAACCGATAAGGGGACATAAAGCACCGACAGTGAAAGATCATCCCATCATAGAAAAGAATAGCGAGATGCCTCCAGGACCGTTCAGGCGCATGACATATGCTGAGATGAGAGACAAACGAGCGAAGAGATCGTGTTTTAGCTGCGATAAAAGGTTCACCTCAGTGCATCGTTGTCACGACCACACTCTCCAGCTGTTAATAGCAGCCGAAGTTAATGCGAAGGATGGAGATGAAACAGAAGAAGACGAGCATCTCAACTTGGAATTGTATGTCCATGGTTTTCACGACATCACCTTGAGGACAAGATGATTCTTTGGGGACAGAATAATGATGAGGTCACATTTTTTAAAAGGGCAAAATCTATAATTTTGGAGTTTCGGTTGCGTTTTTGTAATTTTTAGTTTCTAGATGTATTTCTATAATTTCGTTAAATTCTAATTAGTTTTTATATAGTGCTAGGAAGCTTAGGATTTTTTTCATGTTGAATCTTGAGAAAATTCTTGTGAGATTGAGCAATTCCCTCTTTTGTGGAGAATGTAGCTTCCTCTTGAATCGAAGCTTAGGAGAGCAGTCTGCTGATGAAAATGGAGGGGATTTGAGGACTAAAAGAGGGATTTTTATATATTTTGGTGGAGAATGAAAGGAAAATACAAGATAAGGGTTTCAATTAGAGAGGAAACCACTCTCCTACCTTTTGATTGAAAATAAAGGGCTAACTCTCCAAGATCTAATTTACCATCTACTCCTATTCTCTCTTCTTCTTTCTTCAAATTCATCATGCCCCTGCCCTAACTCCGCCCTCACAATATATAGGGTTAATTTGCCCAATACTACACAAATGACTTTAACTCCCACAATTACGAGTTTGCCAAATCGGGGCTCAAAATCACAAAATTGCCACTAGGTGGCCACACCCCCATTCACTTCACTATTCCGCCGCCAAAGAACCACCTAGTCCTCAAGATGATGCATGATGTTTATGGGTGCGCTATTCCAGATGGGGATGCTCGTTCCTTCCGGTCCCTTCCTCTCCGACGTCTGCATCTTCATTATCTTCGGCTATAAGTACGTGAAGCACGTGGTCTCGACAATGGTGGCCATGACCGAACCTCTCGCCATAGCGGTAGCATAAGCCCTTGGCACACCGGTCCATCTCTCTGTGTGACATGCTTGTACATGCCGTCCAATGGAGACTCACCGATCTTCCTTAGGGCTATCTGAATAGTAGTTGGGGCGTCTGAGCTTCCCCGGGCAACCGAGTACGAAATGCGGCCCCGCTGCTCATTCCCTTGGAACTCTGTTCCACTGTAAGCATGTCCTCAACCAACTGAGCCTGATCCATCGTCTCCATCAACCCCTTTGACCTCTAAAAACGGAGCTCAGCTCGGATGTCGGGCATGAGTCCCTGCATGAAACTCTCCTCCAACGTCACCTCAGGAATCCCCTAACTCGATCAGCCAGTGCCCCAAATCTCTCCCTAAAATCTTGAATGGTGTCATCGTGCTGAAGTGCGAGAAGCTGCTCGTGTAGGTCCACATCCTGAGTGTCACGGAAGCGGTCCAACAAGCAATCCTTGAACTATTTTCACAATCACACTCGCTACCACTGTTGCCTCCATATGAATCAGGATAACGCCTTCCCCTCTAAGTAGACGCCGGTTGTCCACAGTTTCTCTGTCTCAGACATGCCGTTTACCGCGAAGTATCTCTCAACGCAGTAAACACATCCATAAGGATCCTCCCTTTCGAAGACTGTCAACTTCAGCTTCTGAAACCGACTCTCAGGTCCAAAGATTCAATGCTCTGCTCTTCCTCTTGGGTGACCAGAGTGAAGCTACTGAGGGGCATCAAACTGTGCTTTGAATTCTCCCCACGATCCCCCTCCTACCCCAAACTCATATCCCTAGTCGTTGTTCCCCCAACCTAGATCACCTTCACCATTAGTAGTCTTTCACCCAATCACCACCTCCCCAAGTGTAGAAACCGCATCCGAAAGGTCATCGCGGGGCCCCAGTGGCATGCTCGAACTCGTCCCGGTAAACATATGGCCACTGCTCTCTATTCCAGGCCCCAGGTGGCCGCCACCCTTCCATAAGTCTGCGAGAGGGGCACGACCTTGTTGTGGCCCTGAAGGAGGGCCGCTGGGCCGCAGGAAGGGGTCGAGTGGCCCATGTTGTTGTGCCCAGGGGAGGAAGGCCCAAGGGAGGCCAAGGCCAGCGACCTCCTGTGACCTCCGTCTGGGGTTGACGAGCCACTGGCTGCATCGCCCAAGGGTCGCGAGCCCTAGGCGACTGTGCCCTGGGTGCGCGACACCCCTAGGTTGTTCCCGAGGGTCATCGCACCCCAACGAGATCACCAGGGGCGTGGCGGCCCCTGGCAAACTCACAGGGCTCGCCGCCCCTAGCTGATGGTTCCCGGGGGCGGTGTAGCCCCTAGCTAGTTTGCAAGGGTTCGCCGCCCCTGCTGTGGTGCTCTGGGAGCTCGATCACCCCCCTCATCCATCTCTGCAAAGCCTTCCTTGCTCAAATCGACGATCTTTCCCTTTCTTTTGACCAAAGCTCGCTCATATCTTTGCGGATCTTCATCTCGAGTTTCATTCTCCTTCAGATCTGGATTTGGAGAGCTTCTTTCTTTGCATCTGGGGCTTCTACGTCTCTCTTCCATTTTTCCATGAAGATCTTCATTTTTGCAGCGATTTCGATGCTGGTTTAGGATGTGATCTAATTTGAGAGCCTCTCCTCCATCGCTAATATCATTGTGCTCATCAAGAAGAAGTTCTCCTCCGTCGATTTCTTGAAGTCCCCGAGCTCGGTCTCCAAAGATTCGATCATTTTCTTTGTTTCCAGCATGTAGATCTTGAGCTTCGATACCAATTTGATGAGAAATAGAGGGGATTTGAGGTCTAAAAGAGTGAATTTTATATTTTTTGGTGGAGAATGAAAGGAAAATACAAGATAATGGTTTCAATTAGAGAGGAAACCACTCTCCTACCCTTTGAATGAAGATAAAGTGCTAACTCTCTAAGATCTAATCTACCCTCTGCTCCTATTCTCTCTTCTTCTTTCTTTAAATTCAACATGCCCCTAGCCCTAACTCCCCCTCACAATATATAGGGCTGATTTGTCCAATAATACACAAATGTCCTAAACTCCCACAATTACAAGTTTGCCACTAGGGCCCCAAAATCATAAAATTACCAATAGGTGGGTACACCCCTATTCCTATCATCTACCTCTTGAACATGGCCAACTTTATCATTGTATTTCAGTTTTTATCAATAATTATCACACCTTTCCCCACATATCCACTTTCTAGCCATAAAATCCCACCTTTCCACTAAAAATCTAATCTTTCCATCAAAAATCCTATTTTTATTCTAAAAACCCCTAGAAAAATCTATTTTTGTTTGAGGGGGATGATCCTTAGATTTGGTGTCAGAGAAGGTTATCGGTAAGATGCTTCGTCTATTTTTAGACATCAATGACGAAATGAAATGAGCAGCCCAAAAAATTGTGACCATCGAGCTTCACTCTGGTAAGAAATAATGTCATGAGGAAGAGGGTCCCACAATAGAAGATGAAAGAGGTGGAGTATATGAACTATGAAGCAGATATGTCAAGCCATGTCAAGTAAGAGGAGTCGAAGTAGGCAATGGCAGCAGTAGTAATTAAATAGTAGGTAGTAATCTTGGAACTCATGGGTAGAATGGAAACATCAAGTACAAGACCCGCATAGAGGAAAAAAATTTGCAAAATAATTTTGTTTCATAACTACGCATATCTGATTTGATTAGATCTGATCAGGTATGATCTACGATGGAGAGGGGATTGGGGATGATGTGCAGGGAGGAAAGAGCAATGACGGTGGTGGGAGAAGGAAATGGTAACAATGGTGTTAAGGGTGATGAGGAGAAGAGAGAGTGGAAGCTGGCAAGGAAGTAGCAACAGCAGCAGCTGATGTTCGGCAACAAAGGAGAAGAGGATGGTCGTGGCAATGGGAAAAGTGGAGGTGGCGGTGTGAAGGGAGGAAGACATTAGGAGCAGTGAGAGGAGGAGAAAATGGTGACGGCAACTGCGTCAAACAGGGTAGAGTTTTTTCTTCGAAAAAGATTAGACCAGTTAATCTTTTTCTTCGAAAAAGATTAAACTGAGGTTAGGGATTTAAACCGCTCTGATGCCATGTTGAAACTCAACATGAAACTCAACACTCTCACGTCGGTTACACGCAAACAAAAAAACCGGGCTGGGTATGCACACACCCAAAACCCAATATCTAATTATAACCCAAATACTATCAGCAACCCACATGCATTTAAAGTTACTTTTAAGCTTAGTTACATCACTGCCTAACATTATGAAGATTGGTTTCTCATCGTGTCTGTCCCAGAGGGCACAAAGAACATGAAACACTAGAAAACACATGCCCGTTAAGTTGCTTTTGAATTCAGCTACCTTACTGCCTAGCATTATGAAGATTCATTTCTATCTCTCTTCTTCACTGTGCTTCTCATTCTTTCTTTATGTCTTAACTTATTTACTTTCATGTTTGTGCCATTTGTAAAGCCATTTCAGTCACAAAATAGTTTTCCCGACTTCTTCAACCATGGACCTTTCAGACTTGGCTTTGAATTGCACAAAGACTAAGAAACTAATAGCATGGATATGGGAAAAGAAAAGGATTTATCAGACCAAATCAAAGCTATGTAATATTAAAGATCAAGACCGTATAGCATGACAACACTATGTCTCAAAACCATACACTTAATTGAAAATACAATTTGCATATGGATTTTCCTCACCAGAAATCCATTAATCATATCTCCAGCTTTTTAAATATGTCAGTTCATGTATTTGTACGTGGCATGACCATTTGTGTTTCAGCTTAAGCGATGCAGTGAGGAAGAGACATCTCCTTGAGGTAATTCCTGGGAAGACAGATTTCGTATGTGAATGCAACTATACACGTGCAAGTATACACCTGTCTCTGTGAATGTGGAGTGTATGTGGTAATTTTGCAAGGATGCATACAGATGTAAATAAGTTGATCATGGAAACGATAAAGGTAAAAATGTGAGGGGGAGTGTTGGAGTCATGAAAAATCAGAATGCGAAGAAATCATATATTTCAGAGATGGAGAGATTTTGATGCATATAATTAAAACAAATTTCAGAATATAGCATCATAGTTGTGCAGTTTATGGATCAGACTACAACTAAAATGAATCGTATTGTGTTTATATCAAATTAGGAAACCATAACAATTCAAATGCTATGGGAATAAAGTTGGTCCAGGCTAATGCGTACCTCTATCTTTCCGCTGCATGTTAGCATCCTGGATCGCAGTAAATATATCTGGAGTAAATATGTATACTCCACAATTTATGAGATCACTTACCTGTGTATTAACAATAAAAGAACAAATGAAATGATGTTCTGACATGTAGGAAACACACAAAGCACAAGCCAAAGAAATAGATCCATAACATAATAAATGAAAGATGTATAAGTCCCCCATATGAATAGAAAAGCATAAACAAAACGAAATGAAGGCTTAGCACTTACAAAAGTTTCAGGCTTCTCTGTGTAATGTAGCAATTCTTTTGTGATAGGGTCAGCCACTAACTCACCAAACTGGTTTGCAGATTCAGCAGATACCTATTGTCAACAAAAACAATATGTGATGATAATATACAGTCACTGAGTTCTAAACACGAGGTTGAATGTCTGAAACTACCAAAAGGGAAAAACCAAAAAACAAAACAAAAAAACAAAGGACACAATGATCAAATTAATAATACGTGGTGATCACATACCTTAATTACTAGTATGGTTCCCATTCCGCCATAACTCTTATGGGCCTCTGCAACAAAGAAGTTGATGAATAAAATAGTTCACAAGGAAATCTAACACAGATGTTCCTGAAGGATGATACGGATGTCATGGTTTAATGTTCGCATAAGCAAAACATGAGTTATCATGACAAGTAATTGGCTGTTCCATTGACGCTCCTTTACAACTATCACAAATTTTCTTCCAGAAAGGGTGAAAAAATTCAATTACATCACGGGTTTTGATAATCTGAATAGATCATCGAAAGGGAGGAATTACTTCAATGACTCAAACCTTAAATGCATAATTGTCAAATTGTATGAGGAAGTAACAAGATTGCAGGACACTAAACTAGCTAGGCAGGAAGCAAGGATGTCATATTTAAATGAGATGAATTGTTATTTATATAATATAGTAAAAGCAATGAGCATCTTAGCAGCTTGGTTTTCATATTTAGTTTTATTGGGCAACATGGGGCACATATACATTGGAGGATACAGAACATCAGTTACATAGAGGAAATTTCCTCCATTTGTGGTAAACAAAAGTACATCTTTCATTGTTTTATTGGATGCTCAATATTCTCAATGTTGATCTATAAATCCTAACTGTAGACAATGTTTAAAAAAGCGAGGTGGAGGCAAGGCGTCAAGCCAGTGCATATGGCTCAGAGGCCTAGGCAAGGCCTACAGAGAATCAAGATGTTTTTCCTCCATAAAACTACACCTATACAACAGTTCAAAATTACGTTAAAATTTTAAAAATTATTTCATGAGAAATATATGCATATAACCAATGACACATTTAATATTTAAATATTCAAGTTTCTAAATAGAACCAAGTTAAACAATAAAAAACTTGCTTAGGCGCCACCTAAGCTTTTCTCCCTAAACATAAACCTATATGACCGTTAAAATTTTGAGAAAAAATATATTCAAATTCTAAAAATTATATAAAGAACAAGAGAAGTATAAAACAAACATTATTTAATATGTTGCAAGTTTCATAGTAAAAATATGCTGAGAATCAGTAGGGGATGCCTAGACCACCTAAGCGGGCGCCTAACCTGCTCAGGCTCTCTTGGGCAGTTGGCCTGCCTAGAAGGAGGGCCTAAGCCTTGTGCGGACGGCCAAGAGGGGAACCTAGGCCTAGGCAGTCACCTAGGCCCCCGAGGCGAGGCTTTTTAAAACAACAACCATATGTACACCAAAAATATTGTAACTTCCATATTCTTCGACTTTCCACCAGATGGTGGCAAAATTAATTGTTTTCTTAAAACAGAACATTCCACCATTAAATCCCTAGGGAAATAGAAAATTCAACATCTGTGCATCTAGTTAGGCAATAGAGATTAACACCAACAGAGGTAATCATCCAATCAAGAGGTCGAGAGTTAACTATTAAAGGCCATGTAGAGAGTTCCCTCTTATGACTGGCTATTACTCATTGTTCCCTAGATATTTATGTAATGATAACATAATATGGACTAATGACTACAGCAATTAGAGAACACTAAAATTCATAGGAGCACCTAAGGCCAGATCAAGAATGCGGCCAACATAGAGCTTCCTACAATAATCTATATTACAATTGAGGGCCTTTGTCCAAGTCACAAGTTGACTGGGACAAATGATTAGCCTGATGCGGTCGTGTACCGCAGACGGTGCAAAGACTCGGGCGTGGGAGCGGTCGTGGGATCGACTTAGTTTTTGCTTTATGCATTACCCTTTTTTGTGTTTAAGTTGTCGGTGTGTTTAGTAATTTGTTATGAGGGTATTTAAAGGGGTGAACCCTAGTTGTGTGGATCATCGAAATATTGAGACAATCGTCATTTGACGGCTAGGGCTTGGGGAATTAGGCTTGATCCATTATCTCAAGCTAGGGAGAAGATCTACTCCAGTTTAGATCAAAAATTGTCTCTTTATCATTATCAATATCATTTCCACTTCAAATTTCTTTTCACCTTCCACTAAAAATCTGAACTTTTGATACGATTAAACCTAATCGTATCAATTTGGTATCAGAGCAACAAGATCTAATGGCGGAAACTAGGGCAAAGACGGCCGCGAAACTTGTAGAAGAAAAAGTCGACGGTAAACTTGAAGAGATGAGCAAGAGTATCGATGGGCTTCAAGGAGAGATCAGAGGCATCCACCAAGAGATGAAGGGGCTTGCGAAATTCACCGACATCCAAGACCTCCTTCAAGCTTTTCGTCAACAACAACAATCCCCCCAAACTGAAATTAGGGCTTCGACATCGACAAATCTGAATTTTTCTTCAAATCTAGGTCAATAAGGAGGAGATCTGGCGTATGTGGAGCCGAAACAGCGGATCGTGAAATTTCAGGAGGCCAACGGCGCAAATCGACAGACGGTGGGAGCCCTTTTGGGAGGGCGGCCCCCTGGCAGACCGCCAGGGGCCGCACGCCCCTCCTACAGGCCGCGCGACCCTGCGCGACCCAGATCTGGGCCGTGCAGAGCCGCGCGGCCCTGTATGGGGTCGCGCCGACCCCCGCAGGGGTCTGGCGGCCCGCCAGACCCCCGGCGAGGGCCGGCAAGGCCGGATTGACACTGGCGAGGCCCTGGCGACACGCCAGGGGCCCCGCCCAGGTGCGACAGCCCCTGAGGGCTATGTGGGGGGGCCGACAGGGGTCCTCCGGTCTTCCCTTGGGCATGGATGGAGCGTTGGAGGCTTTGAGGCGCGCCAAGGAGGACGTACGGAAACTTCAAGAGACCGGGGAGGATATGGGACATGTGCCAGAGTATGAGGAGTACACACGCTATGCCGATAACCTCCAAGAGGAGGAGGAGTGGGGTGATGGAGATGCATGGGATGCCGAGGAGCAGAGGGCTGCTGAGAGGGCCCGAGAGGAGATTTGGGGATCGTATGGGCAGCCAGATCGGCCCAGGTGGAGGTTGGAGGAGACTGCTCGTCCGAGATACCAGGAGGGACAGCGGGGAGAGGCCCACGTGGTGATGGTGGACCAGATAGCCGATTGAGGAAGCTGACCATGCCCCTTTTTGAGGGAAAGGATCCAGATGCTTGGATCTACAGGGCAGAGAGGTACTTCGATGTGTTGGGGTTGTCTGAGGCGGAGAGGATGCAGACGGTGGCGATGTGCTTTGAGGGGGAAGTCTTGGGGTGTTTCCGCTGGAGCCAACGACAGCGGCCTATCCGCACTTGGATAGAGTTGACGAATTGCCTTATGGAGAGGTTTCAGGAGACACAGGCCGGTGGCCTATTTGAGCAGTTGTATACACTGCGACAGAAGGGGACCGTGAGGGAATATGTGGAGAAGTTTGAGCGGCTTGCGAGCCGAGTAGAGGGAGTTTCCGCTGAGTCCCTAGAAGGAAATTTCCTAAAGGGCCTCAAGCCGCAGATCAGAGCCGAGCTGCGGGTTCAAGAACCCAGGGGTTTGTCTGCCATGATGAGGATAGCCAAAAAGGTGGAGGACAAGCTGGCGGAGGATAGGAGGGCGAGGGGAGCATGGGGAGGATCTGCTTTGCGGAGCCCGGCAGTACCAGGGGCACCCAAGGCTCCTACAGGCGCAGTGACACCAGCGAGAGGGACTGGACCGGAGACACATACGGGGGGTCAGACCCGCAGGATGACGGAGGCAGAGATGCGAGAGCGCAGGGCTAAGGGGCTATATTTCAAGTGTGACGAGCGGTTCACACCGGGACACAGGTGTGCGGTACAAGCCATGCAGTTGGAGGTGGCGGCCGAGGAGAAGGAAGAGGGCGACCCTACGATCATACTTGGTGTAGAGGACGAGGTGACAGAGGAGCGGCCACACTTGGAGACCGTGGAGGTGTCCCTTATCTCTGTGGTGTGATTTACTCCATATCACACCATGAAGCTAGTGGACAAGTTGGTAGACCAGGAGGTGACGATATTGATAGACAGTGCGGCAACCCCCAACTTCATCTCCAGGAAGTTGGTCGAGCAGGTGGGGCTAGAGGTGAGTGAGACGGCCACCTTCGGGGTGATTTTGGGCACAGGCCAGAGGGAGGAGAGCAGGGGTGTTTGCAGGACAGTAATTCTGGCAGTGCAGGGAGCTCAGGTAGTGGTGGATTGTTACCCCCTGGAGTTGAAGAAGGTTGACTTGGTGTTGGGGATGCAGTGGTTACAGACATTAGGCAACACCAAATTCAACTGGAAGATGCTGAGGATGGAGTATCGTGAATATGGTAGGACGGTGATTTTGCTAGGGGACCACAGTCTGTGTTACCGAGCGGCATCTCTGAAGTCCTTGGCTCGGGCAGTGTCGGTAGGAGGAGAGGCGTACTTTGTGTCTTATCAGGAGCTGGGAGCGAAGGCACAGGAGCAGGAGACGCCACCAGAGGTGGAGGAGCTGTTGGACAGCTATGGGCATGTGTTTCAGATGCCGCAGGGACTTCCACCTCAGAGGGACCACGAGCACGTCATCGTGCTACGGGAGGGAGCAGCGCCAGTCAGCGTTCGGCCGTACAGGTACCCACATGTCCAGAAGGATGAGATCGAGCGGTTGATCAGGGAGATGCTGCACGCGGGAGTGATTAGACCGAGTGTTAGCCCCTTCTCTAGCCCGGTGCTCTTGGTGAAGAAGGACGGTAGCTAGAGGTTCTGTGTAGACTACAGTGCCCTCAATAAGGAGACGGTGGCAGACCGTTTTCCTATACCGGTGATAGATGAGTTGTTAGATGAGTTACATGGGGCGTCGATCTTTTCGAAGATTGACCTGAAGTCGGGTTATCATCAGATCTGGATGAAGGCAGAGGATGTGCAGAAAACTGCTTTCAGGACTCATGAGGGGCACTATGAGCTCCTCGTCATGCCCTTTGGGTTGACGAATGCGCCTGCTACATTTCAGTCATTGATGAACAAGATATTCCAGCTATACCTACGGCAGTTTGTCTTAGTGTACTTCGACAACATATTGGTGTACAGCCGTACAATGGAGGAGCACGTGCGAGACTTGGAGACTGTGTTGCAGGAGCTACAGGCCCACCAGCTGTATGCCAATAGGAAGAAGTGCACGTTCGCCCAAGTGAAGGTGGAGTACTTGGGGCACGTGGTTTCAGCGGCAGGGGTAGCAGCCGATAGAAGCAAGATTGAGGCCATGCTAGATTGGTCGCGGCCGACTACACTGAGGGCGTTGCGGGGGTTTTTGGGCTTGACGGGATACTATCGCAAGTTTGTGCAGGGTTACAGTACCATTGCATAGCCCCTGACAGAGCAGCTGAAGAAGGATGGGTTCTAGTGGAACGCAGAGGCGACTGCAGCATTCGAGGCATTGAAAAGGGTGATGACGACAATACCGGTTTTAGCTCTTCCCGACTTTAGCAGGCCTTTTGTGGTGGAGACCGATGCCTCGGGATACGGGTTGGGAGCAGTGCTGATGCAGGGTCAGCGACCCGTGGCTTACTTTAGCCAGGTTTTGTCGTCACGGGCGAGGCAGAAGTCCGTGTATGAGAGAGAGCTGATGGCGATCGCCCTATCGATTCAGAAATGGTGTCCCTACCTGTTGGGGCGGCTGTTTATTGTACGCACCAATCAGAGGTCGTTGAAGTATTTGCTGGAACAGAGGCTGGTGGCAGCGGACTATCAGAAGTGGCTATCTAAACTTGTGGACTACAAGTTTGAGATACACTATCGGCCGGGATTAGAGAACAAGGCTGCGGATGCGCTATCACGGAGAGAGGAGGTTACCTCCTTGGCAGCCTTGTCAGTACCGCTGTTAGCGGAGTGGGAACCCTTATGGATGGAGGTGGATACTGATGAGGAGCTATCTAGGATCCGGGAGGAATTGGTTCAGGGGGTGGCTGAGCACCCGGGCTATTCTTTGGAGGGGCAGCAATTGTTGTATCGAGGGAGGCTAGTCATACCGCGGGCTTCAGTGCACAAACAATTGATCTTTCAGGAGTTTCATGGGAGCGCGGTGGGGAGCCATTCAGGAGTCCAGCAGACATATATGCGGGTGGCCAGAGAGCTGTACTGGCGGGGGATGAAGAAGGACATCGCTGAGATGGTAGCCAGCTGTGACGTCTGCCAACGTCACAAGTACCTGGCCATGGCGCCAGCCGGACTGTTGCAGCCCTTAGCTCTTCCTGAGCAGGTTTGGGAGGGGATCAGCATGGATTTCATCGAGGGGCTACCCAAGTCTGAGGGATACACTGTGATTTTGGTGGTGGTCGACCGTTTGAGCAAGTACGGGCATTTCATCGAGCTGCGTCACCCTTACACGGCAGTGACAGTGGCTACGGCCTTTATACGGGAGGTGGTTCGTCTCCACGGGTTCCCCACTTCTATTGTGTCGGATAGGGACACGGTCTTCTTGAGTCAGATCTGGAAGGAGCTGTTTAGCGTCCAGGGGACCACCCTGAGGAGGAGTACAGCTTACCACCCCCAGACGGGTGGACAGACGGAGGTCGTTAACAAGAGCGTTGAGACGTACCTTCGCTGCTTTGTGTCAGATTGCCCGAGGAGTTGGTACCGGTGGTTGGCATGGGCCGAGTACTGGTACAACACGTCCTTCCACTCTGCGGCCCAGACGACGCCATTTCGGGTTTTGTACGGCAGGGACCCACCTGTGTTGATCCACTATCGTAGCGGGTCGACACCCGTGTCGCAGTTAGATCAGTACCTCGAGGAGCGAGAGGTGATTTTGGAAGAGTTGAAGAAGCACCTTACGAGGTCTTAGCAGCTGATGAAGGCAAAGGCGGATGGACATCGCAAGGAGGTTGACTACGCGGTGGGAGACCAGGTATATTTGAAGCTGAGGCCATACCGTCAGAAATCATTAGCACAGCGCCGGAACAAAAAGTTAGCTGCTCTATTTTACAGACCATTTCAGATAGAGGCGAAGATTGGGCCCGTGGCTTATAAGTTGACATTGCCCCCAGGATCGTCATTGCATCCGGTTTTCCATGTCTCTCAGTTACGGCGGGCGATTGGAGCATATACGTCGGTAGCCACTCTGCCACCTACTTTAACAGCTGATTCAGAGGTGCTTATGGAGCCCCAGGATATTATATAGGCGGCGCATTGAGCGTGGGGGTCGAGAGGTGTTGGCACGATGGGCGGGGCTGCCCGATCACGAGGCTACATGGGAGCTGGAGGACACCATCATAGCGCAGTTTCCAGATTTCAACCTTGAGGACAAGGTTCGATTTTGGGGGGAGTAATGATGCGGTCGTGTACCGCAGACGGCGCAAAGACTCGGGCGTGGGAGCGGTCGTGGGATCGACTTAGTTTTTGCTTTATGCATTACCCTTTTTTGTGTTTAAGTTGTCGGTGTGTTTAGTAATTTGTTAGGAGGGTATTTAAAGGGGTGAACCCTAGTTGTGTGGATCATCGAAATATTAAGACAATCGTCATTTGACGGCTAGGGCTTGGGGGATTAGGCTTGATCCATTATCTCAAGCTAGGGAGAAGATCTACTCCAGTTTAGATCAAAAATTGTCTCTTTATCATTATCAATATCATTTCCACTCAATATCATTATCAATATCATTTCCACTTCAAATGTGATCCAGGAAATCCATGAAGGAGATTGCAGGAACCATTGCGGAGGAAAGGCTTTAGCCTTGAAAGTCCTGAGGCAAGATTACTTCTGGCCGGCCATGTTTAAGGAGACGATCGAGTATGTGCGAAAGTGCCCAACTTCCCAGAAGTTCGCAAAGCTTAGCTCAGCCCCTCCGACAGATCTGATCCTCATCATCAGTCTCATTCCATTCGCAAAGTGGTGCTTAGATATCCTTGGTCCGTTCACGCCAGCGAGAGGACAACAGAAGTTCTTGATCGTGTCAATCGACTACTTCACTAAGTGGATCGAAGCAGAGCCCCTTGCCCGAATCACTTGGAAGGAAGTCAGAGCTTCATGTGGAGATCCATTGTCTGTCGATTCGGCATCCCTCGATTCATCATAACAGACAATGAGACGCAATTCGACAGTGCCAGCTTCAACGGCTTCTGTTCTGAGTTGAAGATCAAGCTGCATTTTGCTTCTGTCGTCCATCCCCAATCAAATGGTCTGGTAGAAGCAGCTAACAAATGCATTCTCGAACCCCTCCGAAAGAGGATATAAGGGCTCAAGGGAACATGACCAGAGGAAATCCCTGGCATCATATGGTCGTACAGGACGACTCATAAAGCCTCGATAGGAGAGACACCATTCATGCTTGCCTATGGCTTTGAAACCGTCGACCTAGTCGAAGTCAACGAGCAGCGACTCCGTCTCCAATACTTCAATGAAGAGAGAAATTCGGAAGGGCTCGAGCTCAACTTGCACTTACTCGACGAGGTTCGTGAATGTGCTCTTACGACCCTCATCGAACAGAAGGGATGTATGGCCTGCTACTTCAACTCCAGAGTTCGAGAGCGCAGCTTCCGCATATGCGATCTGGTGTTGCAAAAGGCTATTTTCTCTCCAGATATCGTTAAACAAGGAAAGCTCGCCGCGAAGTGGGAGGGTCCCTACAAGGTGATCGATGTCCTTGGCCCAGCCATCTATCGACTCTTTACGATGGAGGATATGGAGCTTCTTCATCCTTGGAATGCCGAGCATTTACGAAAGTACTGTCAATGATCGTACCGACAAGAGATGACAAATTGTATGTGTCACAATTCGCCTTTGTATTTCCTGAGCCAATGGGTACTTCATAAATACGAGGTTGACCATCTTCTTGTCTGAGCAAATCCTTTATAGTCGTCAGACGTAAGCCAAGGGGGCAATCCCTTGCCACTGAACGACCCTCGATTGTCGTCGGTCATAAGCCTCGCAACCGAACAACCCTCTTCGTCGGCCGTAAGCCGAAGGGGCCACCCCCTCGCAACCGAACAACCCTCGTCGTTGCCTAAGCCGAAGGGGCCACCCCCTCACAACCGTACGACCCCCACCACTTGATCCACAACCCTGGGATCATCCATCTATGCGAAAATGCCCGACAAACCAACGACCCAACTTCAATCGATATCAAAAATAAACCTCGTATCGTTGAGGGGTCATACACGTGCATTCATATACATAAATGGACAAGAAACTCAAAAATTCTTTTCATTTAGTAGTCGAAAAGTTACATGTAACCTGCTTTGAAGCAGTCTTACAAAAACAGTAACAAAAAGACTAATACTCTAAGAGAAGTGGCCACTGCTAGGCGTAAAAACATTCTGAAATGCTTGCATCGCCGCAGTGAACTTGGCCGTAAGCTCAGCTTTATGAGTCTCGGCTGATCTTTCCAAAGCAGCAACTTTGGCTCGAAACTCGATTTTCTACTTCTCAGCTCCTAAGTCAGCCTGGAGTTATGACCTCTCCCTCGCCCATTGGATCTCAACTGCTTGCTTGACCGATGACAAGGATACGAAGCTCTCCTTGGCCTCTACGGCTGCCCACTCGGCCCCTAATTTGGCCGCAAGCGCTCTTTCCACGTCTTCCTCCATTTTCTTCATATAGGCCTCGAGCTCAGAAGCTTTTTGCTCAGGGGCTTCCGCACGATGATGATCGTCGACTATATCGACAACCTAACGACGTAAACCCGCGCCGGAGATTGACAACTGTGGACGGCGTTGATTAGCAGGGTCGATAACTTAAGTCAATGGTAAAGTTGCGAAAAAAACTAACCTGATAGCCGCACCCTCACGAAAAAGTTGACCATCCTCTCGACGTCCAATCCATTAAGGAACTCGAGATCGCGGGGGTGAATGGAATTTTCCATCAGCCGAGCGACCGTCCCAAAATCCAAGAGGGCCGACTCCTCCCTCCGAACGATAAATTGAGGCTACTGAGGTTCATCCCGAACATCCCTCGAAGAGCCAGTCGGGAGCTGATTCAACATCAGAGCTCGATCGAACTCCGAAGGGATGGGGCCAACCAAGGAAGTTGACGGGTCGATATTACCCAACGACCACTTGTCCTGAGGATGCCTCGTGGAAGGCTCGACCGTCCCCTAAGAAATAGGGGGAGCCATCATCTGACCCCCCAAAGCTTGGACGAAAAACCGCTACCTTTCGCCATAGGCGAAAAGGGAGGAGAATTCCACGACCCTCCTCTTCTTCTCGGAGTCCTCCCTTTCATGGGAAAGAGTACCCATCTTCTTGATAATGGGCTCGATAGACCCAGGAATTGCGACGGTATCACCAACCACTGCTACATGAGCGGATGTGTCGATGACGAGAGCAGCTGGCAGGACTGTACGAGAGACAACCCGACTCGAAATCTCCCTCAATGAGGCACAGGAGGATGACCTAGAAGTCCCCCTGACATCGCCTCTCTTGGAGGAAGAGCTTTGACTGATGGGAAGAGGAGACTGAGCACTTGAGCCCCCAGTGTTCTTCTTCTTCTTACGCTGCTCTACCCAGATTCGGCCCGGCACGGGGTCCAAACTCCTGTGAGCTCCTCCAGCCATATCTACAAATGAAGAATATAATTACCGTAAGTGGTTGTGATGAGAGCACAAAAGCAGTGTGTACTACCATAATTCCACAAAACGGTCTTCAACCGATGGTTGTCCAAAAAATATGAGGTTGATCCCTCTTGCCACGATCGACTCAAAAGAAGTTTGCTGCTTCAACCTCACCAGGTAATAGCCCAAATTCTCTGGAAACATCAGGGCTAGGAGAACACCAATCATTGAGGATCGGCCCCATGTTTGGGAGGAAAATAAACACAAAAGTGTCCTCCCAATTGGGATTGGAGATTCGGAGATCGTAGATAAACTTCCTCTCTGGGCGAGCGACAATGTGATACCACACCTTGCGAGGGTCGACCACCACGCGGAAAAAATGTCTAAACAATGGAATGGATGGTCGAACTCCACAAAGCTCGCAGAGCATGGTAAAGCAGACCATGGGGGAGATGGCCTGAGGCGCAAGTTGTCAGAGGGAAAGTTACAAAAAGCATAGAATCTCCGTGATAAAGGATGGAGAGAAAAACGAAGGCCAAAGAGGAAAGATTTCATATACACTCCGATCTCATTTCTTCGAGGGAAATAAATTCTCATTAAATTCTGGAAACCTAACTCTATAAGGGGGATATAGGCAATTCGACCAGATTTTAGCAGTCGAATCATAAGAAAACTATGGCACTTTCTCCAAAATCTCTCGAGGCGCTGCTGATTTCGGATCTTGCCGAAAAACAGAAAGTATAGGCTTCATTCGAAGTCCTTTACCTTTTCTAGGAACCTCGTCATATTGATAAGGTCGAAGGCGCCGCATGATTTCTTCATAAGACAACTCCTGGATCCTCACCGGCGACAATGCAGCCATAAGAGTTAAAGAAAAGCCTAGAAGAGACAAGGAAGCTACCTTATCGAGATCAGACAAACACTAGAGAAAGCAAAGGAAAAGTCAAGCTTTCGAAAAATTGGGGACGGAGCATGAAGGCTTCGTGTCTTTGTTCTCCTCATTCTTATACTGGGAAACCCAAAACAACCGTTCAATGAGCAGCACGTGTCCAAGCCTGATCTCAAGAGACGGCGAGGATCAAATTGAAGGTGAATGGTTTTAGCGACATAAATCAAATAGGACCTCTTCGACTGTCGTGCACATTTAATGTGAATTCACATCATTCGGTCTCAATCAACGCAGTTTCCTGAGCACGAATGATGGAGGTCATTGTTGATACACGGGTATGCCCACAAAGCGAAGTCAAGATGGTGAAGCCCAATTGAAGTCTTAAACATTGGCACAATAACCCGAAACCCATCAGCGAGAATGAGTAAATACTCGGTCAAAGAAACGGCTCATTCGACCATTAGAATTCTGCTGATATCAATGGAAAAGTTAATGGAGACTGAGTAAAGGGGCAGCCGTTATCACCAATCCCGGATAGGATCCTGCCACAATCAGTGAGAAAGTGAGAAACCGTTATTCGCTATCAACAAAGAACATCAACTATAAATATGTGAAAATGACAACGTAAGAAAGGTTCATATGCCCAAGATACGAGAGACCTAATACTCGTACCTTTGTTTTCCACTTTATAATTCTCCATCCAAATAGCTTGCGGTGACTGACTCGAGACGAACCTCTGAGGATCGATCTCGGTAGCCACAAGTCTTTCCTTGAGTTCCCGTTCTAACTTAAGTAACGGATGGGATTTGGGTCGGAACCAAATCCGACCCCCCTAACGCTCCTTTGTGGTGCAGGAAGATCAAGGTACGACTCAATAGGAGGGTCGAACAGTAGCTCCCAGTGATAATCGTTCGAGGATCGACCCCACCATTGGGTCAAACAACCGTCTCATCCAGTTATTGAGTGAGGCGAGCTTCCGCACTAGATCCACGTTGCAATTATCATCAACCCTGATTTCACCAACCAAGGGTCCCATTTGACCGGCTGACGAGGCATTACCTTGACTGATGAATCCACGTCATCCTTAATATTTTTATCGCCAATTTTGACCTTAACAGCTACAGATTAGGTAAATGCAATCCCGCTTGAGCCATGTTGGTTAGGTTCTTATCTTATCCCTTTCTTCATGGATGAATACAAGGGGTGCGTGTGTGGGCACCCCCCAAACAAAAACAAAAACAAAACAGAAGACACCCAATTTTCAATTTACACTTGTAATTTGTAAATGTGCATATTTGAAAAAATTTCAAAAGCCCCCTATACATATTTCACATTATGTTCACACCTCAATGTCGTCGCTAGCTCCATCCCTCCCCTTCTTATAGATGATTGCACCTGGATCTTCTGAAACTGCCCTCGGAAAAATATTATTGTCCACTTTGACAGGAGCACTTTTCCAAATCTTGTTATGACTTACCCTAAATCAATTATTTGTCTTTTAGACTTCCATTTCTTTAATGGCCATGCGTGAATGATCTTCAAGGGATTTTTATCACCACAATATCCTTGTTGGACATCCCGCTCACCATGTTCTGTGCAAATTAAAATTGTGTATAGCCAATAGCTATTGTATTAGATTTGGCAAGGCCAGGCCACTCAATTTCTAGTCTTCGCTTTATGTAAGTTCTCGAATTCTGCCAGAGTAACAAATCTAATGAATTAATGTGAATGCCATCATCATGAAATAAATTTATCAATTTCCAACTAGTGCGGATGCTATGGACCAAGAACCTGGGCAGCTACTAGATTGCTAGCTGATACTTCACAGCATCTAGAAGTGAAGCTTACCGAGCATCTCTGGTAGCGGAAAACTACAGCAAACATCACAATTCAGCAGAAATATGTGAGACTGCATTTCAAAGGGAAACAAGGGCAACTCAGAAGCCACAAAATTGTAACTTTATTGAACATGGTAAACAGTTAGAATACAAGACCGAGAAAAATGTCAAGAGCACAAACCGGGTTGTCTTCCATGATATAATCTCTAAAGCTGTAAAGCCCTCCAGCCGATCCATGTGGTTTATCTTCTCTCAAATATCTAAAACCAGCAATCACCTCACATCAAACTACATTCTAAACTAAATAAAAATTCTTATCAATTTACCCAATAATTTTACCAACCTAACGGGGATTCTGAGCTCACTAGAAATGGAAGACACGTACAACGCGAATTCGCGTTCCTCGTAAAACCCAACCAAATAAATCTGTGCTAAATTAGGGATCTACAAGTTCAAGAATAGTTCATCAACACATTATTCCAAAAATTCAAACACAGCCAAAATACTAAAAACAACAAAAAATTAGCTAAATACTCTTCGGCAAGCGGAAATTGGGTGGTGAATCATTGGCATCCCAGCCAACGGAAACAGAGGCTTCGGCGTGTTCAACGACAAAGGCCGGAAACGAGTCCCTGTGATTAAAAAAAATAGAGCTTCGTCTATACATTCGAACTATAGCAGATGGGAAAACACCCAAAATTTTCGAATTTCTAGTGTACATCCAGGGAGATTGCTACCTTTAGTGGGTCCGCCAACCATTATCACGGCGACCACTCTCTCTTCGCTGCTCCCCATCGGAAATACACTCGAAATTTGAACAGAGATGGAAGATAAGTAAAATAAAACCCGAGAATTTTCGGCGATTGAGAAAGGGGAGGGAACGAGATTTAAAGTAAAGAAACGGAATTAACGAGGGATGAGCAAGGAGACGGACTGAACATAACGGAGCGGAACGGATGCGGGTGCAGAACATGACTTGTTTCGTTGAGATCCAGATCTTTTTATCTTTTTGTGTGGGGATTTGTGAGTTTTGACAGCCTTCAGCCAGCTCCCTGCGAAGTGTGGGGCCCACCCCGTGTGGCGGGCGTCGGATCCGATAAATCGAACCACGGTACATTCCGTGCGCGTCCGAAACACGTTTTTCACTTACCAAAAAAAAACACACAAACACACGCGTTTTTCGACCCCTTCGTATCACCTTCCGGTGAGCATTCCTACGTTTTTTTCCCTGATTTTTTAATCTGTTCCTTTTTTTTCTCCTTTCGTTTGGATCGAAGGCCGAACTTTATTTAGGGGTGTAAACGGGTGGGACAGTGGTCGGATTCCCAAGACCGGTCGGAAATTTGGACTTGGGTTAGAGTTGCATTGAAATCTCTTTTTCTTATTGAGTGGTGGATTGGATTCAGACACGATCTACACTTTGTGCATGTAATAATTATGTTTTTCGCAAAATGATATGCATATGTTATTTTACAAAAATTAATAATATCAACACTTTCGTTTTGTTGATAAAGCTTTGTTTATAATTTTGTCAACTGCATTATAGTGGAGAACTAGTCATAATCCGTGCCCGCGAGTACGGTTCATTTAAGATTTTGCCCGTCAAATCTTTGTTCCCCAATAAATTATTTCCACAGCCAAAATTGCGCGGAACAACAAATTAGCGCAAAAATATTTAGCGACACTAGCGCATTCGGCGAGGAACAATAAATTCGGCGTAGAACAACAAATTAGAGTAAAAAAATTTAGCAGGCACCTTCGGTCCGGGCGCAAAAAAGTGTGGGGGGGGTGTGTGTGTCTAGGGGGAAAAATGCAAAACCGATGGTTGTATGTGCAAAATTCCACACATCTTCTCTTATCCCTCAAAATCTATCTCTTATCCAATTTCTCTTGTCCAAATTCCCTTATCCAATTTCTCTTGATAACGTCCCCTCAAATGTAATATAGATATCATAATGAGTTTTATTTTCTTTGATTTGTTATCAAGTTTTTGGATTTGGAAAAGCCATACCCGAAGTCGACTCGATAACAAATCGGTTAATAATTCTAGGTCCAAACCTAAAATGTGCTGAAACCGTTGGAATGGATTTGTGGGTTCTCGGGTATCTTTTGATACTATTTGATTTGTTGTTTGATGACCAACAGAAGGACAAAAAAAAGCAAAAGAGGTTACATATAAGTTAATAAGTTCTGGTATTATGTATAAAAGGCTATAGCTTTCTCCTCCGCTACATGCCAATGGATGTGTTGTCATGCGTGAAATGTATGCAATGCAATGCAACTGGATTGTAATGCGATAAGAGTTTGATAATGATCGCAGCTTTTTAGCTGGGTGAGAATTGTCGTTATCGATAAAACGATGACATGACTGACGTCGTGTAGGTCAGCATAGAGATCACCTTCAACTCATTTACACCTGGATTCTATAATAACGAAGTTAATGTATTGGCTACCAAGAAGCTAGGAGATATCAATGAGTTGATGACTCGAGTACAGAATGTTGGTACCACCTGAGATAGCAAGTAGGCACTAGAAGGTGTGATAGTGTATATGAAATAATAAAAGCCCTCTAAAAAATTCTGCATTATTGTGAACGGTTGTGAACTGGAGTTGGTTTAGATTCTGGGCTATCTTAGAGATAAGCCCTATCAATGTAGCACATGTTTGTACTCTCCCTATTGGCCTTTAAATAAAGGGCTTGGGTTCATCCCCCAGTAGTTGATTCATAACACGTTATCAGCACGAGCCTCTAAATTTTTCCACAAAAATTTTTCGATCGTGCAAAGGTGAAGGGAGATCCACGCGCGCGGTGACGGCTTCCTCAATCGAGCATCGTCATCCGCGTAGGCTTCGTTCAACCGTTGCTATATCCGGAGGACGGATATAGAGGTAAACCCCGTTAAAAACGCTGTTTTTATCATACGTATGATTGATCTACCCGCTCGCAAGATCGATATGGGATTTGTTAATCGCCTAAAACGACGAATTTTTCGTCCCAAAAATCATATTTTTGTTCCCCCTATTACCGATGGCAAAAATCCCCCTATTTTTGTTTACGCGTCGCCGCACCCCCCTAGGGGGCGGCCGTTTTTGCGCGTCGCCGCAACCCCCCCCCCCCCCCCCCCCCGAAGGGGGGGGGAGCGGTTTGTTTGCGCACCGCCGCACGCACACACACACCCCCCGAAGGGGGGCGGCCGTTTTTGCGCGTTGCCGCAACCCCCCCCCCCCCCCCGAAGGGGGGCGGCCGTTTTCGCGCGTTGCCGCAACCCCCCCAGGGGGGCAGTTTGTTTGCGCGCCGCCGCACCCCCCCCCCCCCCCCCGAGGGGGCCCGGCCGTTCGCGCGATGCCGCGACCCCTCCCGAAGGGGGGCGGTCTCTTTACGCGCCGCCGCACCCCCCCACCCCCCCTGTAATGCCCGTATGTGTTATATACTGATTGAGTGTGTGTGTGTGTATAGGATTTTTGTTGTGTGAATAGTAATTTCCTACATGAATGGTATGGTGGTTGTTTGTATTGTTGATATTGATTCTTAATATTATTATCATTATTATTATTGGTAGTAGTAGTTTTGTCCTTGGTGATCGTAATCAAGGACATCGTAATTACTAAAATCAGTAATATTATGATGCTGATTATTTGGTATTGTTATTATAGTTATTAACATCCTTGATGATGTTACTGTTATTATTTTGCTAATAATGATTGGGCCTGTGGCTAATTTTAGGAGCTTAAGATTTCATTGGACTTTGTTGGGCTCAGGAGTTGGGCTAGAAATATTAGAAAGTGAGAAGAGATGAGAGATGTTTATTAGAATGGCAAACTTGTAAATAACCATAGCTTCTATAACCTTCTTCATTTTTCTTAATTGTTTTCTTTATTCTCTCTTTCCCCCTTTCCTTCTCCCCAAGTCAGCCGTTCCCTTCCAGTGCATGCCGAACCTCCAGGCCGAGCTCCCATTGTTGCCAGGCCGAGTTCCTTAATCCCCATCAATTTCTTTTCATTTCCCCTCTCCTAAATTCCTTAATCCCTTCTTCTTCCCATTTCTCCCATGCCCAGGCCGTGAGCCCCTTGGTCCTGGCCGAATGAAGTTGCAGGCAAACAAAAAAGGGGGTAGGGGAGCTTGTTGCCGAATCTAAAGGGGAGGAATTCAAAGATTGAAGGAAGAGAAAGAATTAGAAAGAAGAGGAAGTTAGGGTTTGAGATTTTGGGAGCTTGATGAAGATGGAGGAGCTTCATGAAATTGGAAGAGGGCTTTGATTAGGGTTTGGATTTGAAGAGGAGAAATGGGGTTTTGGAGATGGTTGATGGGTTCATGGTGAATTTCATGGAACTAGAGGGGGATTTCATCTAATTGAAAAAGGATTAGGGCTTGAAGCTTAAAGATGGTGGGCTCTCTCTAATTGATAGGGGCTTTGCTTCTCTGATGAGGTAAGATTCCAATCCCCTCTCTCATGTTTCATTTATTCCATTTTGAATTACAAAATTAGCATTTTTCCTTTTTTTGGGTTTTTTTTGTAGATGATTATATTTGTTGTGGTGAGTTATTTGCCCTTCCTGAGACATACACACAAGTATACCCACATTCATTTAATCACCCAAGTTACCATGTACAACATGTTAATTTAGAGATGGTAAATAATTACAAGTTGGGTTTGGAAATAATTACATTAAGTGACCCATGTGTTAACATATCCAACTTCACATGTGACCTATCAAACATTGGTATGTTTACGATGTAATATCAGCCTTGTTTCAGAGTGTTTTCTCACTACAGTATCGTTGACCGTGGACTGCCCGGTCAACGTGGTCAAGGGGCCGATTAGGGTCCCTTGGGTGTGTCGAGCGCGTGTAGACGCGACGCGAATCGGAGATGTAGTCGACGCAGAGCACGTCAGCTGGGCCGGGTCTGGATCCTCGGCCTCTAGTGGGCTGAGGGGAAGCCTCGGCCCTGTGTGAGGGGAAGCCTCGGCCCTGTGTGAGGTGCTCGGCCTCGGACGATCGGACGACGAGGGGAAGCCTCGGCGCCTTGGCTTGACGCGCGACCGACGCGGAGCTGAGGGGAAGCCTCGGCTCAGATGGGTGCGCTCGGCATCGGTCGGTCGAACGACGAGGGGTAGCCTCGGTCGTCTCGCTTGATGCGCGGCCGGAGTGGAGCTGAGGGGAAGCCTCGGCTCGGATGGATGCGCTCGGCCTCGGTCTCTCCTGGCGTCGAGGGGTGGCCTCGATGCCTTGGCTGATGCTTGATGGCGTTCGCCTGGTGTCGAAGGGAAGCTTCGGCACTTGGATCTAACGTCTTCCTGAACAGACGAGAACACTCGTCAGGGAGGCCGGACCTTGGTTCCGGCCAAATCCCCTCCGATGCCTAAGTCAGATGACAGTCTGAAAGAGGAGACTCGGCGGGGACGGTTCGACTCGAGAGGAGATCGGAACGACGTCCTCCGACGCGAGCTGGGGGAAGGAGATGAAGTGGGGGAACTAGGTCGTTGATGGAGTACCTTAGGTTTTGTTACCTGAGATGCGGTCCTTTGTTCAGTTGTCCTCCTAGTCCTTTTATAGGCCTCTTGCCATGACTGCCCGTCATCCACGTCCTTCGACCGCCCCCAATCGTGCCCCCTCGATCCGCCCCCCCACTCGCCACTCGCCCGCGCCGTGCCAGCACCTCCCCTTAATGGTCATAAAAGGGGCGGCGGATTTCGTGGGGGCGGTTATCCGTGGGTGAGTCGCACGCTTCCCCGAGTCGGGCCGATTTGACGTTCAGGGGCCCTCTAGTGGGCCTTGTCGGACGGGCCCGATCTCACAGATGGGCTTTTGATCGGTGGTCGGGTTTCTGGGCTCGTGTCTTTTGGGCTTCGGCCAAATAGGCGTAACAATTGCCCCCATCGGTCGGGTCGATCGGCCTCGGCTGGTTCGGCTCGGCCGATGTGACTTCTGCCGATTTCGACAGGCTCGTCAGTCGAAGATGATTCATTAATTGGGTGTCATCATGAGTCGGTTCGTTCGATACCTTCAAGACGTGCGTTCCGAAGCGCCGTCGGTCCCCTGATGCTGCCACGTGTAACTGCGGGTTTATCCCCACCGTTCGCGGGGTCGTCTTTGGTAGAGAAGCTGTGCGGGTTGTGAGCCGCCATCACGTCATCTTCTTCTTCGTGTTGATCTTGATCCTGCTCGAGCTCTGTCCCATGTCGTCTTCCTCTGCCACTGGTTCGGGTCTGCCGGAGCATGACGTCACTCCTAACCTGATGGGTAGTCCTCCTTCGGCGATTCGTCGGCATGGGGGCGAGCTTTCAGGAGTGCCTCCAGAGGTCTTAGCGTGGCCTTCGTCGGTCTGTGCCACCACCATCGGGGGTATGCGCTCCGCCTACCTGCTTCCACCTTATTCGGCTCGTGCTCCCGGGTCCGACGAGCGGATCTGCCTTCCCGGTCCCAGCGAGGTTGGAGTGTACGAGAAGTGCTTCCGCTACGGGCTCCGTTTCCCGCTCCACCACTTTATCATTGAGTTCCTTCAAGCCTACAACGTGGGCTTGTGCCAATTCTGCCCCAACGCCATCGGGCTCCTCGTCGGGTTTGTCGTCATCTGCATGCTGAAGGGAGTGGTGCCCTCCCTCCGCCTCTTCGCCCAGTTCTACCGCATGAGTCATCACCAGTCGGGGGCGTGGATTTACATCAGCGCCCGTCCGAAGATGAGCCTTGTGTTGGGGTTGCCGAGCTCCCTGAAGCGTTGGAAGGGGGAGTACATATTTGTCGTTTTCCTGTCGAGTGTACCTTTCCCGATTCGCTGGGAAGCGGCCGGCGCGGTCATCCTTGATCTGGGTGACCCAACTGCCGCCGAGCTGCAGACGACGAAGGCCCTGCTGGCGATTCCTTCGAGGGATCGGGTGATCGACGTCCTCTTCAGCAGCTATAACTTGCGCAAGACTGTGTGGCCCTTGGGTAAGTTCTCCGAACGTCCGCCATTCGGGGTTGCTCGGGCTCTTCTCGGCCCCTTACTTCTTCTTTGGGTGCAAGTGGATTCCCTCTCGATTCTTCTCCCGCTAGCCCTCACGTGCTGGCCCCGGATCCGGGCCCGCGTAAGAGGGACCATGTGTTGGAGGTCCGGAAGAAGCATCGGATCGTGACCTCTGCCGTTGGTTCCAAAAGGAAGAAGGGGCCATCTCCCTCCACCCCCTTGTTGGAGTCTTCCAAGAGGGTCCGCGGGGGGGGGGGAGGAAGTTAACGTCTCGCCGTCCGCTGATCAGCACCGGCCTGCCCCTGTTGAGATTGCCTGGCCGTGGGTCGGCCCCTCGCCTCTCTCGAACGGTTCTCTCCCTGATGCCTACGACCGGTATCTAGGCGCGTTTCGCTCCGACCCGGGAGAGTTTCCTTCGTCAGGGGAAGGTCTTCTTCGTCCACGCTTCCCGGTGGGGGAGAAGGAGTCGGTGTTTTTGAGCAGCGGAACTGCCGCACGAGTGGCCGAGAATAGTTGCCTCCCTCCTGATCAGGCCACGCTGGATGGAGTCAGAGGCGACTGTTTGGCCACCTTCGTGATTCAGGCTGGCCAACAGGTGGAGTGTCTCTGCTTGCTCTCCCTCTAGCTGCTTTCGCCGTCTTACCTTTGTCGCCTTGGTGTAGTTGTCCTCGGTGGGACTTTCGATGAGGTGCCAGTTTACGATGCTCCCTAAGGCCAAGTCCGACGCCGGGCGAGATCCTGATGTCCACGGTGATGAGGGGGAGGCAGGTCAGTTAGACGAGGCGCGAGTCAAGTCCTTGGAGACCCGCATAACTGAGCTGTCCTCTGCCCTCGAAGAGTCGGACCGTGAGAGAGCCTTGGCTTTGGTTGCAAAGTCAAAGGCCGAGGAGCAGGTCGCCGTGCTTTTGGGAGACGCCGACACACCTGGGGGAGCTGACGAGATCACCGTCTCCGTTGCTGCCCCCGAGGCCCTGGAGCTCTCCGATCATCTGGAGGCGGAGGAAGAACGGGAGAGGGCTCTCCTTGCTCGACTCGGCGAGAGATCCCGGGAGATTGAGGTGGAGAGGGCGGAGCTCCAATTCCAGATCGAGACCTTGAAGGCTCGGGTGCGTGAGCTTGAGGAGGTGGATCCGTCCCAGATCGCCCAAGACACTGTGGAGGAGTATGCCACCTCCTTTGTTGAGTCAGCCGTGGCTGAGGCGTTCGAGAAGGGTTTCGCCCGTTGCTAATCCGAGATCCAGAAGAAGTTCCTGCTCTCGGGAGTAAATTTCGAGGATCTCCGGGTGCACTCTGATGGCGAAACGGAGCGTGGGGGCGACCCAAGTGAACAGCCAGCATGTGGCTCCATGGGTGCCCCTGGAGATGTTTGAGGGAGGGGAATGCCCCTCGGCCTCTTCGTACGTCTCTTTGTATATCCTTTTGTTAGGCGCGTGCTTAGCAGGCATCCCATCGGGCGAGGCTTCCCTTGTCCCGAGTGGGATTCTTGTGAACACATTTATCTGGAAAGGAACAAACTTGAGTAAATTCATTTCGTAGAAAACAATACATTTATTGAAAGTACTTGCGTAAGTGTTCCGTGTTCCAGGCGTGAATGAGGATCCTCCCCTCCATATTGGCTAGACGGTAGGTTGCGGGTCCGAGGACCTCGATGACTTTGTAGGGTCCCTCCCATTTAGCCGCGAGCTTCCCTTTGCGAGCAATATCCGGGTTGAAGCTTGCTTTCCTGAGGACCAGGTCCCCAAGGTGGAAACTCCTTCCCTTGACCCGAGAATTGTAGTATCGAGCCACCTTCTGCTTCTGGCGGATAATGGTGGCTAGGGCTTTCTCCCGCCGCTCGCCGAGGAGCTCCAGACCGAGCTCCAGGCCTTGCGAATTCCTGTCTTCGTCGAAGTACTTGAGGCGGAGAGACTCTTCACCCAGTTCGACCGGTACCATTGCCTCGGCTCCGTAGGCAAGCATGAACGGGGTTTCGCCGGTGGCCTCCTTGTGGGTCGTCCGGTATGACCAGAGTATCCCGGGGAGCTCTTCCGGCCAGTTTCCTTCGGAGTCCTTTACCTTCTTTCGGAGGGGCTCTATGATGCATTTGTTGGCTGCTTCCGCCATCCCGTTGGTCTGGGGGTGCGCTACAGAGGCGAAGAGGAGCTTGATCCCCCATTCCGCGCAAAAGTCTTTGAACCCCACAGAGTCGAACTGTTTCCCGTTGTCTGTGACGATGGCCCGTGGTACTCCGAACCTGGAGATGATGGAGTTCCATACGAAGCTTTTCGCTTTCTTCCACGTGATGGTGGCCAATGGTTCAGCCTCGATCCACTTGGTAAAGTAGTCCACCGCCACAATCAGATACTTCCGCTGCCCCCGACCCGGCTTAAATGGTCCGAGGATGTCGAGCCCCCATTTCGCAAATGGGATGGGGCTCACGATAGGGATGAGCTCCGACGGGGGAGTTGAGGTGTGGTTGGTAAACCGCTGACATTCTTGGCACTTTTGGACGTAGTCCGTTGCGTCTTGGACTAGGGTCGGCCAGTAATATCCCTGCCTCAAGATCTTCTGTGCGACCATCTTGCCCCCGTGGTGATTTCCGCAGATCCCTTCGTGAACCTCCCGCAGGACGTAGTCAGCTTCCTGCGGTCCGATGCATTTCAGGTATGGGAGAACATCCGCCTTCGTCCAGCGTCTTTGGTAGAGCGTCCCCTCATGGATCACGTATCGGAGTGCTTTCCTTTCTAGGGTCCGACGCTCGTCCCAATCCGTCGGCACCTCCCCATGAGTGAGGTACCGTATGATCGGGTCCATCCAGGTGGGATCTTGGTCGATCGCCATCACCCCCCGCTCTTCTGTGCTGGGGGACTGCAGGTTCTCCACGTAAATGGTGCGGCCCAGCTCCTTGGTCGAGGACGAGGCTAGCTTCGACAACGCGTCTGCCCGCGCATTCTCCGACCGTGGGAGATGTAAGACTTCCGCGCTCTCGAACTTGGACAGCGCCGCTTTGGCGACGGCGAGATACCTCTGCATTGCTTCCTCCCGTGCCTCGTAACTTCCCAGAAGCTGGTTGACAATGAGCTTCGAGTCACTGAGGAGGCGCACGGACTCGGCCCCAAGCTTCTGGGCCAGCCTCAGGCCGTTGATTACCGCTTCGTACTCCGCCACGTTGTTGGTGGCCGGGAACTCGAACCACAATGCGTATTCCATGATGTTCCCTTCCGAAGACCGGATCGCGATCCCAGCCCCGCCTCCTGACTATGTTGCCGACCCGTCCACATGGACTATCCATGCTTCTGGGACTCCTGACTGGACAGGGTGGAGGTGGTCAGCCGAAAGAAAAGATAAGGGGTGGGTGATTACCGTTGCTGGGCCTTCTCCCTCTGTGGGGGTGTCCTCCTTCCGTAGTGCATTCAGCGATGAAGTCGGCCAAGGCCTTCCCCTTGATGGCAGTGTGTGGCTTGAATCGGAGGTCGAACTCGCTCAATTCCACCCCCCCAGTTCAGCATCCTTCCCATTCGATCGAATCTCTTGAGATTCTGCTCCAATTGCGAGTCGGTCAAGACCAATAAGGTGTGGGCTTGGAAGTAGGGCCTGAGCCTTCGTGCTGAGAGAACGAGGGCGTATGCCAGTTTCTCCATGGGCGAGTATCGCACCTCCGCTCCCTTCAAGACCCGGCTCATGTAGTACACCGGCCATTGCACCCCACCGTCTTCCCTGATCAGTACTGAGCTCACCGCTTCTTCCGCGCGTGCCAGGTAAAGGCTTAGCGATTCCCCTTCTCGTGGCTTGGACAGGAGAGGCGGGCTGCGAAGGTACTCCTTGAGATCCGCGAATGCCCTGGAGCAGTCTTCGTCCCATGGTATTGCCTTCCTGTTGTCTGACGGTTCTGCGATCGCTTTCCTCAGAACTTTGAAGAAGGGGAGCGATCTCTCCGCCGATTTGGATAAGAATCACCCCAAGGCCGCGATGCGCCCATTCAGCCTTTGCAGTTCTTTGATCGTCGTTGGCTCCCGCATATTGATCAATGCCTCGATCTTGTCAGGGTTAGCTTCAATGCCACGGTTAGTTATCATAAATCCCAAGAATTTGCCGGATCTTACCCCGCACGTGCACTTCATGGGGTTGAGTCGGATGTTGTGTCGCCGCAACCGCTCGAAAGTTTCACGGAGGTCGGCGACATGGTCCTCCGGCTTTCTCGACTTGACAAGCATGTCGTCGACATAGACCTCCAGGTTCCTCCCGATCTGGGAGTGAAAAACCTTGTTGACCATTCTCTGGTAGGTGGCCCCTGCGTTTTTCAAGCCGAAGGGCATCTTCTTGTAGCAGTAGGTTCCCCGGTCCGTCGTGAAGGCTGTCATCTCTTCGTCCCGAGGATCCATCTGGACATGATTGTACCCTGAGTAGGCGTCCATGAAGCTAAGCATCTCGTACCCCGAGGCATTGTCCACAAGGTGGTCTATGCGCGCCAGGGGGTAGCTGTCCTTGGGACAGGCTTTGTTGAGGTCACTGAAGTCCACGCACATTCGCCACTTTCCGTTGGGTTTTTTGACCATCACCACGTTCGATTGCCACTCCGGGTCCAGACCTCTCGTATGAAGCCTGCGTCGAGAAGACGCTCTACCTCCTCGGAGGCCGCCTTCATCTTTTCGCCACCCAGGTTTCGCTTCTTCTGCCTGACCGGCTTGAAGTTGGGGTCGGCGTTGATCTGGTGGACGATCACCTGGGGATCTACGCCGGGCATGTCCTCCGGTGACCAAGCAAAGACGTCAAGGTTCGCCTCCAGGCACTCGACCAGTTGGCTCCTCAGGTCGTGGCTTAGTCCTCTCCCGATTGAGACGAACCTGCCTTCGATGTCCGTGACCGGGATCTGCTCTTATTCCTCCGCAGGGGCGGGTCTCGGCCCGCTCCTTAAGTCAAGCGCGGCCATCTGGTCGACTGGACGATCCTCGGGCCCGTCCTCCTCCAGTTGGTAGCAGGTATTCGGTCTCCCCATGTCGCCTTCGACCTGCCCCATCCCCCTTGGCGTCGGAACTTGATAGTCTGATGAGAGACTACTGCGCCGATGGCGTTGAGAAGGGGTCGGCCGATGATTCCGTTGTACGCCGACCCAATCCCCAATACGACAAATTCTACCGCCAGGGTCACCGAGTCTGGTGGGCCTCCGAGTGTTACTGGGAGGCGGATCGTGCCGACGATGGGGGTGGAATGACCCGTGAACCCTACCACGGGACCCGAGCAAGGTTCCAAGCCTTCCTTCCGCAGCCCCATCTTCTCCATGGTTGACATGAAGAGGATGTCGCAGGAGCTGTCGGTGTCGATGAGCAGCCGCCGTACCATTGATGTGTCGATGATCACCGACACCACCAAAGCTGCGTCCGACCTGCGCGCTGCTCCTGTCGTGCCCGTCCTCCCGACCGGTAGGGCCGGCGAGGGTTTCTCGGTCTTCTCCTCATGGTCCTCCTCACGCTGGGCCCGGGCCCTTTCTTGCCAACCATGGCGGGCCCTGTCGCCTCGCACCTGAGCCTTGCCCTTCCTTCGCCGTGATGGGTGAAGCCGTGTCATTGCAGGTGTGGTTTGTTTTTCGTGGGATAGTTCGTTCCCACAGACGGCTCCAGATGTTTCAGAGTGTTTTCTCACTACAGTATCGTTGATCGTGGACTGCCCGGTCAACGTGGTCAAGGGGCCGATTAGGGTCCCTTGGGTGTGTCGAGCGCTTGTAGACGCGACGCGAATCGGAGATGTAGTCGATGCAGAGCACGTCAGCTGGGCCGGGTCTGGATCCTCGGCCTCTAGTGGGCTGAGGGGAAGCCTCGGCCTGGTGTGAGGTGCTCGGCCTCGGACGGTCGGACGACGAGGGGAAGCCTCGGTGCCTTGGCTTGACCGCGACCGACGCGGAGCTGAGGGGAAGCCTCGGCTCGGATGGGTGCGCTCGGCCTCAGTCGGTCGAACGACGAGGGGTAGCCTCGGTCGTCTCGCTTGATGCGCGACCGGCGTGGAGCTGAGGGGAAGCCTCGGCTCGGATGGATGCGCTCGGCCTCGGTCTCTCCTGGCGTCGAGGGGTGGCCTCGATGCCTTGGCTGATGCTTGATGGCGTTTGCCTGGTGTCGAAGGGAAGCTTCGGCACTTGGATCTAACGTCTTCCTGAACAGACGAGAACACTCGTCAGGGAGGCCGGACCTTGGTTCCGACCAAATCCCCTCCGATGCCTAAGTCAGATGACAGTCTGAAAGAGGAGGCTCGGTGGGGACGGTTCGACTCGAGAGGAGATCGGAACGACGTCCTCCGGCGCGAGCGGGGGGAAGGAGATGAAGTGGGGGAACTAGGTCGTTGATGGAGTACCTTAGGTTTTGTTACCTGAGATGCGGTCCTTTGTTCAGTTGTCCTCCTAGTCCTTTTATAGGCCTCTTGCCATGACTGCCCGTCATCCACGTCCTTCGACCGCCCCCAATCGTGCCCCCTCGATCCGCCCCCCCCCACTCGCCACTCGCCCGCGCCGTGCTAGCACCTCCCCTTAATGGTCATAAAAGGGGCGACGGATTTCGTGGGGGCAGTTATCCGTGGGTGAGTCGCACGCTTCCCGAGTCGGGCCGATTTGACGTTCGGGGGCCCTCTAGTGGGCCTTGTCGGACGGGCCCGATCTCGCAGATGGGCTTCTGATCGGTGGTCGGGTTTCTGGGCTCGTGTCTTTCGGGCTTCGGCCAAATAGGCGTAACAAGCCTAGTAAGCTACATCATAGTACTATCAGTCTAGTAAGCTACATCCTAGTACTTGATATGGGTAATCAATAATCCAATTAGCAGAAAGTGAGGTGACACAGATGGGGTATCATAGGATGATATGAACCTCTAGTTATTTAGAATGGGTATCGCAATCGACATTCATACGCTTGGTGATGCTCAATCGGTGATAATTACATATCATGTTGTTATCATGATTAAACACCATATGTTCAACCCATGATAACCCCATATGTTTAACCATGGTAAGATTAGACCCCAAACTGGAAACACAGTGATAACCCCAAACTGGATACATAGTGATGTGGGTGATGACATCATTAATATGGGATATGCCCTTGGCAAGTAACAACATCGTTAGTAATTATGATTCCAACTAGATTCATGTTATTATTATTATAATCATCCATGGTGGGATTGCCACTATGGGGTTACTAGTAACACTTATACCTCTAATCATGGATATGTTGATATTAGTAGGTAAATAATTGGTTATTACCATATGTTTTGATTGCATTTCAACTCAAGTGGATAATATCCCATTGTAATATCAGCAAATTGATATGAAATGATGTATGATGCTATTGGCGCCATTGAATGTCATGTTTCACTATTCATGAGGAATTGTTCATATTTGCAATGTTGAATGTTTTATTCCTGACTCTCCTTGCATGAATATGGATAAATATATGAGATATGAAATATGGGAACAATGAAATGGTATATGTAATTTGGCCATGAATATGTGATAATGTTCTCATCTAGCGTGTAAAATGTTTGATTCCAAAGCTAAAATGTAAGACAATCTAATTCAATGAAAAATGAGAACAAGGACAATGTTGTTTAATTAAGCTCTTATGAACCAATGTTGACTCATAAAATGAGGGAAATAGAAATGACAGTAAAACATGGCCTCATCACTTTCATGAATCATGATATTAGGTTGAGTTGTTTGTTTGTTGAAATGTTGGGAGCTTAACGCTTAATTTCCGTGTTATGTTGAAATTGTATGGACTTCCCTCATCACTTTTTATGGTTAATTTTCATTATGAAATAGTTCTCATTTTATCGAAAGCTTGTTATATTAATTTTGAGAAATTGCTCTCCTTTTAGCATGTTGGAAATTTTACTAGGAAATGTTGGAAGTTGGAAGTTGTATGAAATAGTGGGATATTGGAGGTTATGTTAATTTTTAATGTTGGAAGCTATAATTGCTCACTTTTGTGAAATCTTTCTCTCATTTTGGGTTGTTGGAAATTATGTATTCAATTTAATTTGCATGAAATGAGGTTCATTTAATTTGCATGAAATGAAATTTATATGAAATGCAAATGAGATGGGAAAATTGGCGGTGTGGTGTTGGATACACGTGGAATATGGAATGTGTGACATGGTCACGTTAGGACACGAGGTGGAGTGCACGGGCATGGACAAAGTGCCGCGGTAGGAGGCGGGTGAATACGCCGTTGGCCACCTCTTGATCCATTAGGTGGCTCCACGTTGATAACGGAGTAGAATTAAAGCACACCGGCTCACTCTGGGGATCCCCATTGCATTGCATGGTATCGCATTGCTTTGTGATTCATGTGCATCATGGCATGATTGAGCATTTGTGTGATTGGGGTGATATATTTGTGTGATTGTTGCTTTATGCGAATGGATGTTGCCATGAATGCATTATATGTTGAAATGGTTGTATGTTGGTTGGAAAGTGGGGTATTTGGTGGTTGCTAGTAGACGAATTTGGGTTGAAGTTGTGTTCACTCCTCTTGAACTAAAATGTTGTTGTTATTGTTGTCGTAGTAGTTGTTGTTTTCGTGTTCTTGTTGGCGTTATTATTAATGACTTAACTTAAGGGCAAGATATTATTATTCACACCTCCCTTGACTAAAGCTAATTTTATTGAGAACCCATGTGCAAGTGGGCACCCTTGTGTCGTTAGCCCTTTTCATTGGTTTAATTTAATGGGAACATGGAAATCTTCATTGAATTATAGACAAATTGCTCTTTTTTCATGCAAGTTGTGATCTTTATCAAAGTTGATGCACTTGTTATCGTTTGAATGAAGTAGTTATACTTTATTTGGTCATTTCTTCTTAGATCATGTCCAAGGTTACTAACTTCATAGGAAAAATTGTGCTAATGAGAGCAGCGTTATGCACTCTTCCTTTTGGGTAAAGAAATGGTTACCAATTAAATTGGTCCATGAGTTTTGTTGGGGAAATTGCGAAGTTAAATGATATAGATGTGGGATGTTGCATTTCTACATCAAGATGTTCGAGTGGGTTATGTTGGTTTTTACTATTAGTGCATGCTAGTCCCAACTTTCCTTACGGCACTTCTTCTATGATTCTTGAGCAGTGTTTTACTTTTTCTTATGATTATGGCAGGTTTCTTTCTACATATTACTTCTGTTGTAATTGGGAAATGTTGATAAATACAAGAGGAACTCTGTCGAAATTTTTATGAACATTTCCACAACATCCGAAGCATTAGAAACTTAAGCTAGGAATACCACACAATGCCACTTGCTAGTTCCCTTAGATTTCCACGCTAATGAACACCCATTTGGAAAATTAGTATAAAAGAAAAGTTAGCAAGAGGGTCTTTGACAACTTTCAAGTTGGGAGTTTTAGAGAGTGTAGAAACCTTAATTATCATCACCTACAAGTTTCTACAAGCTCCCCTTGTGAAAACTTCAAGTTCCATAACAATTTGGGTTCCATTCCTATAGAAAAATGTGTTTCTCCATAAACTTAGTAAAGGATTCTTGTGAACATTCCAATTTAAATGAGAATTGTAGTTTTCCTAACTATGAGTAAGTTCAAGCTGTAGTGCCCTGGGAAGCTACTGCACATGTACTAGAGGGGGGGTGAATAGTACTTTTAAATAATAAGGAGTGTTATTCCTAATTATCGTGCAATTAACAAACAACGATGCTGAATAACTACAATCAAGAAATAATGCAAACGTAAACACAATGGTTTAATGGGTTCGGATCCACCCAAGTCTCCCCGACTTGTTCCCGGTGATCCTACGTCCCAACCACCCGGATCCCTTCCGGATACTTGAGTTAGAAAACCTCTAACCCAAGATTTCCAATATGAACACTTGCGAAAACCTCACAAGTGCAATCGACCTACAATCGATGACCGTGACTCCCACAACCCGGGATCACGCAAAACCTCTCACAACCGAGAGTATACAATTCAAATATAACTGAAATGAAATGCTTACCAACAAAATACCTATGCCTTGAGAGTTCTTACCAAATTAGGGCAAAGAGGATTTTGATGGAGGAAGAGTCACCAAACCCTAGCTTCAAGAAGATGACCAGCAATGGAAGCCTAGGGTGGAGATGGTGACCTAGAATCAAGCTTCTAGCTTGAATGGCTCACAATGGAGAGAATCTCTCTTGAGGATTTAGGACTCAAGAACTTGAGGGAGAGATTCTTGTGAGAAGAGAGAGCTTGGAAATAGAGTTGATTGCTCTTCTCTTTTGATCTGAAAATATCTCCAATATGTTGCTTAACCCCTTCAAGAAATGAATCAGGATTCTATTTATAGGGGCAAGGAAAAACGAGTTCAAAAAGATCCCAACGGCTCTTTTCTGAACCAGACTAGTCGGTCAAAGAAGGATCACTGACCGACTAGTTCATCAACTAGTCGGTCGGTGATATAACGTAGACCGACTAACGGTGAACAGCCAAAAGGTCGAAGTACATGTGATGACAACTAGTCGGTCTAAGAAGACTTGCCGACCGACTAGTTTCTCAACTAGTCGGTCGGTGAATGTTCTTGGACTGACTAACGTGGAAAAGGAATAGGTTGACTTCAAGATGACTTAGTCGGTTTAAGAACAAATGCTGACCGACTAGTTTCTCAACTAGTCGGTCGGTAAACGTTCTTTGACTGACTAACGTGGAAAAGGAATAGGTTGACTTCAAGATGACTTAGTCGGTTTAAGAACAAATGCTGACCGACTAGTTTCTCAACTAGTCGGTCGGTAAACGTTCTTTGACCGACTAACTCGAAACAGTAGCTCAGGCTGAAAAAGACTGAACACAACTAGTCGGTCTAAGAAGGATTACTGACCGACTAAATCGTCATCTAGTCGGTCGGTGACTCTTCTTTGACCGACTAACTGTAGTCATAGAAAGAGCTGAATTAGAGAAGGCAAACTAGTCGGTTCAAGTAGAGTTGCCGACCGACTAAATCGTCATCTAGTCGGTTGGTGACCCTTCATGAAACAACTAACATGCACTCGAAGCCGAGGGAAAGAGCGATAGGCTTCGGGAAAGTTTCTAATGGCTTCTATGATAATCCTAGCTCTAAGATATGAGCGAAATGAAGGTTATAAGGTAAGTCCTACTCAAGGCTTAACATTCTAATCTATGAAGCTAGAAGACTATTAAATAAACCTTACGAGCCGTCTTCAAAGCTTCAATCTTCATTCCTCTTGACTTCAATATTGCTCCTTGAGCTTCAACGAAGCTCCAGGCACACGATCACGCATATTGAGAAGTCTTGAGACGTCGTTTTTGTTGTACGTGGTATTTTGGCGACGATCTCCATTACTGCGCTCACAAATTGTTAGTTCACGAATTATTTATGTTTGCTCATCATCCAAAACCAAATCCGGGGATTCCAATACTCAACATTCTCCCCCTTTTTGGTGATGACAAACCAACATAAATAATAATCAATAATAATGTACTAAATGGAATATACTTACTCCCCCTGCATTGATGACACATTAGTTCCATATGAAATAATAAACACATACATCAAGCAGACGATGAAAGTAAAGATTCAAATCCAATATTTGAAATTTTATATCTTAACTCCCCCTGAATCTAACATATCAAATTAGATTCATGGTAAATTATCATTTAGCACATGCCATTATTATATCTCTCCCCCTTTGGCATAATCCAAAAAGAGCGGGAGGAAGCCAATGCCAATAAATCATTGCCAAATAATACATTAAGCATGGGAGTTTAAGAATACGACCACGTTTCATATGACACCAAAATAAAATTCGAATAAAATCAAAGCGTGTCAATGAGACCATAGTCGAAAATTGAAAACTTAAATCATCAAAATATCAAATGTAAATTCACTTATTGATGAAATGAATTTACACTTCAATATCAACATTTATAGCTATCTTAGTGCATGGAAAACAATTCTGTGTTATCATACAACTAAAGCTATTGAATCAACATAAATCGTTGAGCGACGAAATCAATATCAGAGACATACATAAAATGTGCACAAAGGAATGAACCATCAGAAGAGCGGTGCACATCATAGAATATCAAATGTCACAATATCGATCGAAAATGAACATAAAGTAAAAGCACATCAAAACTAAGTGAAGTGTGCGATGAGAAGTGACAAGGTGATAAAAGTAATACGAAAATCATCATAATAACTTTTAAAACATGTCATGCCAAAAATAGATAAGAATTTCAAAGCATTTATGGCATTCACAATTCTATCATGCTAGGAGAAACAAAGTGATACCAATGTAAAGAAATAGATTCTAACCAAGCATGCATTCAACCCTCATGGATACCACATGTAATATTATACTTACAACATTAAGCTCCCCCTACATTGATGCATTACCTAAGCACCATCAACTCCGTTTGAATGAAAGTCTTCGCAAATCGAGGAGTTGGTAGGGTTGGTATCCCACGGTGGATTGAACCTAGAAAACTTCATTTTGGTATCCAAAAACCCTTTTGGATCTAATGGGTTAGACAACAAATTTGAAATACGAAATTAAAATAATTTTAACCCATGAGTTAGTGTAATCAAAATCAAATTTATAAACAAATGCCTTGGTACCCATAACATGATCATAAACTCATGGTACCAAGCAATGAAGGGTTAAAGGAACTAACCCTTCGGAAACCAAGTCCAAGAGGAACTTGACATCCCAACATAATCATCATTCAAAATAACATCATTAATATATGATTTCACATAAACATTCATAGCATCATCGCTAGTGTTCTTGGGACCCCAAATAGTGTACATTTTGGGAATCCTCTTCCTAGTGGTTGCATGCACAAAATTTTGATTTCTATGTGGTGCATGTGGCCTAGGAGTATGAGATCTAGCAATAGCATTATGATGAGCATGAGATCCATGATGTGGTGTAGCATACATACGTGGATAGGCATGAGGTGTGTATGCATGAGGATGATTATGAGAGTAGGCATGCACATGTGGATGAGATGTTTGAACATATGCATTAGGATGTGCATGATCATGATTACGTGCATGTGAGTGTCTCATATGAGTGTTAGCACGTGCTCGTGGGTGCGGAGCATAAAAATCATCATTAATATTTGCATGCACCGGTGGAGTAGGATGTGTGTTCCTACGTGGCATAGCATGTGAGTACAAAAATGCATGACCCCTCTTTGGAGGTCTACCCAAAGTGGGTTTCTTTCCAATCGGGGGTGTGTACGAAGTGGAAGCACTATTGGTAGGAGAACCACCAATGGGGTGTTTGCTCCCACTCGTCGAGGCATCGGATGTCGGCCTAACAAAGGTGGTAGGCGATTTGGATGAGTCTCCCATCTTATACCCCAAGCCAATGTGGTGTTTGGCCGGAAGTAAGTCATTTAGGATATTATCCAAATGGCCCTTACCTTTATTGAAATCATTGATACGGCCTAACGTGCACTCATACTTCTCTTTGAGAGAATGCAAAGAAGCATCCAAAGTGGATACTTGCGATGTGAGTGCATAAACACGTGATTTGAGATTCTTATTCTCAATACTCAAAGTTGAGTTTTGAGACGTCAAATCCGCTATCACATGTTCATCCGAATCCTCAACACGAACATGCTCAAGTTGAGATTTGAGGGACTTCACCTCATTTCTCAACAAGCCATTATGAGTAAGCAAACTTGCTTTCTCATTGGCGAGTGTCTCAACAATGGTGTCATTGTTGGTGATGGTAGACTTAGGAGAGGTTTGGAGGTTGACAAGTTCATCTTTGGTCTTATTATATCGATCTACTAATTTAGTAAATTTAGACCAAATTTCTTGGTTTGCTAACCTCATTTCATCAATAGTAGGTTCTCCGCTTTCATCCTCGCTACCATCCTCGCTTTCATCCTCGCTATCATCGAAGGAGGACTTTCGATCTTTTGCCTCATTAGCCATGAAGCAAAGTTTTGCTTTCTCCACTCTTCCATCATCCAACTCTCCACTTGAGGAATCCTCTTCGGAGTCGGTGAATGTGCCAACAAGTCCTTTCTTGTACTTTCTCGACTTGTCGTACTTTGATGCTTTCCCCTTCTCCTTGTGTTTGTAGAGAGGACAATCTGGTTTGATGTGTCCTGGCTTGTTGCATTTATAACACACGGGAGTAGAAGCATTAGTCGAACTAACTTTAGATTTATTCAAAGATATACCTTCTCGGAGGAATCGATCGAACTTCCTTGCCATACGGGCAATGGATTCCATGTCCAATTCGTCTTCCGATTCTTCATCATCGGTAGATGGAGCGGCCTTGAAGGCAATCGCCTTTTTCTTTGGCTCATCTTGCTTCAAGTACGCTTTCATCTTTTCCTTCATTCGGATCTTACTATCCTTGCGTACCTCGTAAGACAACAAGGTACCCATTAGTTGTACGACAGTATATTTATTTATGTCATTACCTTCCTCGATGGCGAAGGTACGCTTTTCCCAACATGATGGAAGACCGTCGATAATCTTTGCGACTTTCTCCTTTTGGGTATAGACCTTCCCAAGAGCTTCCAAGTCGTTTGATATATCCACGAAGCGAGCGTAATATTCCTTCATGGTTTCGCCCTGCTCCATATGAAACAACTCAAATTCTTTATTAGCAACGACGAGTTTAGAATCTTTTACCGTACTCGATCCTTCGTGCAAAATGAGGAGTTGGTTCCATATTTGATATGCACTCTTACATGTGCATATCTTGTTGAAGTCCTCGGGCTCCAACGCACAATTCAAGGCATTCATTGCCTTGGCATTGGCTACTTCCGTGGCGACCTCCGCGGGAGTCCACTTCGCGAAATCTTCTTCGGAAGGCTTGACATACTCCGTCATGGTGGCTCTGCATAGTGAAGCGCTCCGGAGGAAAATTTGCATCCGGCATTTCCAGTACCCATAGTTGGTACCGTTGAAGTGTGGAGGCCTGACTGAGGATAGTCCTTCCATAACTGAAGAAGCTCCATCGCGGTTCTTGAAGACGTTGTAGTCGTTGTTCGTCATAGCTTTGAACTTGTAGCTTTAACCTTGGCTCTGATACCAATTGTAGTGCCCTGGGAAGCTACTGCACATGTACTAGAGGGGGGGGGGGGGGGTGAATAGTACTTTTAAATAATAAGGAGTGTTATTCCTAATTATCGTGCAATTAACAAACAACGATGCGGAATAACTACAATCAAAAAATAATGCAAACACAAACACAATGGTTTAATGGGTTCGGATCCACCCAAGTCTCCCCGACTTGTTCCCGGTGATCCTACGTCCCAACCACCCGGATCCCTTCCGGATACTTGAGTTAGAAAACCTCTAACCCAAGATTTCCAATATGAACACTTGCGAAAACCTCACAAGTGCAATCGACCTACAATCGATGACCGTGACTCCCACAACCCGGGATCACGCAAAACCTCTCACAACCGAGAGTATACAATTCAAATATAACTGAAATGAAATGCTTACCAACAAAATACCTATGCCTTGAGAGTTCTTACCAAATTAGGGCAAAGAGGATTTTGATGGAGGAAGAGTCACCAAACCCTAGCTTCAAGAAGATGACCAGCAATGGAAGCCTAGGGTGGAGATGGTGACCTAGAATCAAGCTTCTTTACTTGAATGGCTCACAATGGAGAGAATCTCTCTTGAGGATTTAGGACTCAAGAACTTGAGAGAGAGATTCTTGTGAGAAGAGAGAGCTTGGAAATAGAGTTGATTGCTCTTCTCTTTTGATCTGAAAATATCTCCAATATGTTGCTTAACCCCTTCAAGAAATGAATCAGGATTCTATTTATAGGGGCAAGGAAAAACGAGTTCAAAAAGATCCCAACGGCTCTTTTCTGAACCAGACTAGTCGGTCAAAGAAGGATCACTGACCGACTAGTTCATCAACTAGTCGGTCGGTGATATAACGTAGACCGACTAACGGTGAACAGCCAAAAGGTCGAAGTACATGTGATGACAACTAGTCGGTCTAAGAAGACTTGCCGACCGACTAGTTTCTCAACTAGTCGGTCGGTGAATGTTCTTGGACCGACTAACGTGGAAAAGGAATAGGTTGACTTCAAGATGACTTAGTCGGTTTAAGAACAAATGCTGACCGACTAGTTTCTCAACTAATCGGTCGGTAAACGTTCTTTGACCGACTAACGTGGAAAAGGAATAGGTTGACTTCAAGATGACTTAGTCGGTTTAAGAACAAATGCTGACCGACTAGTTTCTCAACTAGTCGGTCGGTAAACGTTCTTTGACCGACTAACTCGAAACAGTAGCTCAGGCTGAAAAAGACTGAACACAACTAGTCGGTCTAAGAAGGATTACTGACCGACTAAATCGTCATCTAGTCGGTCGGTGACTCTTCTTTGACCGACTAACTGTAGTCATAGAAAGAGCTGAATTAGAGAAGGCAAACTAGTCGGTTCAAGTAGAGTTGCCGACCGACTAAATCGTCATCTAGTCGGTTGGTGACCCTTCATGAACCAACTAACATGCACTCGAAGCCGAGGGAAAGAGCGATAGGCTTCGGGAAAGTTTCTAATGGCTTCTATAATAATCCTAGCTCTAAGATATGAGCGAAATGAAGGTTATAAGGTAAGTCCTACTCAAGGCTTAACATTCTAATCTATGAAGCTAGAAGACTATAAAATAAACCTTACGAGCCGTCTTCAAAGCTTCAATCTTCATTCCTCTTGACTTCAATATTGCTCCTTGAGCTTCAACGAAGCTCCAGGCACACGATCACGCATATTGAGAAGTCTTGAGACGTCGTTTTTGTTGTACGTGGTATTTTGGCGACGATCTCCATTACTGCGCTCACAAATTGTTAGTTCACGAATTATTTATGTTTGCTCATCATCCAAAACCAAATCCGGGGATTCCAATACTCAACACAAGCTTACTTAGGAACTACTTCATGAAGCATTTCAAGAACTCCTGAAAAACTTAAGTTCATAACAAAATCAAATTGGTAATATGTTATGCCATGCACACCCCCCATTGGAGGAAGTTTCTAGGTGGCTACTCACCGGGTCCCATTTAAGTTTGCCTTTCCTTGGATCCATTAGCAAGGTTCCTTGGGAGGAATGCGGTAATGCTAGAGTTCAGTTTCTTGATATTGCAGATCACTCCTCTATCTGTAATACTCACTTGTTTTGTAGGCTTTTCTCCTGCCGCAGGTATGCAGTTTGTTATTGATGTGAATTGCATATCCTTGTGAATTTGCCATGATATGCCATGAGTTAGTTTCTAGTTTATTGCGTAATGCATTGCATCTTTGTGCATCATGTGAGTTGGATTTGGACATCCTACTGGGTCACGCTGTGACGTGTCCAGTTGTTATTTTTTTCAGGTGTTGGATCTTGGAGTCAGAGGCCCACGAGCCCAGTTGGTTGGATTTGAGTGTGGGGTGAGTGTGAGAGAGATTTGGGGTGTGTTAATGTACTTGGGTGAGTTGGGTTATATATTGTATATGAGAGTTGTAATTGATGTTGTAATCGAACAGTTTATATATATATTATACTGGTGTTTTGAGTTGGTGGATCTTTTTGTATTTCTGTGATGTCTGGAATGCTACAGGTACTATCCTAACAGTGCGCAGTGGGCCTGCTTGAGTTTTGGAATTTTGTATTTCTCTTCGTAGCACCCGCCTCTTCGGGAATACATGTGACGGATTCGTACTCATCGGGTATCCCCGGGAGCGGGACGTTACACCCCCCCGAAGGGGGGCGGCCGTTTCCACGCGACGCCGCACCCCCCGAAGGGGGGTGGCCTGCTTGCCGTCGCCGCACCCCCACCCCCACCCCGAGGGGGGGCGGCCTGTCTCCGCACGACGCCGCACCCCCCGAAGGGGGCGGCCTGCTTGCTGTCGTCGCACCCCCCGGAGGGGGGCGACCTGTCTCCGCGCGACGCCGCACCCCCCGAAGGGGCGCGACCTGCTTGCCGTCGCCGTCCCTCAACGCTAGATAGGCCCGAAGCCCATTTTCAGGGAAAAAATATTTGAAGGGGCTATAATAAGCTCTAAAGGCTTATTGGATCAAAAATGGATTTTCGGAGACCTAAAAATTCATGAAAACATGGGATTTTGTGGACTTTTGGGGTCCCTTTGGGGATAAATTAAAAAGGAAAACTTTTTTCCTTTCTCAAAGAACAGGTTTATAAGTTGGGCTCTTTTCCAATTTTTGGATAAACCCAACTTGCACAACCCTTCATTAAATGATTTCCGCTGTAAAATCATCCATACTTGCTTTGCATCACTGGCTTATTCTGTGGATATTTTATGCGTGGTTGTGCATTATATTTAAACTTAATAATTAGAAAGATCATGCGACCACTCTGTCGTTAGTCACCTAACCTAACGGTGTATGATGTTGTCCAGTGGTCCAATAATTATTACGTGATTAAATTATTTATCCTCATACGAATATAACTGCCTGCGATGTCTGTGAATGAAAATGTTGATGAACACAATATTTCTGCATGAATGGCTAAATGCAGTTTTTGGATCGGCTGTTTAAGTCCCACATTGTATTTTCCGCACTTTTCTTTTATTTTTGAGAGAAATTGTAGTGAGGAATTTATGTAAATGTCAAAGACAGAAGACCACTTTCCATGGAGACGGAGGCCACATTTGAAGCTGGAGATTTATATGGGACCCACGGGGTTTCCAAAGTTGTATTTTCCTTTTTAAGCTTTCAAATGTGTAATATGGACTGTATGGACTTTGGACTCTTTTTATGTGGGACTGGCAGATCCACGCATTTAGCCTTTCATTATATATTGCCTCAGCATGATAATGTCTCTTTGATTAAAATATTAATTCATGCATATTTGTGCTCTGCTAGATAAATGGCTAAAATTGCAAGCGTCGATTTCGAAGTGCTAGATGCATCAGGTAGAAACTATCTGAGCTGGCAGCTCGATGTAAAGTTTCACCTGCGGGCAAAGTCCCTCATTGCTGCTGTAACAGAAAAAGAAAAAGTAAGCGATATAGAAAAGGTGCAAGCCATCATCTATATTCGCCGACAAGACCTTAAAGGCTGAATACCTTACGGTCGAAGATCCACTTGAGCTGTGGACTGCCTTGAGGATAGGTATAACATCAGAAAGATGTTATACTCCCAAGGGCACGACATGAGTGGGAGAACCTGAGACTGTAGGACTTTAAGTCCATTGTTGAGTACAACTCAGCACTTTTTAGTATCACCTCACGCCTGAAGTTGTGTGGTGAGAAAGTCTCAGAAGATCGCATGCTGGAAAAGACGTATACGTCTTTCCATGAAAAAGATGCGATACTTATGCAGCAATACCGTGAACGCAAGTTCACTAAGTATTCTGAGCTGCTGTCATGTTTACTCATGGCCGAACAAAACAGAGAGCTTCTTCTCGCCACTCACAACATGCGCCCTCCTGGCACTGCCCCTCTACCAGAAGCTCATCATACATCTTCTTTCAAAAAGAAGAGAGATAATAAAAGAAAAGAAAGACTACAGAAAGGGGGACAACACAAAAGAGCCAAGGGCCAAGTACAACAGCGAAAGAATGAAGGGAAGCACAAGTTCACCTGGCGCAGAAATGACAACAAGAAAAATGATGCACCCCCACCCAAGAGGGATTGGGAAGACCAGTGTCACAGCTGTGGCATGAAAGGCCACTGGTCCAGAGTGTGCCGGACCCCACTGCATCTCCAGGAGCTGTATAAATAAAGCAAGAAAAAGAATGCTGAAACAAACCTGGTGGCTGCAAACACTGCAGTCAAGTTCACAACAAAAGGCTTCGAATCAGAGGACCTGCTTGATTAGCCTACTACATTTATCTTAGCATTTTTATGTTCAGAACAATTTATCTTATGAGATCTTTTTATGTAATTTCCTTTGAATAAAAGTTAGTTTCTGAATGCAAATGTTTCTCAGCTATTTTCATAGCATTATACCGTATAAGAGCCCTGTAAATACCATTTCAGGGCCATCAGATATAATTGAAGGTTCTAGGAATGCAACCTTGTTGCTCTCCAAAGGAACAGAAATTAAAATTAAAGATGCATTATACTCTCCGAATTCCAAACGAAACTTACTAAGTTTCAAAGATATCCGTCTGAACGGATTCCACTTGTAAACAGCAAATGTAAAAGAGAATGAATTATTGTATGTAACGTCTCAAGAAAATGGAATAAAAACCATACTTGAACGTTTTGAGAGCCTTTCATCGGGCCTCTATCATACAAAGATTCGTAAAGAGGAAACTAGCCTGACGGAGCACCTGAAGTGCCCGACATCAGCAAAATTTTTACTTTGGCATGATAGACTTGGCCATCCTGGATCTGTGATGATGCACCGCATCTTATCACAATCTCATGGGCATAACCTGAAGAACCAGAAGATTCTTTAGAAGGAAAAATTCCCTTGTGTACCCTGCTTCAAGGGTAAATTAATAACAAGGCCATCACCACTTAAAGTGGACATCGAGTCTCCAAGCTTCCTCGAAAGAATACACGGAGAGATATGTGGACCCATCCACCCCCAGGTGGGCCTTTTCGGTACTTCATGGTACTGATTGATGCATCTTCGAAATATTCGTATGTGTGTCTACTTTCGACCCACAACTTAGCTTTTTCAAAGCTCCTGGCACAAATTATAAAGTTGCGGGCGTATTTTCCAGACAATCAAATAAAGAAAATACATCTGGATAATGCGGGGGAATTCACCTCCCAGTCATTTCAAGAATACTGCCAGTCAACAGGAATAGAAATTGAACATCCGGTGCCGCATGTTCACACCCAGAACAGGTTGGCAGAGTCGCTGATTAAAAGACTCCAATGGATTGCACGTCCATTGCTAATGAAATCCCAATTCCCGGTGGATGCATGGGGACATGCAATTCTGCATGCTGCATCATTAATAAGAATAAGACCCTCAGGAGGTCAGAGTCTCTCTCCAATGCAACTTGCATATAGAACACCGCCGAACATTTCTCACTTGAGAATCTTCGGCTGCGCAGTTTATTTCCTCATCGTACCACCTTAGAGGACCAAGATGGGCCCTCAACGTCGCCTATGTATTTATGTAGGGTTTGACTTACCCTCCATTATAAGATACCTAGAACCCCAAACGGTGGACGCTTTTAAGGCACGTCTTGAAGACTGTGACTTTGATGAGACATATTTTCCCAAATTGGGCCTATACATTGAAAAGTCTAGCGCGAAGCAAATGTTAACGTGGGATACAAAAAGCTTGACCCTCTATGATCCGGTAACAAAACAATGTGATGATGAGATCCTGAAGATCTTACACATCCAGAACACCGTTCATTGATTACCAGACTCATTTACAGACAACTAGAAGATTATTAAATCACACATCCCTGCTGCAAATACTCCAGCCAGGATTGACATCCCAAAGCATGGATGCAATCCACCAGCAGCAGAAGTGGCTGCACCTCAACAAAAAAGAGGCAGACCACCAGGCTCCAAGGATAAAAATCCAAGAAAAAGAAAAATATCCGGAGACCTTGGGACGATACCCCCACAGAGAAATGAGCTCGTGTCCATACCCTCTTGATCACTCCTTATTTTACACCTTTTTCCCGCATGTTTGCATGCCATTTAGACCGCCCAAATCATGTTTTTCATGATATATCGACGATATTGCGATGCTTTTCACGATTTGATGTTTTTGTCGCATTTCAGGTGATTTGGCGCGATTTGGAGTGATCTCGAGATGCGCTTACTCTAGACGGTCACCAACGACCTCCCCGAGGGGTATTTTGATGTTGGAGAGGAGCGGAAGAAGAACGGACGTCGCAGGAGCGACGAGGAGGTCAAAACAAGCAGATTGGGCATTTTTTGTGTCCCACTCGGCCGAGTGGAGGAGCCACTCGGCCGACCAGCGAGACACTGCTCGGCCGACCAGAACAGACACAATTTACATGTGCACTCGGCCGAGCATCGAAGACCACATCGGCCGAGTGACGACATCCCGTCCGCCCGAGTGGCGCCCAGACGAAGCCCCTCCAAAACATCCAAGTTACTGTTTTTTCGGCTGCCTGAACTTCAGAAGACCCACTCGGCCGAGTGGTTAATCCCGTCCGCCCGAGTACTATGAAGTCATCGGCCGAGTGACGACAACTCACTCGGCCGAGCCGCCCCCGAAGTAGAGACCCCTGAAGGCCCCGACTTACTGGAAAATTACAGGGTTGCTCACTCGGCCGAGCGACTTTTGTCACTCGGCCGAGTGCGATGCGCTGCCTGTAGCGAAAACTGCGGAAAACAGGCTGTGCAGGGGTATTTTGGTCACGATTTTTGGACGATTTTGAGGGCTATTTAAACCCTGTTTTAACCCTAGTTTTAGAGCCTCCCTCTTAGATTTTTTGCAGCTTTTTAGATTAGTTTTTTAGCTTTATTCTTGTGATTGGAGAGGAGAAAAAGATTGGAATTTTGTTGGATTCAATTGAAGAACTCCATTGGTTTGCATCTCTTTTCCTTAAAAATTCTATTTTTATTGCTTATCTCAATATTGTGATGAATTCTATTGCTTATTTCAACGATTATTTTTGTGATCTCGCTATGATTTGTGAGTAGTCTCCACGTCTTGGGGCGTGGGGATGAACCCCTACAAGCCCACTTTCATATTCGTGATGAATTGGTAGAAATTGTGCTAGAATTGTTATTAGGGATTAGATTGGGATCAATTTACTACGGATGGCTAGGTATTCATATCAATTGGGATTTGCAAGAGATTGGATCCCAATTTGATAGGAAACCCTAGAAATCCGAATTGGGTTGGAGTCGGATTTTCGAAGTATCGGTTTGCAAGAGATTGGGCCGATATTAGGATTTCCGGTTGCAATTCCATGCAGATACTCATTTGCAAGAGATTGGACGGGTAGGAACTATCCCAATCTAGGTCGTGGACCGAGTTTGCAAGAGATTGGGCTCGGTGCGCGATTGGACGATGATGTTGATCCTAATGCTAGCTTTCCTAGGCTAGGGTTTGCAAGAGATTGGACCCAAACCTAGGATAGCTATAGACCGGCAACAGCGCGAGAGCGTGAGCTTGGTTCTACATTCAGTTGCAACTAGTTCATCCAAATTCTCATTCAAGCAATTTTGATACCGACGAACCACATTTATGAGATACGGTGAGTAGCGGGGATTCCTCATTCCCTAGACGTTCTTTATTTGATTTGATATTTCCGCATTTTTGTCTGACGATTGTGACAGGATCGCCAAAGGCAAATTTCTCTCTTAAATAGCCAGGTTGATTGGAACAAGCACGATCATTCGTCCTCCCTGTGTTCGATATCCCACTCGCTGCTACACCGTGCACTTGCGATAAAACTACAACCGTTCTTTGGGTCACATCCCGGAGCGATCAAGTTTTTGGCGCCGTTGCCGGGGAGGTGTTTCCCAATAGCTTGATTTTGAGGATTGCTTGAATCGCCGAGGACATACCGCTAGGTACATGCACGCTAGGTACAGGCGTACAGGGGGAGGTGTTCCCCGGCAACGGCGCCAAAAACTTGATCGCTCCAAAATGCAACCCTAGAGCACGACCAAAAACTTGGTCGGCCCCGGATATACACCCGGGACAACGATTGTAGTTTTACCGCAAGCGCACGGCAATGTGGCGAGCGGGTATCGAACACGAGGAGGTGGTGTTGAGCTCCAATCTATCCTAGGTTGGTTTGACTACGAATGTTTTATTGGTGGAGATGGCTATGGTATGATATAATGGAAATGGTGGTGGATGTCGGTGTCGGTGATAAAGAAATCGGTCAAATATCGATTCAAATACAATATAATAAAAGAGGGAATTTGCCTTGCGGCGATCCTGTCACAATCGTCGGGCAAAGTATGGGGATATAAAATCAAATAAAGACGTCTAGGGATAGGGAATCCCCACTGCAGACCGTCATGCATCATTGTGAATAGTGAATCTCAATATTACTAGACTTGCATTGAGGTGAACTAGTCGCAACTTAATGGAGAACCAAGCTCACGCTCTCGCGCTATTGCCGGTCTATAGCAAACCTAGGTTAGGGCCCAATCTCTTGCAAACCCTAACCTAAGCCACTAGCATGAGGATCAACTTCATCGCCCAATCGCTCCTCGAGCCCACTCTCGTGCAAACTCGAGTTACGATCTAGGTTGTGATAGTTCGTATTCGTCCAATCTCTTGCAAACGAATATGTGTATAGATTTACAATTAAAAATCCTAGCTTTGGTCCAATCTCTTGCAAACCAAATCTAGAGAAATCTGATTGTAAACCTAAATCAAATATCTAGGGCTTCCCATTGATTAGAATCCAATCTCTTGCAAACCCCAAATCAATGGAAATCCCTAGCTATCCGTAGTAAATCAATCACAACCTAACCTCCTAGAAATTCTAGCAATTTAGAATTCATTCTTCACAAATATGAAATTAGATCCATAGGGTTCATCCCCAAACCCTAGAACAACAAATCTACTCAAGCATAGCAATAAGGATATAAGAATCAATAAAAACCATTGCTTGCATATAAAAAGATAGAAAATCAAAGATTCAAATAATAAGAATAGAAATACTTAGCTTAGATGAAGAATTCCAATCCAAATACAAGCTTTTTGATCCAAGAGGGGGCCTATGGCATGGCCTAACCTCTAAAATAATCCTCCTAAAACATCTTGGGAACCCCCCTAATGGTGGCTACAAACCCCCTTAAATAGCCCCCAAAAAACCCTAGCAAAAAGCCTTAGAAATCCCCTCCAACTCACGCACGAAACGGAGTCCGCGTACAACTTCAATTCTGGGCAAGTTACGACTCGGCCGAGTGGGGAAAGCTCACTCGGCCGAGTGAGAATTCCAGCACTGCAGCGTCGACTTGCAGAAATTCCCCAGATTTCATCCGACCTCCGATTTGCGTGTTCTTGGCGGTGTTGGAATCGTCATGAAGTCTACTATCCATAAAAAATATGAGAAAAATAATTTGATGGCTGGAATGATAGAAGATTTGAAAAGAGTAGGAGGATGTCTGAAAATCTGGGCGCCGTGTGTCCTCGGCATCACTCGGTCGAGTGGCAAATGTCACTCGGCCGAGGGGCATTTGGTACTCGGGCGGACGGCTTTTGTCACTCGGTCGAGTCGGGCTTCTGAGGCAGACTGACGGATTACAGTAAGTTGGACATTTTGGCTTGCCGTCGTTTGGGTGCCACTCGGACGGACGGAGTCTCCTCACTCGGCCGAGTTGGCGTGCGATGCTCGACCGAGTGCACGCCGATACATCTCTGTTGCGTGTCCGATCTGGCCGGCCAAGCGGGGTCTCAATGCTCGGCCGAGTGACTCCTTCACTCGGCCGAGTGGCATGCTGAAAATGCCCAATCTTCATCTTTTCGCTCCCCCGTCGCTCCTACGACGTTCTTTCTTCTTCCACTCCTCTTCCATTGCAGAATAACCCTCAAAAGGGCCATGGTTGACACTCTGGAGTGGGTGCAAATCCTCTTGATCTCACAATCGATCCAAATCGCTCCATATTTCCTGAAATACGACAAAAACAAGAAATAGTGAAAAGTATCGCAATATTGTCGAATAATCGTGAAAAGCGTGATATGGGCGATCAAAACGGTATGCAAATATGCAGAAAAAAGGTGTAAAATATGGAGTGATCAAAATCCCCCAAGCTTACCTCTTACTCGTCCTCGAGGAAGATAAGTAGAGAGACGAACTCGGGAGATGAAAATAAAGAAAATGAAATGAAAAAAAGAAAGAGCACGAGGTGGAAGGGGTCGCTAGATTCTTCTCTCAGATCTCAAGCCATAAGCTACACATCACGATAACTTGGAAAATACAAATCACATGCTATAAGGATTTCATATCTTACATAAACATGGTACTTGCAAGTTTTTAAGAACAACAAAAGGGATTCTCTAAATTCATACAATCAATTCATATCCACATCACGCATTTCATAGGATTTAATATACAAATGTTGGCGATGCACTTTTCAATCAAGAGTTATAACTGAAGCATATAAGAATCACGCCAAACATGCAATGGAGAATGGAATAAATCATGGCATTCACATATTTATATCAATTCATAAGAAATCTCCATAACTTAGGTATTTTGCTAAGTTTCAGCATTATCAAACTTCCCCATTCGTGCACCTCTCCACTCTAATGTCGTACTCACTCATATGGTCAAATGAATTCAACCCCCCCAAGCTTAGCTTGATGCATCGCATCTAAAGGAATATGATAGTGGAAAATGGGATTTTTGGCTTGGTTTTCCCAAGTATTTTGTGGCTCCAATAATGAGATAGAGAAACATTTTTTTTCTTCTTTTTTTTTCTTTTTGATCTTTTTTTTGTTTCTCACTTTTCTTTTTGGATTTTTGTAGGAGCTATTTGATTTGTATTTTTGGTTTTTGGCTCCTTTTTGGCTTTTTGGACTTTTTGGAGCAACCTTTTCTTTTGTAGGGATTTTTGGGAAATAGATGCGATATAAGTAGCTTTAAGAGGTGAGCTCAAGTGACATGTAGAGAATAAAAAGATATATGTGGAGAAAGAAATAATGTAACACTCGGTTCACTCTAAGATGTGCACGAACGGTTCAACGAAATAATACTTCAACTAAAACTCATATGTAAGCATGGATATTCTCAATCATTTCAATAAATAGTGAAGTCAAGCAGTAAAGTTTACAACCATATCAGGCATGCAACAGAAGGTGAATAAGACAATAAAACTGATGCTTCAGTTATACAATTGATGCGTGAATCTTGGTGCACTTCCAACAAAAGCATACTAAACACTAATCCATACATTCAGCTTCAACTAATATCATGCATCCATATATAGAGGAATCATCAAAAGAATATATTAGCAAGCACATGGATAGCAGGATACTGAAATACTCGAAGTAGCATGGCAATGAATAACAAGCATCGTGATGGTTGCTAAAGCAATAATAGATATCATCATAAGGAACGCATCTAGCAAAAGAAGGAAAAGAAGGAAAAGAAAATAAAGAAAATAAAATAAAAGGGAGGAAAGAAAAGAAAATCAAGCACACAATTTGATGCATGAACACACATAACAGGAAAATAAGATGGAAAAATCAAAAAGATGATGCGAAAATTTGAAAAATTTTAAAACCCCTAAAATAAAGTAAAAATGCAACTAATGCATCTAAATGGCATGGAAATGCACTCCCCCAAGCTTAAACTTCACATTGTCCTCAATGTGATCATAAAAGGAAAAATATGAGGAACAACAGTAAATATGAGGGAGGTGAATGAAAAATGATGAAATGAATGACATGAAATCCTAATGCAACTACATGCACATACAATGATGCATGAGAGCGCTTTCCCCCAAGCTTATACCAAACAAACCTATTCAAATGACTTGACCAAAAATGTCATGGCTTTGCAAAGCGTGATCAAGTCAAACGAATAATAAAGTAAGGTTTCTCTTGAAAGAAATGCTCGATGGTGGTGAGCAAAAGGATGCGACACATAAAAATATGAAGAGGGCAATAAATATGTATAATGGGTTTGGGGTGTAAAAGATTTTTGTTGCCGTCATATGAGGTGATATTTATTCAAGCAAATCTATACGGTCCTCTCGCTGTCGAGAGGATTCGAGTTTATTGAAAGCATAAAATTTTCTACACTATTGGATTGATATCACCTATAGCAAAAGGCGGATCCAGTATCTTTGCCGGTGCAGGCAACTGCTCCAACTGCTCCTTCCGTGGCTCCGCTAGATGCGTATGTCCACAGACTCCATCAGATTCCAGCAATGCGGCTTCCAGCATCTCTCCAAGGACTCCACCTGTACTCTGCAAGAGATAAGCCGCATCAATCTGATGTGGATAATTCTTCCCCAAAATAAATGTATTCCAAAGAGGGTCATCAACATAAGTATTTAAAATTAAAAACGGTTGACAACACTTCCTTGGAAATAAATCTCTACTCTCATGTACCACGTCGATCAACTCCTCGTTGTTCGCCTCAGGTTGTTCAGGTAGCTTCGACATATAAGCGTGGGTTTCATCAGGCAGCTCCTCATCATCGTCAGACTTATCCCATCGCACCTCCTGATCATAGTCAATAGCATCCATGGGTGCTAACTCCTCGCTCTCCTCCTCATATATGTCCCATCGTACCTCTTGATCGTATGTACATGAATCCTGTAAAAGGCACGATGAGTCGTCAAAATCTGAATCATAAAAAACAGCATACACTGGAGGAGAATCAAATGTAGGAGATGAGGGAGTAAAGAGATCTCCCTGAAGGGGAGCCATAAGATCTGTGGGATTGTCCTCAACATCAGTGGAAGCGTGGTCCTCTGAGGGATGCTCAGCCTCTGTAGAGGGTGGGGATGGCTGCGGTAGCTCGAAAGGAGGGGGGCACAATTCGGGCTCCATCTGTGTGCAGATGTCATCGTCCAAAGTCACGTCCTCCTCGATGGTCTGCTCCGCTACTATAGGCATGACCTCCTCAAAAATATCCTCTGATGGTATAGGCTGCTCTGACTCAGGTGGGTGGCAGGGGGAGGCGATGACGGCATAAGGTGGCTCTATAGGCTCATGTATCTCGACCATAGTGTAAAAATGGGTCTTGTGCCCCTCAATTAGAGCGTAGACTCCATCATCAATTGTGCCTATGGAAGAGATACAATGAGTAATAAAGTTTTGAAATTCAAGCTCAAAAGGATCACCTGCCGTTATTGTCAATGGACCGGAATTTCGAACTATGTCGACAATGTTTCTCAATAGGTCCGTGTAAGTGTCCTCCTTTGGCAACTCAGATGTCTCTATTTGTGGAGTGTTGATGGTATAAAGGTGGATATGATCACCTTCAAGTGAAGCATACACTCCATCTACGATAGTACCTGCGCTAGAGACATTAGCCATAACAAAATCGATGAATACTTGGTCGTATGGTTTACTTACCGTAACGGTTAGTGAACCGGTAGATCGAGCATCATCTATCATTTGCTCCAAGGCAGCTGCCAACTGTAGATCACTGAACTTCCCCACTTGCATCCTCTTCAAAAATTCACGTGAGGGTCCCTTTAGCCTTCTAGTGAAGATATCAAATAGCGTGGAGTCATTCCACTCATGGTCTGACTCCGTCTGGAACATTTCTAACATTCCTTCAAACCTAGACAAGGCTTCCCCGAAGGATTCTCCATCAGCCTGATAGAATGCAGCGAGATATATGTAGGATTGTATAGAGCCCGCTCGCATTTTCTTTGGAAGCACCATCGCTGCAACAACTGTACCTGATCAATCAAAGTAAACAACCTGGAAAAGACGTCAGTGGTACAGAGAGAGATAAAGATAATAATAGCAGGTGGTGGGAAAAAATCTCTCTCAAAGTTTTTTTTGATTTTTTTTGATTTTTTTAATGTAATCTAGTCAACCTAATTGTGACAAATTGGCACCCAACGGGAAACACCTCCCCGGCAACGGCGCCAAAAACTTGATCGCTCCGGGATGTGACCCAAAGAACGGTTGTATTGGGACGAGTCAGCTTGTCCACGTTCAGCTTGGGGGATGTCCACGTTCAGCTTGGGGGAGAGTCAGCTTGTGTCATCGTCGCTCCCCCTTGCCACCCACATGAGCCAGAGCTTGATTTTGAGGAGGCCTTACATACGGAGCCAGAGCTTGTCACCGAGGAGGCCGTGCATTGGGACGAGGACACAGCCATTCATGAGGATCCCAAGCATTGCCCTCCTCCTTTCGAGCTACCGCAGCCACCTCTACTTTCTACAGAGGTTGAGCATCCCTCAGAGGCCCACCCTTCCACTGACGCCAAGGACAATCCCACAGAGCTTATGGCTCCCATTCAGGGAGATCTCTTTACTCCCTCGCCCTTTATATTTGACTCCCCTCCCATGTATGATGCTTGCTATGATTCATATTTTGACGACTCATTGCACCTTTTGCAGGATTCATGTATATATGATCAAGAGGTACGATGGGACGTATACGAGGAGGAGAGCGAGGAATTAGCACCCATGGATGCTATTGATTATGATCAGGAGGTGCGATGGGATAAGTCTGACGATGATGAGAAGTTGCTTGATGAAACCCACGCTTATATGCCGAAGCTACATGAACAACCTGAGGCGAACAACGAGGAGTTGATCGACGTGGTACACGAGAGTTGAGATTTATTTCCAGGGAAGTGTTGTCAACCGTTTTTAATTTTAAATACTTATGTTGATGACCCTCTTTGGAATACATTTATTTTGGGGAAGAATTATCCACATCAGATTGATGCGGCTTATCTCTTGCAGAGTACAGGTGGAGTCCTTGGAGAGGTGCTGGGAGCAGCATTGCTGGAGTCTGATGGAGTCCGTGGACATACGCGCCTGGCGGAGCCACGGAAAGAGCAGTTGGAGCAGTTGCCTGCACCGGCAAAGATACTGGATCCGCCTTTTGCTATAGGTGATATCAATCCAGTAGTGTAGAAATTTTTATGCTTTCAATAAACCCGAATCCTCTCGACAGCGAGAGGACCGTATAGATTTGCTTGAATAAAAATCACCTCATATGACGGCAACAAAAATTTTTTACACCCCAAACCCATTATATATATTAATTCCCCTCTCCATATTTTGACACGCCACACCCTTTTGCTCACCACCATCGAGCATTTCTTTCAAGTGAATACTCACTTTCTTATTCATTTGACTTGATCACGCCTTGCAAAGCCATGACATTTTTGATTGAGTCATTTGAATAGGATTGTTTGGTATAAGCTTGGGGGAAGGCGCTCTCATGCATCATTGCATGTGCATGTAGTTGCATTAGTATTTCATGTCATTCATTTCATCATTTTGCATTCACCCCCTATTATTATCGTTGTTCCTCATATTCTTTCATTATGATCACATTGAGGACAATGTGAAGTTTAAGCTTGGGGGAGTGCATTTCCATGCCATTTAGATGCATTAGTTGCATTTTTACTTTATTTTAGGTTTTTTTTATTTTTCAAATTCTCGCATCATCTTTTTGATTTTTCCATCTTATTTTCCTTTTATGTGTGTTCATGCATCAAATTGTGTGCTTGATTTTCTTTTCTTTCCTCTCTTTTATTTTATTTTATTTATTTTCATTTCCTTCTTTTCCTTCTTTTGCTAGATGCGTTCCTTATGATGATATCTCTTATTGCTTTAGCAACCATCACGATGCTTATTATTCATTACCATGCTACTTCGGGTATTTCAGTATCCTGCTATCCATGTGCTTGCTTATATATTCTTTTGATGATTCCTCTATATATGAATGCATGATATTAGTTGAAGCTGAATGTATGGATTAGTGTTTAGTATGCTTTTGTTGGAAGTGCACCAAGATTCACGCATCAATTGTATAACGGGAGCATCTGCCTTATCACCTTATTCACCTTCTGTTGCATGCTTGATGTGAAAGTACTCTTTACCGCTTGACTTCACTTTTTATTGAGATGATTGAGAATATCCATGCTTACATATGAGTTTTAGTTGAAGTATTATTTTATTGAACCGTTCGTGCACATCTTAGAGTGAACCGAGTGCTACATTGTTTCTTTCTCCACATATATCTTTTTATTCTCTACATGTCACTTGAGTTCACCTCCTAAAGTTACTTATATCGCATCTATTTCCTAAAAATCCCTACAAAAGAAAGAGTTAGCTCCAAAAGTCCAAAAAGCCAAAAAGGAGCCAAAAGCCAAAAATACAAATCATATAGCTCCTACAAAAATCCAAAAAGAAAAGTGAGAAACAAAAAAGTTCAAAAAAAGAAGAAGAAAAAAAAATGTTTCTCTATCTCATTATTGGAGCCACAAAATACTTGGGAAAACCAAGGCAAAAATCCCATTTTTCACTATCATACTCCTTTAGATGCGATGCCTCAAGCTAAGCTTGGGGGGGGGGGGGGGGGTGAATTCATTTGACCATATGAGTGAGTATGACATTAGAGTGGAGACGTGCATGAATGGGGATATTCGATAATGCTTAGACTTTGCAAAATATATTAGATATGGAGATTTTTCATGATTTGAAATAAATATGTGAATGCCATGTCTCTTATTCCATTCTCTATTGCATGCTTGGTGTGATTCTTATATGCTTCAGTTATAACTCTTGATTGAAAAGTGCATTGCCAACATTTGTATATTAAATCCTATGAAATGCGTGACGTGGATATGAATTGATTTTATGAATTTAGAGAATCCCTTTTGTTGTTCTTAAAAGCTTGCAAATACCATGTTTATGAAAGATATGAAATCCTTATAGCATGTGATTTGTATTTTCCAAGTCATCGTGATGTGTAGCTTATGGCTTGAGATCTGAGAGTATAATCTAGCGACCCCTTCCACTTCGTATTCTTTTATTTCTTTTCCCTTATTTTTCATCTCCCGAGTTCGTCTTTTTTTACTTATCTTCCTCGAGGACGAGTAAGAGGTAAGCTTGGGGGATTTTGATCACTCCTTATTTTACACCTTTTCCCGCATGTTTGCATGCCATTTAGACCGCCCAAATCATGTTTTTCACGATATATCGACGATATTGCGATGCTTTTCACGATTTGTTGTTTTTGTCGCATTTCAGGTGATTTGGCGCGATTTGGAGTGATCTCGAGATGCGCTTACTCTAGACGGTCACCAACGACCTCCCCGAGGGGTATTTTGATGTTGGAGAGGAGCGGAAGAAGAACGGACATCGCAGGAGCGACGAGGAGGTCAAAACAAGCAGATTGGGCATTTTTTGTGTCCCACTCGGCCGAGTGGAGGAGCCACTCGGCCGACCAGCGAGACACTGCTCGGCCGACCAGAACAGACACAATTTACATGTGCACTCGGCCGAGCATCGAAGACCACATCGGTCGAGTGACGACATCCCGTCCGCCCGAGTGGCGCCCAGACGAAGCCCCTCCAAAACATCCAAGTTACTGTTTTTTCAGCTGCCTGAACTTTAGAAGACCCACTCGGCCGAGTGGTTAATCCCGTCCGCCCGAGTACTATGAAGTCATCGGCCGAGTGACGACAACTCACTCGGCCGAGCCGCCCCCGAAGTAGAGACCCCTGAAGGCCCCGACTTACTGGAAAATTACAGGGTTTCTCACTCGGCCGAGCGACTTTTGTCACTCGGCCGAGTGCGATGCGCTGCCTGTAGCGAAAACTGCGGAAAACAGGCTGTGCAGGGGTATTTTGGTCACGATTTTTGGACGATTTTGAGGGCTATTTAAACCCTGTTTTTACCCTAGTTTTAGAGCCTCCCTCTTAGATTTTTTGCAGCTTTTTAGATTAGTTTTTTAGCTTTATTCTTGTGATTGGAGAGGAGAAAAAGATTGGAATTTTGTTGGATTCAATTGAAGAACTCCATTGGTTTGCATCTCTTTTCCTTAAAAATTCTATTTTTATTGCTTATCTCAATATTGTGATGAATTCTATTGCTTATTTCAATGATTATTTTTGTGATCTCGCTATGATTTGTGAGTAGTCTCCACGTCTTGGGGCGTGGGGATGAACCCCTACAAGCCCACTTTCATATTCGTGATGAATTGATAGAAATTGTGCTAGAATTGTTATTAGGGATTAGATTGGGATCAATTTACTACGGATGGCTAGGTATTCATATCAATTGGGATTTGCAAGAGATTGGATCCCAATTTGATAGGAAACCCTAGAAATCCGAATTGGGTTGGAGTCGGATTTTCGAAGTATCGGTTTGCAAGAGATTGGGCCGATATTAGGATTTCCGGTTGCAATTCCATGCCGATACTCGTTTGCAAGAGATTGGACGGGTAGGAACTATCCCAATCTAGGTCGTGGACCGAGTTTGCAAGAGATTGGGCTCGGTGCGCGATTGGACGATGATGTTGATCCTAATGCTAGCTTTCCTAGGCTAGGGTTTGCAAGAGATTGGACCCAAACCTAGGATATCTATAGACCGGCAACAGCGCGAGAGCGTGAGCTTGGTTCTCCATTAAGTTGTGACTAGTTCACCTCAACGCAAGTCTAGTAATATTGAGATTCACTATTCACAATGATGCATGACGGTCCGCAGTGGGGATTCTCTAGCCCTAGACGTCTTTATTTGATTTTATATCCCCATACTTTGCCCGACGATTGTGACAGGATCGCCGCAAGGCAAATTCCCTCTTTTATTATATTGTATTTGAATCGATATTTGACCGATTTCTTTATCACCGACACCGACATCCACCACCATTTCCATTATATCATACCATAGCCATCTCCACCAATAAAACATTCGTAGTCAAACCAACCTAGGATAGATTGGAGCTCAACACCACCTCCTCGTGTTCGATACCCGCTCGCCACTTTGCCGTGCGCTTGCGGTAAAACTACAATCGTCGTCCCGGGTGTATATCCGGGGCCGACCAAGTTTTTGGTCGTGCTCTAGGGTTCCATTTTGGAGCGATCAAGTTTTTGGCGCCGTTGCCGGGGAGGCGATTGCGTTTGATTCTTTCTCACCCTAGCTATTTCTTTTTTTTATTTATATTATTATTATTATTATCATTATTTTTATTTCTTATTTCTTACCTAACCCTTCCACGGTACTAATCATTTCTTTGAAACTCTGTTTCCCCTGTGCATGTACACGAGATCTACGGCGGACCCTGAAGCTATATTATTTGATCCCGAGATCGAACGTACCGCGCGGAGACTTAGAGCGGAAAGGAGACAAAATCCGGAAGGGCGGTTTATGACCAACCCGGAAACTCCTGAACAATTGGCGGCAAGGATGGCGAGGCTAATTTCTATTCGAGATAGGCTTCGGCCTAAGACCTCTTCTACTACCTCATCCATTGCCATGCCGGGGTTGGCGGCTGACAAGAGCTTCGAGCTAAAGACTGGACTAGTGGTTCTGATGCAGCAGGATCCATTTCATGGGAATGCCCATGAAAATCCCCACTACCACATTCAATCGTTCTTGTCAAAGTGCGCCACATTCCAGATGCCGGGGTCTCCATCGATGCCATCAGACTGCGTCTCTTCCCTTTCACGCTAAAGGACAAAGCACTATACTGGTTGAGGACGCAAGCTGAGGGTGTCTTCACCACTTGGGACGAGTTGGCGAGTGCATTTATTGATAAGTTCTATCCGCCATCCAAGACAGTGAAGATCCGGAGTGCTCTCATGTCCTTCAAGCAAGGACCACAGGAAACGCTCTATGAAGCTTGGGAGCGTTTTAAGGATTTGCAGCATCAATGCCCGCACCACATCATAGAAGATTGGGAGCTAGTTCATAGCTTCTACAACGGTCTCCAACCGGGGACTAAACAAATTATTGATGCCGCGGCGAATGGTGCTATCTTGTCAAAGACTCCCGAGGAAGCTACGGCCCTAATTGAGGAGATGGCCTCAAATAACCAACAATGGGGCGATGAGCGAGGACACTCTACGTCCTCCTTAAAGCCAACTAGCATCTACGAGGCGAAGGCCGTAGCGGAGCTTACGAGCAAATTTGATTCTCTCCACAAGGTAGTGGAGAGATTGGAGAAGTTTATCACGGAGCCCCAAGGAGCCCCTTCTACATCCGCTCCAACAAACCAAATGTGTGATTGGCAAGACCAATCTCAAGCCATGTACGTGGGAGGAGAGCAAGGAGAAGGATCCTTGGAGCAAGTACAATATGTTGCGGGGAACCAATGATATTGGGCCAATCCGGCCGCAAGAAATCATCCCGGATTCTCCTACGCCAACAATGAAGGAGCTTTGAACCCGCCACAACCACCGCCACAACAAGCTCGACCACCACCACCCCAACAACAAAACTATCCACCGAGGGGGCCTACTCAACAAAACTTTCAACCGAAGCAACAAGTTCCACCATATAGGCCGCCCGGTTACAACCAAGAGTGGAGGAATCAAAATCAAAACCCCCCACAAGCTCAACAACGCTCCGACTTCGAAGCTAGAGTGGAGGCGTTCATGGTCGAGCAAAATAAGGTAAATGCTACTTTGAAGGCGGGGCAAGACTCTCTTAATACCGTTGTGGCTCAAATATCGGAGCAACTAGCGTTGCTAAATCGGAACACTCAACGTTTGCCGGCGCAACCCGAGCAAAACCCACGGAGCAACACCGGCCACATCAATGCCGTAGTTGCCGTTACCACTAGAGGCGGAAAGGATACCACCCCCGCCATGATTCCTATCGAGGAGCCCGTGGAGGAAAGCTTGTAGCCAATCGAGCCGATAGTTGAAGTTGAAAAGGAAAAGGAGCCACAAGACAAGGAGAAATCTAGAGCGGAACAATTGATTGAGGAAAGGCGCTTCATGCCACCGGTCCCATTTCCCCAAAGGCTTGCTAGAGCAAAAATGGAGAAAAGGCTAGCGAAGTTCCTCGAGTATCTAAGAGGAGTTAGCCTCAATATTCCCTTCCTCGACGCCATCGTGGAGATCCCCACATATGCTAAATTCTTGAAGGACTTGATTTCGGGGAGAAAGAGGAAGGAGAAGATCATGCTAGCCGAGGAGGGCTCTTGGTTTACCAAGAGAGAAAAGGAGCCGGCCAAATTTAAAGATCCGGGGAGTTTTCGGATTCCTTGCACCTTAGGCGGCGTCCCTCTTCAAAAGGCGTTGGTTGATCTAGGGGCTAGTGTGAGCCTCATGCCTCTCTCCATGTTCTTAAGGCTAAACACCGTGACAAAGTTGAAACCCACGGACATGCGCATTCAATTAGCCGATGGACGGATAACAAGGCCGGTGGGGATCGCCGAAGACATACCGCTACAAGTCCCGGGTGGAATATGCTTACCATGTGACTTCGTGATCATGGACGTTAAGGAGGAGGGAGATACTTCATTGATACTTGGACGCCCGTTCCTCGCCACCGCCGGAGTAATTGTTGACGTGCGCGAAGGTACCCTAACTTTAAACGTCGGCAACATCGAGGTGGAGCTCCACATTCCTAAGGCTATGAAGCACATGTCTTACCACGAGGAACTTGACTACATGGACCTCCTTGATGAGGTGATAGAGGAGGCGATCCCCCACTCAATTGGCGCTCTTTTTGATGAAGATTTAGAGGAAGGCCCGGATTTAGGCCAAGATGAGAAGATAGACGATTCCCCCAACTTCTCCGCTGAAGATGATGAAGGCGACGCTGATGTCGCAAGGATTCGAGAGCTCTGCAAGCTCTCGAAATTGGAGTCTCCAAAGAAAGCTCCTCCGCCACGGAGATCGGCGTCACCGGTAAAGCCGTTGACCGGAGCAAATGCTAGCTTGGGGGAGCCTCCCCCCAACACTATTCGAGATGGGAGACCATCGAGGGAGAACACGCCGCCACGTCCAAATCCAAGCGCGCTCCCCGGAAAGTTTGATGGGTGCATCTCTTATGCACCAAACATCCCGCATTGATTGAAAATTATAGGGGGTCGAGCTCACGACCTTAAACGAGCGCTTGTTGGGAGGCAACCCGACGGTTTTTGCTTCATTTTTACTTTTTCTTTATTTTCGTTTTAGAAATTTTTAGTGTTTTGAGTCGTTCGCCCAAAAATTTTGCGATAACGGGTCCTATTTTTCTTGACAGGAGAGGAGATAGGTAGATCCATCATGAGGAGGATGAACGAGACGACGAGGAGCGTCCCAAGAAGGCGCTCGACGCTTAGGAGGAAGATGGAATCGACTGGAGGAAGAAAGACGGAGTTTAGAGCCCAAACGAAGACAAACAGCAGAGATTAAGGCTCACTCGGCCGAGTATACTAGTTACTCGGCCGAGTACACAAGTTCGTCCGGCCGAGCCGCTCACGAACGAGGGAAGTCTGCTGTACCCAACTCTCTGTTTATTTTCCTGATTTCAATATAACTGCTACTCGGCTGAGTATATATTTTCACTCGGCTGAGTAAAACGGATACCCTCCTAGGGCGAGTCTTGCCGAGTAGCTTGAGTCACTCGGCCGAATGGACTTACTCCACTCGGCCGAGGCTGGCAAAGCCACTCGGCCGAAGCGATAGCGGGGAGGAAATTTTCATTTGGTCTCGCTCGGCCGAGTGACCACGTCACTCGGCCGAGTCGTAACTCTTATTATATAAGGGGCGAGGGGGCACATTTTTCGAAACGCAAAACCCCCAAACGCCCGCGCCCCTTCAGTTCCCTCGCCCGCTCGCTTCGCACAAACCCCCACTCGCCCGACCGACTGCCCGATCGCCGCCGCTCGGCCCGCCACCGCCGGCCGAGCATCTCCGCCGCAACTCGCCCGAGTCGCCGCCGGCGGCAGCCTCTCCGGTCACCTCCGGTATCACTCGTATCGCCTTTTTCTCCTCTTTTTGTGTGTTTTACGAGGATCCATGTGTTAAACGCCCCCTAACCCAAATCAATTCCTATATCTATCTATTATACCCCTAATACTCCATACATTTTGAATATTACCCGCTGATATCGCCGTTTCATGCGCAGGTTGCTTTTTGGAGCTTAGGGGAGCCCAGGGGAGCTTCTCGGGACTGATTTGAGCTTCGTGGAGGCGCTGACTTCGCACGCTTCCGTTGCTGAGCACTCGCGGCGTGTCTGGGTACACTCTTTCCATTATTTTTGCACACGCCACACTTTTCATGTTTTTCGGCGCGCGCTCGGGGCCGATATGCCGCCCCGGACACGGCCTCGGTCGAAGAGAGCTTCCGCCAAGCGGAAGCGGTCGGATGATGCCGGCCCCTCCCACGAGTTGGAGGACTCTCCTCCACCGTCCCCCACACACCCCGCACACCCAGCACAGCCTGCAGGCCCCGCACACCCTGCACAGCCTGCAGTGCACCCACAGCCCGCACAGCCTCTCCCTGCCGACCCACAGCCACCACCACCGGCTCCACTGGTCGGGCCGCTCGGGATTACGTTCCGAGACGACGCACACCGCGCCGTCTTTGACCGTATCTCCCAGCGCTCGATCGTACCCTCCAGGTTTGCACACCTCGCTGACCTAGGACGCCTGGGGGTACTAGAGGGGATGCTCACGTTGTACGACAACGTGGGCTGGCGAGATTTTCTGCAGGTGTCGGCGGATACGTTTACCCGCCCGACACTTGAGGTTCTGAGTTCTATCGCCCGGACCGACGAGGGATGCTCGTTCCGGTTCATGGATCGAGAGTGCCAGGTCACTCTCGATATGATGAGAGCATTTTTCTCGTGGCCCGCTGTCCCCGGTGCCGATCGCGGTTACGGCCCCACCCATATCCCCCCACCTTCCTTTGACGCCGGTGCCTTCTGGGCCCGGATTACGGGTCTCCACGCTGCCTTTGACCCTAGTAGGGCCAAGGCCTCGGCCATTGTCCATCCCTGCCTCCGCATTGCTCAGCGCCTTATGGCGACGACCTTTTTGGCCAGATATGAGCCGGGCACGATGTCTACGCCAGAGCTCTACATGCTCTACGCGATGACACGTCCCAGAGCTCTATCTAGGGATGGCGATGAGCTTGTCCCCGCCGTCGTGATCGATACCGCGGCTTGGTTTTTGGACCGCATCATCGTATCAATGGGCGCTCGCTCACCGATATGCTGCGGCGGCCTGATCACTTTGCTTGCTCTTATGACCGGCGAGGACTTCCCCGATGACTTGCGACGCGTCCCGGGCCCCACTTCTCTGTCGATAGATGTTATGGCCTGGATGAAGATGCTTCGTCCGCACGGTGAGCGTCACTGGGTCTGGTTGCACGGCCCTTTTGGTGCCGATTACATGATTCTCCCGAGCCCTGCTCGGACTCTGATTGCACCGGCCCACGTTGACTGGCTCCCTGCGATGGATGTTCTCATCCCTGCTGCTTACGTGCTCGAGGTCGAGGAGGCCGAGCAGGCCCACGCTGCCCCTGTAGACCCTGTTGCACACCCTGCCGAGCCTGTTGACCCTGTGGCCCTCAGCCTATACCTGATGTTTCCGCTGCTCCTGACACTTCTGTCCCCATTTCTGTCAGTGTCACGAGTACCTCAGCTGAGCCCACTTCCACCACTTCCACTACTTCCGAGGCTGTCACCACCACTCCCACCACCACCACTGGCCCTCTGTCCGTCGAGCCTATTTGCTCCGCACTCCCCGCGCGCCCGTCGACCTTTGTTGAGAGTGGAGAGCCCTCGTTTGCCGCGGTCGTGGAGACCATGGCTAGCATGATCTCCGCTGGGGTAGCGCCTTTTGGTCCACACACTTCCACCCCAGCGGTAGTCACCTCTGTCTCCACCCCTGCTGTATTCTCCGAGAGCGTCGTGGCGTCTGTCCACACTTCTGTGCCACCGACCTCTCCGGCCACCTCGCTGCCATTTTTGCACTCTTCTTTCGCTGCCGCTGCCTCCACTTCCCACCAGCCGGCGCCCCGGCCTCACACTGAGGCCAGGCCCACATTCGCAGGCGCAGCACCTTTTGTTCCTTTCCCCGCTGAGCCAGTCACCTACGCGACCCGAGTTCGCCAGCCACGCCCTGCACATCGCCGACCGGTGCGTCCCTCGGCACCACCTCCCCCTGACACTGTACTTCAGAGCATTCGTGCTCTAGAGGGGGCGGTGAGTGGCCTCCGAGGTGACCTTAGGACCCTGTCCTCCACCGTCTCTGCGATGGCTGGCCGCTTCGAGCTGATCCCCCAGATCCATTACTGTCTCACCCAGGTTCTGGAGCGTCTCCCGCGCGTACCCCCACCCACCCAGCAGGTTTCCGCCCACACTTCCACACACACCCGACCTGCTGCCACTGCCACACCCACCCCCGCTCAGCAGCCTGTCCAGCCAGCACCACCCACACGACCTCCGCCACAGGACGGAGACGGTGCAACACCACCTTCCTAGGCACCCTTGATGCCATCGATTCCTTTTGCCGTTGTGCTGCCCGTTTCTGCTGGGTCCTGATGCCTTTTTGTCCACCCCCTCCCCTCACTTATTTTGGGATTCTCTTTTTGATCATATCTTTATATATCTTTTTTGGGAGAGAGGGAGAGTTTTTGGTGCCACTTATATATCTGTATCACTCCTATCTGTGCATGCATCATGTCCGCATCATATTTTCATATCTTTATTTTTCATTTTTATTTTCATTTTTCATGCATGCATCCTCACCTGCCCCTCACATTTATTGTCTCTCGGTGTGCCACACTTTGCACATTGAGGACACTGTGCCATTTAGCTTGGGGGAGTGAGTTCTCACGTTCTTTTTCGATTTGCCACCTTTATTTTTAGTTTTTCACACCATTTTTCGCATTTGCACTTATTTTTCATTATTTTTCTTTTATTTCGCCATGCATCACGTTTTTCTTATTTTTTCTCTGTGTGCCGCATTGCATAGTTTTATTTTCCCTTTATCTTTATTTCTTTTTCATCTCATGCTAGAGATGACTTTTCTATGATGATGATGACGTTGGATTTAGCTTACTCTACATACATACTATATTTGTCATGTCCTAGACTTTATTTCTGATATCATATGCTATGACTTGCCTTGCATTTAGAGATAGTAACCCACACTTTTGCCACATGAAAATGGATGAAATTTTATTATTAGCTGAGTCTGAATATTCATATGTATGCTATCACAGAAAACACACCAAGATTCACGCATTGAATGCTTATATCTGGAGTACTGATTTCTTTTCCTATATCACTTCTATATGCATGAATTGTACACTTCACTTCAGGATGATTGAATGATGTTAGCTATGATAAATCTGGGTTAGTTAGCTTTTTTGTGATCGAAACTGAGTAGATTAGATTACCCTGCTGAAGTTGTCGTGCATGTCTTATAGAGTGAACCGAGAGTTATATCTATTTCTTTCTCCACAAATCTTGAACATCATTTCTCTACTTTTATAATCATTGGTGAATCTCCCCTTAGCGATTCTATTATATGGCATTTCCCCCGCTATTAACTCCTAGCTCCAATTTTCTTATTCAAAAAAAAAGAGAGTAATAAAAAAGGAGAGAAAAAGAGAAGAATATTCTTGTATATCATTATCTCTCTTTGAGTTGGGATCATTGTGTACATATGCTATAACAAAAAAAAAGAGAAGAAAAAAAAAGAGAGGAAAAATCCTCAATAAAAGATCCCATCTCACTTTCTTTCTTTCTTCTTTCTTCTTATTACATTTGGAGCTATATAAAAATGGGGATGTGAATATTTTTTTTATGCCATCACGCTTATAGATAAGCTTGGGGGAGGGGGTCCATTGATGTGTGAGAGAGTGACTACTTGACATTGCATGACAACCTAGGCTAAGTAATATTCTATACTCGGTGAGATTATTTCCAGCTTTACGAAATCCAGAAATCTAAGCCTAGCGTTCATTTCATGAAATCCATACTTTTCTATTCTCTCTATTCTATAGTGTGATACTCTTATACTCCAGATAGGAAGCGTTCAATTGAAAAGTGTGTGATCTGTGATTCGTATACCGCTTTAAATGATTCAGACGATGTTAATTTTAAAATTATTCCGTCTTTCATGATTATATTGTTGTTCGTGGGTTTTCCGTTTCTATTTGCACTATTATACTATGATATCAAAATAAAATCCTCTGACATGAGTTTTTCATTCGGTGCATGCTATATGAGTAAGTGAAACCCCCGTCCTGAGAAAATGATCTAGCAGCCTACCTCTTCGCTTCTTTCTCTCTTCTTTATTTTCATTTCGTTTTCCATTCTTCTCCGTTTTTCATTTTTCATTTTTTCGTTTTTCGCCGTTTTCGTTTTCTGAATCCACCGGGTTCGCCTTTTACTTATCTTCCTCGAGGACGAGTAAGAGGCAAGCTTGGGGGATTTTGATCACTCCTTATTTTACACCTTTTTCCCGCATGTTTGCATGCCATTTAGACCGCCCAAATCATGTTTTTCACGATATATCGACGATATTGCGATGCTTTTCACGATTTGTTGTTTTTGTCGCATTTCAGGTGATTTGGCACGATTTGGAGTGATCTCGAGATGTGCTTACTCTAGACGGTCACCAACGACCTCCCCGAGGGGTATTTTGATGTTGGAGAGGAGCGGAAGAAGAACAAACGTCGCAGGAGAGACGAGGAGGTAAAAACAAGCAGATTGGGCATTTTTTGTGTCCCACTCGGCCGAGTGGAGGAGCCACTCGGCCGACCAGCGAGACACTGCTCGGCTGACCAGAACAGACACAATTTACATGTGCACTCGGCCGAGCATCGAAGACCACATCGGCCGAGTGACGACATCCCGTCCGCCCGAGTGGCGCCCAGATGAAGCCCCTCCAAAACATCCAAGTTACTGTTTTTTCGGCTGCCTGAACTTCAGAAGACCCACTCGGCCGAGTGGTTAATCCCGTCCGCCCGAGTACTATGAAGTCATCGGCCGAGTGACGACAACTCACTCGGCCGAGCCGCCCCCGAAGTAGAGACCCCTGAAGGCCCCGACTTACTGGAAAATTACAGGGTTGCTCACTCGGCCGAGCGACTTTTGTCACTCGGCCGAGTGCGATGCGCTGCCTGTAGCGAAAACTGCGGAAAACAGGCTGTGCAGGGGTATTTTGGTCACGATTTTTGGACGATTTTGAGGGCTATTTAAACCCTGTTTTAACCCTAGTTTTAGAGCCTCCCTCTTAGATTTTTTGCAGCTTTTTAGATTAGTTTTTTAGCTTTATTCTTGTGATTGGAGAGGAGAAAAAGATTGGAATTTTGTTGGATTCAATTGAAGAACTCCATTGGTTTGCATCTCTTTTCCTTAAAAATTCTATTTTTATTGCTTATCTCAATATTGTGATGAATTCTATTGCTTATTTCAACGATTATTTTTGTGATCTCGCTATGATTTGTGAGTAGTCTCCACGTCTTGGGGCGTGGGGATGAACCCCTACAAGCCCACTTTCATATTCGTGATGAATTGGTAGAAATTGTGCTAGAATTGTTATTAGGGATTAGATTGGGATCAATTTACTACGGATGGCTAGGTATTCATATCAATTGGGATTTGCAAGAGATTGGATCCCAATTTGATAGGAAACCCTAGAAATCCGAATTGGGTTGGAGTCGGATTTTCGAAGTATCGGTTTGCAAGAGATTGGGCCGATATTAGGATTTCTGGTTGCAATTCCATGCAGATACTCATTTGCAAGAGATTGGACGGGTAGGAACTATCCCAATCTAGGTCGTGGACCGAGTTTGCAAGAGATTGGGCTCGGTGCGCGATTGGACGATGATGTTGATCCTAATGCTAGCTTTCCTAGGCTAGGGTTTGCAAGAGATTGGACCCAAACCTAGGATAGCTATAGACCGGCAACAGCGCGGGAGCGTGAGCTTGGTTCTACATTCAGTTGCAACTAGTTCATCCAAATTCTCATTCAAGCAATTTTGATACCGACGAACCACATTTATGAGATACGGTGAGTAGCGGGGATTCCCCATTCCCTAGACGTTCTTTATTTGATTTGATATTTCCGCATTTTTGTCTGACGATTGTGACAGGATCGCCAAAGGCAAATTTCTCTCTTAAATAGCCAGGTTGATCGGAACAAGCACGATCATTCGTCCTCCCTGTGTTCGATATCCCGCTCGCTGCTACACCGTGCACTTGCGGTAAAACTACAACCGTTCTTTGGGTCACATCCCGGAGCGATCACCTCTCCCCTCCCAGAATCCACCGCAGAGAAACTGTCGGGAGAAACTGAAATATCATTAAATTATGTACGTACAGGGAAGGTATTGGACAGAAAGAGTATAGTCGTCGTCGATGACTTCGCATTTCACATTGACATTCACGTCACCGGAAGCGACGATGATCATGATCCACATTCCGTTGCTGAATGCAAATGTAGAAATGACTGGCCAAAGTGGAATCAGGCAATAGAAGCCGAGCTGGACTCGCTTCAGAAACGCAAAGTCTTTGGGCAAATAGTCCAGACACCTACTGGTGTCAAACCTGTGGGATATAAATGGGTATTCGTAAGAAAAAGAAATGAAAATAATGAGATCGCACGCTAGAAAGCAAGGCTTGTAGCACAAGGTTTTTTCCAAAGATCGGGTATTGACTATGACGAAACATACTCACCTGTCATGGATGCGATCACCTTCAGATTCCTGATAAGCTTAACAGCAAAGGAAGGTTTAGATATGCAGGTAATGGATGTTGTGACTGCATATCTATACGGTAATCTTGACAATGAGATATACATGAAACTTCCTGATGGCTTTTCAATGCCTGCAGAAATAAAAGATAGACCTCGGGACATCTACTCTGTTAAGCTGGAAAGATCATTGTATGGTCTCAAACAATCAGAAAGGATGTGATATAACAGACTCAGCGAATTCCTTATCAAACAAGGATTCAATAACAATGAAGTCTGCCCTTGCATCTTCATAAGAGCAAAGGGAAAAGGATTCGTTATAATTGCTGTCTACGTAGACGATTTGAATCTCATTGGATCTCCTGAAGACATCGCTGAGATATCTGTAAGCCTAACAAAAGAATTTGAAATGAAAGACCGAGGCAAAACGAAATTCTGCCTTGGCTTACAGATTGAACATCTAAAAGATGGAATCCTATTACATCAAACCACATACACAAAGAAAATGTTGTAAAGATTCCATATGGACCATTGTCATCCACTTAGTACACCTATGGTGGTACGATCACTGGATGCAAATAAGGACCCCTTCGAGCCGCTGGAAGAGGGGGAGGATATACTTGGTCCAGACGTCCCTTATCTAAGTGTCATCGAAGCACTCCTATATCTGGCAAACTGCACGCGTCTTGACATAGCGTTCGCAGTAAATTTGCTAGCCAGATACAGTGCAACGCCCACACAGCGCCACTGGACCGGGGTTAAGCACCTTCTGCGCTACCTCCAAGGGTCTACAGATCTGGGACTCTTCTACAAAAATGGAATATCATCTACACTTGCTGGATATGCTGATGCAGGTTATTTGTCTGATCGCCACAATGCTAAGTCACAGACAAGGTACGTGTTTACCTATGGAGGGACAGCCATTTCCTGGAGATCCATCAAGCAAACCTTGAAGGCGACCTCATCCAATCACTCAGAGATAATTGCCATCCATGAAGCAAGCAGAGAATGTGTATGGCTACGCTCAGTTGTCCACCACATCCTGTCAACTACCTGACTGCAGACTGGAGATCTCGAACCTACTACAATGTTCGAGGACAATGCTACTTGCATAGCTCAGCTACGAGGTGGCTTCATCAAAGGCGATAGAACAAAGTACATTTCACCAAAGTTCTTCTAGACGCACGAGCTACAGAGAGATGGCAAGATCGACATCAGACAACTACAATCATGTGACAATTTGGCAGATTTGTTCACTAAAGCCCTTCCTACTGCCACTTTTAGGAAGCTTGTATTAAGGATTGGAATGAGACGCCTAAGAGATCTGAAAGCTTGAGAGCTTGTACAGATCAGGGGGAGTTAGGGAGAGTTTGTACTCTTTTCCCTTAACTATGGTTTTTCCCACAGGGTTTTCCATAGCTAAAGGTTTTAACGAGGCAAATCTCACCAACTCAGGATCCTGAAGTATCCACCCTATGTGAGAGTCTTCTATGCTCAGAATACCGAAGTATTCACGAGCAGAGTCCACACCTATGGCTGGATAAGGGGGAGTGTTGTGAACGGTTGTGAACCGGAGTTGGTTTAGAATCTGGGCTATCTTAGAGATATGCCTATATCAATGTAGCCCATATTTGTACTCTCCCTATTGGCCTATAAATAAAGGGCTGGGGGTTCCTCCCCCAGTAGTTGATTCATAACATGCATAAGATTATAATTAGTGTTATCCAATTTAATCTAAATCGACAAAAATTATATCTTGCAATAGTGCACAGAACGGAAAGTAAGCATGAGATAATTCATAACACATAAAATGGAACAACCACGAGAGGATTTCTTGGAGGATTTTTACATACCACCTCTTCCCAAGCGGATTTCCAACTCACCACATCACACTCGAGAATTTTTCACTTACATAGATTTTGTTACAAGTACTTATATCCTTGACTTGAAGCTCTTGTGTATGTGTGAAGATATATGCAGAATTCAAATGGTGGAATTGAGACTCTTGAAAGATCAAGTGTTGGCCAAACAAAAGATTGAGAAACATGAAAAAATTGGCGAAAGAAAGGAGGATTTTTCTTTAAGACTTTTGAGCTTGAAAACTATTTTTCTCTTTAGAAATTGATCATTTAATTCAGACATAAAAATCCAAACACCCCACATTTTATAAAAGAAAATTTAGGTCCAAATAGTTAACCAAAATACCCCTAAGTTGTTAAAATGGCTAGTAAAAATCCGAATGTTATAGACCAACGACTAGTTACTATTCGGCTACAGTTCATCCACTAGTCGATATGGTCGACTAGTTTGGCAATGTCTAGCGAAGTTGTTGCTCTCTGGATTTATTGGTCGATCACAGTTCATGGACTAGGCGACCACAGTGTAACAACTAGTCGATTAGTCTCATAACTCTGGTTGACTATTTTTCTGACATTGCCCTAGCCCAGGCCAGATCAGCAACTAGTCGACTGGGTTGGCAATGTCAAGAGAAGTTGCAGCTCTCTGTATTTATTGGTCGACCACAATTCATGGACTAGGCAACTACCGTGTAACCACTAGTCGACTAGTCTCTTACATCTAGTCGACTACTTTTCTGACATTGCCCTAGCCCATGCCAAATACAACACTTAGTCGATTGGAGTATCATATTGGTCAGCTAGTTTGACTGAAATCATAAATATGGCCTATAAACAACCAAGGCTTTAACATGCTAACATAAGAAAAATGAAAATTGCATAAAAATAAATATTACATTGAAGTCATTTGATGTATGCTTGACACTTTGTGCTCCTTATATATCTTCCTTTGAATCATAGCCTTGTTGAACTCACTTTAGCTTTGTGTATTTCCTTGATTTGCTTAACATTCATATACATGCACTCACATATTAGATGGCATGTTTGCTCATCATCAAAACTACATGTGGTGACTTAATATCCTAACATTCTCCCCCTCTTTGATGATGACAAATATGAATATATAATAATATGATTAATAATATTAGTTTTTAGTCTTCCTACAAAAAAGCTTGTTAGCAACATATAACTTGATATCAAATTGTTGCAATCATATTAATATGCATGGCATCTAATCTCTATTCCTCTTTTGTCAACATTAAAAAGGATATGAAATTAAGTTCTCTCTTCCCTGGAGTTAAACAATGAAAGAATCTCTCCCCTACATGCAATTTATCTCCACCTTAATATGAGCAAAATAATATGAGCCAAACAGAAGTGTTCTTAAAGCGTATGTGACTCAATATCATGATACCAAGTGTTATTGGAGATATGATACCAAGTGCTAAAATAAAAAATACTTACAAACAAAGTTCTCAAAACTTACCAAGCTCCCCTTACAAAATTGCTCATCTTTTTAAATCTACCCATGAAATTATTCTTATTCCTCGAAATTTTGGGATTTAACTTCTAATCACATCATATATGAGTACCTGAAAAATAAACAAAATCTTGGTACCACTTTTATTCTGAGTCCATGGGATTAGTCATAGAATATGATATCAATCAGTGGGGAACTTAACCCATTTGGGTTTAGACTTTCCATTATAAACAAATTTATAGTTGCTAGTAAAACATATACTTTACATGAAACTAGAAACATATTCATCTTTCATTTGGGTAGTCATGTTGAGTATTGGTGTTTCATACCAATCTTATTTTGATGATGATCACAACATTATGTTGTTGCTAATGAATCTCATGTTTTAGTCTCTCAGTTTATTTCAAGGATATCTTTCTTGGAGACTAATCACTTGGTGTAAGGATGGACATCATGTGAAGAAGGGCCAAAGTTTGGACTCAAGGAGTGCCAAAGCTTGGAGATGATGGAGAGCAATCAAGGCATCAAGATTGAAGACTTAGACTCTTAAGAAAGCATTGTAATCCATGTAATTTACTTTATTGCTTTCTCTCTCTTTTGAGTCTAGGGTTGATGTAATGCCTTGCTAGATGGTTTGCTCATTCATGCACATGCATTTAACCATCTTAGTGAACCTTAGGATTATCATAGAATCCAACCCAATAGGTTCACTCTGTCCAAAGACTCACTTGGAGTCTCTGGCTTTCCGTCAGTCGCCTGATGAGGGAAACACAGTCGACTGGGTGATTTCCAGTCGCCTGTAGATCCTTCTACAGTCGCCTGATATGCACAGCTCAAGTCAACATTTCAATTGACTCAAACTTGAGCTTTACGCATAGTCGCCTGTCGATCAGTTTTCAGTCGCCTGTATATTTACAGTCGCCTGGGATTTGGCCAACAGTCGCCTGTCTAGCGTAAGTGCAATCTCTGCATCTCTCTGTCTTCTCTCCATACTTTACAGTAGTCGACTGATGAAGAATGTACAGTCGCCTGACTATTTGACAGTCGACTGTGGTATTAACATCAGCGGCCTGTGCGAAGAATTGGAGAAAGAGTGCAGCTCTCTGTTTCGATCCATCCCCTGCAGCAGTCGTCTGCTGAAGGATTAACAGGCGCATGTCCTGTTTGTCAGTCGACTGTATTGACTTCGGAAGTCGACTGTCCTGGCTTAGATTATAGCCGTTGGATATTTTCTAGCCGTTGATCAGTCGACTGTCTTTTGATCATCAGTCGACTGTTCCTGTCGTTTTCACCCAGTTTCTAGCCGTTGCAGATTTGATTATTTGGCTGTTTCTTTGGGTTTTTGGGCTTGATATAGGATTCCTATATATATATGAGTGTGCTACCATCACTTGAGAACTCTTGAAAACATTTGATAAACTCTTAAGCTCCCTCATTTCCCTCTATTGAGCATTCATCTTCCTTCATGCATTGAAGTCCAGGTCAAGGGAAATCATCCAAGTGCTCTCAAGCATATTCCAACACTTGGAGATCCTCTTCCATGCCTTGCATTCATTCATGAGTAAGCATCTCAAGGCATAGGTAAGAGTATTTACTTTACAGGGTGTAATTTGTTTTCCTATTTCTCTTTGTGGGATTAGGATACTCTCTTTGTGGGAGTTTCTCTCTTTGTGGGAGGTTGTCTCTTTGTGGGACTAGGGAATTCTCTTTGTGGGAATTAACTCTCTGTATGGGAGTTTTAGTGTCCTAGTGTAGGGCTAACCCTAATTCTCTGAGTGGGAGTTAATGATTCTCTGTGTGAGAGTCTTGATCCTTGTGTAGGATTGGTTGGGTCCTTGTGTAGGGCATAAATCCTCTTTGTGGGGTATCTCCTTGTGAGATTTGTATTCACTTCTCTGTGTGGGATTATAGTGAATATTGGTGTGGCTGGATGTACCCAAGTTTGGGAAACCAGGGTAAAAATTTGTGTTTGTGTTTGGTTTGATTGTGCCATTTAATTCCTCTTGCATTTATAATTCCGCATTTGCAAGTTAAATTTTATTTGGACAATTTTATTACCATTACACTATTCACCCCCCTCTAGTGTGTGTTGTTAGTATTGCAAGGGTTAGACGATCCCTACAATTGGTATCAGAGCGATGTAAAAGCATACTGCAACGATGGTATTCAACGCCTCTTCCGCGTCTCATGAAGAAGGTCACTCAACCGTTCGACCCCCGCTCTTCAATGGAACCAACTACCCTAGTTGGAAGATCAGAATGATGATCTACATGGAGGGTCAAGACCTATGGGAAATCACGGAGGTGCCATTCGAGAAGCCCACTACTCCTGCGGCTTCAAGGACAAAGGCGGAGAAGGACTCAATCAAGTTCAATGCGAGAGCTATGAATACATTACATTGCGCTCTCTCATCTAATGAGTTCAACCGCATCTCCATGTGCAAAACGACAAATGATATTTGGCACACCTTGGAGATTTGTCATGAAGGGACAACGAAGGTAAAGAAATCTAAACAAACTGTGTTTAGATCTAAATATGAAATGTTTAAGATGCAGGAAGGCGAAAGCATTTCAGAGATGTTCTCAAGGTTCACCGATATTGTGAACGCTTTGGAGGGACTCGGGAAGACGATTTCCCAAGAGGATCGTGTTGAGAAGATCCTAGACTCTCTTACACCTCGTTGGGAGTCAAAGGCCAACGGAATTTTGGAGTCATATGACACGTCCAAATATACCGTTGAGGAGTGCATTGGAAATCTCATGGTGTATGAAGTAAAGCTTCAACACAAGAAGGAGATTCAACCAACAAAGCCCGAGAAGCTTGAGAAGCAAAAGGGAGTTACATTCCATGCCAAGGAGGAGCCAATCAAGTGGAGGAGGAAATTCCATCGAGAAGCTCCTAGCGAAGAAGATGAGCAAGAAGATGCAAGTGGAGAAGAAATTGAGGATCTTGCCAAGCAATTCAAAGCATTCCTCAAATGCAAGGAAGGTAAGTCTTTGTCAAAGTTTGCCTCCAATTCTAACAAGGTTCCTACTTGTTACACTTGCAGTGGAAAAGGTCACTTGTCCACCGAATGCCCTTCCAAACCCATTAAAGAAACTTACAAGGGTAAAGGGAAGAAGCATTTGAAAGGAAGGTCCACGTTCAAGAATCAAAAGAAAGGACTTGTAGGGACCTTTGATGATTCGAGTGAGGACACTTCGAGTAACGAAGAAGAGGATACAAAGGAGGATGCTCACGCATGCTTTGTAGCCATGGATGGTCCTACACCAATCCCCTCCGGATTAAACGAAGAAGAGTTGGATGCTTGGCTTGACGCATACAATTCCTATGAGGATTCGTCCCTCACGGCTAAGGAGGAGAAGTCGTCATCAAGCTTTTGCAAGGGTGATGATGATGATGTTGAGATCGAGGAAGAAAAGATCTCATACGAGGAGCTCAAGATCAATTTTGACTTGGTCTCCGAAAAGGCTAGTAAGTGCATCAACTCTTACAATAGATTAAAAGCAAAATATAAGATTGCTAAGAGTAGATTGCATGAACTAGTTATTGCAAGTGTAATGCATGATGAAAGGCATGTGTATGACACTTGTGAGAGAGACACACTTCTCTCTCAAGTTAAGGAATTGAGTCTCTCAAATGAAAATCTCATTGCTCAAAACCTTAGCTTAGATGCTCACATTCAACAACTTACGTTGAAATGTGAAGAGGAATCCCGAAAGCTCATAAGCTTATTCTAGGGATTCACTCCACGATTTGTTGGAAAAACAACATCCGGCAAATCATAGAGGAGGTTTGGGTTATATTCAAAATGTGGTTCCCAAACCCACCTCTAATTCTTCTTTTGGTGCAAATTCAAGAAATATTGCTAAAGCACCTAAGAAGAATCACCATGCTTTCTTGTACAACAATAACACCAACAAGAAGCATGTAGATCACAAGGTGATGAGGAAGAATGAAGAATCTTCATTTTTTGCTAAGAAGCAAAATCCTCATTCTTTGCATGCTAAGAAATTTGTTTCTACACCTAAGCATGCCACATCCTTCCCTCTTGCAAAGGCAAAACCATTGCCTAGGAATTCCTTGAGTTTATGGATTCCCACTAAGGCTAGTGTGCAAGAGAGAGATAGTTACATCAACTCTCTAGTTAGGGATGTGATCACCTCGTGTGATTACGTTAGGAAATCAAACTCCTCTTGGGTTTGGTTACCTAATGTCTAGGTTTCTCACACATTTGCATATTGCATGGGTATTGTGCTTCTATGTTTATTTTAAGCATACCCATTGATTGTGTGTGTTTCATGATTTTGAAAATATTTTCAAATTTATCTCTTTTCATGAAAATGGGGACCTTGGGGTTTATTGACATGCATGCATTTTTGATCCATGTGTATGTCAATGGGGGAGTTAATATATTATATGTTTAAATTATTTTAAGACATATTTTAACTCTCATTTCGGAGGTTATTTGAGATCATTATTTACATTTGGTTATTTTGGGTCTCAAACCAAACCTCTTGTTGTTTATTGCCAACATGGTTCTTGTCTCATTGTTTTTGGCAATATCCTTGTGTATCTTTGAAGCTTGATCTTTCCATATCTATTGCTTTGATACACTTTTTAGGCCCATAGCTCCATTAATTAATTGGTATTAGATCCTAAAAGTCAAAAGTTGACCATTTCTATGATCTAGGAGGAGCATGGGATAGTGAATTGATACCCACTAAATTTTCAAATTTGGTATCATACATATCTTTCGTTTCTTGCATATTGTCACATCTTGGTTAAGATGACAAAGGGGGATATTTTTGGTGTCCACCTTTTTGACGATGCAAGAGGGAGAGAGATATGCATTATATGATCATATCTAGATAGGGGGAGAGATATTTACATATGCATATGGGGAGAGATATCTCTATAGGGAGAGATATATGGGATTATATAAACCATTCATGTTTGCATGCCTTTATTCTTTGCAATTGGTTTATGTAATCCATGCCTATTATATGTCACCATGTTTTTATTGGTATTATGAGTATTTACCTTTGTGTAGATCATTATATAATTGGTGCATATAAGTAGGGGGAGATCATTAGCATTTTGTTTTAATTCTTTATGATTCACATAATGTGTGTCATCATCAAAAGGGGGAGATTGTTGAGTATTGGTGTTTCATACCAATCTTATTTTGATGATGATCACAACATTATGTTGTTGCTAATGAATCTCATGTTTTAGTCTCTCAGTTTATTTCAAGGATATCTTTCTTGGAGACTAATCATTTGGTGTAAGGATGGACATCATGTGAAGAAGGGCCAAAGTTTGGACTCAAGGAGTGCCAAAGCTTGGAGATGATGGAGAGCAATCAAGGCATCAAGATTGAAGACTTAGACTCTTAAGAAAGCATTGTAATCTATGTAATTTACTTTATTGCTTTCTCTCTCTTTTGAGTCTAGGGTTGATGTAATGCCTTGCTAGATGGTTTGCTCATACATGCACATGCATTTATCCATCTTAGTGAACCTTAGGATTATCATAGAATCCAACCCAATAGGTTCACTCTGTCCAAAGACTCACTTGGAGTCTCTGGCTTTCCGTCAGTCGCCTGATGAGGGAAACACAGTCGACTGGGTGATTTCCAGTCGCCTGTAGATCCTTATACAATCGCCTGATATTTACAGCTCAAGTCAACATTTCAATTGACTCAAACTTGAGCTTTACGCACAGTCGCCTGTCGATTAGTTTTCAGTCGCCTGGGATTTGGCCAACAGTCGCCTGTCTGGTGTAAGTGCAATCTCTGCATCTCTCTGTCTTCTCTCCATACTTTACAGTAGTCGACTGATGAAGAATGTACAGTCACCTAACTATTTGACAGTCGACTGTGGTATTAACATCAGTCGCCTGTGCGAAGAATTGGAGAAAGAGTGCAGCTCTCTGTTTCGATCCATCCCCTGCAGCATTCGTCTGCTGAAGGATTAACATGCGCCTGTCCTGTTTGTCAGTCGACTGTATTGACTTCGTCAGTCGAATGTCCTGGCTTAGATTATAGCTGTTGGATATTTTCTAGCCGTTGATCAGTCGACTGTCTTTTGATCATCAGTCGACTGTTCCTGTCGTTTTCACCCAGTTTGTAGCCGTTGCAGATTTGATTATTTGGCTGTTTCTTTGGGTTTTTGGGCTTGATATAGGATTCATATATATATGAGTGTGCTGCCATCACTTGAGAACTCTTGACCATATTTGATAAACTCTTGACTCTATAGAAAATCTCAAGAGATCAATAAGCCACTCTCAAGCTCCCTCATTTCCCTCTATTGATCATTCATCTTCCTTCATGCATTGAAGTCCAGCTCAAGGGAAATCATCCAAGTGCTCTCAAGCATATTCCAACACTTGGAGATCCTCTCCATGCCTTGCATTCATTCATGAGTACGCATCTCAAGGTATAGGTAAGAGTATATACTTTACAGTGTGTAATTTGTTTTTCCTATTTCTCTTTGTGGGATTAGGATACTCTCTTTGTGGGAGTTTCTCTCTTTGTGGGAGGTTGTCTCTTTGTGGGACTAGTGAATTCTCTTTGTGGGAATTAACTCTCTGTGTGGGAGTTCTAGTGTCCTAGTGTAGGGCTAACCCTAATTCTCTGAGTGGGAGTTAGTGATTCTCTGTGTGGGAGTCTTGATCCTTGTGTAGGATTGGTTGGGTCCTTGTGTAGGGCATAAATCCTCTTTGTGGGGTATCTCCTTGTGAGATTTGTATTCACTTCTCTGTATGGGATTATAGTGAATATTGGTGTGGCTGGATGTACCCAAGTTTGGGGAACCAGGGTAAAACTTTGTGTTTGCGTTTGGATTGATTGTGTCATTTAATTCCTCTTGCATTTATAATTCCGCATTTGAAAGTTAAATTTTATTTGGACAATTTTATTGCCATTACACTATTCACCCCCCTCTAGTGTGTGTTGTTAGTATTGTAAGGGTTAGACGATCCCTACAAGTCACTCGCTTGGGTATCTAAATTTTGATAAAATCATGTCTAGTATTACTAACCGTTGCATGATTGTGTCTAGGCCTAGCCTTTTGATTGGTCTTGCTATAACCTAGGTCAAATATGCTATTAGAGGTTTTTTGCGAATTACTTAAATCATCTAACTTTTCCATACCCATATTAAACTTTTCCACATTTCTATAGAGGTCATCATACTTATCTTAATAGTTGCAAAGCCTATCATTTAAGCTATTATATTCATTACTAATAAACTTATTTTTCTTTTAGTTAAATTTTCATCGTTTATCCTATCTAAATTAGACGAAACAGTATGAAAAGTTTCGTGCTTCTTCTTAAGAGTCAAAAGTTCTCTTAAATATTAGTTATATTGTACATATAACTTGTGAAACTCTTCATCCCAATCATACTTATCATCGTTACTATGATTATCACTACAGGTAGATTCAGAATTTACGTTATTGTCCTTCATAGCCATGAAGCATGTGTAGTCTTTCTTCGTCTTTCTCTTCATATTAGGAATAATCAGATGACTCATTTGAATCTCGATCCCAATCGACAATGGATTTTTCGTTGGCTTCTTGAATTTTATTATGCCCTTTCCATTGTTCTTTGATATTGGACAATCTGTTTTCAAGTGCCATGGCTTATTGTATACAAAACAGACATGAGATTCATTTGATAATCTATATTTTCTATTTTCTAAGTTTATTTGCCATGAGAATTTTTCTGAAACCCTTTGAAATGAGAGCTAGTTGCTCTTCAACTTCATCATCGGACTCCTCCGTCTTTAAGGTGGCTTTTAAAGTAATGGCCTTTTTCTTTGCCTGCTCCTTGTCCTTCTTTTGTTGCAATTGAAGCTCATATGTCATGAGGTTGCCAATTAGGTCTTATAAGATGAGCTTGAAAATATCATTCCCTTCCTCTATGGCCGTAGTCTTCCTCTTCCACTCGGGTTTGAGAGATTGGAGAATCTTGGTTACATGATCCTTTTGAGAGTAGCACTTGCCAGTTCTTGCAAGAGTGTTTATGATTTCGATAAAGCAAGTGTGCATCTCCAAAATTGATTCTCCCAGAATTATCTCAAAAGCTTCAAACGTATGAACATAAAGAGAAGTTTTAGAAGTTTTAACTTTAATATTGCCTTCATGAGTTACTTCGAGAATCTTCTAAATTTCATGAGCGATGGTTGCACATGACACCCGATTGCTCTTTGTGTTGTCAATGGCGCAATAGAGTGTTGTAATTCAGTACGTATGCACAACCAAATAAACACAATGATAACACATAGAAACCAAGGTGACACAAGGAACTTAGTAATGCAGTTCGGTGCACACACCTACATCTGCGGGGCCTCGCCCAGAAAATCAAATTACTCCACTAAATATTAATGAATACAATCACTAATATCATATCTATATTAGGAGAAGCATACTCCACCTCAATACAAACCACGAGGGGTGATCTCAATCAACCCCGTGAAGTAATCTAAGCAAGCTCCCCTTGCATGCAAGATCCCCTTACACAACCGACTAGATCAACTCCCTTGATCCCTACATGCGTACCCCGGATGTAGAAAACCACAAGATCCCTTTGCACCACCGACTAGAATCAACTCCCTTGACCCTACCTCTGGTAGCTGGCGGCCTCCCTCCCGGAGTCCTTTGATCAGCTTTCGCAAAAGCCGTGCCCTAGCCGCAAAACTGCACGCCCCTTCAATACGCCGCTCCCCCTCAATCACCGAGTAGATATGGAAGGTCGCTTGATAAAATCCTGTGCAGATCGGCAGTCCACAAATTAAGGAATCACTTCGGGCAAGTGGTTTCGTAATATCTTCAACATGATCTTTCAACCAATATTTGCGGGCTAATATTTCTCCAACAGATTCTTCAATCAACTCTAGGAGATAACAACTTCCAAATGTATCTTCAACTATTATTCAATCATAACAGCATATACCAGAGTACCTTAAAGATACTGTAATAAGATCTGAATTAATCCACCTTCAAAACTGCTGATGGATGTCATCCTTTTGAAAGCTTCCGACACAGTATGTTGGACCTTATGTTGTAACATAACATTCAACATGTCATATAATATGGCCAATAAACTAGATCTCTCATTCCAAGATAATTAAGAGCTACTGATTTTGGAAAGCTTTTTCAATCTTCTCTCATGCAGATATTTCGCCAATATCTAGGAATACTTCGAGTAAGAAATCCCATAGATCAAGGAACCATTTAACCATTTCGGATAAAATGATTTAAACAAATCTCATGCGGATATTTTGCCCATAGAATAAGGATCTATTTCTGGTAAATACAACCAATAATCTCAGCAAATATTTCCTCCCATCAATTAAGGAATGCAACGACTGGTTTTTCATGCATGGATTTTATTATATATATAATATTAATTGTTTCTTTCCCTTCTTTGTGATTTCCATTTCCGTCTCCGTAGTTTTCATTTTCGTTCGTTTCGTCGTGATTCTCTAGATTCTTCCGTCGGTCGGCGTGTTTGAAGTAAGTCATTCATGACGGGCTTCATAACGTCGATATCTTAGAGTTAGAACGAGCCTAGGAGACTTAGGAAACCATCCCGGAGCTTCGCGCTCCATTTCGGAACTTTTGGTGCTCATTAGCCGGTATAAGAAGGGGCACCGACCGACTAGATGACGATCCAGTCGGTCGGAAAACCTTCTTGAACCGACTAGTTGGCTTTCTAAATTTCTCAGGAGTTACTGTTTATCGTTAGTCGGTCTAAGAACGTTGGTTGACCGACTAGGTTGCAAACTAGTCGGTCGGTAATGCTTCTTTAACCGACTAACTCATTAACTATTTTTGACACTAGTTACTGTTTACTCTTAGTCGGTCTAAGAACGTTCATCGACCGACTAGATGTCAAACTAGTCGGTCAGTAATTGTTCTTTGACCGACTAAATCTAAATCCTATTTTGTACAGGAGTTACTGTTTGGACTTAGTCGGTCTGCGTTGATCAACCGACCGACTAGTTCCCAAACTAGTCGGTCAGTGGTTGCTCTTTGACCGACTAAACAGTACAGGAAACCCTAGTTTTGCCCTAGCCGCCACCAAACTCTATAAATACCCCTCCAAACGTTTTCTTCTTCTTCCTCATGACCTAAAACCCTAGTTTCTCCCCCATTGAGCCCCCATCTTCCCCAAATCCTCAAACCTTCATTCCAAGCTCATCCCCCATCATCCAAACCCTCCCTTGTCACAACCCATCTCTCATCTTCCTCAAACCTTCATCAAACCCCCAAAAATCCACATCCAAACCTATTTCTCCAGATTTTTCCCTCATTTCCAGATTTGAGCCGGATCGTTCTTCCGTTGCCGTGGTTGCTCGGCATCGCTCCTCCACCTCTTCACGATAATACTCGATTCCTTTAGTTTTAGCATAACCCACATTGACATTTGTGAAACCCTAATAAAATGGATTATTAGAAAGTTAGGATCCTAATAAGAAATCGATTTAGAATCATTGTGCTAATAATTGTTTTGCCATAACAGCGATCTATTTCGTAGTTAGCTTGTGTGACGATCTTCATTGCTCGTCAACCCCGGTATCAGGCAAGTGAAACTTGCATCTCTTGATTTGGGCCATGTCTTAGGCCATTACCTTGCTTTAGCGTAAAAGAGACTAGACGGTGAAAGGATAGCCGTCTGGACGCCATTGACCTAGCTTGACAACGAAGCTTGGTCCGTCACCTTCATCATGCTTGTATGTCACGTTTAATTTCAATTAACGGTACGCGAATATCTGCTCATGTCATTGCATAGTGATTATTCATCGTGATTGCGTAGCACACGCTACAATATTATATTCCTGGCTCATGTTCCAGAAGCGAGCCCTGTAGTTGGAAACCCCAACGCTCGGATACCGGCTAGGTGCATCCCTATGCCAAATACACTTCCTGGCTCGTGATCCAGAAGCGAGCTCAGTTAGTTGGAAACCCCAACGCTCGACACATATGGGTGAGGTAAGAGATTTGCGGCCACCTGAGCCCCGAGTTGGCCTGATCCGCCACTCCGGCCAGTAGGCGAAATCTCTAGTGCATAAGTGATAAATCGTGATAAGTGATTCGTGAATTAGTGATTTGGTAGCTTTTGCTACATCGTGCGTGCTTGTCTCTTCCTTTAAACTGTTGCATCATACTTAACTGCCATGTCATTGCTTAATATTATAAGTGCTAGGTTGTTAGTTACTTTCAGTTTCCTTGCTCAAGTCTTTCAGACTTGCTGACATGTGCCCCTTTCTCTTTTGGGTGACACATGTTAGACCCTGAGCCAGAGTTACTTGCTGAGGGTGAGGTGTTTGCGGACGCCGAGCTCGAGCCCGTGTTGGACGAGGACTTCGTAGACACTGGAGATCAGTCTTAGTGTCTATGTCTGGTTTTTGTTAGATTGTTTAGGTTGTCGGTGCGTGGCACCTAGTTTGATACTCTGTTAGGTTTGTGCTTTGTTTGGCCTTGTTCTGGGCCTTTAGACTCTTTCTTTTTAGCCTGGTGGCTTTTTCTGTGATGTTGAATATTTTGTGGACAAACTTTGGGATTGGTATTTCATATCCGTCTCATCTTATTATTATTATTGTTGTTGTTCCGTTTGCGTTTACAGGGACCTGCTTTTTACTAAATTGACGCTTATCAGGCGTGCAGCTTCACAGCTCCACGCTTGAGCGGACCTTCTCACGTCTCGCCTCCATTTTAGGGAAGCGGGGCGTGACAAGGAACTAACCAAATTCCCAAATATTCTCAGCAATCCTCCCATCAATTAAGGAACTAATTCGGGTAAGAAGGAATATAAAAATCTCACCAAGATATTTCATCAATCAATTCAGGAACACCCGAGATTCTAGGCTACAAATCAGATCTGAATCAGCAAGACAGATCTGCAAACCAAAACAGTATATCTTCATACGAACCATACTCCAGATCCCACATGTTGTACATAATGTTGCAACATTATGTACAATATGACTGCTCAAACTGCTCAAAAACAATTTTGATTCCACAAACTGAGCTCTCCAGATTTAGTACCACTAATGCCAACTTATATCAACAGAAAAACAACTTAACAATCTCCCCCTTGGCATTATGTGGCACAAACCAAAGCACGGGCACCAACCAAGCACCAACCAAGCACATTCTCCTCCTTTGAGCCACAATAAGCCAAAGCACACTCTCCCCCTTACTAGTAAAAATCCGAGCAGTGATCACCTCAGACGAGACATCCACTTCATACGGGTTCTGAGACAATAGTTGCTGAGAGATAAGACATGGATGGGAAGGGTTGGAATGCACACCTGGATTGCAGGTCTCCAACGGATCTGGATAAAATGCACTAAAATTTTGGCAAGACAGTCGAACAACATCTTGTTCAAAGGATCAGAAGCAGTAAGTAGATTGGGGAAGGAGCTGATGCTTCAGAAACGACTCTGGCCTTCTTAGAAGTCGACTTTGAAAAGGAGGGAGTTGGAGAACTAGACGGAGCACCATGTCGCTTGGCAGAACTATGATGACGACGACAAGAATGAGGAACTTACAGATCTGGCATGGTCAAATTAGGAGCATATGAAGCTGTATAGTCACCAGGTGAGAAGATATGCATGTTGTGTCATGTGTCACAGCATGATCCATGACATCAGGTTCAACATGTGCCAATGTTGCAACATCGTGTGCAACATCAGATGCAACATGAGCATTTGTTGCACCTTGGAAGCAACACCAGACGAACATTCCCAATACTTTTCAGTGGTCGACAGAAAAAGTGTGACCTCATCGAAAACTTTAATACTTTTCAGATGGCCTCCAATAATACACGTCCATATCTCCAATAGTTAATTCAAAGACAACAACAACTAAGACACTTCAAAAGGCTTCCATGTCTCTCTCAGTAGCAAATAAATCCTCAGCCACAGCGGAAATAGAGGAAGAAAAATATACCTCGCATCTGATAGTAGGCTACAAGAAAGATGGAACAAAATCCAGAGTAGTAGTCAAGCTCTGAGAGGCCTAAAAGTAGCTGGAGAGTTGAAAACATCGGCGGTGTTGACAGAAAAGCTTCGGTGATCTGCATGTCAAACTTTGGAGACGTGGATGCGGTGGAACCCGCTAAGAGGTGAACAAAATTTGGAAACATCAGCCGAAATGGGTGAATAAGCCGTGATAGATGGATTGACGATAGATTACCGTGCTGGAGAGGGTAGATGCGAAGATCCGATGGCGCTAGTGGAGGATGAGCGGCGAGTTAATTCTTTGATAATTCTGGAGGAAGATTCATAAGAATTTGGCACAGATTGCTCACATTGATTGTCGATAAATGTCGAGTCTGGTGCCATAACATCGGCAGCAACATCGTTCTGTATTGTATCTAATGCTGCAACTTTGGTCACAACATGAAGTGTTTTCTCTGAAGCTGTAGTGTTCTTGCTGTATTATTCAAACTTCCTGACCCATTGCTCCTTTATCTTCATATCAGGGTGACTAACATTTCTTCCTTCTGACCAATGTCGCATGCGACTGAAGAAGTTTCTCTCAGTATGGCCTATGAACTTGCAGTAACTGCACATAGAATGACCACCTTTTATACCTCTAATTTGCCTCTTCTTCTTATCATGGCCATTGTGCTGACCCATTCTTTCAAGTTCTTTAGTAACTTGACTTCTTCTTTCAGCAGACACATTATCGAAAGCTCATCTATTGTATTTCACTCCGGTGCGATCTCCTGAAGTCTTACCCATGTTCAAGATATCATCTAGCTTTGCTTTTCCAGAATTCCACTTATCCAATGTGCATTCAGCTTTCTCTGCCCTGAGAAGAACATTTCTAAAGTTGCTTTCCAAATCTCTATAGTTTTCCTCAACTTTCAGACATTTGATTTTGACCTCCTCCTTCTCTTCTTCAGTCTTTCATTCTCCTCCATCAGGACTTTGTTGATATTGCAGATTTGCATCCATTTCTCAAACATCATCTGGTATGCTTTTCGGATATCATCGTCACTAACTTCCTCTTCGCAATCAACTTCAGACTTAGATTTAATGCATGATGTTGTACTTAATGTTGCAACATTCTGTCTGACATTGGCTAGTTTGTTGCCAGATGTTGTTCCTGATGTTGCAACATCTGATCCAACATGACTATGAGTGTCACTATCTGATTGTCCTTCCAGGATGGCTGAAAATGCAACATAGTTACTGGTTATGTCCTTATCTCCAGCACTACCTTTCGATTCATCATCATTACAGGTGCTTGCTAAAGATTTCCCCTTCTGCTTCTTGAGGGTATTGGCACATTCAACTTGTATGTGGCCAAAACCCTCACATTCTTTGCACTGTATTCCTTTGCCTTTGTTCTTCTGTTCATGCCTCCGAATTAGACGATCGGTGTTCTTGCCTGCAAATGGAAGATTTGACCGCGCCGCATTGTTACCAGATCTGATGTTTTGACCCTTGTTGCTTATCTCTTTCATCATTTTGCTGAAATTCTTGGTCAGCAAGGCAATGCCCTCATCTGACTCAGACTCATTATCTGACTTAGAGACTTAACAAACTTCTGCTTTTAGGGCAATCCCTTTGTCCCTCTGATTCTGCTTCAGATTCATTTCATAGGTCTGAAGAGATCCCATGAGTTCATCCAGTCTCATGGTGGACGTATTTCTGGCCTCCTCAATAGCTGCAACTTTGGCTGAGAATTTGTCTGGAAGAGATCTCAAGGTTTTCTCAACAACTTCTTTTGAGAATATTTCTTACCAAGCTGGAAGGCCTGATTGGCTATATCTCTCAACCTCCCATTGAATTCAGCAACAGTCTTGTCGTCATTCATCCTTAGATTTTGAAAATGAGATGCAAGAATTTGGAGTTTGGAAGCTTTTACCGTAGTTGTTCCTTCATGAACATTCTGGTGAATATCCCATACTTCTTTGGCATACTCACATGTGGAGATCAGCATGAACTGCTCTTCGTCTACAGCCGGAAAAATAGCATTAATTGCTTTAGAATTGCACAAGGCCGCATGTTCTTCAATCCGACTCCAGTCTTTTGCCGGCTTGAGGTGTTCTTTGCCATCTTCGTCAATTTCGATCGGCAGTGTCCATCCTTTAATGACAGCGATCCATGCCTTCTCATCAATGGACTTAATGAATGCACGCATCTGAGACTTCCAGTAAGTGTAGTTTGTACCAATGAGCAATGGAGGACGAACAACGGAGGCATCTTCTCGTGTAGTCATGATTCAAGCACCGAAATCCAAGATCACACCCTCTTTGATAACAAAGTAACACGGGTGACCTGCTCTGATACCAATTGTAATTCAGTACGTATGCACAACCAAATAAACACAATGATAAAATATAGAAACCAAGGTGACACATGGAACTTGGTAACGTAGTTCGGTGCGCACACCTACATTTGCGGGGCCTCGCCCAGAAAATCAAATTACTCCACTAAATATTAATGAATACAATCACTAATATCATATCTATATTAGGAGAAGCATACTCCCCCTCAATACAAACTGCGAGGGGTGATCTCAATCAACCCCGTGAAGTAATCTAAGCAAGCTCCCCTTGCATGCAAGATCCCCTTACACAACCGACTAGATCAACTCCCTTGATCCATACGTGCATAGTTGTTGGCATCCATCCCCGGATGTAGAAACCCGCAAGATCCCCTTGCACCACCGGCTAGAATCAACTCCCTTGACTCCTACCTCTGGTAGCCATCGGCCTCCCTCCCGGAGTTCTTTGATCAGCTTTCGCAAAAGCCATGCACTAGACGCAAAACCACACGCCCCTTCAATACGCCGCTCCCCCTCAATCATCGAGTAGATATGGAAGGTCGTTCGATAAAATCATGTGCAGATTGGCAGCCCACAAATTAAGGAATCACTTCGGGCAAGTGGTTCTGTAATATCTTCAACATGATCTTTCAACCAATATTTGCGGGCTGATATTTCTCCAACACATTCTTCAATCAACTCTAGGAGATAACAACTTCCAAATGTATCTTCAACTATTATTAAATCATAACAGCATATACCAGAGTACCTTAAAGATACTGTAATAAGATCTGAATTAATCCACCTTCAAAACTGCTGATGGATGTCATCCTTTTGAAAGCTTCCGACACAGTATGTTGGACCTCATGTTGTAACATAACATTCAACATGTCATTTAATATGGCCAATAAACTAGATCTCTCATTCTAAGATAATTAAGAGCTACTGATTTTGGAAAGCTTTTTCAATCTTCTCTCATGCAGATATTTCGCCAATATCTAGGAATACTTCGAGTAAGAAATCCCATAGATCAAGGAACCATTTAACCATTTCGGATAAAATGATTTAAACAAATCTCATGTGTGTATTTTGCCCATAGAATAAGGATCTATTTCTGGTAAATACAACCAATAATCTCAGCAAATATTTTCTCCCATCAATTAAGGAACTAACCAGATTCCCAAATATTCTCAGTAATCCTCCCATCAATTAAGGAACTAATTCGGGTAAGAAGGAATATAAAAATCTCACCAAGATATTTCATCAATCAATTCAGGAACACCCGAGATTCTAGGCTACAAATCAGATCTGAATCAGCAAGACAGATCTGCAAACCAAAACAGCATATCTTCATACAAACCATACTCCAGATCCCGCATGTTGTACATAATGTTGCAACATTATGTACAACATGACTGCTCAAACTACTCAAAAGCAATTCTGATTCCACAAACTGAGCTCTCCAGATTTAGTGCCACCAATGCCAACTTATATCAACAGAAAAACAACCTAACAATTTCCCCCTTTGGCATTATGTGGCACAACCCAAAGCACATGCACCAACCAAGCACTAACCAAGCACAAGTGTGTTCATCGCTTTGGCATTCAAGTCATCACGCTCTTTTTCTTCTTTGCTCCTTGAAGTCCCCAGCTTTATTAGTTATTCATATGGAGTTTCTACCATGGTTTATAAATCATATGAGAGGACTTGAGATATGTCTTGATATGTGTAATACCATGTTTCCATATATACGCGTATATTATACGTATTTTCGGACGTATGTGTACGTATAAAATTTCTGGGTATTTTTATGAATTTTTTAAAATTTTGTAATGATAAAAATAATTTTAAATAACTTTAAAACATCATTTGGATTTAAATGAATGAGTATTTGGATGAAATACTTGTTTATGGGGGAGTATATGGTATTATAATGTGTATACATATTTTTCTTAAATAACAAAATCCTAAAAATTATAGAGAAGACACATCACCATAATATGTGTCGTTCTCCCCTTCATTTTTACCTAATCTTGGACACTTGTCAACATGGAAGAGAGGGAGGGGAATGATGAGGATTGGATGTGGGATTAAGAGGTGGAAAAAATTAAGGGAAAAGGAAGAAAAAGAAAATAAAAATTGGAAGTTCTCTCCCTCACTCCCAACTCATGCACAAACCCAAACCCCATCCCCTATTGCCTTCTTCCTTCCACCAAAGCCGACACCCTAACCCATCTCACCATTGAAGTTGAAGAATGGGAGTTAGCTTCAGACGGTCTTCAAGGAGAAGAAGCGCCAGAGAATCATTGAAGGACTTGCAGAGGTATGATTCCTATCTAAATTAGTTAGGGATTAGTTTCAAATCGCGTAGAAATTAGCTATTAATCACCATAGAATTGGACGGATTATGATGCAAAAAGGTCGTGTCGTGCTCGTGTCGCAGAGTTGATTCCTCGATCGTGTCGCTGTCGGTGACTTCCCTTTTTCCCACACGACCATGTCGACTTAGACATGGTCGTGTCATTGTCTGTGTGTAACGGCCTGTATTTTTCCAATACATTTAAATTAAGTATTTAAAGTAATTTCATTTTAATTGTATTTTGTAATGGTTGATCAGGAGTCTTATACTGATTTCAAAAATTTCTTGTAAAAATATTTTGAATTACCAGACTAGTTATGGAGTATTTTAGTAAAATCGGATTTCATTAAATACCTCTAAAAGATCTGTAAAAAATTCATTTTTAGATATTGCTGTTTTGGCTCAATGAATTTATTTTCTATACAAACGTCTTCAAAACATTTTCAAACTTCCGTAGTAGCATCCTATGATCATTTAAGGCTCTCCACATTAATTTCGTAATTTTCTGACCTCAGTTCAATAGAGAACCCGCAAACCCGCTTTCTAAACGTTTTGTCCAAAAACTTGTATTTCTGTAACTCAAACCCTGGAACGGTCTTTGTATTCGCGATCCTCATGACGATACGATCCCGTGGGTATGTTTTCGTAATTTTTCGGACACGTTTACTAGTAGGGGCATTTTCGTAATTTCGTTTTGTATTTAGCTAATGACTTTCACTAATGGGGGTTTACCTATTCTTAATTACCTTAATTAAATAACCCTAACCTACCCGTATCTACCATCATCCCCACCTAACCCTCTCTCTCTCAGCTAACCCTGCATCCCAACTACCCTGTTATCTCTAAGCCTATAAATATTTCTCCCCTCTCTCATTTTCACTCAAGGCTAAACCCAGTTTCACTATCTCTCTCTCCCATTTCATTTTCGAAATAACCCAGGCCCGTTAATTTCCGCGCGCTCTCTCTCTTCCTCTCTCCGTCACTCTCTTCTCCCTCTCTCTCTCTCTCATCTTCCGTTCACCCTCCCTCCGGCCTCAACCGCCGCCTAACGCCCCTCCAACGCCGCCACAGCGATCGCCGTCTCCGACAGACAAGAGCCCGTCGCCACCGCTCTTCCGTGCACCCTCCTCCACCGGCGAGCCCGCCGTCCGCCGTCACAGCAAGCGCCCTCCACCGCAGCGAAGGCCTCCAGCCCCCATAAGCCCAGCGCCTCACGGCGAGGCCTCCTCGCCACCGCTCTCCGCCTCCCGACGCTTCCACCGCCGCACTCCGACTGCACTGGGCCCGCCTCTGACGACTGCAGCGCCTCGAGCACCCCACGTCGGCGACCCACGTCACGCCCACCGGAGCTCGCCGTGTCGCCGCCACCGAGCCTCCCTCCGCCGTCACCCGCCGCCTTGCCGTCGCCGTCGTCGACGAGAAACCCCCGCCTCCCCCACAGCTTGCGAACGAAGGAGAAGTACACGGTGGGCGCTTGAGTAAGTCGATGGCAATTTTGTAAATACGTATTTTCGTATTTTAATAATTAATAAATAGGTGTTTATGGTTTTAAATTCATAACTTGAAATATAAGCCCCAGAAAAATATGAGGCTAGCTCTAGAAAATCAGAAATGCCATTCTGGACCCAATGGCTCTAGTTTCATCTCAATCCGACGCTTAGTTTTCTCAGAATTAATTTTTAAGCCTATAAGTTAAATTTGTTATTTTCATTTAAAAATCTGTATCTTGTTATTTTCACGTACACTAATATGTGATAAAAATATATGTTAAAGTAATCTTCGAGACGGTCATTTTGACACCTCATTTGCAACTTTCCGATGTAGATTGCACCCAGAATAAATTCCTGAACAAATACATTACTAATTGAAAAATGGGTTTTAAATTGTTTTTGAGCTTTTAAAAATTCTAAAAATTACTATAAGCCTCAGAAAAATATTCCCTCTTGCAGTAAAACTATTTTTATCATATATAGTCTATATGAAAATTTAGAACGCATTTCGACAATGTTTCAACCAGTTTTAAAAATCAAAACGATCAAATTATCTAAATAGAAATGTAGCGTTCTTTAACCAAGTATTTTTGTGATTGCAGGTACCAATCCTCGTGCACCTTTATAAGCTCTTGCTCCAATCTCGTCTTGCCACGACGAGCTCGATAAAGTAAGTCACGACAGATTCTAAGTTTAGAAAACTAGTCTAATGTGCTTGCATGAACTTGTGACACTTCACCACTTATAGCCTCGAACGGCTATTTGACTTGAACCAAACTAGAGAACTAGTATGAAAGTAATCAACTAAAGATTACTTTGCCAACTTTCAACTTGCGTGGTTGTAGCACGCAACTACCAACTTGGGTAAATTGTGTGCTAGCCACACTACCACGTGCTCAAAGCACGGAAGTAACAGCTTTTGGTGTTGGACTTGTCTTTATCCTACCTGCTGGTTTTCAATGAGGAAGTCAACCAGTTGACCTGGTGTGACTAACATGTGGAACATCCTGTGGAACAATCTTGTGAAGAACTTGTACTCGACACGTCACCGGGGTTTCGGGGTAACTCACAGTTGCAAGAGTACGGGAGTGACTAGAGTTCGATCTACATGTTAAGCTACCTGTGTTTCGGCCTCCTGTCTAGCTGCCTGTGTTTCGGCAAACCATCCTGCTGCCTGGGTACCGGCATTCGTCTGGGTAGCACCCATGCAAGAGACGAACTGAACGGTCACATATTGTACTCTCCGACTTGAGTCACGTAGTTCTAGTGTAACTTGCACAGTTACTTTCTTTACAGTACATGCACTTTACTTTCCTTGCCAGTACAGTCACCGCACTTTACTTGCCGTACTTTTACTTTCTACACTTGTACAGACACTGCACCGTACTTTACTTTCACTTTGGTCTGCTTTCTCATACTTGTGCAATACCTCTCTTTCTCTATTTAGAATTGTTGTGACTTACCTACGGTTCCATCTCCGTGGCACCGCAGACGACGTACATATGGAGGCAGATGCTCTTGAGTTAATAGCGCCAGACTTCGACCATGAGACCGCAGCTTCCAGAGCTATTTTCAGTTGTGTACTTTCTTTCTTTCATGTATCATTGTTGGAATAATTTGTACGGTATGGATTGTAATAATTGGACACTATTTGGGTATTTTTGTACATCTCTGCATCGTGGCTATTTTGATTTCACTGGTTAATTGCAGAACCTATGCAATTATCAAATAAGTAACTGGCCCCCGAAAGCGGGTCGTTACACTGTGTCTTTCTCCTGTTAGACACGGTCGTGTCGAACTTAGACACTGTCGTGTGATCAACCCCAACTTCCCTTTTTAGTCACGTTGTTCCAGTCGTATATTGCTGATGTTGTTATAATAATTCTGTTCACAGGTCGTGTGAGTTACCAAACAGTCGTGTGGTTGTATTATTTCCCTGAACCCGAATTATATGCTCAAACGGTCGTGTGCGACATCTAGAACGACCGTGTGGTCAGAGTTTTTTGAGAACTTAATTGCTGAGCTCCACACGGTCGTGTGGGTAATACCAAATGACCGTGTGGATGAATATTTTTGCTGAACCCTTGTCTGTGTGACTCACACAGCCGTGTAAGAAGACCAAACGATTGTGTAAACCCCTTTCCCCAGCCGTGCTGATAGTCTGGGGGTTTGTTTCTATTGACATGGTTTATATTATCACGTTATGAAAATTTCATGTTGTTGGTGTGCCTCATGTGGAAATTATACTATGAAATTTTCAGTTCCATATGTTTAAATTCATGTTGTAAAAGGGAACACCATGATGTTTCTACTATGTCCATTATGTTTCATATGCAATAAAGAAATTCCATGTTTTTGTTGAAATTGTTTCACAAATGGAAATTGAACATGAAAGAATGTGTAAATGAAAGTGATAAATGAGCACAAAGAGATGTTCTTGTGGAAACTTGAGACCATTGAAATGTATCACTTAAATGAAACAATGTGATAATTATGAGTGAGATGAGAGTTAATACTCTGGTGTTCTCAGTCCATTCAAAGATGAGTGAAACTCCAGATGTGGATTTGGGGAAAACAGGTGTAAAAAGTAGTCGTTAAGTAGTGGAGATGGATTTTTAGTCTCACTCGCATTCCCGATAGCCGGCACGGGGAATGGGCAGGGTTAGAGAGACCCATGGGTGTACTCGTGATGCACCATGAGGTAGAGGAGTACCACCATCTCACTCTCGAAACGGGGAGTTACGAGAGGCCCCTACAGTGCTTGCGTCACTGATAGGGGTAACATTGTGTTCACCCACCATGTGTGAAGTCCAGATCCTTAAATGTCCTACAATTTACACGGGTTTTCGAATATTAATTAAATGTAAAACTTTTATTTAATGTCATTAACATGTAAAGATTGTTAATTAATGTTCTTTTATTCCTCAGCTTTACTTTTCAGCACATGCATGATGTAACATTTTTTGATTTATGCATTAATATGTGGACATGTGTACTTTCAGTAAACCGACCCTATAGTTAGGTAGACCGGTTTCGAAACTGGGCTCTACCTAGTTTAGTTAGGTTTTTCTACTGGGTCACGCGTTGACGTGTCCGATTTACGTTTTCCAGGATTAGTAGTGGATCAGACTGATCGAGACCTGACGCGGAAGACCCTTCCACATCCCGAGGTGTAGATGGAGCCCACTATGGGTGACTTGTACCATAGAATTTTCTAAAAGCAGACTAGATGGTGTGTTGTATTGTGTGTAGACACCTTTCTATTTTCCTTTGGGTTGGGAGTTCCTTTTTTTTTGCTATTTTCCACTTTTGTACTTGGTACAAATATGAGGTATGTAAAAGATGTACTTTCATATTAATAATATAAGATGTTGGACTTTGTACTTTTGTCTTTTGTCTTTCTATGTTGTTTCTGTGTTGGAGCATTATGTGTACTTCTTAACACGTGCATAGTGGCCTGCAAGTTTCTGATTGTACTTCTCTTCTCTCTTCCTTCTCTTTCTTATTGCACCGCTACTTCGGAAATACTTGGGACGGATTCGTACTTCATGGGTATCCTGGAGATCGAGGCGTGATAATATGGTTCTTACAACTCATATAGTTTGATTCGATATGTAGTGGAGGACGGGAGATTGATTGTTATTCAGGAAAAGTGTTGTTGTTTATTGAGCCATCTTTTAACTTCACTCTGATACCACGCATTGGGATCACCTAAGATGGCTAGTTGTAATGACTCTAATATTAATATACGTGTATTAGTACGTATTCTTGGGCGTATATGTGTGCGTATAAATTTTTGGGAGCCTTTGTGTATTTTTCTTTAATTTTGTTAAGCCAAATATTATTTTTTAAATAATTTTATATTCCATGGGGTTTAGGATGGATGGAGTATAAGAGATAATACTTGTATTAAAGGATGTATGTGGTATATTAAAGAGTATATCTATTTTTCTAATAATCTAAACCCAAAATTTACCCCATTAAGCCACCTCCACCTAATGAGGTGTCTTAACCCCATTAATCTACACATACTCCATGTTAGGTGCAAGCTAATGGTGAGTTGGGGAGGGTGATGTGGCTTAGTGAGAGATTAAAAGGGGAATAATTGAAGAGAAATTCAAAAGAAAAGAAGAAAAATAGAAAACCCTCTTCTCTTGTTCTCTGCTCACGCACCCAGCTCAGAGAAACATCCCTTACTATAATTTCCTTTAACCTAAGGCCAAGTTTCACAACCCAATCCAACCCTAGCACATTGATCTTTTGGTGAAGAAGGAGGAGAGCAAGCTCATAGGGTTATCAAGGAGAAGAAGGGGCCCAGAATCGTATGAGGACCATTTTAGGTATGATCCTCACTAATTTAGTTAGGATTAGTTTAGAATCATTAGGTTTACATTTTAACCGCTATCAAAATTGACAGCAGCATGAACCCACACGGCAGAGTCACGGCCGTGTGGGGGTCGTGTTGTCACCATACAGTCGAGTTACGACCGTGTGGAAATCGTGTGACTATCAGGAGCGTCACACGGTCGTCAATTGATAGTGTTTCTATTTTATCCGCCCACACAGCTGTGTCAAGCCACGACACAGTCGTGTCATCTCTTGATGCTCCAACTGTGTCGACTTAGACCAATCAATTAATCGAAGAACGACTCGGTCGTTTTAGGTACCACACGACTATGGATTTATATTCACATGATCGTGTGAATTAGTCAAACGACTGTGTGACCACGATGCAAGTTTCGAGCCTTTAACACCACTCGACCGTGTGATTAAGTCACACGGTCGTGTGCCCTCCTCGTCAACCCCTAAGTCAATTCACACCACACGACCGTATGATTAAGTCACACGGTCGTGTGCCCTCCTCGTCAACCCCTAAGTCAATTCACACCACACGACCGTGTGGACTAGACCACACGATCATGTGGGTCGTTCTTCTTGGGCCTCCCAGAGTTTCTCCACACGACCGTGTGGAAAGGCCACATGGCCGTTGGCTATGCCATTTCCCAATTTTGACAAAACTCCACCTTTATCATTTTTGCTAATTTATCTACTTTATAAATGCTATGTTTTGGATGTCATTCATGAAGTAATTATGCTTCAGTTAGTATGCTAATAAATTTATGATGAATTATGAAATTCATGCTGTCACCATGATGCAAATATAATGAAGTATATCATGTTAACTCTTATGTAATATTCAAGTGAAATTGGAAAAGAAAGAGAGCATGATGTTCTATGAAATCTTTCATATGAAATTAGAAAAAAAAGATGGTTGTATGGTAATGATGAACGGATTCACTATATGACATGATGAAAAAGAGAATATGAAATATGAAAGTGATAGTGAAACCACCAGAATGAAAGTAACATGAACATTGATAAATAAGAGTGAGGTAAGAGAAAGAATCTGGGGTCTTCAAGATATGGGTTTTGGGGGGAATACGTGTAAAAAGTAGGCGATATGGGTTTTGGGGGGAATACGTGTAAAAAGTAGGCTTTAAGGAGGGGACACTTATATTGATTTCTCACCCACTCTCCCGACAGTCGGCAGGGGAAGTAGACAGGGTTAGAGATGCCGGCGGTGTACTCGTGATGTTATTTCAACATAATATTACATTATTTTCCCCTCATTGGACCCCAATTTGTGCATACATAAGTGCTAACAGATCTCTTGTATAGTCATGTTCAGAATATCATATAATATTAGAGCTTAATCTCATAGTTTGCATAAATATTAATTTTTGTGAACTAATTTGTGCTTCTTCATATTTTTCAGAGTAGAGCTTGAGCGCCCGATTCCAACGGCTATTTATTAGTATTTTTCGGAGATCGGGTGAATTTTCTACAAATTTTGGAAGCCAAGCAGATACAAAGGAAAACAGAAAAAAATAAAATAAAAAAATGCGTCGCGTGGAACGATCTTGTGGCGCCATGCGGCGCCAGATTCAGCCGCTCACCCAAAGTTTTTGGGCGGGACATTTCTGGCGGGTCGGGCGGCCAGCGACCCGACCACCCGCGGGAAAACCAGCAGGCATGCACGGGGAAGCCAATAGTTGCGCGTGGGATGCTTCTGGTGGGTCGGATCCGACCTGATTCCACCTGCAGTGAGTTTAAAACGCATTTGATGCGTTTCTTGCTGTTTTTAGTGATTTTGGATGCGATTTTGATCGAATTCTAACCTGATTGTGACTCTTCAGCTTATTTGCATGACCAGCAACCCAAGAGACAGAATTTGAAGGGTTCTATTGGAGTTTTCTCTATATTGATGAGGGAGAAGATGAAGAGCCATGCACCTTTAAACCCATTAACAGTGTAAAGCTTATAAATAGGAACTTTTCTTGAGCTATTTGCATCAGAATTTGAGTGGAGTTTTCTCCTATAGATTCCTGATTTTAAAGAGGTTATTTTGAGTGAGTTTTCATAGGATTTTTAGAGGAAGAAGAAGGTGTTTCGTGTGCAAAGATTGAAGGGTGTAATTGGTGATATTCCTTAAACTCAATTGTTTTCTTTTAATTTTCTTTACTTCTTTTGAGTAGAACCATGTTTAATAAGATGAATCTCTTTGTTATTTTCAATATGTGTGGCTATATTTTGATTGTTCATGATATGGCGTAGTTAGGGAACAAGATTTGTGTTTATTTGGTCGAATCGTCATGTTATCTCACGTTGTTAAAGTTATAATCTTTATTTAAAATCTCTTCTTTTATCTTCTAAAATAACATAATTGAGTTGATGATCACCTCACAAGGGTGAGTTTTGACCTTCCCAAAAGGAAGTTTCATCTCTTATATTTAAAAGATTATTATTTTAGCAACACCTTTTATAGATTTTGTGCTTTAATCCTCACAATGGTATTTTCAATGAATTTCTCTCAAAAAGAGACGTCATTGAGTTATCTCTAATCAACCAAATTAATAAAAATCCTGAATCCTAATGAACCCATATCATGTACATATTTCTCATAAATATTTTCATAAACAAAACTTTCTTTTGCTCGCTGTTCCATAAATTGAAAATCATAATCAAACCCATTATACCATCATCATCGGAAGTGGTTAGTTTCTCTATGACTAGTCTTTATTTGATTTGAGCTTTGTGGTTGCAACAGGTTTTCTCTCAAGGATTCAATATCTGGACTCCCAGATCTATATTACTTGCACGAATTCTTACGCTTGAGAGTAACACAATTTGGAGTGAAGCAAGTTTTTGGCGCCGTTATCGGGGAAAACGGTTTGCAACCATAGTTTATTTCATAAAGAGGACTTTCGGTGAGATCTTTCCACTTTGCTGTTTATAGATTTTTATTTTTCTTTCTTTAACATAAAAAACCATATAAATTAGAATATCTTTTATTAAAAAAAGAACGTGTGCTTGAAATTGGTTTATGTGGCATAGGATTTCTAGGACACAGAGGTTGACTAGACGCTTTGAAATGGTTGAAAATAATACTAACAATGATGAAAACACTAGTAACAACAATGAAAATAATAGACAACCAGGAGTTTCTAGAACTTTAAAAGATCTTCTCAGACTCACTAGGACTATCACAGCTTCATGCTTTGTCGTACCCACCGATGTAAATTCTTTTAATTTCAAACTAGTGGTAATCCAACTCTTACCCACCTTTCATGGGATGGACAAGGAAAACCCTTATCTTCATATAAAAGGATTTGAGGAAGTGTGCTTGGCATGTTTCGAATGAAAGACTAGTGAGGACACGATATATCTGAAATTGTTTCCATTCTCACTAAAAGATAAAGCTAAAACTGGTTTAATGCCTTACCACCAAGTTCTATCACTACATGGATTGAATTGCAAGATGAGTTCTTAAAGAAATCATTTTCTATACACAGGACACATGGATTGCAAAGACAGATCGTGATCTTTGACCAGAAAAGCGAGGAAACATTCTTTTAAGCGTGGGAAAGGTTCAATGAGCTACTGCTAGCATGTCCACGCAATGGCTTCGATAAAAGAAGGATTATTGGCTTCTACTACGATGGACTACAACACCAAATGAAACAATTCGTAGAGATGATGTGCAACGAAGGATTCTTCGATAAAGAGCCAGACGAAGCTTGGACGTACTTGTAGGAGATAGCGGAGAATGCAAAAACATGGGACACTACTTCAGAGTACGACTGGGGGGCCATCTCAACATCAACACCTTCGCAGCCATCACGTGGAGGGATGCACACTTTGAAGCCAGAGGATGCCATTGAAGCAAATATGGAAGCTTTGATCACAAAGAAGTTTCAAGCCCTCAATTTGAAAGGATCCAAAGGAGTTGGGGTTGAACAGAGCTATGCACTTTGCGAGGTTGGTGGCCATGACACTAGTACTTGCCCTACACTTCTAGCTTTGAAGAACATGCTAAGTGATCACTCCATATTTTACACCCTTTTTCTGCATGTTTGCATGCCACTTTGATCGCTCATATCGCGTTTTTCACTATTATTCGACAATATTGCGATGCTTTTCACTATTTCTTGTTTTTGTCGTATTTCAGGAGATATGGAGCGATTTGGAGTGATTTTGAGATCAAGAGGATTTGCACCCACTTTGGAGTGTCGCCCACGGCTCATTTGCAGACTTATCGGCGATGGAGGATGAGTGGAAGAAGAAGGAACTTCATAGGAGCGACGAGGAGGAGAAATGGAGAAGATTGGGTATTTACAGCATGCCACTCGACCAAGTGAAGCACACACTCGGCCGAGCAAGAAAGCCCACCCGGCAGACCAGAACGGATACGTGCACAATGTTTTTCAGCGTATACTCGGCCGAATGACAAAGTCCTACTCGGCCGAGTGAGGAAGCTCACTCGCCCGAGTACGTCATGGAAATTTTCCAGAGAAGAGGCCGAATCTACTGCGATTCCCAGAGACCCGTCGATGGCCTACTCGGCCGAGTACACATTACCACTCGGCCGAATGATGAAAGCTACTCGGCCGAGTTACCTCCGAAGACAGACCCTTGAGGACCTCAAAGTTACTATTTTTCTACAGGGTCTGTCACTCGGCCGAGTAGAGAAGTCCACTCGACCGAGTGGAGAAGTCCACTCGACCGAGTGACGCCGATGACGCACACGCCCAGATTTTCAGATAACCTTCCACTATTTTGAAATCTTCTATCATTCCAACAATCAAAGTATTTTTCTCATATTTTTTATGGATATTAGACTTCATGATGGTTCCAACGCCACTAAGAACGTGCCAATCGGAGGTCGGATGAAATCTAGAGAATTTCTGCAAGTTGATGCTGTAGTGCTGGAATTTCCACTCGGCCGAGTCATTTTCCCACTCGGCCCGAGTGGCGGCGGGCCCAGATTTTAAGTTGCGGTTAGGGCTGTTTTTGGGCATGATTTTGAGGGGTTTTCTAGGGTTATTTGCTAGGGTTTTGGGAGACTATATAAGGGGTTTGTAGCCACCATTAGAGAGGGTGCCCAAGATGTTTTATTAGTGATTATTTTAGAGGTTAGGCCATGCCCTAGGCCCCCTCTTGGATCTAAAAGCTTGTATTTGGATTGAAGATCTTCATCAAAGCTAAGTATTTTGTTCTTTTTATTTGAATCTTTGTTTTTTCTATCTTTTTGTATGCAAGCAATGATTTTTATTGATTCTCATATCATTATTGCTATGCTTGAGTAGATTTGTTGTTCTAGGGCATGGGGATGAACCCTATGGATCTAATTTCAGATTTGTGATGAATGAATTTCTAAATTGCTAGAATTGCTAGGAGGTTAGCTTGTGATCGATTTATTACGGATAGCTAGGGATTTCCATCGATTGGGGTTTGCAAGAGATTGGATTCTAATCGATGGGAAGGCCTAGATATTCGATTTAGGTTCATAATCGAGATTCGCTAGACTTGGTTTGCAAGAGATTGGGCCAAAGCTAGGATTTTTATTATAAATCTATACTAATATTCGTTTGCAAGAGATTGGATGAATACGAACTATCACAACCTAGATCGTGACTCGAGTTTGCACGAGAGTGGACTCGAAGAGCGATTGAACGATGATGTCGATCCTAATGCTAGTGGCTTAGGCTAGGGTTTGCAAGAGATTGGGCCCTATCCTAGGTTGCTATAGACCGGCAATAGCGCGAGAGCATGAGCTTGGTTCTCTATTCAGTTACGACTAGTTCACCCCAACACAAGCCTAGTAATATTGAGATTCACTATTTACAATGATGTATGACAATCCGTAGTGGGGATTCCCTAGCTCTAGACTCTTTTACTGTATTAAATTGAATCGATATTTTATCACACATGTTTATCACCGACACCGACATCCATCACCATTGTCATTACATCCTACCATACCCATCTCCACCAATAATACATTTGTAGTCAAACCAACCTAGGATAGATTGGAACCAACACCACCTCCTCGTGTTCGATACCCGCTCGCCACTTGACCGTGCGCTTGCGGTAAAACTATAATCGTTCTCCGGGTGTTTATCCGGGGCTGATCATGTTTTTGGCGCCGTTGCCGGGGAATTTTCTCCGTGTAATTTGGGCCATAGCTAGGTCTCTCTAGGGTTACATTTTGGATCGACCAAGTTTTTGGCGTCGTTGCCGAGGAGGTGTTTCCCGTTGGGTGCCAATTTGTCACAATTAGGTTGATTAGACTACGAAATTTTTTTTAACAAAAGGGAATTTTCACCTCGCCACCATTATTATCATTTCTATATTCTTTTGTGCCACTGATATTTTTCTCCAGGTATTTATCTTTATTTATCAGGTGTTATGGATGGTTTTATGTGGACCACAGATTTTGAGGAGGAAGCATTTCGGAACTTATTGGAGGGCCTCTTGGAGTCAGTGAGGTTCACCGGTTCAGAGAGCATTACAGCAGGTGATGCGTTTGATCTACGATTTGCAGATTTTGTTATGAACCATGTTTCAGCTGCAGAAACAATTGAGGAGGACATCCATGTCAATCTTGAGGGGGATAGACTAAATTTTTGGATTGCTCGCGGGCATTCCCCTCCACATGATGCATCCCCACAAGTTGACACACATGCGCATCCAGCATCACCATTCCAAGGAGAGCCTACATTGAAAGTTCACGAGGAGGCATCACATGTGGAGCCAGAGCATTACATTACTGAGGTAGCACTTTGGGACGAGGGCAACTTCATTCAGACAAATCCAGAGTCTTGCCCACCTGCAGTTGAGCTTCCGCAGCCACCTCTACCTTCCACTAAGGCTGTGATCATATGGACCACACATTTTTATGCGTATCTGGATGAGATTCTTGGACGGCATGCTGAGGACATTGATGCTTCCACATCTGAGGAGACAACGGTACCAGGCACAGATGCAGCCACTTCTGATGAGAGAACTACGATGAGATACTCAGGGCGTGTTGCTACAGAGCCGGGTTTCACCACCGTCACTCCCCCACCCACAGACACAGCTAGTCCATACGATGAGTGGATGGATGGAGATGATTCAGATGGAGAAGACATTGATGTTATTTACCTCGCAGAGCCGAAGCATGCTTTTGAGGAGGCCTTACACACAGAGCCAGAGCTTATCACCGAGGAGGTCGTGCATCGGGACGAGGACACAGCCATTCATGAGGATCCCGAGTGCTACCCTCCTCCATTAGAGCTTCTGCATCCACCTCATCCTTCCACTAACGCAGAGGACTATCCCACAGGGCTTTTGGCCCCCTTCTGGGAGATCTCTTTACTCCTTCGCCCTTTATCTTTTATTCCCCTACCGTGTATGATGTTTTTTGTGATTCAGATTGTGACGACTCATCGTGCCTTTTGCAGGATACACATACATATGAACAAATGGTAAAATGGGATGTATACGAGGAGGAGAGCGAGGAGTTAGCACCCATGGACGCATATGAAATGATCAAGAGGTGCGCTGGGATGAGTCTGACGATGATGAGGAGCATCTTGATGAGGTCCACACATATGATCTAGATTTACCTGAGCAGCATAGAGAAGACACCATGGAGACAGCTATCACGGCACATGAGGATATTGGATTATTTCCAGGGAAGTATCGTCCACCATTATTTATTCCATATATTTCTATAGACAATCCTCTTTGGGATACTTTTATTACGAGGGTGAATTTTTTGCGGCGAACTGATGCATCCTATTCTCTGCAGGGTACAGGTGGAGTCCTTGTGGCAATGCTGGAGGATGCATTGCTGGAGTTCGTTGGAGTCCGTGGACATATGCGTTTGGCGGAGCCACGGAAGGAGCAGTTGGAGCAGTTGCCTGCACCAGCAAAGATACTGGATCCGCCTTTTGCTATAGGTGATATCAATCCAGTAGTGTAGAAATTTTTTTGCTTTAAATAAACACGAATCCTCTCGACAGCGAGAGGACCGTATAGATTTGCTTGAATAAATATCACCTCATATGACGACAACAAAAATGTTTACACCCCAAACCCATTATATATATTAATTGCCCTCTTTATATTTTGATGTGTCACATCCTTTTTGCTCACCACCCATCGAGCATTTCTTTCAAGTGAATACTCACATTCTTATTCGTTTGACTCAATCTCTCTTAGCAAAGCCATGACATTTTTGATCGAGTCATTTGAATAGGATTGTTTAGCATAAGCTTGGGGGAAAGCGCTCTCATGCATCATTGCATGTGCATGTAGTTGCATTAGGATTTCATGTCATTCATTTCATCATTTTTCATTCACCTCCCTCATATTTATCGTTGTTCCTCATATTTTTCCTTTTATGATCACATTGAGGACAATGTGAAGTTTAAGCTTGGGGGAGTGCATTTCCATGCCATTAGTTGCATTTTTACTTTATTTTAGGGTTTTAAAATTTTTCAAAATTTTGCATCATCTTTTTGAATTTTCCATCTTATTTTCCTTTTATGTGTGTTCATGCATCATGTTGTGTGCTTGTTTTTCTTTTCTTTCCTCTCTTTTATTTTTATTTCTTTATTTTCCTTTTTTCTTCTTCCGCTAGATGAATTTTCTATGATGATATCTCTTATTGCTTTAGCAACCATCACGATGCTTATTATTACATGCCATGCTACTTAGAGTATTCCATAGTCTTGCTATTCACATGTGCTTGCAAATTTATTTCTCTTGATGATTCCTCTATATGAATGCATGATATTAATTGAAGCTGAATGTATTGATTAGTGTTTAGTATGATTTTGTTGGAAATGCACCAAGATTCACGCATCATTAGTATATCTGAAGCATCAGTTTTATTGTCTTATTCACCTTCTGTTGCATGCCTGATATGATTGTAAACTTTACTGCTTGGCTTCACTATTTATTGAAATGATTGAGAATATCCATGCTTACATATGAGTTTTAGTTGAAGTATTATTTTATTGAACCGTTCGTGCATATCTTAGAGTGAACCGAGTGCTACATTATTTCTTTCTCCTCATATATCCTTTTATTCTCAACATGTCACTTGAGTTCACCTCCTAAAGCTACTTATATCACATCTATTTCCCAAAAATCCCTACAAAAGAAAAAGGTTGCTCCAAAAAGTCCAAAAAGCCAAAAGGAGCCAAAAATCAAAAATACAAATCAAATTGCTCCTACAAAAATCCAAGAAGAAAAATGAGAAACAAAGTCCAAAAGAAATATATATATATATTTCTCTATCTCATTATTGTAGCAACAAAAATACTTGGGAAAACCAAGGCAAAAATCCCATTTTCCACTATTATATTCCTTTGGATGCGACGCCTCAAGCTAAGCTGGGGGGGGGGGGGGGTGAATTCATTTGACCATATGAGTGAGTACGACATTAGAGTGTGGAGGTGCACGAATGGGGAAGTTTGATAATACTGAGACTTATTGAATTACTTTAGCTATGGAGATTTATTATGAATTGATATAGAAATGTGAATGCCATGATTTGTTCCATTCTCCATTGCATGCGTGGTGTGATTCTTATATGCTTCTGTTATAACTCTTGATTGAAAAGTGCATCGCCAACATTTGTATATTAAATTCTATGAAATGCGTGATGTGGATATGAATTGATTGTATGAATTTAGAGAGTCCCTTTTGTTGTTCTTAAAAGCTTGCAAGTACCATGTTTAAGTAAGATATGGAATCTTTATAGCATGTGATTCGTATTTTCCGAGTTATCGTGATGTATAGCTTATGGCTTGAGATCTGAGAGAATAATCTAGCAACCCCTTCCACCTCATGTTCTTTCTTTTTCTTTCATTTCATTTCCTTTGTTTTTATCTCCTGAGTTCGTCTCTTTACTTATCTTCCTCGAGGACGAGTAAGAGGTAAGCTTGGGGGATTTTGATCACTCCATATTTACACCCTTTTTCTGCATGTTTGTATGCCACTTTGATCGCTCATATCGCGTTTTTCACTATTATTCGACAATATTGCGATGCTTTTCACTATTTCTTGTTTTTGTCGTATTTCAGGAGATATGGAGCGATTTGGAGCGATTTTGAGATCAAGAGGATTTGCACCCACTTTGGAGTGTCGCCCACGGCTCATTTGCAGACTTATCGGCGATGGAAGATGAGTGGAAAAAGAAGGAACTTCATAGGAGCGACGAGGAGGAGAAACATAGAAGATTGGGCATTTACAGCATGCCACTCGGCCAAGTGAAGCACACACTCGGCCGAGCAAGAAAGCCCACCCGGCCGACCAGAACGGATACGTGCACAATGTTTTTCAGCGTATACTTGGCCGAATGACAAAGTCCTACTCGGCCGAGTGAGGAAGCTCACTTGCCCGAGTACGTTAGGGAAATTTTCCAGAGAAGAGGCCGAATCTACTACGATTCCCAGAGACCCGTCAATGGCCTACTCGGCCGAGTACACATTACCACTCGGTCGAATGATGAAAGCTACTCGGCCGAGTCACCTCCAAAGACAGACCCCTGAGGACCTTGAAGTTACTGTTTTTCTACAGGGTCTATCACTCGGCTGAGTAGAGAAGTCCACTCGACCGAGTGGAGAAGTCCACTCGACCGAGTGATGCCGATGACGCACACGCCCAGATTTTCAGACAACCTTCCACTATTTTGAAATCTACTATTATTCCAGCAATCAAATTAATTTTCTCATATTTTTTATGGATAGTAGACTTCATGACGGTTCCAACGCCACCAAGAACGCGCCAATCGGAGGTCGGATGAAATCTGGAGAATTTCTGCAAGTTGATGCTGCAGTGCTGGAATTTCCACTCGGTCGAGTCATTTTCCCACTCGGCCCGAGTGGCGGCGGGCCCAGATTTTAAGTTGCGGTTAGGGCTGTTTTGGGCATGATTTTGAGGGGTTTTCTAGGGTTATTTGCTAGGGTTTTGGGAGACTATATAAGGGGTTTGTAGCCACCATTAGATAGGGTGCCCAAGATGTTTTATTAGTGATTATTTTAGAGGTTAGGCCATGCCCTAGGCCCCCTCTTGGATCTAAAAGCTTGTATTTGGATTGAAGATCTTCATCAAAGCTAAGTATTTTTTTCTTGTTATTTGAATCTTTGTTTTTTCTATCTTTTTGTATGCAAGCAATGATTTTTATTGATTCTCATATCGTTATTGCTATGCTTGAGTAGATTTGTTGTTCTAGGGCATGGGGATGAACCCTATGGATCTAATTTCAGATTTGTGATGAATGAATTTCTAAATTGCTAGAATTGCTAGGAGGTTAGCTTGTGATCGATTTATTACGGATAGCTAGGGATTTCCATCGATTGGGGTTTGCAAGAGATTGGATTCTAATCGATGGGAAGGCCTAGATATTCGATTTAGGTTCATAATCGAGATTCGCTAGACTTGGTTTGCAAGAGATTGGGCCAAAGCTAGGATTTTTATTATAAATCTATACTAATATTCGTTTGCAAGAGATTGGACGAATACGAACTATCACAACCTAGATCGTGACTCGAGTTTGCACGAGAGTGGACTCGAAGAGCGATTGAACGATGATGTCGATCCTAATGCTAGTGGCTTAGGCTAGGGTTTGCAAGAGATTGGGCCCTATCCTAGGTTGCTATAGACCGGCAATAGCGCGAGAGCATGAGCTTGGTTCTCTATTCAGTTACGACTAGTTCACCCCAACACAAGCCTAGTAATATTGAGATTCACTATTTACAATGATGTATGACAATCCGTAGTGGGGATTCCCTAGCTCTAGACTCTTTTACTGTATTAAATTGAATCGATATTTTATCACACATGTTTATCACCGACACCGACATCCATCACCATTGTCATTACATCCTACCATACCCATCTCCACCAATAATACATTTGTAGTCAAACCAACCTAGGATAGATGGGAACCAACACCACCTCCTCGTGTTTGATACCCGCTCACCACTTGACCGTGCGCTTGCGGTAAAACTACAATCGTTCTCCGGGTGTATATCCGGGACCGATCACTAAGCAATCCTATGGATGTAAACCAAGTATCAACCAATTACCAAGGTTTCAATTCTAACAATAGGGGGTGGCACAACAATTCCAATCTAAGTTGGGGACCCCTACAACACCAACAAGAGTAACATCAACAACAAGCTCCTCCTCCATTTAGACAACCACAATTCAACAACTACCAAGGGGGAACCAGAGGAGGAATCAAGAGCCGACATAAGAACAACAGGTGCAACCATTTGACGATGCACTTCAGCAGCTTATTCAACTACAGCAAGCCCAAATGCAACAACAACAGGCTCAATTCCAAGCTCAACAGACCCAAAAACAACAATGATCGAAAGCTTGGGTAAGCTTACAACAACTTTGGAGAAAGGTAAGCTACCATCACAACCATTTCCAAATCCAAATATGAGTTCATCTTCTTCTGCAGGTAACAACATAAATCCTTGCCAAGCTGTAACCACACTCAGGAGTGGGAGAGAAATTCAGAAACCTGATCCACCAAGCAACGAAGCTGAACAAGAGGATGAGATTCAACAACAAGAAAAGGTGCAGGAGGAGAGCACAGATGGTGACCTGAATAATAAAATCATTGGAGAGGAAGAGCCCGCACCATATGTACCTTTAGCACCATTCCCTTAACGGCTACTTCAAATAAAAAAAGATAAGTATCATTCTGAGATCAGTGAAATTTTTCAGAAGTGCCAAATAAATATTCCATTGCTTGATGCTATTAATCAGATCCCTGCGTATGCTAAATTTCTAAAAAAACCTTTGCACAATTAAACGAAAGTTAAATGTGAAGGAAAAGGCCTTTTAAATGAACAAATTAGCTCCATATTACAACAAAACACACCACCAAAATTTAGAGATCCTGGATCATCCACCATCACTTGTAATATTGGCACTAAAAAGATTGGAAATGCTTTATTGGATTTAGGATTTAGTGTCAATATCGTACCATATCCCATTTTTACACAGCTTGTGTTAGGGGAGCTAAAACCAACATCTGTCGTATTACAATTAGTTGATATGTCTATTAAAGTTCCTAAGGGATGTAATAAGGATGTCCTCGTCCAAATAGACAAAATCTATTACCCTGCAGACTTTATAAAACCTAGACATCCAAGGACCCCCAAGCTACAAACTCTACTCCCATCATCCTTGGTATACCTTTTCTTACAACATGTAATGCTCTAATCAATTGTAGGAATGGCCAACTAAAAATCACTTTTGGAAACATATCTTTAGACTTGAACATTTTTAATACATGTATGCTTCCAAGTGTGGATGATTAAGTTGAAGAGGTAAACATGATTGACTCATTGGTGAATGATTACATTTTCTCTGAATTTGATGGTGATACTACAATTGTGGAGGATACTGATGACATCTCTTTTTGCAGGAAAATGTGAAGGCGCTCAATGCCACATGGGAACATAGGTTTGAGGCCTTGCCATCAAATCCATCAACTCACAAACCATCTAAAATGGAGGATCCAAAGCCTGAACTCAAGCCAGTTCCTGAATTTCTCAAGTATGCCTTTCTTAGAGAGGAAAACAGTTTTCCCGTGGTAATATTTTCTAAACTCTCTTTAGAACAGGAAAGCTCTTTAATTGAAGTTTTGAAAAGGTATAATGGGGCTATTGGATGGTCCATTGCTGATATTAAAGGAATTAGTCCCATTGTATGCATGCATTACATTTACTTGGAAGATGACGCCAAACATAATAGAGAAATGCAACGAAGGCTAAACCCCACATTAAAAGAAGTAGTGAAAGGAGAGATTCTGAAATTATTAGATGTAGATATCATATATCCAATATCTGACAGTAGATGTGTTAGTACCATACAGGTTGTAGCTAAAAAGTCTGGCCTCACTGTGGTTAGAAATGAGAGTAATGAATTTATCCCTGTTAGAACCACCACATGATGTAGGATATATATAGATTATATGAAGCTGAACTCCAGAACTATGAAAGATCACTTCCCAATACCATTCCTTGACCAAATTTTAGAGATAGTGAATGGACATGGGTACTATTATTTCCTAGACAGTTACTCATGTTACCATCAGATTGAGATTGCACCAAAGGATCAGGAGAAAACGACTTTTACTTGTCCTTTTGGTACTTTTGCTTTTAAGAAAATGTCGTTTGGTTTGTGTATGCCCCTGCTACTTTTCAGCGATGCATGCTTAGTATTTTCGATGATATGGCTAAGAAAATTGTGGAGGTATTTGTTACGACCTAATGATCGTAGTAGCCCGACTCCCGCCCGGATCCGCTAACATACCCCATTAACTCACCTTTTCACAAAAGGGCCACCGCCCTGAAAATCCGGGGCGACCAGCCAGGCAGGCGCGCCTCGCAGCGCTCCCCGAACCGGCCGAGACGGACCACCGCAGCCGCCCGAACCTTAGTCCGCCGCTAACGACAACCAACCTAAGGATAAGGACGTCTGACACATACGTCACCCGACCATCTGAAAAAGCACCTCCTGACGGAAGAGCCACTTGACAGAAGAGCCACTTGACAGATAACGCTTTCGGCCCTGACATCCCGACAGAAGCACCCCTGGGCCGTTGCGCCGCCTGACAGAGGCAGGTCAGGGACTCCTGTTCCCGGTGTCCTTGTCCGAAGCTTCCGCCGACACCGGAGCCAGCTCAGCACGCCTAGTCATCACCCGTCAGGTATAAATACCCCCTCCCCTCCCACGGAGAGGGGGTTGTTGCAGAATTCTCTCATTCTATTATTCACACACGAGTGCAAAGGTCTTCCATATCTTTGTTCTCCCACCTATAGCTCGCCACGAGTGGTCGACACACCGTTGGTCCGACCGGCGTGACTAGCCCCCCATTCGGAGCCCTATCACTGACTTAGGCATCGGAGGGGCTAAGGGTTGAACTCCAACCCAACCCTTCTGACGAGTTGTTCGTGTTGCAGGAGAGCTCGCCCATCAACACAAGTCGGTGTCACCCCCTTGCCCTTCAACCTGATTCAGCTGCTTCCGGCGGGATTCCACCCCGTGACCATCACTGGCGACGGGATCGACCTCCTCACCCCACCCGTTGCTTGTTAAACAGTCCACCTTAACCCCCTTTTCCACATAACCACCGTGCCCTTGGTTCCCATTAATACAAATTCATTGTGCGCGAGTTCCACCTCGTAACAATTGGCGCCGTCTGTGGGAACGAAGGGTCACACCCATGTTAGATCCCATACCGATCCCGCGGAACCCGGACCACGGCAAAGATCCCGTGGGGCTGGAACCGCTCTCCCTACAAATCACCCCGGCGTCCGACCCCCTTCTGGGGATGGTCTCCGAGATTGAACACACTTCAGTCCCCGCCGTTCTGAAGATCTCCGAGGCCATCGCTCAGGCCAGGGGAGGCTATCAGACGGCTGGAACGGAGCCTCTGCCCGGCCCCTCAGAGCCCCTGAACGTGAGGCGAAACCTCCACCCTCAGTTCGAGGAGGAGGGGGAGCATAGGGGGCTCGCTGAGGAGATCGCGGCCCAACAACGGCTCCTGGAAGAGGAGGTAGAAGTTGCGCAGCGGTGGAGGCGCCTGGGGGAGGCGGCCGCCGCGCAAAGGCGTCTGGACGAGGCGGCCGAGACCGCCCGGAAGGCTTACCAGGAAGAGGAGGCCGCCCGCTGCCAGCTTCGCTTCATCATCTCGGAGCGCGAGAGGCTGAGGATGGAGAACAGGAGCAACCGAGAAATCATGGACGAGGCGGCGACGACCCAACGGCCTGGGAACGGGCAGGACCCGTTGCTGAACAGGTCCCCGCCTGGAGGAGGCGGCCCTTATCACCAGCATCACCCCTCCGACACCCTGCGCGGGGAAGCCGTTTGTCGGCAACTACGCTTCCTCACCGCCGAGCGCGAAAGACTCCTTCGGGAGAATCAAGAACGGATGGAGGCCCGAGGAGAGCTGGCCGGGAGGCGCGGACGCGGGGAGGACCGTAGCCCACAACCCGTCGAATCCTCGGCCCAAGGAAGGAGCCCCGCCTGGAGACCGTCGGGCTACTCCCCGGGGACGGAGGACCGTCGGCGGCCGAGGCGCGACCAAAGCCCGACCCCCGAGTGGCGGAGGAGGGATGCGCCGGATCGCCCGACCTACCCGGAGGAGGCCACGCCCCTCGCCCGGTGGATCACTTCCGCCCCCAGGCCCGTAAGGTTCAAACCCCCTCACTTGGCCACGTACAATGGGAGGGGCGACCCCCTCACGCACGTGCAACAATACCGGGGGGCGATGGAAGCCCAGGACGTGGATGAGGCGTTCCTTTGCCGACATTTCTCCCAGAGCCTGAGGGACACCGCGCTGGACTGGTACTTTGGCTTGCCCGCGAGGTCCGTAGGGAGCTTTGGCGAACTATCCCATAAGTTCTGCCAAGAGTTCCGGGCCGGGAGAACAAAAAAGAAGCCCCTAGACTATCTCAGCACGATAGTCCAAGGGGAGGGAGAGACAACGGGTAGATACCTCCGCCGCTTTCAGGAGGAAAGACGGGCGGTGGTGACGTGTGGCGATGAAGTGCTTATGCTGGCCTTCAAGACGGGGCTGCGGACTCGGAGCCTCCATAAATCACTGCTCCGGGATCCGCCGACCGACTATGAAGCGTTGGTAGCTATGGCGGAGAGACACGCGCTAGCCGAGGAGACTCTCGGTGCTAAGGCCTTATTCCCCCCGGCGAACCCCCCCCGAGGCGAACCCCGGTCACACCCACGGCCGAGACAGGAAGAGGGGCACCGTGGCCGTGACCAACTGGCCCGACCAAGGAGGGAACTGCCCGGGCCTCGCCCGCAAGATCGACCTGGCCCGGCGCGCGATTTCGCTCCGGCCCAAGGGCTCCCTCGAGTCGCCCCGAGACAAGAAGGCCCCCTGCGGGCACATTACACGCGACTCAATGCCTCCTTGATCGAGGTGATGGCCGCGGCTACACGGGCCGGACTGCTGCCGGAGCTGCCCCGAGAAATGAAGTCGGACCCCGCCCGGAGAGATTTCAAGAAATACTGCCGATACCACCGGGACCACGGCCACGACACCGACAACTGCTTCACCCTCAAAAGGGAAATCGAGCGGCTGATCCAGGCGGGCCACTTGGGGGACTTCGTCGGAGCCCGGAGACCTGATCGGGAAGAGGGGAACCACCGAAGGGCACGGAGGGCAGACCCTCCGACAAACGACGAACGGGAAGAGCTTCACCCCCCGAAACCCGTCATGCGCATAAATACGATATGTGGCGGCCCATCTTCAGGTGGGGCATCGTCGTCAAGTAAAAAGGCGTATGCGAGACAAGTAATGACGGCGGGTCTCGGAGGGGACCGGAGAGGGAGAAGGATGGCCTACCCACCCATAACTTTCAGCGACGAGGATCTGGAGGGGATCGAGCTGCCACACGACGATGCCATCATCATCGAGGCACAGATCGGGACGGCCATTGTCAGCCGCCTCCTGATCGACACGGGGAGCTCTTGCGACATCCTGTTCATGTCCACGATCGAAAAGATGGGGTTAAGGCCGACGGACCTGAGACCATGCACTGGGCCCCTCGTCGGTTTCACCGGTCACTCGACCCCCATCATGGGAGTGATCACCCTGCCGATAACCCTCAGAGAGGAGCCACAGGTCGTCACCCGAAAGACGTTGTTCGTTGTGGTCGACATTATGTCGGCGTACAATGGGATCATCGGACGGCCTTACATGTCGGCCATCGGAGCGCTCCCCAGCCTACTCCATCAGATGGTCAAGTTTCAGACCCCTCGAGGGGTGGGAATCGTACGGGGAAGCCAGAGGCTATCTAGAAGCTGCTACGTAGGGTCGACCAAGCACAAAGGACCAGAGATGAACCTGAAGATCGATTCCCCAAAGCGGACTTATGACCCCCACCAGTCGGAGTTAGCCCCAGCCGATGCCGCTGCCGAGGGAAACAAGGTCGACCACGCGCCCAACTAAACCGCCACCTCCCCAGAAGGACGGGCTAATCACTCCAGGGGGCGCGGCGCGCCGGCCGTGGCATAGCCGGTAACTGTAAGTCCTGAACGAAGTATCATGTTCCCTTCTTTTTATCTTCAAATTTCGCTTTTCCTACATAACAGTTTCAGTTCAACCCCCTCTAAAAGACTCCGGGGCAGGACCAGTCCTCGCCACCCAAACCGGAGAGGGGCACGGGCCGAGCTGCGCACTCGCTCCCCCCCCAAGAAGACCTCCGGGGCAAGTTCACTGAGCTTGGCCACCCAAACCGGAGCGCCATATGCGGGGTAGGCGACGGCCCAATACCCGTCCGACTATAGAGGCCGCGGGGAGGCGACGGCCCTATACCCCCCCTCTAAAAGACTCCGGGGCAGGACCAGTCCTCGCCACCCAAACCGGAGAGGGGCATGGGCCGAGCTGCGCACTCGCTCCCCCCCAAGAAGACCTCCGGGGCAAGTTCACTGAGCTTGGCCACCCAAACCGGAGCGCCATATGCGGGGTAGGCGACGGCCCAATACCCGTCCGACTATAGAGGCTGCGGGGAGGCGACGGCCCTATACCCCCCCTCTAAAAGACTCCGGGGCAGGACCAGTCCTCGCCACCCAAACCGGAGAGGGGCACGGGCCGAGCTGCGCACTCGCTCCCCCCCAAGAAGACCTCCGGGGCAAGTTCACTGAGCTTGGCCACCCAAACCGGAGCGCCATATGCGGGGTAGGCGACGGCCCAATACCCGTCCGACTATAGAGGCTGCGGGGAGGCGACGGCCCTATACCCCCCCTCTAAAAGACTCCGGGGCAGGACCAGTCCTCGCCACCCAAACCGGAGAGGGGCACGGGCCGAGCTACGCACTCGCTCCCCCCCAAGAAGACCTCTGGGGCAAGTTCACTGAGCTTGGCCACCCAAACCGGAGCGCCATATGCGGGGTAGGCGACGGCCCAATACCCGTCCGACTATAGAGGCTGCGGGGAGGCGACGGCCCTATACCCACCCTCTAAAAGACTCCGGGGCAGGACCAGTCCTCGCCACCCAAACCGGAGAGGGGCACGGGCCGAGCTGCGCACTCGCTCCCCCCCCAAGAAGACCTCCGGGGCAAGTTCACTGAGCTTGGCCACCCAGACCGGAGCGCCATATGCGGGGTAGGCGACGGCCCAATACCCGTCCGACTATAGAGGCTGCGGGGAGGCGACGGCCCTATACCCCCCCTCTAAAAGACTCCGGGGCAGGACCAGTCCTCGCCACCCAAACCGGAGAGGGGCACGGGCCGAGCTGCGCACTCGCTCCCCCCCAAGAAGACCTCCGGGGCAAGTTCACTGAGCTTGGCCACCCAGACCGGAGCGCCATATGCGGGGTAGGCGACGGCCCAATACCCGTCCGACTATAGAGGCTGCGGGGAGGCGACGGCCCTATACCCCCCCTCTAAAAGACTCCGGGGCAGGACCAGTCCTCGCCACCCAAACCGGAGAGGGGCACGGGCCGAGCTGCGCACTCGCTCCCCCCCAAGAAGACCTCCGGGGCAAGTTCACTGAGCTTGGCCACCCAGACCGGAGCGCCATATGCGGGGTAGGCGACGGCCCAATACCCGTCCGACTATAGAGGCTGCGGGGAGGCGACGGCCCTATACCCCCCCTCTAAAAGACTCCGGGGCAGGACCAGTCCTCGCCACCCAAACCGGAGAGGGGCACGGGCCGAGCTGCGCACTCGCTCCCCCCCCAAGAAGACCTCCGGGGCAAGTTCACTGAGCTTGGCCACCCAAACCGGAGCGCCATATGCGGGGTAGGCGACGGCCCAATACCCGTCCGACTATAGAGGCTGCGGGGAGGCGACGGCCCTAACCCCCCTCTAAAAGACTCCGGGGCAGGACCAGTCCTCACCCCCCAAACCGGAGAGGGGCACGGGCCGAGCTGCGCACTCGCTCCCCCCCAAGAAGACCTCCGGGGCAAGTTCACTGAGCTTGGCCACCCAGACCGGAGCGCCATATGCGGGGTAGGCGACGGCCCAATACCCGTCCGACTATAGAGGCTGCGGGGAGGCGACGGCCCTATACCCCCCCTCTAAAAGACTCCGGGGCAGGACCAGTCCTCGCCACCCAAACCGGAGAGGGGCACGGGCCGAGCTGCGCACTCGCTCCCCCCCAAGAAGACCTCCGGGGCAAGTTCACTGAGCTTGGCCACCCAAACCGGAGTGCCATATGCGGGGTAGGCGACGGCCCAATACCCGTCCGACTATAGAGGCTGCGGGGAGGCGACGGCCCTATACCCCCCCTCTAAAAGACTCCGGGGCAGGACCAGTCCTCGCCACCCAAACCGGAGAGGGGCATGGGCCGAGCTGCGCACTCGCTCCCCCCCAAGAAGACCTCCGGGGCAAGTTCACTGAGCTTGGCCACCCAAACCGGAGCGCCATATGCGGGGTAGGCGACGGCCCAATACCCGTCCGACTATAGAGGCTGCGGGGAGGCGACGGCCCTATACCCACCCTCTAAAAGACTCCGGGGCAGGACCAGTCCTCGCCACCCAAACCGGAGAGGGGCACGGGCCGAGCTGCGCACTCGCTCCCCCCCAAGAAGACCTTCGGGGCAAGTTCACTGAGCTTGGCCACCCCAAACCGGAGCGCCATATGCGGGGTAGGCGACGGCCCAATGCCCGTCCGACTATGAAGGCTGCGGGGAGGCGACGGCCCTAACCCCCCTCTAAAAGACTCCGGGGCAGGACCAGTCCTCGCCCCCCAAACCGGAGAGGGGCACGGGCCGAGCTGCGCACTCGCTCCCCCCCCAAGAAGACCTCCGGGGCAAGTTCACTGAGCTTGGCCACCCAGACCGGAGCGCCATATGCGGGGTAGGCGACGGCCCAATACCCGTCCGACTATAGAGGCTGCGGGGAGGCGACGGCCCTATACCCCCCCTCTAAAAGACTCCGGGGCAGGACCAGTCCTCGCCACCCAAACCGGAGAGGGGCACGGGCCGAGCTGCGCACTCGCTCCCCCCCAAGAAGACCTCCGGGGCAAGTTCACTGAGCTTGGCCACCCAGACCGGAGCGCCATAGGCGGGGTAGGGAACGGACCGATGCCCTCCCCCCCGAAAGGGCCCGCCACCCTTCTCCTCAAACCTCGGGAACCTACTCGCGGTCCGCGAATCAAGGCCACCCCTACGGAAAGCCATCCCCGAGGAGTAACGCTAGACCCCCAGAAAGCCGACTCCCGAAACGACTTGTCCAACTCAAAAAGGACCCTCGGGACGAGCGCCAATGACAAATGCCAGGCCTGCCTGAGGGGTCACATCACCTGCCACCCATCGGGGTCACATCACCCATCAAGGAAGAATAAATGAGGGCAGAAGTTCACCATTATAAATCCCCCCTCTCCTCAGCTCCATGGAGAGGGAGAGAGGCAAAGAAAAGGATGTGGAGAAAGACTCGTCATTTTTACCACCCTCCTTTAAAATGCGCGGAGAGCGCGAGCTTCGCCGACCGCAAAGATAGACGATCCACCAACCGGATATCCTGCTTACGCAACGGCTACCCAGCCTGCCGCTCCCCTCCTTCCTTTAGACAACTTAAGGCAGGAGCCCGGGCGCTCTGTGGGCACACCATGCCTCTCCACGAACGCCCGGGGTACGCAGGAGCGGCTGGCTGGCAACCCGATGGATGGGACGGACCTGCCAAATCACCTCACCGGACCCCCCGGCGGCCGCCAGCGCCACCCCTTCCACTCATCGGCCTCCCCCGGACCGTTAACACCGGAGGGACGCACGGGGGGGGGGGGTACAACCCGCATCCCCTCGCGCCTACCACGCGGAGCCTCCACTCGAGAGGAGCAACATGGCCCCGTGGGATAGAACAACCACCAAGGACTCCCTCTCCCCCCAATTCTGGGAGCGAGGGACAAAGCCACTGCCGGGCTCCGACGCGGTCATCCCCCCTACGCCAAGGGGGAACCCTCTGAATCCCGCCACCCCACCTTGTCAGGGGCGCGATGCCTGGGAGGCGGATCAACCGCGAAGAGAACGACCACTTACCTAGATCGACACACGGTTACGCCTACAATGTTACGCCTACGGGCCGATACAATGTTACGCCTACGAGCCGATACAATGTTACGCCTACGGGCCGACACAATGTTACGCCTTCGTGCCAATTCAACGTTACGCCTATAGAAAGCCCCCGTTTTATTAAATTATCGATCGTAGCCGATGAAAAGGCCAAAGACAAATCCCGGTTTACCGCTAGTCATGACTCGGATAGACCTGAACCCGAACAACCTACGCAAAGGGAGGCGACCCAGCTGTCAAATCTCTCGGGCGCCCTAAAAAGGGACTCGACACGATTCAGCCTACGCCAACATAGAAACGGCCGCACCAAGGCGTAAATCTAAGAAGTAAATTTGTGCATACACAGGCGGAAAGCCCAAAAGAGGCGGGGGGCGAGTCATGCGAATCATTACTTTCTTTCATTTTTAAACATACGCAAGGGGGGGGGCCTACACAAAACTACTTGGCGCCCCCGCCAATTACGACGCCCTCTCCCTCCATAGAGTCCCCCGCCGCCCCGCCGCCCTGCCGCCCCACCGCCCACCGGTACATCACCCCCGCCGCCCACCGGCACATCACCCCCGCCGCCCACCGGCACATCACCCCCGCCGCCCACCGGCACATCACCCCCGCCGCCCACCGGTACATCACCCCCGCCACCCTCCGGCTCGTCACCATCCTTGTCCTCTTGCTCCTCACCCTCGTCTCCATCCCCCTCCCCATCGCCGCTTGCGACGAGCCCGTCAAAATCGACCTCTATTGGCGGGACCATGCCAGCCGCCTTCTCCTTCATCCGCACAAGGCAGTCATCCCACCCCTCCACGCGGCCCTTCCTTATGCCCTCGACCATCGAATCTGTAAGGGCGGGGATGACGGTTGTCTCCTGATACGTCCGGAATTCCTCGACCCTGCGGGCCAACTCCTCTTCGGCGGCCTTGGCACGCTCAGCAAACTCCTCCACGCGAGCCTCCTCCCTCCGAAGGGCCCCCTCCAGCTCCTTCGCTCTCTCTCCAGCCTCGGTCACGACCGTCTTCAAGCGCTCTACTTCAGCCTCATATCGGCTGCCCCGCTCCCTCTCCTTCTCCAGGTCCTCGCCGGCTCTCTTACGAACGGCAGCGACCTCGGCGACCATCCTAGCCACGGCCCCTTCGGCCTTGTGTATGGCCGGCACGTGCCGCATCAGCCCGAGCATCAAGTTGAGGATCTGCATAAAGAAACACCAAAACATAGACCCATTTAGGGCGAAAGCTAAAACCCGCCGAAAGACATCGCCCGTCTTACGTTACATACCTGGACGCCATGCATCACCGCAGTCCCGCACAGACCCTCAGGCTCCACCGCTTCCAGTGCCACCTTATCACGAGGCAGGAAGATGTTCTCCGCCAGCCTCGCCGCCACGCTCCCATCCTCAAACACGGACTCCGTATTCGCCACTTTGTATCGCGCCCGATGAAGCGCCCCTTCGGGATAGCCATCGACATCGGTCCTCTTGACCTTAAACTTAGCCAGTGCGGCCTCACAGTGGGGGTCGGTTGGCGCTCTCTCGAGACCAAACATGGGACAACCATAAGGCCAAGGGTCCCATTCGGTTGGGCCGCTCGACGCCTCGGCCCTATGCGACTGACCGCTAGGATCCGCCCCCTCCCCCCTGCGGGCGCCATGGGGCTAGGCGAAGACGTCCGTGGCAGTTCTGCCCCTCCGCCTGTCGACCCTTCTTCGTCGCCCTCCAGGTCGACGATGGGATCCGCCACGTCATCCCCTGTCGACCTCTTCCTCCTCTTCGTTGGCGCCGGCACCCTTGTCGAGCTCCCAGCCCCTCCTTCCGCTCGCGCCCTCTTGGGGCCACCCCTTGCCGTCGATCGCCCCGCCTGATCCGCGGCCCTCCGCATCATTTCCTCAAGGGATAGACTCATCGTGCCACCTGCCAAAGAGAGAAAGTTCAGCGTAAGCATATCAGGTGCAGGAACACCCAAATCTTCTGTACCTTCGGGCCATATATAGGCTGTTATCATCTCAGTCCGAGATAGCGTCTGATAATTTCGGCCCTCTGCTGATATAGCCATTAAAGTCTGGGCCACCAACTTCTCCGCGTCCCCCAATTCCACCACCTCCCTCGCCTCGGGATTCAGCTCGGCCCAATCAGCCCTTATCAGCACTTCCTCCGGCACCTCCACAAACACATACTGCTGGCGCCACAATTTAATTTTGCCAGGCAACCCTTTGATGAGCGGATGCGTCCTCTTCGCGGATAAATAGTAGCACGATCCATACCTCTTGACCAAGAAGAAGTGGCGCAATAAGGACAGGGACGGATTAACCTGATTACTTACACACAGCACTAGGAACCCCACAATGGCACTGATGGCATTGGGCATCAGACGATACAGCGGCAGTTCCAGGAAGTTCAGCACTTCCAGCACGAACGGATGAGGGGGAAAGCGCAAACCCTACTCAAATGAAGAGACGTACACTCCAACCTCCCGGTCGCCCGCAAAACACACCCTTTCCTGCGGCTCCGGTTCACGAACCGAGTATGGCGGCCTGACGTACTTCGTGAAGATCTCCCCAATGGATTTCCTCAGCACAGACTTCACGCTCGCAATCTCGACGGGCACCCTTCCGGTCTCCGCGGCTGAACTTCCCTCCCCAACCCCCCAGAACCCTGACCCCGAATCGGAGACATCGAGGAAGACATTAGTCAAATTGGCGACTTACCTAACGGGTGCTGTCGCCTCGGACTCTCGCGTTGCTCCGCCGACCGCTCCTACGAGAACGACTCTGGAAAGGATTCGTAAACCTCTTACAAGCCCTAGCTCCTCGACATTCAACCTTTTTACCCCCCCACAGGCAATATATCTTTAAAGCGCTCCCGCAAAACATCGGCATCGTGACCGTCGAACCCGCGACACGTGTCAGCAATCCGGGTCCTGTCCATCACCAACCCACGTGTTCTGCCGCTTCGCGTCCCGTCAAAACCGTCAGTTGCGCCACGTGTCGTAACCACAGTGGTCGGGCCGCCTCGGTTCCCGCCCGCCGTCGATTCGCCAGGATGACGTCAAGTCAGACGACCGCCAACAATTCCCGCCCAATTCCCTACGAAATGATTACCCTCTTTTGAAATTACCCCACGATATCGCCGTTAGACCCAAGATTTGGTCCGGCCTCCGACAGTCCGGCCAAATCATGGACCGAATGCCAGATCCAGGATTTGGTCCGGCCAAATCATGGAACCAACGCCAAAGCCAAGATTTGGACCGGCCTCCGACAGTCCGGCCAAATCATGGAACTAACGCTAGATCCGAGATTTGGTCCGTCCTCCATCAGTCCGGCCAAAGCAGGAGCTTCCCTCGCATCGTTGCCATTTCCGCTCTCCTTCGGCCCGGCCATCACGGGAACCTATCTCAATTCCAACACTTGGCACGGGCGCCCTAGCACAAGAACAGAGACCGTTGCTCATCTCAACTCCCCTCTACCGGAATCCCCGGCAGAGCGAAGTTGGGGGCAATCACATCCCCACAAATCGTATATTCTACGGGCTAACCTTACACGAATACAGTTTGGCACAAAACAATCAAAATTTATTTACTCAAGCCGCTAACCCTTACATGGAAGCTTTGACTCTCCACCCATTACAACCACACATCGCTCATAACCCCATCACGAGAAGTTACGGCCCTCCCCGAACCCACGCTTCTAGCGGCGCCGCGTCTCGACCGACCGATCCCTCACATCCTTGACCACTTGCCGAATCGCCGCCTCCCTAGCCTCTTGCAGCATCGGCACAACATGCTCGTCATGATACCGGCGGATAGCGGCTTCGACCAGCTTGCCCTCAGCGTCCCGCTTATCCTCCAGTCGCCGCACCGCCAGACCCTTCTCCCTCTTCTCGGCCGCCAGAGCGACCTTTAGGTCCTCAATCTGCTGCCTCTGCAACCCGATCACAGACTCCTTGCTGGCAACTTCCGAGCTATATTTCGCCCGAATATCATCCCTCTCTCGCGTTATTTCCTGAAGCTGCTTCTCGACCGCCGCTTTGGACAAATCGAAGTACGCAGCCCGCCCCTTCTCCACGCCGCAGGCCGCCCTAACTCTCTCCAGCTCCGCCTCCGTGTCCCTCAGCTTCTCCTTGACCTCGCCAAGGTTCTCCTTCGCTTCACGCAGGGCCACCCGGGTGGCGACCGTGGCGGGACGGCCCCGCAGGGCTAACACGTTCGTAAGCATCTACTTAAACCTTGAATCAGTGAGACACGGGCACACAAAGCCGGCGTGCGGATAAAGAAAACTAGCTTACCTGTACGACGTGCCATATGGCCGAGCCACACAGCCGCTCCGCCCCCACGCGAGTCAACGACTCGCGATCGCGCGGCAACCCGCAATACTCGGCGAGCCGCGCCGCCACTCCCGCATCTTCGAATACCGACTCGTCGCGGCTGACTCGAAAGGGAAACTTGCGGAGAAGGTCATCATGGTACGCCTCGACCTCTTCTCGGGTCCTCTTAAAACGAATGAGAGCGCCCTCACAGGCTTGACTCGACGACGCCCCCATTTCCCGCAAAGGGATCCCGTATGGCCACTTCTGAACCACATGCGCCCGGCGGGGCGCAACCACCTCGGATACCCGCGGGGGGACGGAGGGTCGGGCCCCTCCCTCGGGCACGCCCTCGGGACGATCCTCGCTGAACCCACCGGCGGAGCGGTCTCGTCCGACGGACGTCCGTCCGGAGTGCAATCTCTCCCCCTGGGGGGCCCCGCCCCCACGACCCGGGGATCCCGCCTCACTAGCCGCCCCCTTGCCTTTCCCGCGAGGATCAGTACCCCCCGAGGTCGGGGCACCGGCCGAACCAGGAACCACCCCCGGCTCCCTCATCGGATCTTCGCCTGAAAGGAAAAGAAAGACCATCAGGGCGAGCCTAGCCCAAAGTTACCAAAACGTCAAAGATACCTAGGGCCCAAAAGTCCTGGGCGAGCCGACTGCTTTGCGTTAGACTCGCCCAATGACGACACGCCTCGGGCAGCTCCCTCAAAATCTGAGCTTTGGCAATATCCACCCCGGTCAGCTCCACCCCTTCATTTACATAGGGATTCCGCGCCCCCCAATTTGACGTCAACGCCACGTCACTTGGCACTGTCACGAAGACGAACTCCCTCATCCAATCGCCGACATCATCAGGCACCTCGAGGATGAGCTCTCGCCCCCTCCTGGCGCAAACGCGATGATACACCCCCCATTTCCGAACCACGAAGAAATGCTGAAACAACGCCAAGGAGGGACTCAAGGAGCAAGCGAGACACAAGACGACAAACCCCACTAGCAAGCCCCAGGAACGGGGCGCTAAGGCGAATATCGGCAGCTCCAGGAAACTCAGCAAGTGAAACAAATACGGGTGGATCGGAAAGCGGAGCCCCAACTTAAAGGACCGGACATAGACCCCGACCTCATTATTCCCCGGTGAGCTCACCGCTTCCTCCAACCCGGGAACCCGCACCTCATAGGGTTGTCGCACAAACCGCACGCGAATCTCCCGGATGTTGATCCTATCCAACCTGCGTCGGGAGGACTCAATGTCTCTCGGTGCAACGGATAACCATGACCATCTTTCCCTGATCCGCTGCACCCCCGGCTGCGACGCCCCCTCGCACGCCGACTCTTCCTCCCCCACCCGGCTACTCCCTCCAATCTCGAATCGAGAAGCCATTGACCGGAAAGGAAGGAAATTAATTGTTGTTACCTGTTGCTCCCTTGAACCTGGAAGACGATCGGAAGAAGACGGCCGGTGACGGAAGGGACAGATTAGCCAGTAAGCTCCAAATAGAAAAATCGAGCGCCGGAGGAGAATCGGAGAAAGACGAAAAATTCCCGCCGATCGCCTCCCAGACCTTTCTAAGCGGTACAGGGGGCCCCCGGGCCATCTCTGCCATCAAACTTTCGCCACGCGGCGCCCATCGAGACACCCCCGATGCCTCGAGTGGCGTAAGGGTCACCTCCTCCACGTGTCGCAAACTCAATCGCAGAGACGCTTCGTTTTCCTCTGCCCCCTTTTCAAATCGTAATGATGGCCACTGAAGCGGGAGTTCCGAAGCCGCCGCCGTCACCACCCGGTGGGTCCAAGGCCCATATTGAAGGTCCGGAATGTCGGATATGGTTCGCCCTCCGAGCCGAGCCGGGCTGCCGCCTCAGACTCGAAGGCCGGGGGCAATTGTTACGACCTAATGATCGTAGTAGCCCGACTCCCGCCCGGATCCGCTAACATACCCCATTAACTCACCTTTTCACAAAAGGGCCGCCGCCCTGAAAATCCGGGGCGACCAGCCAGGCAGGCGCGCCTCGCAGCGCTCCCCGAACCGGCCGAGACGGACCACCGCAGCCGCCCGAACCTTAGTCCGCCGCTAACGACAACCAACCTAAGGATAAGGACGTCTGACACATACGTCACCCGACCATCTGACAAAGCACCTCCTGACGGAAGAGCCACTTGACAGAAGAGCCACTTGACAGATAACGCTTTCGGCCCTGACATCCCGACAGAAGCACCCCTGGGCCGTTGCGCCGCCTGACAGAGGCAGGTTAGGGACTCCTGTTCCCGGTGTCCTTGTCCGAAGCTTCCGCCGACACCGGAGCCAGCTCAGCACGCCTAGTCATCACCCGTCAGGTATAAATACCCCCTCCCCTCCTACGGAGAGGGGGTTGCTGCAGAATTCTCTCATTCTATTATTCACACACGAGTGCAAAGGTCTTCCATATCTTTGTTCTCCCACCTATAGCTCGCCACGAGCGGTCGACACACCGTTGGTCCGACCGGCGTGACTAGCCCCCCCCCCCCATTCGGAGCCCTATCACTGACTTAGGCATCGGAGGGGCTAAGGGTTGAACTCCAACCCAGCCCTTCTGACGAGTTTTTCGTGTTGCAGGAGAGCTCGCCCATCAACACAAGTCGGTGTCACCCCCTTGCCCTTCAACCTGATTCAGCTGCTTCCGGCGGGATTCCACCCCGTGACCATCACTGGCGACGGGATCGACCTCCTCACCCCACCCGTTGCTTGTTAAACAGTCCACCTTAACCCCCTTTTCCACATAACCACCGTGCCCTTGGTTCCCATTAATACAAATTCATTGTGCGCGAGTTCCACCTCGTAACAGTATTCATGGACAACTTTTCTGTATATAGTAGCTCTTTTCATGATTGTTTAGCTAACTTGGCTCGTGTTCTTGACAGGTGCATTGAGAAAAACCTCCTATTGAATTAGGAGAAATGACATTTCATAATCACTGAGGGCATTGTCCTTGGTCATGTAGTTTCAAAGGAAGGAATTCAAGTAGACAGAGCCAAGGTAGCAGAATTGAGAAGTTACCAAGTCCCAAGTGTGTGCATAACATCAGATCATTTCTTGTCATGCAGGATTTTAAAGGTGATTTATTAAAGACTTCAGTGCCATTTCTCGCCCTCTTAGCAACTTACTCACTCAAAATGTGGATTTTAATTGGACACATGAGTGTCAACGTTCTTTTGATACTTTAAAGAAGTTGCTAATTTCTGCTCCCATTTTGCATGTTCCAGATTGGTCCCAACCATTTGAGATCATGTGTGATGCTAGCAACTACGTAGTTGGTGCATTGATTGGACAAAGGAAAGACAAGCACCCAGTGGTTATTTCCTATGCCAGCAAAACAATGGATGATGCTCAAAGGAACTATACAACCACATAGAAGAGTTACTGGCTGTAGTGTTTGCCTTGGAAAAATTCAGGAGCTATATTTTGGGATCTCATATCTTGATTTACACAGATCACTCTGCTTTAAAATATCTATTGCCTAAAAAAGATGCTAAACCTCGATTGATACGATGGATTTTATTGTTGCTGGAATTCAATGTTCTAATTAAAGACAAGAAGGGCGTGGAGAATTTAGTAGTTGACCACCTATCACGATTGACAATTGACCTTGATTCAGCAGATGTACCATTGGAGGATTCTTTTCCTGATGAGCATCTTTTTATCGTCTTCACCTTGCCATGATATGCAGATATAGTCAATTATCTAGTGACTGGTAAGACCCCAGAAACTTGATCATTTCAAGATGTTAAAAGGTTCAAGAATGAGGTAAAATACCCTTTCCTTGATGATCCTTACCTCTATACATACTGTAGTGACCAAATCATTAGGATGTGCATCCTGGACCATGACATAGGTAGTGTGATACAATTTTGTCACGATGGGGTGTGTAGAGGACATTTCTCTGCAAATAAAACTGTGGCTAAAATCATGCAATGTGGCTTTTTTGGCCAACCATGTTTAAGGATACCCTTAGGTATTGTAAGACATGCATTCTATGACAACAGTTAGCAGGTATTACTAGGCGAAACATGATGCCATTAAACCCCATTCTGGAGATAGAAATATTTGATTACTGTGGTATAGATTTCATGGGACCTTTCCCGCCTTCATTTGGATATGCTTATATCTTGGTTACCATTGATTATGTTTCTAAATGGGTGGAGGTTATTTCTTGCAGATCGAACGATACTTCAATCATGCTCAAATTTCTCAAGGAGAATAACTTTTCTAGGTTTGGAGTACCCAAGGCATTGCTCAGTGATGGAGGGTCTCATTTTTGCAACCTCTTGTTCGCTAATTTAATGAAAAGGTTCGGGGTTATACACAAAGTCTCTACTCCATATCACCCACAAACCAATGGCCAAGCAGAGCTGGCGAATATAGAGATTAAATGGATCTTACAGAAGACGGTGAATCCATCAAAGAAGGATTAGAGCTTGCACTTACATGATGTTTGCACTTACATGAAGTTTTGTGGGCTTACAGGACGGCTTACAAGACAATTTTAGGGATGTCTCCCTACCGTCTAGTCTTTGGAAATTTTTGTCATTTACCTGTTGAGTTGGAGCATAAATCTTATTGGGCTATTAAGAAATTGAACTTTGATATCGTTCATATTTTGCCTCTCGCATATTACAGTTGTTGGAGCTAGAGGAGCTGAGGAGAGATGCCTACGACAACATTAAGATATCCAAGGAAAGGATGAAGTCTGTTCATGACAGAATGATCCTTAGGAAAGACCAGGCCAGAAGGTTGTTCTCTGCAATTCCAGACTCCACATCTTCTCTAGGAAACTTTGCTCTAGGTGGTTTGGGCCTTTTATCGTCAAAGAAGTTTTCCCACATTGAGCGGTCCTATTGTTAAATGAGAAAGACAGAAGTGAGTTCAAGGTGAACGGTCAACGATTGAAGAATTTTCATGAACATTGGACCAATGAGGCGAGCACCATCGATCTCACGGACCCACTTTCGGGTGGCAACTAATCAGGTGATTTCTCTCCATGCATACTCTTCTCCCTTACATTGAGGACAATGCTTATTTTAAGTTGGGAGAAGAGTATATATTATTATTTTTAGACTTTTTGTCTTCTTTTTCTCATCTTTAGACTTTATTTTCTTCTATAAAATAAAAAAATAAAAATAAAAAATAAATTTTGGAGAAGGCTTCATCATTTTCATCACATTCCTTTTGCTTAGTCCCTAAATGCTTAATTCCATGCAATTTTCCCGGATTATTATTTGGTATCAAATTCATAGATGTTTGATTGGCATATGTTAATTTCTTTTCCACATTGGAGTCAAATGTTAATATGCCACGTATGAAACTAGTTTATATGTCATGATACTCTCATTGAAATAGTTTGGGAATAGTTTGGTTTAAGCTATTGTTATTTGTGAGTGGGATGAAGCAATTGAGTTGATTGGTTCTAAATTGGATAGGATTTTGGCCATTTGTATGTGTTTGGTGGCTTCTAAGGAGTGGGTGGTTGAGTTGATAGCTTAAGTTGATAGTGTGAGAGAAATATAATAAGTGAATATGTGAATGGTTCTCCTAGTCAAGTTGAGTAGTCGGGGCCCAACGAAACATTGGGGATGACGCCAAAGACGATATTTCGGTGGTCATTCTAGCCTTTTGTCTATATAGCGTTATCGCGTGTACACAAAGGTAGCCGTGTTTGCATTTCATAGCATTATCGCGTGTATGCAAAACAAAAATATATATTTAAAAACATGAATGATGCAATCTCAACCCCTATAAGTTAGAAGATGCTTTGCATTGCTTTGACCAAATCCTTGAAGATTGAAAACTATGATATGATTTGTGATATATCCTAACAAATGCATACGGTTCTTACTACTTTACTCTTCTTTGGATTAGATTGAGGGGCGTGCTATATGTTATTCTCTTTCATACATTGTGCGTATTGGCTTTGAAATCATTTGGAAATAACTTTTGGAGTAAGCCATGATAATATTCTGAGTTTGGTACATGTTTTTAATTTAATCTGAATTTATCACATAATTTTCTAGAGACTAGCAAGTAGCTAGTTGGGGTGTGTGATTTCAACATAATATTACATTATTTCCCCCTCATTGGATCCCAATTTGTGCATACATAAGTGCTAAAAGAGCTCTGGTATAGTCATTCAGAATATCATATAATATTAGAGCTTAATCTTATAGTTTGCACAAATATTAATTTTTGTGAACTAATTTGTGCTTCTTCATATTTTTTAGAGTAAAGCTCCAGCCTACGATTCCAACAGCTATTTATTCGTATTTTTCGGAGATTGGGTGAATTTTCTACAAAATTTGGAAGCCTAGCAGTTAAAAAGGAAAACAGAAAAAAATTAAAAATTAAAAACGCGACGCCAGATCCAGCCGCCCGCCCAAAGTTTTTGGGCGGGACTTTTCTGGCGGGTCGGGCGGCCAGCGACCCGACTCGCACCCGCAGTGAAACCAGCAGGCGTGCGAGATGCTTCTGGCAGGTCGGATCCGACCCGATCCGACCCACAATGAGTTTAAACGCATTTGATGCGTTTCTTGCTGTTTTAGTGATTCTGGACGTAATTTTGTTCTGAATTCCAACCTGATTGTGACTCTTCATCTTATTTGCATGACCAGCAACCCAAAGGACAGAATTTGAAGGGTTACATTGGAGTTTTCTCTATATTGATGTGGGGAAAAATGAAAATCCATGCGCCTTTAAACCCATTAAGAGTGTAACGCCTATAAATATGAGCTTTTCTTGGGCTATTTGCATCATATTTTGAGTGGAGTTTTCTCCTATAGATTCTTGATTTTATAGAGGTTATTTTGATTGAGTTTTCATAGGATTTTTAAGGGGACGAAGAAAGTGTTTCATGTGCAAAGATTGAAGAGTATAATTGGTGATATTCCTTAAACTCAATTGTTTTCTTTTAATTTTCTTTACTTCTTTTGATTAGAACCATGTTTAATAAGATGAATCTCTTTGTTATTTTTCATATGTGTGGCTAGATTTTGATTGTGCATGATATGGCGTAGTTAGGGAACAATATTTGTGTTTATTTGGTTGAATCTTCATGTTATTAATTTCACGTTGTTAAAGTTATAATCTTTATTTAAAATCTCTTCTTTTATCTCCTAAAAGAACATGATTGAGTTGTTGATCACCTCACAAGGGTGAGTTTTGATCTTCCCAAAAGGAAGTTTCATCTCTTATATTTAAAAGATTATTATTTTAGCAACAACTTTTATCGATTTTGTGCTTTAATCCTCACAAGGGTATTTTTCGATGGATTTCTCTCAAAAAGAGATGTCATTGAGTTATCTCTAATTAACCAAATTAATACAAATCATGGATCCTAATGAACCCATATCATGTACATACTTTTCATAAATATTTTCATAAACAAAACTTTCTTTTGCTCGCTTTTCCATAAATTGAAAATCATAATCAACCCCATCAAACCATTATCATCGAAAGTGGTTAGTTTCTCTATGACTAGTCTTTATTTTATTTAAGCTTTGTGGTTGCAACAGGTTTTCGCCCGAGGATTCGATATCTGGACTCCCAGATCTATATTACTTGCACAGACTCTTTCGCTTGAGAGTAACACAATTTGGAGTGAAGCATAATGCACCATGACGGTAATGATGGTTTTCTCCGTTTTCCACACAAAAATCGAGAATTATCTCTCCTGACAGAAGGAGTTACGAGAGGCCTCTCTAGTGCTTATGTCGCTGGTTGAGGTACCACTTTTCACCCACCATAGGTGAAGTCCAGCTCCTTGAGTGTCCTACTAATTACACGGATTCCCAAAAATGTGAATTGATAATCTAATGTAATTATTATTAATTCATAAATGCTTCTCTCTTATGTTAACATGCTCCTCAGTTTCTTTTCAATATTTGCATGTTATAATGTGAATACTTATGTCTTCTTTGTGGACCTCTTTTCTTGTAGACCACTCTTTGAGATAGGTAGTTTGGTTCTAAAACTGGGTCCTACCTAGTTTAGTTAGGAATCCTACTAGGTCAGCATTGACGTATCCCACTTACATTTTCATGTTCCAGGGTAGAGACTCCAGACCAGACTCGTGCACAGTAGTCTACTCTACCTCCTCAGATACAGATGGATACTTTAGACGGTGACTTCTTCCACCTAGACTTCCCGGGGGTAGACTATGGAGTGTGTTGTATGGGTGTGGACACTTTTTGGGTTTCTTTTGAGGGTTGGAGTTTTCTTTTGACTTATTCCCCACTTTTGTACTTTTGTACCCTTGTACAGTCAGTTGTATATTATGATGTTATCTTGTTTATAGCAATGTTTAGTTGTATAGTATTTTCTTTCAGTACTTGTGGATTTAAATTTTGTTAACGCCCTATGAATACCTTCTGTACTATTCCAGTGTATCGTAGTGGCCTGCATGAATAGTATTCTTTAAAACACAATTAATGCCTCGTAGTAGTCAAACTTTAGGGGCTCGAAGCCTAGTGTCTGAAATCTACGACGGCCTAGTCCGCTACGCGTCTTCCGCTACACGTCTTCCGATACACCCATGCAGGTCTGCTTACACTGCGATATACACGTAAGAGTAGTACTGGTAAAAAATCCAACATTATAATCCATGTACTGAACATTATTTCCTCTGTTCTTTCCTGTAGAATTGATAGCATGAATGGAGCATCCGAGAACAGGACTCCTGCTTCAGATGCAGAGTCATCCTTGATGGCAAAGATTCTGATTGGCATTTTGGATCATCTGGGTCAGCTAGATAAGAGGATGTCTAGTACCTCGATGCAGAAGACGAGAGGTATTAGAAAGTTCAGGACCTTGCACCCGAAGTCTTTTTCGGCAAGGAGAGTCCTCTGGAGGTAGACGAGTGGATCAGACATACTGAGGACGATCTGACGGTAGTTGGATATCCAAGAGATGGATGGGTGGATGCCGCGAAGAGGCAGCTGACGTATCAGGCCCAAGACTGGTGGGATGCACAAGAGTTACACCTGACTGGACCAGTCTCGTGGGAGAATTTTAGGGAGTTGTTTGAGGCTCAGTTTCTTTCGAAAACGAAGAAGGATGAGTTACGTCTGAGGTTCGAGCACTGACTCAGGGACGACAAAGCGTGGATGCATATGATGCAGAGTTTTCATTAATAAGTAAGTTTGCTTTGGAGTTGGTGAAGTCAGATACTACTAGGGCCAGATGTTTCAGGATGGGATTGGACCCAGAGTTCAGTGCAGTGATGTCTACGATGGATCTTTCTATGCATGAGGCCATACTGAAGGCGGCCACGATGAAAGAGACCCACTTGAGGAGCGTAGGGAGGGAACCCTTAGCCGTAGAGAGACGCCCCACTGGTCAGTAGAAGAGTTTTCCGTGGCCTACTCAGACCACTCAGTTTCTGAGGCCTGAGCTCCACCAGTACCTGCAGTGGCGAGTGTCTTGCCGATATTGTGGCAAGCTAGGACATGCACAAAAGGATTATAGATTCCTTTTTGGATGGTGTTTCATGTATGGTCAAGCGGGGCACATTAGCAGACAATGTCCTCAGCAAGGATAGACCACAGGATCAGTGACACCAGTGGCAGCCTGACCGATGCAGTAGATGACACTTCCACCAGCTCCACAGAGACTTCCCCTACCAGCACCACCAGCTCATGGTATAAGTACTCCTAGAGGACCACCTAGGCCTCCCCAACAGCAAACCACTAGGAAGGCAGCGTCGAGGCGACATCCCTTTACTATGACGGCTGTGGAGGCAGAGAATCCCAGACGAATTATCACTGGTACTTCTTCATCCTTTCCCTAAGTGATGGAGGATACCGGATGAATTATCACTGGTACTTCTTCATCCTTTTCCTAAGTGATGATTACCCTTTTCATTTCCATTATATTATGATATGTTGTTGATATGACTAGGATGTTAGATCCTTATATTAGTTTCATGTTATTTTCCTTTTAGGCATTATCAGAGTTGCTTCTTTTCCAGGCCCGTCACTCTTTGATTCAGGAGGATCTCATTGCTTCCTATCCCAACAGTTTGTGATTAGGCATTCCATAGTAGTAGACTCCTTTGCCTTTAGTTGGAACATCCACACAGGAAATGGAGTACTCCGCATTTCTTCAGGGAATCTCAAGAGAACCTGTTATAACCGTAAAACAAACATTTCCTTAATCAAGGAATCTCAAGAGAAGTGCCATAAGAAACTATTCCACATATGCACCTCAAGGCATGGCCAACATATAGCAAGTTTCCATTTGAACAATTCCAACAAATTGTATACATTGGAAGTTTTACACATTAATGTGATACATACATGGATTTGTCATGGAATCATGAATTTAGTATTTGGAAGCATCTACTACAACACCCATTTAATTCCCATAACCATTAAGAAAACATGAATAGGTAACATGATTGGCCTACAAGCATATAGTGGTGGGCTAGCGAAAGACTACATGAAGCTAACATATGAAGACTTAATGCAAACGGCATGTAGCATAATGAGAAAACGTGAACTACCATGAACCAAATAACATATCACAACAACCTTGACAATAGCAACAATGATGTTGCCAACATCAATAACATTAATAGTACCACTAACATTAGCAACACCACCACCACCCAAATTCAACTACTAACAACCCAAACCCCACTTTCAAGCATACAACCATTTCAAGCACCTACGTATTCATGGCAACATTCATGCCCAAAAGGTAACAATCACACGTATATATAACCACCAATCACACTTGATGCTCAATGATGCCATGATGCGTATGAAACACAAACAATGCGACGCCATGTAATGCACTGCAATGGGGATCCCATGAGTGTGCCGGCGTGCACGTGCATATGATTCTACTCCGTTATCAACGTGGAGCCACCTAATGGATCAAGAGGTGGCCAACGGCGTATTCACCCGCCTCCTACCGTGGCACTTTGTCCATGCCAGTGCACTCCACCTCGTGTCCTAATCACATCATACCACAACCCATGTGTATGGGTGCACATTACATTCTTTGCATTTTGCTTTCTTTCAAATTTCCTTCTTTCCATCACCATCATATTTTCATTACCACATCAAAATATTACAAGTGGCCCAAGGCCGAAATATCATGAAAAGAGTTTACCACAACATGTGAAGATTTTCACTTCAACACAATAAAGAGAGAGACAAACATGGCTTACATATTTCATAAAAATGGGAACATATGCATGGACTTGGAATGAATATCATTTCTTGCATGAAAATAGAGTGTCTTGCCAATATTGCAATAAACATCACACTTTTGAATCAAAGATATCAACTTATTTAGGCTCGAGCAATTTAGCAACCTAGGTGGGCTAACACATTCAAGGGAGGCAACATGAGGCTATTAGCAAGATAGCATCTAGTTAGCGAATTGCTCAATTTAGCAACCTAATTGTTTTATTTAATCAATAAGACAAATGAGAGTTATTTCATGTGAACCATGTAACAAAAGGAGAATAATTTCATTTAATCAACCTAACACAATGAGGACTATTGCATTTAGTTAATGAACCCAAAATGAGATCAATCTCATAAAGAAGTGCAATTTCATGCAATGAACTTTATGTTTAACTTCCAACATTTCATACCAACATCCAACACCCCAACATTTCATACGAACTTCCATCATCCTAACATTTCAACATATATCAAGAATGAGAGCAATCCATCTTAATTTATGAAACTTGAGCGTAACGAACAATTCAATTAATTAATCTAAAGCTTCCAACAAAATGAAAGGAAATTCACAAAATTAGTGAAACAAGCCATTCAATTGCATCATAAACATAAACATAGTAATTCATGGCATCATATAATTTAATACAACAACTAGCTTCCACATGAATGCATCGTGCCAAGAAATTTCAACAAAACCCCTAAAAATGCAAACTTTATTCTCAAATTGCAATGAAATCAAACACATGAGTAGGGTTGGACTCCTACCTCTCCCAATTTCATGAAGCTCCCCAATGCTCCAATATCAAGCTCCAAATCCTTGCTTAGAGAATTATAATCCCTCCACCAATTGCATAATTCACCATAAATTTCATCTTCAATCACCAAGCCCTAATCTCCTCTTTCAATTTCATGACTCCACCATCAATCTCACTTTCAATCCCAAAGCCCTAACCTCCTCTTTCTCCTTTCCCCTTCTTTTTGCTAGAAAATTTCGGCAGCTCCAATTCGGCTAGGCAAGGAAGGGGATTTTCAGCCATGGGGGAAGAGAGAAATTGGAGAAGATGAAGGGTAGAAGGAGAAGATGGGTTAGGCTTTACTTCTTCTCTTCTTCCTCTTCTTTCTTCCCTCCCTTCCTCTTCTTCCTTCATCTTCTTTGCTTGGGAAATTTCGGCCATGCCCTAAAATTTTCGGCCTGGGGAGTTGGCAGCACGCAACTGGGACGGGGGGGGGGGGGGGGGGGGGGGGGTTCGGCCAATTTTGGGAAGAAGGAAAGAAAATAGGGAACAAAAGAAAGAATTAAAGGAAGGTTATAGAATAGATGGGTGTTTTCAAGTTTGCCATTCTAATAAACATCTCTCCCCTCTTCATAATAATCCAAGCCCTCTATTTAAGCCCAACCAATATTAACGAACAACAATCAAAGCCCAACTCTAGCTACCAAAATTAACTAAGGCCTTAACAATAGAAATGATACTATCAATCAACATCACCAATAATACAACTATTACTACCAAAAATACTACCAACGTCATCAAAAAAATAACAACCAAGCATCATTAATAATAATGGAATTCATGCATAACTAGATCAGCATCACCAACTATCATGAACATAACGTTTTACTTTACACACCCACCAACGAAAAACGCAAGCACGCTAATAAACACTGTTAGCATGCTAACAATAATTTTCGATTTTTCTATCCAACCACTCACATTTACTTATATATCCAACGCATATCAAAGTCACCTTATAGCCATACATGCAAGGAATTTTTATACACACAACAAAATTGCTATACACACACACACACACTAACGGTATTTCATCCTTACAGGCATTACAATCTTCCTACCTTAAAATAAAGTTCGTCCTCGAACTTTATAACTTAGTACATAGCTGAGGTGAATAGAGATATATATAGGGTTACTCTACTCCATCATATAGATAAAGCACATCCATATACCAACACTTTCCCTAGTTCAAATAGGTCAAATACACATAAGTATAACATTTCAAACGTACCCACATGCACTGATATCCTGAGACATAAAACCATCCATGTCACTAGGTACACATTTAAACATACACACACGTGTAATACATAGAGTCTAACACATCCACATCCATACAACCAGATATCACTACATCTATCCTAACATCGATGTAAGCGCACCCGCTTATAACCAGACATGCAACCGTATGCATCTTTCATATATACATATATCAAACATACTACTCTAATACACCTAAGGCATTCCCACTCATACCTGAGTGGAACATAAGGATCCATACAAACAACACACTATATCTATATACATATTTACCACTTTACACAAATACAAACATCACGCCGTAACCATAGACGGCCTAGAGATCAATCAATCACAGAATCTTATGATACACATTACTCATAGGCTACCATTCCTTAACACATAAACACATGCTCCTATATACCCAGACATACAATCATATATGTCCCTTGATATCCATCCAATATTCGCAGGTGTATCGACACACAATATCTACCTTATCAATATTAATGTACACAGATAACCATTCAAAAGTACATTCATTCGTACACAAGGGTAAGTGCATCAACTTACAACCATACATGTTTCCTATACTCATCACATATATCAACTCACAACACTAATACTCTTAAGGCATATCCCCACAAGCATGGGTGGAGCTCAAGGATCCACTCACGCATCCGCACACTCTACATGTGCACATTACATACAGTATATAACCACCATGCAATGAATCTATACACTACATGCACCTTAATCAAGTAGATAACTCAATTTTTCGCACTACTCATATGTTAATCATTTATTAACAAACACAATTCAAATACCATCACATAGTCAAATAATCATCCATACACATACCATAGTCATATATGTCACGCCCCGCTTCCCAAAATGGACGGAGGCAAAGCGTGACTAAGGCCCGTTTAGGCCAGAGCTGAGAAGCTCGGACCCAATAAGCGTCTGTAGGGGGGTACCATTTTAAAAAGTTTCAGGTTCCTGCATTAATAAAGTTCGAAACAACAGAAAGTACAGAAAAGAAAGTTGCATTCATTAAATTAGAGATATAATATCCAACGAGTACAAAGTCTAAAAAGGAGCCTAAACATGGCAACAAAAGATTTAAAAGCAAACCTAAAAGCGGTAACCTCTGAAAGTGGCGACTAAAAAGACCTCTAGGTCTGGTCCCCGTCGGGCATGTACTCTGGGTCAACGTCCTCGGCTCCTCGTACTCCAGTGAGTCTGCCTCGTCCACGAACTCTGGCTGAGCACCTGACGTACAGCACCAAAAGAAGGAACTGTACGTCAGGTAAGGTCTACAAAAAGGGTTAGACCAAACTGCAAGTGTACCGAACTTTAAACAACGGTTTACTGGTTGATTAGCATGCTGAGGTTCTATTACACAACAGTTTACTGGTTGATTAGCATGCTGTGGTTATAACAGAGTAACACAACAGGAAGTAACGCAGCAGGAAAGTAAAACGGGACAAGTAGTAGTCGTAGCGTGTGCTACCAACTACGGGACTAACCTAAAGGTGTCAGGACAAGACGGAACTAGACAAGACAAGACAGGACACGACACGACTGACAGGACTAGTAAAACACGAAGGGTTCACGCCTTACGGTTCGAGGGGGATCAGACCCTCTCACCGTGCGCACGCTCAACCCTACCCCAAAACCCTAGAACTCAGGACAGGAAGCACGGAGATCACTTTCGCAAGGAAAGCACCTGAAACGCCCGTAGGCTTTTTGTAACACGGAGATCACTTTCGCAAGGAAAGCATCTGAAACGCCCGTAGGCTTTTTGTAACACAGAGATCACTTCCGCTCGGGAAGCATCTGAAACGCCCGCAGGCTTTTTGTATCACGGAGATCACTCACGCAAGGAGAGCATCTGAAACGCCCGCAGGCTTTTTGTATCACGGAGATCACTCCCGCAAGGAGAGTATCTGAAACGCCCGAAGGCTTTTTGTAACACAGTGATAAGACACGACCAGTGTGTATAACAGTGACAAGACACGACCAGTGTACGGGAGAGTTATTCTAGGGTGTCCACACGCACGCACACACAACACAATCCTAAAGTGTCACAAGTTGTTGTTCGTCGGACTTAGACTTCGTCATCAAGTCTAAGTCGTCAGGGTGACCCAGACGCTATCATTTCACGTCCGGAATCTAAACACTCACAGTCTAGCAGTTCTAACAATCTGTGACCAAAGCACGGTCAAAAACGCAAGTGGGTACACTTGCCTGAAATGGCGAGTGTGTCGTCCTCTCGAAGCGTCTCGTCCAAGCGTCTCGTCCAAGCGTCTCGTCCGCGGTAGTCCGTCTGAAACAGTGTCACGGCGACGATGTCAGGTCACAATTTCATCAAGTCCTATTAGGGTTCGTTTCTAGGTTATCGGGACTATCCTATTCGTCAGAAGTCACATTTTGATGTTCAACCCTATTCGACGATTCTATCCTATGTGCACAGTCAAAAAGTCCATTCGTCGATCTACGGTTCCACATCGTTTTAAGGGAGCAGAAAATAAATTTAATGAGTTAAGTTGCCGATTTTAGTTAGGTTTTCAGTTCTGCTATGGTGTGGGTTGTGCTATGAGTTAGGGGAAACTAACCTCGTAATGTCGTCCAACAAGCGGAAGTCGGGTCTGAACGGCGCAACGTCGGCGTCGTCTGGAAATCCTCGGCCGCGGGTAGCGCAACGAGGTACCTCTGGACAACGGGATGGTGACGTGAAATCAGCGAGCTAATCAGTGATCTCCTTCCCGTTGCGAGTAGCGCAACGGTTCTTCACGATAACGGCGACGTCGGCTAAAAGTACGTGCGTACGGCAATGCACGTGAACTCCGAGAGTCCAAGGGGGCTGTTGGTAGATGAAGTGGGACCAAAGGAAGATGCTCGGCCCGGTGGATGGCCGACGGCGCGAGCGCATGGCAGTGGGCGGCCGTGAGAAGCCGGGGAGGACAGATTCGCGCCACGTCCGTTGTCACGCGTCTCAGTGAAATTTCAGAGACGAATAGCGGAAACGGGAATTTGAAGTGGGTAAAGGACTTCAAGACGAAGCCAACGGCAGTGGAGTTGTCGCAGGGGGTGGTCGGAGGTGGCCGTGCGCGGATGGCGAAGTTCAGCTTCCAGATCTGTGAAAAACAGCGGATGCGACGTGTTCCGACGAGGATTCCGGGAGCTACAGGTAGGCTATGAGCGTGAGGAAAATTGCAGTTGGTAGGTGGTTTCGATAGGAATCCAACGGCGGTAGGGTGGTCGTCGTAGGTGGCCGGATGGCCAGTGGTTGTGAGTTTTTCCGGCGGTGGCGCAGATCTGTAAAACTGTCGTTTGGGTTGTGTTTGAAAGCGTTTTGAGGGAGATAGAGATGAGGGAAGAGGGTAAGAGGAGGTGGAGATGCTTAGGGGGTCAGAGAGAAGTTGATCGGGGGTGATGTTTGCCGGAGGGGGTGGCCGGAGGTGGCCGGCCGGCGGTGTTTTCCGGCGGGGCGCAGTTCTGGCCTGGGCTGTGTTTTGTGTGGTTTTCATGGAGTTTTGAGGCTCTTTGGGAGGAGGAGAGGGAGGAGAAGGAGGTGGGGGACCTGGTGGACGACCTGGGGGGGGGGGGGGGGGGGGGGGGGCTAGGGGCAGCCGTGGGTGGCCGGAGGAGGAGTAGTGGGCGGCCAAAGTTGGGTTTGCATGAGGTTTAAATTTCAGCCATGGTTGGGTTTTAGAAGAGATGAATTGCTATAGGTATTTTAAAGAGGGGTATAGTTTAGGGGGTGACTAGGAGAGAGGGTGAGTGAGGAGGTGTACAAAGTGGGGAAGTATTGGTGAGGGTAGTGGCAGAATCAAATCTCATGATACGTACTAATCCCATGAGATTTGATTAGCAACAGAATTTTGGATTTGATTAGAGGCTAATCAACGGTTGAAATTGATTAGGGGATATCTTCCACTACGGGCATCAGAAAAATATTCCGAAAATACTGGGACGATCGTGGAGACGAGAAGTACGGGGCTACGGTGTCCGATCGTGCATAACACCTACCAAGAATTTATGTAAAATTGGAAACGGTGTTTTGAGTCAAATGACTAAACGCCCCTATCTTTAAAAATCGTTTTGCGAGAAAACGAGCCGTGAAAAGACGTTCCCAAAAATTACTATAAAATTCTACACTCCCAAACGATCACAACGGCATATCGCATCGCTCATGCCGGAGCTCAGAAAAACCAAATAGAATACGTGCACGATAAAGCACGTGCACGCAGGAAATACGAACGGTCGGCAAGCGGCCGTTACATTCTACCCACCTTAGAAATGATTCCGTCCTCGGAATTACTCATACTATCAATAATAACATCTATATAACCTTATACCCCAAAACTCTCATGACTACGCCTATAGATCGCTAATCTTATAACTTCAACCAATGTTCTTTAATTAATCCTTCATAACCCTTCCTTTCACTGAATAATGCCACGACTAATCTCACATCCTAAGACTTAACCATAGGCCCATCATTGCTGTTGAAATTTCCAACCCAAGTTCTCATAAAAAGATAATAATCATATTCCCATAACATACTACTCCACTAAACATCATTGCTCAAAAACAATCCTTTAAACTCTCGATCTCTTCCCAATATTAATCAATCGCAAAAATGATGTTCTAATCAATCACCAATCCAAAACAAAAACTGTCTATCTTATAACCCCTTCACAAATCAACAATTTGTCGTGTCCTCAATACGTTCTTCATCATATCTTCTCATAAATCTATCCGCCAAATAATTGAACTATCAGAATCACATCTTATCATACTCACTAAAATTAATACCAACCAATATTAAGTCCGACTACCTAACCATCCATTTATCTCCACACGTCGTGTCAGTCTTAATGTCTTCTCGCGTCAACTCGACAATCGAGTCTTGATGCTTTAAATGCTCTACTCATTCTCATGATCACCCTAACTCATACTATACTCCGTAGCTACTCCTATCTACCACTCGTCTAAGCCTCAGGTCTGATAAGTTATCATCTCCTCGCATATAATTTCATTTCGACCAGAATTTCCCATTGAGTCCGCCACACTCCGGCTTTATAAATAAGTCGTTGGACAGTCCATTCTTTTCATCCAAAAGATATTCTAATCCATCATCCTTGTGTTCCCAAAATCAATTAATCATTGACATAATAAAACTCATCTCACTCCAAGCCTACCTGCAAACAAAATCCTATAACGATAATAGCTAGGCCCAATTAATATAACAATCATAAACACGAAAAATTTGTTTAAGGAAGAAAGAAGAGAAGAGAAAGAGAGACTTAAGGCCAAAGAAATATTTTAAAAACATTTGAAAAAAAACGTGTGGTGTTGCGGTAATGAATGAGGGAAGTTAAGTGATTTGTGATCTTGTGAGCTAGTTTTAAAACTTTAAAGATTTGGTTTAAAGAAAACAAAGTTTTGATACAGTCACATACAACCAAGATAAACCATTCATTAAAACTAAAACTAAGTATAAGGATCTGCCTGCGATGACGCCATTCATATAAGTATGAATACCGTCATTCAGACAACTTCCAGCATACCATGGTTAACACGGAGTACACTTTCAAGACACAAAAGGCAACCATCGGGATCCTAAAGAACACACATTCATACAGGTCTATGCACTCTACCTATGCTCAACCACCACGACGACATCACCTACCAAAGGACCTATTCCTAAACCAGAAACAATGTAGACAACTACAAGGACTAATGTCTACACAACCTAAAGAAAACAGAAACCAGGAGTGTAACGAAATGAATCGGAAGGAATGAGTTCAAATAAGGCAAGATAAGGAGGTAGTTGGTTGGGTGGGAAACGATTGTTTTGCAAATGAAAATAAGTTTACACAAAGATTTTGAAATGTGGTCACGAGGAACATAGAACAGATATGATAATAATAATAATAATAATTGAAGTTCCACCTAGTCCAGAAAATATTTTAAAAGTATGCACTGTAAGTGATTTAGAAATAGATCTGGTAGCCCAGAAAAATATAAATTGAATTATCAAAATGTTAACACGGTTTTAAAAATGAAAATATGAAAGATACCGATTTGAAATAATTACCAGATAGTAGCTTGAAAATTGACGACCAAGGAGGTTTCAAAATCTAAGAAGGAACTTTCAACCGAAAAGCAAGAAATTTTAAATATATATAATAAAGGGTTTTCAAGGGAGTTAAACCGAGCGAAGAATTTAATAAATGAGTTTCGAAAACAAGAAATAAAAGAAATAAAAGTAGGATGAGATATCGATTGTTTTGCAGATGAAAGTAAGTTTAAACAAGGATCCTTGAAGTATGAGCACGATGAACATAGGGATGTTTATACATATACGAGAAGTATTTAAAGTTCTCTTTGGTTTAGAAAATATTCTAGAAGTACGTGCGGTGAATGATTAGTAATAAAATTTTGTAGTTTAGAAAAGTAATATATATATATATATATATAGAATTAAAGAATTAATAACGAGGTTTAGAACTGTGACACGAAAATGTCGCTTTGATAACAGGTACGAGATAATAAAATAATTCTACGAACATGGAGGTTTCAAGATTAGCGAAAAAATTTTAACTCAACCGAAAGTAAGAAATTTTAAATAATTAATAAAAGTTTTCAAAGAAGTCAAATTGGGCGGAGAATTTAATAATGAATTTCGAAAATACTTTTAAAGGAAGCAGGTTTTGGGAAAGGGAAAATTTTGAAAATAAGTAGAAGATAGTAGAAATAAATTGTGTAGTTTATAAAAGTAATATATATATTTTGGAAACAAGGCAAATAATGCGAGATATTGACTTAAAACATTTACGTCCAAGAAAGCTCCAAGTCAATTAAAAGTTTTAACTCGATCCAAAACAGCAAATTTTAAATATATAATATAGGGGTTTTCAAAGAAATCAAGCCAGAGCGAAAACTTAATAAGGAAAGTCGAAAATAATTTTAGAGGAGGTAGAATTGGTCGAGGAAGGGATTCGAAGGATCGATGATAGTCGTCAGGAAACGATCACGAGAATCGAGAGAAAGGAAAAAAATGATCGTATGAAGAGTACGCGTAAGATATGAATCGTGAAGAGCTACGATGGGACTCTATGGTCGATAGCACAAAATTTGCAAGGATCAGAGGGATGCTAGAGGACAAGGGTTCTAATCATTGGGTCGTCTAAAGATTAGGATAACTCAGCTCAAAGGCTTCCTATGAGCTAGACTATACCCATGATCTAAAGAGAAAGTTCCTAAGAGAAACAAGGTTACGTTCTGCTGGGCCTGAAGTCGATGGATCCGAGCGAAAGACAAAGAGAGAAGGACTCTAGAAATTCTAGCACGATCGGAGTCAAATGGGGATGCTAAGGTAATCTGGGACGAGAACGACTCGATCTTAACCAAGGCGTCTAGCTATCAAACTGGGACGTCTACCTTAGTATTCCTACCATCTAAGACAAGGAAAACCTATATTTAGACTTGTACATGGATATTAAATGAATGCAGTACTCTTATTGTTCCGAACTTTTGCAGGACTTGCATGGGCCACCGCTAAAACCTGTCACGCCCCGCTTCCCAAAATGGACGGAAGCGAAACGTGACGAAGGCCCGCTTAGGCCAGAGCTTTAGAAGCTCGGACCCAATAAGCGTCTGTAGGGGGGTACCATTTTAAAAGTTTCAGGTTCTTGCATTAATAAAGTTCGAAACAACAGAAAGTACAGAAAGGAAAGTTGCATTCATTAAATTAGAGATATAATATCCAACGAGTACAAAGTCTAAAAAGGAGCCTAAACATGGCAACAAAAGATTTAAAAGCAAACCTAAAAGCGGTAACCTCTGAAAGTGGCGACTAAAAAGACCTCTAGGTCTGGTCCCCGTCGGACACGTACTCTGGGTCAACGTCTCGGCTCCTCATACTCCAGTGAGTCTGCCTCGTCCACGAACTCTGGCTGAGCACCTGACGTACATCACCAAAAGAAGGAACTGTACGTCAGGTAAGTTCTACAAAAAGGGTTAGACCAAACTGCAAGTGTACCGAACTTTAAACAACGGTTTACTGGTTGATTAGCATGCTGAGGTTCTATTGCACAACAATTTACTGGTTGATTAGCATGCTGTGGTTATAACAGAGTAACACGACAGGAAGTAACGCAGCAGGAAAGTAAAACGGGACAAGTAGTAGTCGTAGCGTGTGCTACCAACTACGGGACTAACCTACAGGTGTCAAGACAAGACGGAACTAGACAAGACAAGACAGGACACGACACGACTGACAGGACTAGTAAAACACGAAGGGTTCACGCCTTACGGTTCGAGGGGGATCAGACCCTCTCACCGTGCGCACGCTCAACCCTACCCCAAAACCCCAGAACTCAGGACAGGAAGCACGGAGATCACTTTCGCAAGGAAAGCACCTGAAACGCCCGTAGGCTTTTTGTAACACGGAGATCACTTTCGCAAGGAAAGCATCTGAAACGCCCGTAGGCTTTTTGTAACACAGAGATCACTTCCGCTCGGGAAGCATCTGAAACGCCCGCAGGCTTTTTGTATCACGGAGATCACTCACGCAAGGAGAGCATCTGAAACGCCCGCAGGCTTTTTGTATCACGGAGATCACTCCCGCAAGGAGAGTATCTGAAACGCCCGAAGGCTTTTTGTAACACAGTGAGAAGACACGACCAGTGTGTATAACAGTGACAAGACACGACCAGTGTACGGGAGAGTTATTCTAGGGTGTCCACACGCACGCACACACAACACAATCCTAAAGTGTCACAAGTTGTTGTTCGTCGGACTTAGACTTCGTCGTCAAGTCTAAGTCGTCAGGGTGACCCAGACGCTATCATTTCACGTCCGGAATCTAAACACTCACAGTCTAGCAGTTCTAACAATCTGTGACCAAAGCACGGTCAAAAACGCAAGTGGGTACACTTGCCTGAAATGGCGAGTGTGTCGTCCTCTCGAAGCGTCTCGTCCAAGCGTCTCGTCCGCGGTAGTCCGTCTGAAACAGTGTCACGGCGACGATGTCAGGTCGCAATTTCATCAAGTCCTATTAGGGTTCGTTTCTAGGTTATCGGGACTATCCTATTCGTCAGAAGTCACATTTTGATGTTCAACCCTATTCGACGATTCTATCCTATGTGCACAGTCAAAAAGTCCATTCGTCGATCTACGGTTCCACATCGTTTTAAGGGAGCAGAAAATAAATTTAATGAGTTAAGTTGCCGATTTTAGTTAGGTTTTCAGTTCTGCTATGGTGTGGGTTGTGCTATGAGTTAGGGGAAACTAACCTCGTAATGTCGTCCAACAAGCGGAAGTCGGGTCTGAACGGCGCAACGTCGGCGTCGTCTGGAAATCCTCGGCCGCGGGTAGCACAACGAGGTACCTCTGGACAACGGGATGGTGACGTGAAATCAGCGAGCTAATCAGTGATCTCATTCCCGTTGCGAGTAGCGCAACGGTTCTTCACGATAATGGCGACGTCGGCTAAAAGTACGTGCGTACGGCAATGCACGTGAACTCCGAGAGTCCAAGGGGGCTGTTGGTAGATGAAGTGGGACCAAAGGAAGATGCTCGGCCCGGTGGATGGCCGACGGCGCGAGTGCATGGCGGTGGGCGGTCGTGAGAAGCCGGGGAGGACAGATTCGCGCCACGTCCGTTGTCACGCGTCTCAGTGAAATTTCAGAGATGAATAGCGGACACGGGAATTTGAAGTGGGTAAAGGACTTCAAGACGAAGCCAACGGCAGTGGAGTTGTCGCAGGGGGTGGTCGGAGGTGGCCGTGCGCGGATGGCGAAGTTCAGCTTCCAGATCTGTGAAAAACAGCGGATGCGACGTGTTCCGAAGAGGATTCCGGGAGCTACCGGTAGGCTATGAGCGTGAGGAAAATTGCAGTTGGTAGGTGGTTTCGATAGGAATCCAACGGCGGTAGGGTGGTCGTCGTAGGTGGCCGGATGGCCAGTGGGCGTGAGTTTTTCCGGCGGTGGCGCAGATCTGTAAAACTGTCGTTTGGGTTGTGTTTGAAAGCGTTTTGAGGGAGATAGAGATGATGGAAGAGGGTAAGAGGAGGTGGAGATGCTTGGGGGGTCAGAGAGGAGTTGATCGGGGGTGATGTTTGCTGGAGGGGGCGGCCGGAGGTGGCCGGCCGGCGGTGTTTTCCGGCGGGGCGCAGTTCTGGCCTGGGCTGTGTTTTGTGTGGTTTTCATGGAGTTTTGAGGCTCTTTGGGAGGAGGAGAGGGAGGAGAAGGAGGTGGGGGACCTGGTGGACGACCTCGGGGGGGGCTAGGGGCAGCCGTGGGTGGCCGGAGGAGGAGTAGTGGGTGGCCAAAGTTGGGTTTGCATGAGGTTTAAATTTCAGCCATGGTTGGGTTTTAGAAGAGATGAATTGCTATAGGTATTTTAAAGAGGGGTATAGTTTAGGGGTGACTAGGAGAGAGGGTGAGTGAGGAGGTGTACAAAGTGGGGAAGTATTGGTGAGGGTAGTGGCAGAATCAAATCTCATGATACGTACTAATCCCATGAGATTTGATTAGCAACAGAATTTTGGATTTGATTAGAGGCTAATCAACGGTTGAAATTGATTAGTGGATATCTTCCACTACGGGCATCAGAAAAATATTCCGAAAATACTGGGACGATCGTAGAGACGAGAAGTACGGGGCTACGGTGTCCGATCGTGCATAACACCTACCAAGAATTTATGTAAAATTGGAAACGGTGTTTTGAGTCAAATGACTAAACGCCCCTATCTTTCAAAATCGTTTTGCGAGAAAACGAGCCGTGAAAAGACGTTCCCAAAAATTACTATAAAATTCTACACTCCCAAACGATCACAACGGCATATTGCATCGCTCATGCCGGAGCTCAGAAAAACCAAATAGAATACGTGCACGATAAAGCACGTGCACGCAGGAAATACGAACGGTCGGCAATCGGCCGTTACAATATACGATCATAATTACACATAGGGGTATATCGTCTCAATATACTCGACAAGACATTCAATTCTTATATAGCTATCAACACATAAGTCTACATACATACACACATACATATGCTTAAACATACATACTCAATCAACACTCTAATGCCCACCCTCAGGGGTTCTACACCTTAGGCTTCTGATATCCAGGTCCTATCCCAAGGCTGGACGCTACCCACCTTAGGACTCAACTACTCTCAACACAGGGGAACTACACGTACTAATCCTACACAGCCGCAGTGCGGTGACCTGCAAGGGCCACCAAATGCAATGCCCTACTCTCCGGGATACCCAATAAGTACGAATCCGTATTAGGAATTCCCAAAGTGGCGGGTGCTACGATAGAAAAACAAACAAACAACACACTAGGCAGGTCCACTGCGCAGTGATGGGATAGTACCTGTAGCATTTCAGATATCACAGAAACACAAAAGAGACAACAATTCAAACATTGACACACACACACACACACACACACACACACACACACACACACACACAACCTGTTTATACAACATCTCTTATACGAGTCTCATATGCAATTAAGAACCCACATCTCGCCAAAGTACAAATACACACCTCCAGTCCTCTCACACACTCACACCATATCTACATCAACCTGCTGGACTAGTGGGCCTTCAACTCCACGATCCAACCTGAAAATATCAACAGGGACACGTCACAGCGTGACCCAGTAGGATGTCCAAACCCAACTCACATGGTGCACAAAAATGCAATGCACTAAGTAACAAACGGGAACTGACTCATGGCATATAACGGCAAATTCATATGAAACTGTAAATGGTCTCATTAACAAACATGTACATGCGGCAAGAGGACAGCCTGCAAAACAAGCGAGTCCGACATAGAAAGAAGTGAAACTGAAACCAAGCATTACAACATCATCTCAAGTACAATTACTACTAGCAACCATATCTGATATTGCAACCATCAAAAGAAACCAAGTCACGTTATTCACTTTACAACCACAATGACATGGAGTACCAATAGCTATGCAAATGCAACATGCAACAATTTACGGTTTGCTATGAAACTTAAGTTTTTTCAAAGAATTCTTGAAGTGCTTCATGTAGTAATTCTTAAGTAGGCTTGAGCTTACTAGTAGTTAGAGGGAAACTAAAATTGCTTATTTAATTTTGAATGTTCACCTAAACACCTCTACTAAGTTTATGGAGAAACTCACTTCAACATACAAGCTTTAGCAAGTTTTGGTAACAATTTCATTCAACAACCCAAGGGGCATGTTTTAGCAAATTGTGACTAACTTTAGTAACCAACATGTGGAATGTTGTCAACATTAGTAACTAAAATACACGCATTTGAATTACAAGCCTAGATTGCAATAAGACGGACAACATAATGATGACCACATAATTAAGAGATAACCATTTTCTTTCTATCTCTACAACATGCAACATCAATTAGCAAGGTCATGGAGAGGTCATGGAGAGCAAGTTGATTGCTTTAGAAAATTGCAAGATTACATGCAACATACCGCAAGATGCAACCTTAATAAGGGTTAATGAGAATTGAATGAAACTTATACCATTCTAATTAGCATGCTAGTCGAACAAGACACGTGTTCTAATAATAATCTAATTAATGAGAAAACTCATTTTCTTTGTTCCATGTGTTACTAAAATTGCTAGTTTAATAAAGCCATGAAAGCGTCCATCTTGGTATAATTTGGCATGTTACATAATAAAGTTACTAACTTTAAGTAGCTCTTAGCTAAAACTACAAATTCAGCATACTACAATGAATTAATAGATATGACAAGTTTCACAACAGCCCCAATTTAATATTTATTGCACAACGGTGGGTTCCTATACTCTCCTAAGCTTCCAACTTGGAAGTTGTCAAAGATCCTCTTGCTAACTTCTGTTTGTTTATTTAAACGTGGGAATTTAAGGGAGCTAGCAAGTGACTTTTTGTGTAGTATTCTTAGCTTAAGTTTCTAGTGCTTAGGATGTTCTGGAAATGTTTATATAAATTTTTGCAGAGTTTCTCTTGTATTTATCCAGTTTTCCAATTACAACAAAGTGATATTTCAGGGAAAACCTGTTATAACCGTAAAACAAACATTTCCTTAATCAAGGAATCTCAAGAGAAGTGCCATAAGAAACTATTCCACATATGCACCTCAAGGCATGGCCAACATATAGCAAGTTTCCATTTGAACAATTCCAACAAATTGTATACATTGGAAGTTTTACACATTAATGTGATACATACATGGATTTGTCATGGAATCATGAATTTAGTATTTGGAAGCATCTACTACTACACCCATTTAATTCCCATAACAAATAAGAAAACATGAATAGTTAACATGATTGGCCAACAAACATATAGTGGTGGGCTGGCGAAAGACAACATGAAGCTAACATATGAAAACTTAATGCAAACGGTATGTAGCATAATGAGAAAACGTGAACTACCATGAACCAAATAACATATCACAACAACCTTGCCAATAGCAACAATGATATTACCAACATCAATAACATTAATAGTACCACTAACACTAGCAACAACACCACCACCCAAGTTCAACTACTAACAACCCAAACCCCACTTTCAAGCATACAACCATTTCAAGCACCTACGCATTCATGGCAACATTCATGCCCAAAAGGTAACAATCACACGTATATATAACCACCAATCACACGTGATGCTCAATGATGCCATGATGCGTATGAAACACAAACAATGCGACGCCATGCAATGCAATGCAATGGGGATCCCATAAGTGTGCCGGGTGGACGTGCATATGATTCTACTCTGTTATCAACGTGGAGCCACCTAATGGATCAAGAGGTGGCCAATAGCGTATTCACCCGCCTCCTACCGCGGCACTTTGTCCATGCCCGTGCACTCCACCTCATGTCCTAATCACATCATACCACAACCCATGTGTATGGGTGCACAATGCATTCTTTGCATTTTGCTTTCTTTCAAATTTCCTTCTTTCCATCACCATCATATTTTCATTACCACATCAAAATATTACAAGTGGCCCAAGGCCGAAATATCATGAAAAGAGTTTACCACAACATGTGAAGATTTTCACTTCAACACAATAAAGAGAGAGACAAACATGGCTTACATATTTCATAAAAATGGGAACATATGCATGGACTTGGAATAAATATCATTTCTTGCATGAAAAGAGAGTGTCTTGCCAATATTGCAATAAACATCACACTTTTGAATCAAAGATATCAACTTATTTAGGCTCGAGCAATTTAGCAACCTAGGTGGGCTAACACATTCAAGGGAGGCAACATGAGGCTATTAGCAAGATAGCATCTAGTTAGCGAATTGGTCAATTTAGCAACCTAATTGTTTTATTTAATCAATAAGACAAATGAGAGTTATTTCATGTGAACCATGTAACAAAAGGAGAATAATTTCATTTAATCAACCTAACACAATGAGGACTATTGCATTTAATTAATGAACCCAAAATGAGATCAATCTCATAAAGGAGTGTAATTTCATGCAAAGAACTTTATGTTTAACTTCCAACATTTCATACCAACATCCAACACCCCAACATTTCAAACGAACTTCCATCATCCTAACATTTCAACATATATCAAGAATGAGAGCAATCCATCTTAATTTATGAAACTTGAGCATAACGAACAATTCAATTTAATTAATCTAAAGCTTCCAACAAAATGAAAGCAAATTCACAAAATTAGTGAAACAAGCCATTCACTTGCATCATAAACATAAATATAGTAATTCATGGCATCATATAATTCAATACAACAACTAGCTTCCACATGAATGCATCGTGCCAAGAAATTTCAACAAAACCCCTAAAAATGCAAACTTTATTCTCGAATTGCAATGAAATCAAACACATGAGTAGGGTTGGACTCCTACCTCTCCCAATTTCATGAAGCTCCCCATTGCTCCAATATCAAGCTCCAAATCCTTGCTTAGAGAATTATAATCCCTCCACTAATTGCATGGTTCACCATAAATTTCATCTTCAATCACCAAGCCCTAATCTCCTCTTTCAATTTCATGACTCCACCATCAATCTCACTTTCAATCCCAAAGCCCTAACCTCCTCTTTCTCCTTTCCCCTTCTTTTTGCTAGAAAATTTCGGCAGCTCCAATTCGGCCAGGCAAGGAGGGGGATTTTCGGCCATGGGGGAGGAGAGAAATTGGAGAAGATGAAGGGTAAAAGGAGAAGATGGGTTAGGCTTTACTTCTTCTCTTCTTCCTCTTCTTTCTTCCCTCCCTTCCTCTTCTTCCTTCATCTTATTTGCTTGGGAAATTTCGGCCATGCCATAAAATTTTCGGCCTGGGGAGTTGGCAGCACGCAACTGGGACGGGGGGGGGGGGGTCGGCCAATTTTGGGAAGAATGAAAGAAAATAGGGAAGAAAAGAAAGAATTAAAGGAAGGTTATAGGATAGATGGGTATTTTCAAGTTTGTCATTCTAATAAACATCTCTCCCCTCTTCATAATAATCCAAGCCCTCTATTTAAGCCCAACCAATATTAACGAACAACAATCAAAGCCCAACTCTAGCTACCAAAATTAACTAAGGCCTTAACAATAGGAATGATACTAGCAATCAACATCACCAATAATACAACTACTACTACCAAAAATACTACCAACGTCATCAAAAAAATAACAACCAAACATCATTAATAATAATGGTATTCATGCATAACTTGATCAGCATCATTAACTATCATGAACATACCGTTTTACTTTACACACCCACCAACGAAAAACGCAAGCACGCTAATAAACACTGTTAGCATGCTAACAATAATTTTCGATTTTTCTATCCAACCACTCGCATTTACTTATATATCTAACGCATATCATAGTCATCTTATAGCCATACATGCAAGAAATTTCTATACACAGAACAAAATTGCTATACACACACACACTAACGGTATTTCATCCATACATGCATTACAATCTACCCACCTTAAAATAAAGTTTGTCCTTAAACTTTCTAACTTAGGACATATCTGAGGTGAATAGAGATATATATAGGATTACTCTACCCCATCATATAGATAAAGCACATCCATATACCAACACTTTCCCTAGTTCAAATAGTTCAATTACACACAAGTATAACATTTCAAACGTACCCACATGCACTGATATCCTGAGACATACAACCATCTATGTCACTAGGTACACATGTAAACATACACACACGTGTAATACATAGAGTCTAACACATCCACATCCATACAACCAGATATCACTACATCTATCCTAACACTGGTGTAAGCACACCCGCTTACAACCAGACATGGAACCGTATGCATCTTTCATATATACATATATCAAACTTACTACTCTAATACACCTAAGGCATGCCCACTCATACCTGAGTGGAACATAAGGATCCATACAAAAAACACACCATATCTATATACATATTTACCACTTTACACAAATACAAACATCACGCCGTAACCATAGACGGCCTAGAGATCAATCAATCACAGAATCCCACGATACACATTACTCATATGCTACCATTCCTTAACACATAAACACATGCTCCTATATACCCAGACATACAATCATATATGTCCCTTAATATCCATCCAACATTCGTAGGTGTATCGACACACAAGATCTACCTTATCAATATTAATGTACACAGATAACCATTCAAAAGTACATTCATTCATACACAAGGGTAAGTGCATCAGCTTACAACCATACGTGTTTCCTATAATCATCACATATATCAACTCACAACACTAATACTCTTAAGGCATATCCCCACATGCATGGGTGGAGCTCAAGGATCCACTCACGCATCTGCACACTCTACATGTGCACATCACATACAGTATATAACCACCATGCAATGAATCTATACACTACATGCACCTTAATCAAGTAGATAACTCAATTTTTCCACACTACTCATATGTTAATCATTTATTAACACACACAATTCAAATACCATCACATAGCCATATAATCATCCATACACATACCATAGTCATATACGATCATAATTACACATATGGGTATATCGTCTCAATATACTCGACAGACCATTCAATTCTTATATAGCTATCAACACATAAGTTTACATATATACACACATACATATGCATAAACATACATACTCAATCAACACTCTAATGCCCACCCTCAGGGGTTCTACACCTTAGGCTTCTGATATCCAGGTCCTATCCCAAGGCTGGACGCTACCCACCTTAGGACTCAACTACTCTCAACACGGGGGAACTACACGTACTAATCCTACACAGCCGCAGTGCGGTGGCCTGCATGGGCCACCAAATGTAACGCCCCGCTCTCCGGGATACCCAATAAGTACGAATCCGTATGAGGAATTCCCAAAGAGGTGGGTGCTACGACAGAAAAACAAACAAACAATACACCAGGCAGGTCCACTGCGTACTGCTGGGATAGTACATGTAGCATTCCAGATATCACAGAAACACAAAAGAGACAACAATCCAAACATTGATATACATATATATATATACACAAACTGTTTATACAACATCTCTTATACGAGTCCCATATGCAATTAAGAACCCACATCTCGCCAAAGTACAAATACATACCTCCAGTCCTCACACACACTCACACCATATTCTACATCAACCTGCTGGACTAGTGGGCCTTCAACTCCACGATCCAACCTGAAAAATATCAACGGGGACACATCACAGCGTGACCCAGTAGGATGTCCAAACCCAACTCACATGATGCACAAAAATGCAATGCACTAAGTAACAAACGTGAACTGACTCATGGCATATAACGGCAAATTCATATGAAACTGTAAATGGTCTCATTACCAAACACGTACCTGCGGCAAGAGGACAGCCTGCAAAACAAGCGAGTCCGACATAGAAAGAAGTGAAACTGAAACCAAGCATTACAACATCATCCCAAGTACAATTACTACTAGCAACCATATCTGATATTGCAACCATCAAAAGAAACCAAGTCACGTTATTCACTTTACTACCACAATGACATGGAGTACCTATATCTATGCAAATGCAACATGCAACAATTTACGGTTTGCTATGAAACTTAAGTTCTTCAAAGAGTTCTTGAAGTGCTTCATGTAGTAATTCTTAAGTAGGCTTAAGCTTACTAATAGTTAGAGGGAAACTAAAATTGCTTATTTAAATTTGAATGTTCACCAAAACACCTCTACTAAGTTTATGGAGAAACTCACTTCAACATACAAGCTTTAGGCAGTTTTGGTAACAATTTCATTCAACAACCTAAGGGGCATGTTTTAGCAAATTGTGACTAACTTTTGTAACCAACATGTGGAATGTTGTCAACATTAGTAACTAAAATACAAGCATTTGAATTACAAGCCTAGATTGCAATATGACGGACACCATAATGATGACCACATAATTAAGAGATAACCATTTTCTTTCTATCTCCACAACATGCAACATCAATTAGCAAGGTCATGGAGAGCAAGTTGATTGCTTTAGAAAATTGCAAGATTACATGCAACATACCGCAAGATGCAACCTTAATAAGGGTTAATGAGAATTGAATGAAACTTATACCATTCTAATTAGCATGATAGTCGAACAAGACACATGTTCTAATAATAATCTAATTAATGAGAAAACTCATTTTCTTTGTTCCATGGGTTACTAAAATTGCTAGTTTAATAAAGCCATGAAAGCGTCCATTTTGGTATAATTTGGCATGCTACATATTAAAGTTACTAACTTTAAGTAGCTCTTAGCTAAAACTACAAATTCATCATACTACAATGAATTAATAGATATGACAAGTTTCACAACAGCCCCAATTTAATATTTATTGCACAATGGTGGGTTCCTATACTCTCTTAAGCTTCCAACTTGGAAGTTGTCAAAGATCCTCTTGCTAACTTCTGTTTGTTTATTTGAACGTGGGAATTTAAGGGAGCTAGCAAGTGGCTTTTTGTGTAGTATTCTTAGCTTAAGTTTCTAGTGCTTAGGATGTTCTGGAAATGTTTATATAAATTTCGGCAGAGTTTCTCTTGTATTTATCAAGTTTTCCAATTACAACAAAGTGATATTTCAGGGAAAACCTGTTATAACCGTAAAACAAACATTTCCTTAAATCAAGGAATCTCAAGAGAAGTGCCATAAGAAACTATTCCACATATGCACCTCAAGGCATGGCCAACTTATAGCAAGTTTCCATTTGAACAATTCCAACAAATTGTATACATTGGAAGTTTTACACATTAATGTGATACATACATGGATTTTTCATGGAATCATGAATTTAGCATTTGGAAGTATCTACTACAACACCCATTTAATTCCCATAACAATTAAGAAAACATGAATAGTTAACATGATTGGCCTACAAGCATATAGTGGTGGGCTGGCGAAAGACTACATGAAGCTAACATATGAAAACTTAATGCAAACGGTAGGTAGCATAATGAGAAAAGGTGAACTACCATGAACCAAATAACATATCACAACAATCTTGCCAATAGCAACAATGATATTGCTAACATCAATAACATTAATAGTACCACAAACACTAGCAACACCACCACCACCCAAGTTCAACTACTAACAACCCAAACCCCACTTTCAAGCATACAGGCATTTCAAGCACCTACGCATTCATGGCAACATTCATGCCCAAAAGGTAACAATCACATGTATATATAACCACCAATCACACGTGATGCTCAATGATGCCATGATGCGTATGAAACACAAACAATGCGACACTGTCACGCCCCGCTTCCCAAACGACGGAGGCGAAGTGTGACTAAGGCCCGCTTTGGCCGGAGCTGTGAAGCTCGGACCCAATAAGCGTCTGTGTGGTACTCCAAGACGAAGGAACATATCCCTGGAGGTTAGTACGGAGCAACAAAAGTACTGAAAAGAAAAGCATTCATTTTATTCCAAAATAACAATCCAGAAGTACTGAGAGTCTAACAAAGCCTGACTCGGCTACAACAACTGAAAAGTAACTACTGTTGCAAACACCCAACCTAGACAGAAAGTAGATGGTGCTACACACCCAACTAATCAACAGTGAGAAGTCTGGAACAGCAATGTGAGGGCATCTAGCTCTGATTCTCCACGGGCACGTACTCTGGATCGACGTCCTTCGGCTCCACGTCCTCTGGTAGCTCCGCCTCGTCAACATACTCTGGCTCCACACCTGACGTACAACACCCAAAAGAAAGGAACTGTACGTCAGATAACGTCTACAAAAAGGGTTAGACTCTACTGCAAGTGTACCGAACTATTAAACAACGGTTTACTGGTTTATTAGCATGCTGGGGTTATAACAGAGTGACGAAAGAAAGTAAACGCAGCAGGAAAGTAAAGCGTAGCAAGCAGTAGTCGTAGCGTGTGCTACCGACTACGGGACTAACCTAAAGGGGCGTGACAAGACGTGACAAGACAAGCAAGACAGGACAGTACACGACAAGACAAGACACGTGTGACTCGAAGGGTTCACGCCTTACAGTTCGAGGGGGATCAGACCCTCTCCCCGTGCGCACGCTCAACCCTACCCCAACCCCAATGCTCAAGACAAGACAAGTCCGTACAAGGGATCACTCGGAGAGTGCCCTATTGCCCGCAGGCTGTGTATCAGTACAAGGGATCACTCGGAGAGTGCCCTATTGCCCGCAGGCTGTGCATCAGTACAAGGGATCACTCACCCACTGGTGAGTGCCCTATTGCCCGCAGGCTGTGTATCAGTACAAGGGATCACTCGGTGAGTGCCCTATTGCCCGCAGGCTGTGTATCAGTACAAGGGATCACTCGGTGAGTGCCCTATTGCCCGCAGGCTGTGCATGACAAGACACGACATGACAAGACAGGGATGATTCTTCTAGGGGGTCCACATGCACGCACACACCGGAAAAGCCCTAAGGTATCAAAAGTTGTTGTTGTTGCGCTTAGACTTCATCGTCAAGTCTAAGCTGTCAAGGGGTGTCCCGGACGCTATCATTTCACGTCCGGTTCTCTTTGTTTACATTCTAACAGTTCTAAAAGTCTAAGGCCTAAACACGGCCGAAAGTACAAGTGAGTACACTTGACTGTGGTGGCGAGTGTGTCGTCCATCCGGAGAGTCACGTCCAAGCGTTGCGTCTGTGGTAGTCCGTCTGAAATAGGGTCACGGCGACGGTGTCAGGTCGCGTTTTTCAACAAATCATATTAGGGGTTGTTTCTAAAATTGGCGGCTAACAGCCAAAAAGTCACGTATTTGATGTTTTGTTCAGTCTAAATCGACGTCTACCCTATGTGCACAGAAAATAGTCCGTTCATCGATCTTTCCTACGGTGGACAACATTTTACAGATGCTGAAAATAAATTTAGTTCAAGTTGTCCAAATTTTAGTTTAGGGTTTGATTGAACTATGGTGGGGGTTCGCTACGAGTTAGGGGAAACCAACATCGTGATGTCGTCCAACAAGCGAAAGTCGGGCCTGAACGGAGAAACGTCGACGTCGTCTGGAACTCCTCGACCGCAGGTAGCACAGCGAGGTACCTCGGGACAGTGGGGTAGTGGCGCGAAATCAGCGAGCTAACAGCGATCCTCCTCCCGTTGTGAGTAGCGCAACGGATCTTCACGATAATGGCGACATCGGCTAAAAGTACGTGCGTGCGACAATGCACGTGGACTCCACGAGTCCAAGTGGGCTGTCGGTAGATGAAGTAGGACCAAAGGAAGATGCCCGGCCTGGTGGGTGGCCGACGGCGTGAGCGTACGGCGGTGGTTGGCCGTGAGAAGCCGGAGAGGACAGATTCGCGTAACGTATGTTGTCGCGCGTCTCAGCAAAATTTCAGCAACGAACAGTGAAACGGGAAGTTGTAGAAGGTAAAGGACTTCAAGACGAAGCCAACGGCAGTGGAGTTGTCACCGGGGGTGGTCGGAGGTGGCCGTGCGCGGGCGGCGAAGTTTAGCTTCCAGATCTGTGAAAAACAGCCGATACGGCGTGTTCCGACGAGGATTCCGGGAGCTACAGGTGGGCTATGAGTGTGAGGGAAGTTGTAGTTGGTAAGAGGCTTCGATAGGAGTCCAACGGCAGTAGGTTGGTCGTCGTAGGTGGCCGGATGGCCGGTGGGCGCGAGTTTTTCCGGCGGTGGCGCAGATCTGTAAAACTGTTGTTACGTCGAGTTCGAGAGATGTTTCGAGGAGGTAGAGATGCGAAAAGAGGGTAAGGGGAGTTGGAGATGATCGGGGGGTCAAAGAGGAGTTCGATGGTGGTGGAGATCGTCGGAGGGGGTGGCCAGAGGGTGGCGGCCGGCCGTTTTTCCTACGGCGGCGCAAAACTGTTGAAAACTGGCATTCCTGGGGTTTTGAGGAGGTTTCAATGGAGTTTTGAGGGAGAGAGAAGAGATGAGAGTGAATTAGGTTGTTGTGGGAGAAGGGGGGAGGTCGATGGCGGCCGGATCTGGCCGTACGGTGGCCGGAGATGGGCGGAAAAGCTGGGCGAATGGCTATGGGGCTGGGCTGTCATTTTTTTGGCCATGGGGTTTTTGTGTGTGGAGTTTTTTTAAGAGAGAGGGAAGAGAGAGGAGGGAGAGGAGAGGGAGGAGGATGACCGGAGGCTCGGGGTGGTGGCCGGAGGTCCACCGGCGGCGAGGGGAAACAGGATAACGCAAGGAGGCGGCTGGGTTTGGGTTCCACCGTGAGTTTCTAGGGTTGTTTGGTTTGTTTGTTGAAATAAGAGGAAAGTTGCTAAATGGGTATAAAAATGGGGTGTAGATTTGGATGACTAGGAGAGAGAGTGAGAGAGAGGGGGTGTGCAAAGAGTGGAAAAGGAAAGTGAGGGTAGCAATGAAATCCAACATTCATGATACGTAAGGATCTCATTAAGATTTGATTAATTTTGAATTTGAAATTTTGGGTTAGTCTAATTGGGCTTGAATTTTAATTAGCGATTTGTGTGGGCTAGGAGGGTCAGAAAAATATGAAAAAAATATGGAGACGACCGTAACGAAGAGAGGCTCAGGGATACAGTGTTCAATCGCGTGTTTGGTCCACGGAAAATGAACAGAAAAAAATAAAAAGGTCCGACGACTAAGTCTATAGCTACGACGATCCTGCAATCAAACCTGATTTGTGGGAGAACGACCTGTGAAATGACGTTCACTAAAAATCCCACAAATAACTACTCTTCTTTACTGTCACTATGTCATATCACATCGCATAGTCCGGATCCAAGAAGAGGCCAAATAAAATACGGGTACGAAAAGAGTCGCACGTGCAGAAAATACGAACAGTCGGAAAGCGACCGTTACATTCTATCCACCTTAGAAATGATTTCGTCCTCGGAATCACTGATACTAATAATATTAATATCTATATACACTCATGCCTATAACTCCCATATTTCACATAATGATCGCTAATCCCATAACTTCAAACATCTTCCTCAAATAATTCGTCATAACTCGTCCTCCACTGGATAACGCTACAACTAGAACCACACCCTAGCACATAACTATAAATCCACATTATCGTCTACCAGTCATCAATCATCTGGTCCCCAACACATTCTTCATCATATTAATTCATAAATTTATCCTCTGTAATCAATGAACCATCAAACTGCATCTATCCTTACCCATATCATCTAATCTCCTAATCATACAAAATCCGTCTTCCTAACATCCCATTCATCTCAACCTGTCGTGTTATCTCCAATGCCTTCTCATCTCAACTTAATAATCAAATCTTGACGCTTTAAAATGTTCTACTCATTTCATGATCACTCTAAATCATACTATACTTTCCTAGTTACTCCCATCTATTACTCGTCTGAGTTTCGGGTCGATTAAGTATATACATATTTTCATCCAACCATAGTTCTCCATTGAGTCCGTCATACATCGGTATTGTAAATAAGTCTTGGACACCTCAGTCTTTTCATCCGAAAGAAATCTAATCTAATATCTTTGTGTTCAAAATCAACCAATCACCGCTACAACATATCCCATCTCACTCTAAGCCTACCCACAAACATAACCATATAACAATAATATCTAGTACTAACAATATCATAACAATCAAACATAACACTCCCGAGGAGGGGAAGAAAGGAAGTTTAAGGCCAAAGACATATTTAAAACATTTGGAAAAACGTGTGGAGTCGTGGTATTGGATGAGGGAAGTTCGAGGTTATGATCTTGTGAGCTAGTCTCAAAACTTTAAAGATTTGGTTTAAAAGAAAACAAAAGTCTGATACAGTCACATGCAGCCAAAGATAAGCTATACTATAGTATGAAAAGACTAAGTCTAAGGAATTTCCTGCTATGACGCTGTCCCCGCCTATATGAATACCATCATTCAGATAACCTATACGTATATCACGGACCACACTGAGTATGCATACAGGACACAAGAGACAATCACTAATATCCTAAAGGTAGCACACTCGTACCGGTCCACACACTCTACCTATACACATGCACTACGACGACATCACAAAACTAATGGGCCCACTACTAAACTAGAGTTGACACAGGCAACAACAAGCATTAATGAGATAGCTAAACAATAGTGGAGAATCTGAATCGAATAGCGAAACGAAACAAGATCGGGATGAACCTGTTCGGATGGACATGGACAAGGGAATAGCTTAGTTATATGAAAACAGAAATATAGTGGTGATTAATTAAGTAGGGAAAATAGATATAGTAATATTCTTATAAAATGTAAGTGACAAAAAACGCGTAGATGATATAAGTTTAAAATACGAAATAAAGTATTTTGACGAGGAAGATAATGAGTATGAAAATGAAGTGATTGTTTTGGCAAATGGAGATAGGTTTTTATAAAACTTGGACGTGCGAATAAGATGAGTATATGACTGTCACACTGATAAGTTTAGAAAAGAATTTTAAAAAAAAATTGCGCTGAGTCATTTGAAATACGTCTTAACAGTGAAGGGTAAGAAAGGGAAAATTGCATATCGAATTAGGGAAAATATAAGTAAGGTTTAGAAAAAAAATTTTTTGACCAAAATATGGCATTTAGATGAGTATGAAAGATACAGGTTAGAAAAATATTATACGATAGTAGTTTAAAGGTTTTGGCGAGCAAGTTTCGAAATTCAAAGAATAAATTTAAGTATCAGCAAGTTTAGAAAGTTTAAGTTCAGGCTAAATGTTTTCAAAGAATTTATACTAGAAGGGAAATCCAAAAATAGTATTGAAAATACTTTTTGAATAATCAGGATGGTAATGGGGAAAAGTCAACGTTTGATGATGAACAACATGAAGTAGTCACGCGAATCGGGAGCAAGAGATATGATCGCATGATCGAAACATAACTACGCCTAGGATATGACTTATGAAAAGTCACGGGAAAATCCTACATTCGGCAACACAGATATGTAATGATTAGAAAGATGCTAGAAATCAGAGATTCCTAATTATCGGGCCGTCTAAAGATCAGGGAAAGCTCAACACTAAGGCTTCTCAATGGACTAGACTGTAATAGAGAGATCTCAGGGAAAGGTTCCTAAGAGAATCAAGATTACGCTCTGCTGGGCCCGAAGTCGATGGACCCGAGCGAACGACTAAAAGAAAGGCTCTAAAAATCTAACACGGTCAGAGTCAAGTGAGGGCTACTAAGGTATCCTAAGACGGGTATGACTAAATCTTAACCAAGGTGTCTAACTATCAAACTGGGACATCTACCTAAGTCTTCCTACCATCTAAGACAAGGAAAACCTAAATTTGGACTTGTACATGGATATTAAATGAATGCAGTACTCTTATTGTTCCGAACTTTTGCACGACATGCATGGGCCACCACTAAAACCTGTCACGCCCCGCTTCCTAAACGACGGAGGCGAAGCGTAACTAAGGCCCGCTTAGGCCGGAGCTGTGAAGCTCGGACCCAATAAGCGTCTGTGTGGTATTCCAAGACGAAGGAACGGGTCCCTGCAGGTTAGTACAGAACAACAAAAGTACTGAAAAGAAAAGCATTTATTTTATTCCAAAATAACAATCCAGAAGTACTGAGAGTCTAACAAAGCCTGACTCGGCTACAACAACTGAAAAGTAACTACTGGTGCAAGCACCCAACCTAGACAGAAAGTAGATGGTGCTATGCACCCAACTAATCAGCAGTGAGAAGTCTGGAACAACAACGTGAGGACCTCTAGCTCTGATCCTCCTCGGGCACGTACTCTGGATCGACGTCCTCTGGCTCCACGTCCTCTGGTAGCTCCGCCTTGTCAACGTACTCTGGCTCCACACCTGACGTACAACACCCAAAAGAAAGGAACTGTACGTCAGGTAAAGTCTACAAAAAGGGTTAGACTCTACAGCAAGTGTACCGAACTATTAAACAACGGTTTACTGGTTGATTAGCATGCTGGGGTTATAACAGAGTGACGAAAGAAAGTAAACGCAGCAGGAAAGTAAAGCGTAGCAAGCAGTAGTCGTAGCGTGTGCTACCGACTACGGGACTAACCTAAACGGGTCATGACAAGACGTGACAAGACAAGCAAGATAGGACATGACACGACAAGACAAAACACCTGTGACTCGAAGGGTTCACGCCTTACGGTTCGAGGGGGGTCGGACCCTCTCCCTGTGCGCACGCTCAACCCTACCCCAACCCCAGTGCTCAAGACAAGACAAGTCCGTATAAGGGATCACTCGGAGAGTGCCCTATTGCCCGCAAGCTGTGTATCCGTACAAAGGATCACTCGGAGAGTGCCCTATTGCCCGCAGGCTAAGTATTAGTACAAGGGATCACTCGAAGAGTGCCCTATTGCCCGCAGGCTGTGCATCAGTACAAGGGATCACTCACCCACTGGTGAGTGCCCTATTGCCTGCAGGCTGTGTATCAGTACAAGGGATCACTCAGAGAGGGCCCTATTGCCCGCAGGCTGTGTATCAGTACAAGGGATCACTCGGTGAGTGCCCTATTGCCCGCAGGCTGTGCATGACAAGACACGACATGACAAGACAGGGATGATTCTTCTAGGGGGTCCACACGCACGCACACACAGGAAAAGCCCTAAGGTGTCAAAAGTTGTCGTTGTTGCGCTTAGACTTCATCGTCAAGTCTAAGCTGTCAATGGGTGTCCCGGATGCTATCATTTCACGTCCGGTTCTCTTTATTTACATTCTAACAGTTCTAAAATTCTAAGGGCTAAACACGGCCGAAAGTACAAGTGAGTACACTTGCCTGTGGTGGCGAGTGCGTCGTCCGTCCGGAGAGTCCCATCCAAGCGTTGCGTCTGCGGTAGTCCGTCTGAAACAGGGTCACGACGACGGTGTCAGGTCGCGTTTTTCAACAAATCCTATTGGGGTTTGTTTCTAAAATTGGCGGGACTACCCTAACAGTCAAAAAGTCACGTTTTTGATGTTTTGTTCAGTCTAAATCGACGTCTACCCTATGTGCACAGAAAATAGTCCGTTCATCGATCTTTCCTACGGTGGACAACATTTTACAGATGCTGAAAATAAATTTAGTTCAAGTTGTCCAAATTTTAGTTTAGGGTTTGGTTGAACTACGGTGGGGGATCGCTACGAGTTAGGGGAAACCAACCTCGCGATGTCGTCCAACAAGCGAAAGTCGGGTCTGAACGGCGAAACGTCGGCGTCGTCTGGAACTCCTCGACCGTGGGTAGCGCAGTGAGGTACCTTGGGACAGTGGGGTAGTGGCGCGAAATTAGTGAGCTAACAGCGATCCTCCGCCCGTTGCGAGAAGCGCAACGGATCTTCACGATAATGGCGACGTCGGCTAAAAGTACGTGCGTGCGGCAATGCACGTGGACTCCGAGAGTCCAAGTGGGCTGTCGGTTGATGAAGTAGGACCAGAGGAAGATGCCCGGCCCGGTGGGTGGCCGACGGCATAAGCATACGGCGGTGGGTGGCCGTGAGAAGCCGGAGAGGACAGATTCACGCAACGTCTGTTGTCGCGCGTCTCAGCAAAATTCCAGCACAGAGAAAACGGGAAGTTGCAGAAGGTAAAGGACTTCAAGACGAAGCCAACAGTAGTGGAGTTGTCACCGGGGGTGGTCGGAGGTGGCCGTGCACGGGCGGCGAAGTTCAGCTTCCAGATCTGTGAAAAACAGCCGATACGGCGTGTTCCGACGAGGATTCCGGGAGCTACAGGTGGGCTATGAGTGTGAGGGAAGTTGCAGTTGGTAGGGGGATTTGATAGGAGTCCAACACAGTAGGTTGGTCGTCGTAGGTGGCCGGATGGCCGGTGGGCACGAGTTTTTCCGGCGGTGGCGCAGATCTGTAAAATTGTCGTTACGTCGAGTTCGAGAGATGTTTCGAGGAGGTAGAGATGAGGAAAGAGGGCAAGGGGAGTTGGAGATGATCGGGGGGGTCAAAGAGGAGTTCGATGGTGGTGGAGATCGCCAGAGGGGGTGGCCGGAGGGCGGCGGCCAGCCGTTTTTCCGACGGCGGCGCAAAACTGTCAAAAACTGGCGTTCATGGGGGTTTGAGGAGGTTTCAATGGAGTTTGAGGGAGAGAGAAGAGATGAGAGTGAAGGATGTTGTTGTGGGAGAAGGGGGGAGGTCGGTGGCGGCCGGATCTGGCCGTGCGGTGGCCGGAGATGGCCGGAAAAGCTGGGCGAACGACTATGGGGCTGGGCTGTCATTTTTTTGGCCATGGGGTTTTTGTGTGTGGAGTTTTTTTTAAGAGAGAGGGAAGAGAGAGGAGGGAGAGAAGAGGGAGGAGGTGGTGGCCGGAGGTCCACCGGTGGCGAGGGGAAACAGGAGAACGCAAGGAGGCGGCTGGGTTTGGGTTCCTCCGTGAGTTTCTAGGGTTGTTTGGTTTGTTTGTTGAAATAAGAAGAAAGTTTCTAAATGGGTATAAAAATGGGGTGTAGATTTGGATGACTAGGAGAGAGAGTGAGAGAGAGGGGGTGTGCAAAGAGTGGAAAAGGAAAGTGAGGGTAGCAATGAAATCCCACATTCATGATACATAAGGATCTCATTAAGATTTGATTAATTTTGAATTTGAAATTTTGGGTTAGTCTAATTGGGCTTGAATTTTAATTAGCGATTTGTGTAGGCTAGGAGGGTCAGAAAAATATGAAAAAAATATGGGGACGACCGTGCCGAAGAGAGGCTCAGGGATACGGTGTTCAATCGCATGTTTGGTCCACGGAAAATGAACAGAAAAAAATAAAAATGTCCGACGACTAAGTCTAAAGTTACGACGCTCCTGCAATCAAACCTGATTTGTGGGAGAACGACCCGTGAAATGACGTTCACTAAAAATCCCACAAATAACTACTCTTCTTTAGGGTCACTACGGTATATCACATCGCATAGTCCGGATCCAAGAAGAGGCCAAATAAAATACGGGTACGAAAAGAGTCTCAAGCGCAGAAAATACGAACGGTCGGAAAGCGACCGTTACAGACGCCATGCAATGCAGTGCAATGGGTATCCCATGAGTGTATCGACGTGCACGTGCATATGATTCTACTCCGTTATCAACGTGGAGCCACCTAATAGATCAAGAGGTGGCCAACGGCGTATTCACCCGCCTCCTACCACGGCACTTTGTCCATGCCCGTGCACTCCACCTCGTGTCCTAATCACATCATACCACAACCCACGTGTTTGGGTGCACATTACATTCTTTGCATTTTGCTTTCTTTCAAATTTCCTTCTTTCCATCACCATCATATTTTCATTACCACATCGAAATATTACAAGTGGCCCAAGGCCGAAATATCAAGAAAAGAGTTTACCACAACATGTGAAGATTTTCACTTCAACACAATAAAGAGAGAGACAAACATGGCTTACATATTTCATAAAAATGGGAACATATGCATGGACTTGGAATAAATATCATTCCTTGCATGAAAATAGAGTGTCTTGCCAATATTGCAATAAACATCACACTTTTGAATCAAAGATATCAACTTATTTAGGCTCGAGCAATTTAGCAACCTAGGTGGGCCAACACATTCAAGGGAGGCAACATGAGGCTATTAGCAAGATAGCATCTAGTTAGCGAATTGGTCAATTTAGCAACCTAATTGTTTTATTTAATCAATAAGACAAATGAGAGTTATTTCATGTGAACCATGTAACAAAAGGAGAATAATTTCATTTAATCAACCTAACATAATGAGGACTATTGCATTTAGTTAATGAACCCAAAATGAGATCAATCTCATAAAGGAGTGCAATTTCATGCAAGAAACTTTATGTTTAACTTCCAACATTTCATACCAACATCCAACACCCCAACATTTCATACGAACTTCCATCATCTTAACATTTCAACATATATCAAGAACGAGAGCAATCCATCTTAATTTATGAAACTTGAGCGTAACGAACAATTCAATTTAATTAATCTAAAGCTTCCAACAAAATGAAAGTAAATTCACAAAATTAGTGAAACAAGCCATTCAATTGCATCTTAAACATAAACATAGTAATTCATGGCATCATATAATTCAATACAACAACTAGCTTCCACATGAATGCATCGTGCCAAGAAATTTCAACAAAACCCCTAAAAATGCAAACTTTATTTCAAATTGCAATGAAATCAAACACATGAGTAGGGTTGGACTCCTACCTCTCCCAATTTCATGAAGCTCCCCATTGCTCCAATATTAAGCTCCAAATCCTTGCTTAGAGAATTATAATCCCTCCACCAATTGCATGATTCACCATAAATTTCATCTTCAATCACCAAGCCCTAATCTCCTCTTTCAATTTCATGACTCCACCATCAATCTCACTTTCAATCCCAAAGCCCTAACCTCCTCTTTCTCCTTTCCCCTTCTTTTTGCTGGAAAATTTCGGCAGCTCCAATTCGGCCAGGCAAGGAGGGGGACTTTCGGCCATGGGGGAGGAGAGAAATTGGAGAAGATGAAGGGTAGAAGGAGAAGATGGGTTAGGCTTTACTTCTTCTCTTCTTCCTCTTCTTTCTTCCCTCCCTTCCTCTTCTTCCTTCATCTTCTTTGCTTGGGAAATTTCGGCCATGCCCTAAAAGTTTTGGCATGGGGAGTTGGCAGCACGCGACTGGGAGAGGGGGGGGGGGGGGTCGGGGGTCGGCCAATTTTGGGAAGATGGAAATAAAATAGGGAAGAAAAGAAAGAATTAAAGGAAGGTTATAGAATAGATGGGTATTTTCAAGTTTACCATTCTAATAAACATCTCTCCCCTTTTCATAATAATCCAAGCCCTCTATTTAAGCCTAACCGATATTAACGAACAACAATCAAAGCCCAACTCTAGCTACCAAAATTAACTAAGGCCTTAACAATAGGAATGATACTATCAATCAACATCACCAATAATACAACTACTACTACCAAAAATACTACCAACGTCATAAAAAAATAACAACCAAGCATCATTAATAATAATGGCATTCATGCATAACTAGGTCAGCATCACCAACTATCATGAACATAACGTTTTACTTTACACACCCACCAACGAAAAACGCAAGCACGCTAATAAACACTGTTAGCTTGCTAACAATAATTTTCGATTTTTCTATCCAACCACTCGCATTTACTTATATATCCAACGCATATCATAGTCACCTTATAGCCATACATGCAAGGAATTTCTATACACACAACAAAATTGCTATACACACACGCTAATGGTATTTCATCCATACGGGCATTACAGCATGCCACTGTGCACATGCTGGGATAGTACAAGTGAAGATCCACAATAATATCAAAACAATCTCAAAAATAACATAGATCAACAACTACATATCATATAAAAAAACTTCCATTAATGTACATAGTCCAGATACACCACTACACATACACCATCACTCTCCACCTCCCAAAACAAGCATGTCACACCATAACTTCAGCTCATACCAAGTGCTACCCCTGAAACCCGACTCTAAGTGATCGCCAACCATGCTACCACTGCTACCTGAAAAGTGGGGAGGAGCACGTCAATGCGTGCCCCAGTAGGAACCAACTTGGATTTGGAACACCGTTCTAAGGTTATCAAACCACAAGGCACGGCAAGAGAAATAAGACATGTAACTAAGTAATATAATGAAAAGTAAATAGCTAAACAAGGAGATTATACCTGCGGTCCAATGTCGAGGTACTGCAAGAAAATGGTTAACACGAGTAACAATACAAGTAGTCATACAACCACAAACTAAAAAGGAAAACACAAGTGTCAGGAGTATAACACAGTGCCACCAGCGAAGCAAGGGTAAAGGGAAGTACTGCCAGCGGAAGAAGACCATGCAAGTTCTCATTTTATAATTGAATTACTTAATTGAATTAATTGGAACTTGGGTAAACTGTGTGATACCAGGACCTGGACTTTACCCCAAATTTGGGGTTAATATAGCACACGGCACAGTGGACACGGGCACTGTATGACACCGGGCATCTCAGCTCCCCCGTCCCTGGCGGGAGTGAGGATCTCCACATAATAACACAACCTCCGTATGTCCCCTCCACTATCGGTAAAGGCGAGTGGGTATAAATATCCCTCCACTCCTGGTAAAGGCGAGTGGGTTTAAATATCACATAATCATTTCCCCCAACTTCGCAGTCCAGGCCTCATATCCACAATTTAATCAAATCCCACCTAAAACCCAGGTTTTGCTAACTCACCCTCATTAGATAGGATTGAGACTTATCCAATTTTATAATTTAACACCATACGTAACACGTTAGGGGTCATGATGGCATGGTGGACATATCTCCTTAGCCGTCCATCATTAAACATAGGGTCATGCACTCACGTGGCATGCCCTCTATCACAACACATCATCCATTCACAATTACAATGTATCCATGCCATTCAAGCCTCTAACTTCACCAATTATCAATGTGGCTCATGACCAACACTAACACATGCACGTTACTCAAATTATCAGATATTGCCTTCATTGAGGCATTTCATCGAACATATGATGGAGTCATTAACATAGCCATTATAACATGAGTAAATCCAAGAGCAATTATCATAATGAACCCCTACTTCAAGCAATAACAATGCACATGCATAATAGAGAAAAATTTAACATCAAGTCATAGTTAAAACATCTCTTGAACACTTCAGCTTGCTGGAAATTGTAAACAGTCACCATAATTGACCATATATTATCAGTTTGCAGTGAGAATTTGATAAAACTTCCCAAATGAAAGTTATAGATATATTAGTCCTGGATTCACAGATAAAATTTCATGTAAAAATATTAAGTATGTGATTTATAGGGAATTATTTGCTAAAGTGTGTCAAATCTGTTTTCAGACAGATTTCAGGGTCTGTATTGAAAGCCAATTTTGGGCATGTTGCAGCCAGAAATTCGACATATAAGAACTGTGATGAAATTTTACAAAAACTTGTTAACTTTCCAACAAGACCAAGAATATAAAATTCCAACAAGACCAAGAACATAAAATTCCATTGTGTGTGCAGGTGTTTAGGTCAATTTTTCTAAACTGTATCAAAACTGAAAATCAAATAGACATGTTGTAAAGACGAAATTTTTTCTCCTAAATTCTGAATTGAACATATATTAAAATTTATATGATTTTGGGGTATAACTTCAAGATCTACAAGTATATATTTTTTCGAAACCAAATTCGATCTACAGTAACCAGGATTACAGAAACAACACACAACAAAATTTCAGGATTTCAAAGGGGTTGTTTTTACTAAGAATTTCAAGGGATAATTTGTGAAATTAAAACATAGCTCATGAATTCTCACCATACCTAATTCATATTAAGTAAAACATGCTATAAAAACATAATAGCAAGAATCAATTTAAAGGAATTCCAAAACCAAGAGGGTTCCTACCTCAAATCTTGATTTTCTTCTCTTTTCCTTCTCTTCTTTCTTCTCCACCTTCTTCCCACTTGCAACTACTTGAGATTCTTGATTTTTGGCGAGATAAATTAGGGTTTTGAGTTGAAGAAAATGGAGAAAAGGGGGAGGGATGGCCAGCCATATCTTGGGAGGAAGAGTGGAGAAAATGAAAAATGAGAAAGAGAAAGGAAAATGAAGAATAAAGAAGGAAGGAGAAGATTCCTTCAAAAAAATCTATCTCTAGAATCCCCCATAGGATAAGCATGCTACAAGTTAAATTACCAAAATACCCCTCCATCATCAAGGTATTTACAAGTTTGCCATTACTTTATGCACACACAACTTTAGTATGTACGCACAACAGCTTTAGTCCAAATGACCGTTTTGCCCCTAACCTTTCTAAAAATTTACGGGGGTTGCCATTGACCCCTAACCCCTTTCACACTAGCATGGCTCTCCCTACACACATCTACGCACATCCATGCATGCATACATGCATCACACACACATGTCTAACACATTCCTGTTGTTTTACACCCACGACGTCATTTGCACTTCTCCCGCATTCATATTTCGCATTCTCCTCTCTTAGCCACGTATTACGGCCTAATCCCCCTTGCACTACGTCACATACATCGATATCTTCGTTTATTTCATGCCTACGTATGCATCGTAAGTAGAAATACCACGTGCGTTCAGTAGAATACACGTACAGTGTAGAATAGGGAATGACAATTTGTCGGAACGTGGATTGATTCAATCTAGTGTATCATCGCCGGAAGTGCCAGTGCTTTTGGTGAATAAGAAGGATTGATCTCGAAGGATGTGCATCGATTACCGAGAATTGAACAAGGTTACAGTGAAGAACAAGTATCCTCTTCCTCGGATTAATGACATCTTTGATCAACTTAGCGGATCGCGACTGTATTCGAAGCTGGATTTGAGAAGTGGGTATCACCAGGTGAAGGTCGGAGGATCATATGTTCCGAAGACTACATTCCAAACTTGTTACGGCCATTACGAGTTCTTACTGATGCCTTTTGGAGTTACTAATGCATCAGCTACTTTCATGAGACTAATGATCCATGACTTTTATGAATACTTGGACAAGTCTGTGGTAGTCTTCATTGATGATATTTTGGTGTATTCTAAGACGAAGGAGGACCATGTGGAGAACTTGAAGGTGGTCTTGGAGACTTTGAGGCAGCATCAGTTGTATGCCAAGTACAACAAATGCCAGTTCTAGTTATCTAAAGTTGCTTTTCTTAGACATATTTTATCAAGAGATGGGATAGCTGTGGATCCTAAGAAAGTTGTTGCGGTGAATAATAGTTCAAGCATGCATGAGAATAGAGTAAGAATAGAAACATGTCATATGTTCGGGACTCTACCACTGGAAACTAGGAAATTACCGCACGATTACCGAGATGATTGCTAGAGAGCTCATATGCCAAGTGTGTTCGAAAATGAAAGCGGTTGAGTAGGTTTGGAGGAGAGTACTTGGTACAAATTCTCGCATTTCCTTTATTCACGGCGGTAGGAGTGATATTTACAACAGAATTGTTTTTTGGGTTTTGGATTTTTGGATTTTTTTTGGATTTTGGCTATACATATTCTTTATTTTCTCTTTTTTTGTTTTGGATTTTCCATTTTTTGTTTTTGATTTTTTGGATTTTTGGTAGAAGTAGGAAAATGTGCATTCTCCAAAAGCGGAAGAACGATGCGCTAGTAAGTGACAAAATTATGTACTCTCCCAAGTGGAAGTGAAGTACACGACGAGGGGATTTGCACCAAGCAAAACAAAAAAGAATTCGAATTCTAAACACTTGGCAAAAGGTGTTTTTTACGGATCAGAGCATAAGCAACATGTGTTATCATAGTCTTATTGGTAGAGTCCCGACACATGCGATTTGAAGCGTACATATATAGTATGATTCATGCATCATAAAGCAGAAAGTAGAAGCAATATACCGCATATTCGAAATTGAAGCATGATAGTCTAGGGGTCATCCATGGATAGGCATATAAAACAAAATCACACACCAATTAGCTAGTCACAACACACAACTCAACACAAAATGCAAAGTGAACCCACGGAGCATAAAATGCGACAGAACTTGGCTTCCTAGGGTTAGTGAAGATAGTTATCGTTGCTTAGTTAAGTGTGTGTGTGGTTTAGTGGCAGTTTCATCATGCGGGGTCACCTCTAGGAGAGAGAGAGAGAATAAAAGGATGGAATAAAAAGAAAAAAGAAAAACATGACCAAAACGACTCAAAAACGGCGAAAAAGACACGACTGATGCACATTGTGCGACTCCCCCAAGCTGAACGTTGCATTGCCCTCAATGCAATAGGATGAAGTGCGGGAGGGCAATGAACGATGGGAGGGACGTACACACGGACAAAGAAACGAAAAACAAGAAAAACACAGAAAATGAGACGTAGAAAAATAGAGAAAATAAAGACCGACACGGACTAGACAAAAGACACACACAAGCACACAAGTAAAAAAAAATAAAAGACAAGCACACGGCAAACACACATGAAACGACCACAAACACAAAATATAGATCTCCCCCCAAGCTGATCTCAACAATGCTTGAAAAAGATATGATCAAGATGAATCAGAAAAACTGGCTAGGGGAAATAAAAAAGGAAATCAAGATGCAGGAGAAGAAGCCTCCTCATCCTCCTCGGAAGAGAGTGGAGGGGTGTGGTCAGGGGAATGTGTGGGAGAGGTGACGGGTGTGCGAAGAACTGGAGAAAGAGATCGAGATCGTGCACAGGTGGGGTCGGTGGGGATGTGAATGATGAGTGGGGTGTCGGAGGTAACGGAGGGTGGTGGGGATACAACAACTGATGAAGAGGTCGGGGGTAATGATTTCACTCGCACAACGACTTGTTTCTTGCGACACGAGTAGGCGGTGGTGATAGAGGTGGTAGGTGGTGAAAGATCATCAGTAGGAGATGGAAGTGGTGGGTCAACTTTAGTAGTAGGTAAGGAAGTAGTGGTGGGGGGGAAAGAAGTGGTGGGAAGGGAAACAGTGGTGGTATCGACACTGGAGGAATAGGTGGAGGGGACGATCATCTAGGAGGCGACAGAGGAGGTGATGGGGGTAATGATGGTGGTGGAGTGCCGTAGATATGGGTCAGAAGACGGAGAATGGTGGCTATGTTTCTCTCGAGAGAGATGAAATGGGGATGGGATAGAAAAGAGGTAGATGGATCCGAGGGGGCAGAGGAGGATGCTGGCTAGCAATCTTCGAGAGTGAGGCGAGCAGAAGTGGCATAGCGCACAGCAGAGTGTGTGCCGACAGCAGCAGAACGGGTACCGACGGTAGTGGTCGTACCGACACGAGAGGCAAGGCCACGCAGGGCCGTAGTCAGAGCCTCGGAAGACACATCAGTAGTAGCCGGGGTGGTGGTACTGGGTTCAGCCCTAGGGTCTCCTCAAAACTCAGGAATTTCCTGCACGCCAATGTGGGCGGCAGGAGAAAGTGATCGCGGAGCGTCAGGTAGATCAAACTAAAGGTGCAGTCCCCCTACAAAATCAGGGTCAGGTGGGAATGACCAATCTGACAGAAGCTCAATAGTGACGCGATCAGGGTTCGGCAGAATGGTATAAGGTGCGTGGGATGGCCATAGTAAAAAGCGAATCGACCGCCGCCGAGCGGCTTGATCATGTGAGTGTGTCGTAGGACATCAATTTCAATATGGGTAGATCCTGTGGCACGGACCAAATCGGGTGGGATCTCGATGTTGAGAGGTGGATGTTGGGCAATGAGTGTGATGAGGCCACCGTAGTAATATTTGCCCTTATTCGTGTGGCTAATGTCAACTAGTTTTTGAATTAGCCACGAGGCGGCATCGATGCGAATGCGCGGTGCCTCAAAATAAATCCCATCAACACCGGGAATAAAAGGAAAAGTCATCGTCTATAAAATGAAAAGATCCGGGATGGTTACGGTGCCAGACTAATCTCGTGGAAAGAAAGTGTTGAAAATAATGCGATGGGCGAGGCGGAAGACTGGGTGAATAATCGAAAAGGCCTTGGCCTTGGCCCTAGGATATTGATCGTGCAAGGTGAGTCGATTCCAAAAGAAGTCGACGTCAAAGTCGACATGAAATTCGTTGGCAAGGGAGCTGCCTTCAAGATTAGGGAACCCAAAAATATCATTAATAGTGGTCAAAGGAACATGGAAATTTCGGTTCTAAAGGCGAAAAACAATGTTTGACCCTCGCTCGATTTTGATCGTGGAAAGGAATTCTAGGGTGATCATGGGGTAGGAATGAGCATGGGCGTGGAGGAAGCTAAGCCATCCCTAGTTCACGAACAAGGATTCGACTTCGGAGAAAACGCCGAGATCGAATAAGGTTTGGTCATGCACGAACTTGGTAGCGATGTGAGTGTAGGGGATTGCGCGGTCCCTTAGGGCACAAAAACTCTAGTCCCGTCCTAAGTCGGACGGAACATAGACAGGAAAATAAAAAACAGCGGAAGAAAAACAGTTAATCTAAATTAACTTGCAAGTTAAAACAATTTTAACTTGGCCCTAAGGTCCAAGACCCTATGCCAAGATCTATGCCGACTTGGGATGGGTCTGACCATCCCAAGAAGGATCTAGCCTACTGCGATTAAACTAAACTAATGCTAAAAATACTTTAACCACATACCCGGAATCTCAGCCCTGGGGCAGGCGAGATGTTCCGCGCCGTCTTCCGAGCTGCTCCCGTCCCACGCCGAGCCGCTCCTTTGAACCGCTCCCCGAACCGCTCCTCGAACCGCTCCGCATCCCGAGGCGATCAATCCCCGTGCCGCCGAGCCAACCAACCGCCGAAGAAAGTTTCACGCGAGTGAAACCTCCGCCAAGATTTCGGATCCAGAATCCGAACTCCTTTGTGGCTTTGCTAGAGCCCGCAGGAGTAAGGCAGAATTTTAGGGAGATAGAGAAATATTTATTTAAGCTTAGATCCGAGCGTGCTCCAACATTTACGAGAGCCGCTCAGATCTAGAGCTTGGGACGAGATTTGAGAAAGGGGGGAGACCCCTATTTATATAGGCGGCGGACTCTCCCCTTTTCTCAAAATCCGATGTGGGACTAAAATAGAGTTAATTTAAAATCAAGTTAGTTTGCACTTCAAAAGGTGCAAACTTCCGTGAATTTTAACTCACTCACCGTTGAGCTTCAAGATCGATACAACCTATCAATACGACAAGCGTTCAACGGTGAACGCATAGGAAAAAACCGTTCTTCAATCGGAGTTCGTTTGACCCTCCAATTGATCGTCCAAAGATCAGCCCTAGGCTAGTTTTTCACAAAAACGAGCCGTCAAAAGATTCAGCACACTTAGGGTTCAAAACCCTAGAGGTGGGGCCCATGGGTGGGCCCCACACATGCCAAAACTGCCCAAATCGCGCCTGGGCAGAGCCCAGGTCGCGCCTGGGCTCGTCCAGCCGCCTGGGCGAGCCCAGGTCCGCGCCTGGGCTCTGCCCAGGCGCTGGGCAAAGCCCAGGCGGGCCTGGGCTATGCCCAGGCGCCTGGGCTAGCCCAGGCCGAGCCTGGGCTTAGCCCAGGCTTGTGCCTGGCTAGCCCAGGCCGAGCCTGGGCTTAGCCCAGGCAGCGCCTGGGCTAGCCCAGGCAGCCTGTTCTGCCTGGGTCTGATACTTTGGGCTTTTTGGCTTTAACTTGATCATCCGGCGTCCGATTTGGACGCCGTTCGAACCTGGGTTTAGACCGGGACATTCCCGTCTTACCCGTGAACTTTTTCTTGCGTTTATTTTATTAAATATTGTATTAAACAATTTAATACATATTTAATTGCCTTTGCATCAAATGCAAAATAGTCCCTATCTAAGCTTAAATTATCATATTGCATCAAATGCAATTATCTCTTCTTTTGCATCAAATGCAAATATTCTCCCTAACTAATTTCTACCTATTACTAGACGAAGCGTTGCACTCTGTGTGAGACCCTACAGCCTGACCCTTACAACAGGTTGGGCTCGAAGCCCTATACGGCAGTGACCACGAGCAGTGGTTGCCGTCCCTGCTTCAGGAATCATCATTATGTGGTTGACTCATTGACATGAGTATTGTCGGGACCACCTGACTGTTTCCGTGATGAATTCCGTAGTTATAGTCTTTTCGTCTTAGCTGTGTCGTGTAGATCAAGTCTGGGGTACGGTCAAACTGTCAACCCCAATAACTTGACTCCGGTTAGTTTCTATCGATCTTTAGTCGACTAATGTTGGACATCTTCCAACATACTCTGCGCAGAGTTTTTACTAAAGACCGAACTAACTCTACGACACTAACTCCCATTGACCGGGAGAGACGAATCCTCTCTTGGTCATTACTCGCCTCGTACGTTTCAAGTGACACCCAATCAAAAGACCTTTCGACAGGCCTTGCCTCGAAGCTAGGTCAGTTGATCTAAGTGGCACCGTTCACGCACAGGTCCGTCAAAATGACCTCAAGTCAAAAGACCAACTATCCTATCATCACTCAGAGTTATCACTGACAGATTGGTCAATATAACCATATGATAACTCTAGTGGATCGTTCAGTGAACTCACTCCAATGAGCACCTGTGTCTCGTCTTCGACTTCGCCAAGTCAAGCGATCATGAGATCATCGCCACCGCTAAACGGTGAAGACTAAGACACAATGGTCTATCCGATGTTTCGATATCCTTGTCTCGGAACATCTACGACCACGAACCATTTTAGACTTATGCTACAGACGGTCAAACGTTTCTCCATGATCGAGATACTCATCTCGATACCCGTTTGACCTTGCATAAAGTCTCAGGACTTTACCTAAGTTTATATCTAATGTTAACTACATAACAATATAACTTAGATAAATTATTACCAAACAGCTTACTGTTATTTCGAACAAGATGTTTGTGCTATTCACACAGGAATAAATGGCCTCGAGGGCATAATATTCCTACATCTCCCACTTGCACTCAGGCCCATTTATCTCGATATCTAATATCGTTTTACACATAAGTTTTCCCGACTTCATGTGATAGAGCCTTCGTGAGTGGATCTGCTAAGACCGTCTACTCTATAGACTTAAGGGGTTTCTATGTTCATGTCAGACCAACCATTTGAATCTTATTCAAATAATTCATTTGGTCTGTCGGAATCCATAATATTTTATTTTACTTGGATCTTATCCAGTTTATTGTTCCTTACGATAATAATTTTAAATTAGTTAATGGTCATTTTAAATGGCTCATATTTATTTCTGATAAAGTATCAAACCTTTTGATTACTTAATCAAAATATATGTTCCATCCTTTTTGATGATTCGCATGTAATTTATATGCTCCCACTGACCTTGAAAACCATCTGGCTAATTCATATAAGTTGGTTCGTCTAAATCATATTTAGAAAAACGAACTTATAAGTGAATGCGCAAATTTTCATGGTCAACCTAAGCGTTTACATCGAGTTTGGTCCGAGTAGATCTGTACACATCTGTTGGCGAAACCGGTTTCATCATAATCCGTTTTAAAGAAATTTGGATGAAAACCGTTCTCGACCAACAAGATTGTACTTCACTATTTTCTTTCTGCACCAATCTTTTAAAGATTTACTTGCAGAAAGTGAGGAAACATTTTCCTTGGGCACGTAAACTAAATTCTCAAATTTATTTACGCACACGGACCTTCATCAAGTTTTAAATCGGAGTTACTACTCCGGATTTCATCCTAGAAGTTGACTAAGTCATCATCGGTTATGATGTCTTAACTCGACTTTTCGTCTCACGAAATTCGAGTAAATATGCGACTTCCTTACTATTGATTTATTGAATATATTATTGATAATGTTCTCATAGAACTTTATCAAAACCTAGGCATTCTTATCTGGGACTTAACCCAGAGGGAGGACTTAACTCAGAGTCACTTACAATGGATCACATTAAATCTAATTAAGTGTGATTCATACCTTTTAACACACCGATGTGTTAACAGACTTGATCTGAGAGAAAATCACATTTTCTTTTAATTACACAAGATTTTATTTGGCTAAGTATTTGACCATTCGATCTAATCGAATCAGTTTAAATACTTTAGGCATTTCGTTCTTTATTTTATCAGACTTGTGTTTCATCAAGAACACGTGTCTTAATAAAATATACGAATAACTTATTTTGTTAAAAGTAGACTCGGGTACATCAGTATGTACGAGACTGAGTTCGACAACTCATTCTCCCACTGTCTCACAGATGGGTTTCGGCCATTGTATCTAAGAGGATAAGACTCACAAGTGTCCGTAGACTTCATAATACGAGAGGTCAGACCCCTCTTTATGTGACTTGTGAAGCTTAATCTCTAGATACGGCCTAGTCTAATTTTACCATGTAAGTTTGCTACTATCTTGTGTATTTATATATTAACATTTAATATATATTTAGTTATTTACAAATTACTTAACGCAAAATATTACTTCAGAAGCAATGTGACGACATTCGTCAAAATGTGTTAAACGTCTTTTGTATAACAATTCATTCTGAAATCGTGACATCAAAATATGTCACATTTTCATTTCCTCTTACTTATGCCTGTACTAATGATAAATTAAACTAACTTTCTCAATTGACTTTCCGAAGTGCCTTCTTCCTTTTCTAAATCATATTTAGATATCAACATAAATAAATAGCTATGCAAGCAACTTATGTATCCAAACGCTTGAGCTTTGCAATCTTGAGTGTAGCTCAAGAAGTTGCTAGTCTCAAGATCCGGTTGGGATACATAGTCTTGCACCGCTCATGCACTCGTATTCGAGTCAAACGGTTTGATCGAATTTTCGAACTTTGCGGTTCAAAATTGTTTGTCCATACAACCTTGAGGGTAGCTCGACAAGTTGTAGGGAGAAACATACTTTGAATGTCCTATATGTTCAAGCTGCCTCATATAGAGACGAGTGACATGTAGCGTTAATTTATTTGTTGGACACAGAACTTAATGAAATCATATTTCTTAAGTCTGTTCTTTTAGAAGGTCATTTAATTTGTCAACGAGAATATAGTTTAATTCTATCAACTAGAATTTAACTTTGATATTCAATTTATCAACCTGTTGACCAGTTAACTAATTCCAATATTATCAATTGATTCTTTCGGTAAACATAGTCTTGCCCTAGTTTTAGCATATGTTCAATATTAAATATAGGTAGATTGGCTTTTATCTATCTATATCCTCCCACTAATTTTACGAACGTTTTAAAGCTTAATAACGAACGATTTAATCGAATTAAAATTAATGGGTAAGAGTTCCAATCACCTTGAGTCTAAACAACCTTGAGTGTAGCTCAACAAGTTGATTGACTCTGCGATCGGAAGATGACTCTTCATCGATCATATCGGATATGACTCTCTTAATCGGTTTTTGCCCCTAGCCATTCGTGATCATGAGTGTGCTCATCCAAATCACAATGTCTAGTCTAGTCGGACCCTTGTTTTCATGTCTAGCCTGACTTACCCCTCAGCTCGGTGTATGCACGACACGTCGGTTTGGGTCAGGTCTTAGACTACATCTAGGCAGACTACATCGTTGACTTAACTTACGCCAGCGCTCGGGGTACGAGACGACGGTTAGGGTTAGTCAAGATTTCATCTTATGTATTTAAGGAGTTGGTTTCTACAGGGTGCCATGTTACAGCTTGAGTGTATCTCAACAACTATAACACGGGCCCTATAGTTGCTAACCCCTAAAACAAGGAGGGCTACGGCTAATCTTGAAAAAGACCATTAACGTATTTGACTTAGATATAGTCCAGGGTGTCATACAATCATGATTCGCGACATTGCGGTCCAGCAGAACTCAGCCAGGGAATTGACTAAGCCAGGATCACTACCCCTTGGACTAGCAAGGGTTGACCCAGAACTCTTAGCCAAGCACATTGACTGGATCATGGTCCATTGAATGAAGCTTGTCATTTTTGTATGTATGCCATAGACTAAACAGCTTTTATTAACAACTAATTAATCCTATCAACTAGTTGAATCCTTAAATTCAAAATTTTTAGGATTTGTTTAATAACTTTTATTAAGTCCTTATCAACTATAAGGTTCACGTGCTACCCTAATCGTTATTAGGATTTTAATAAATTATTAACAACGCTAGAAGCGAAGTCCTTTAATGAAAATTAATTATAACAATTAGAATTTGAAAATTCATTTAAAGGACTACCCTAATCAGGAATTAGGTCTTTAATATTGTTGTTAATGATTTATCAAAGCATAGCATGTCATTAAAATTCAAGTAATAAATTTTAATCATTTTTAATGGCTAACCTAAGAGGTTGTCTTGTGTTATCAAATAAGGGACAAGATTAACAAGCCATAAAAAATAAAGCTACACTAATTTATCGCATAAAGATAGTGCACAACTATTTAACATTTAAATATACTAAGTTTATCGCATAAACTATTTCTGCATGCAAACATAAATTTAACAATTAAATTTAAAATATGATTTTGAAATTATTTTATTTTTATCTCATAAAAAAAACTTAATTTTAAAATCACTAATTTGCATGCTACGTTTAAAAATTTATCGCATAAACATTTAAAGCCTTAAAATCAATTTTACATAAACTTAAAATCATCATTTTAAAATTTTCATGCTTAAAAATTTATCATATAAAAATTTTTAGGCATCCAAGATAAATTTTAAACTTTTTTTTTAAAAAAAAATTAGTTTTAAGAGTTATCACATAAATTTTAAAACGTCATTTTAAAAATTTCCATGTTCAAAAATTTCAAAGGAAAATTTTAGAACATCTAAAACATTTTTAAAATTTATCTCATAATTTTAAAAACATTTTAAATTAAAAAAGTATTTAAAAGCATTAAACACGTTTAATAAAATCGCAGTACCTAGATCGCTACGCAAACCTATGCTCCGATACCACTGTAGGGGATTGCGCGGTCCCTTAGGGCACAAAAACTCTAGTCCCGTCCTAAGTCGGACGGAACATAGACAGGAAAATAAAAAACAGCGGAAGAAAAACAGTTAATCTAAATTAACTTGCAAGTTAAAACAATTTTAACTTGGCCCTAAGGTCCAAGACCCTATGCCAAGATCTATGCCGACTTGGGATGGGTCTGACCATCCCAAGAAGGATCTAGCCTACTGCGATTAAACTAAACTAATGCTAAAAATACTTTAACCACATACCCGGAATCTCAGCCCTGGGGCAGGCGAGATGTTCCGCGCCGTCTTCCGAGCTGCTCCCGTCCCACGCCGAGCCGCTCCTTTGAACCGCTCCCCGAACCGCTCCTCGAACCGCTCCGCATCCCGAGGCGATCAATCCCCGTGCCGCCGAGCCAACCAACCGCCGAAGAAAGTTTCACGCGAGTGAAACCTCCGCCAAGATTTCGGATCCAGAATCCGAACTCCTTTGTGGCTTTGCTAGAGCCCGCAGGAGTAAGGCAGAATTTTAGGGAGATAGAGAAATATTTATTTAAGCTTAGATCCGAGCGTGCTCCAACATTTACGAGAGCCGCTCAGATCTAGAGCTTGGGACGAGATTTGAGAAAGGGGGGAGACCCCTATTTATATAGGCGGCGGACTCTCCCCTTTTCTCAAAATCCGATGTGGGACTAAAATAGAGTTAATTTAAAATCAAGTTAGTTTGCACTTCAAAAGGTGCAAACTTCCGTGAATTTTAACTCACTCACCGTTGAGCTTCAAGATCGATACAACCTATCAATACGACAAGCGTTCAACGGTGAACGCATAGGAAAAAACCGTTCTTCAATCGGAGTTCGTTTGACCCTCCAATTGATCGTCCAAAGATCAGCCCTAGGCTAGTTTTTCACAAAAACGAGCCGTCAAAAGATTCAGCACACTTAGGGTTCAAAACCCTAGAGGTGGGGCCCATGGGTGGGCCCCACACATGCCAAAACTGCCCAAATCGCGCCTGGGCTCGTCCAGCCGCCTGGGCGAGCCCAGGTCCGCGCCTGGGCTCTGCCCAGGCGCTGGGCAAAGCCCAGGCGGGCCTGGGCTTGCCCAGGCCCGCGCCTGGGCAGAGCCCAGGCGCGCCTGGGCTTAGCCCAGGCGGGCCTGGGCTATGCCCAGGCGCCTGGGCTAGCCCAGGCCGAGCCTGGGCTTAGCCCAGGCTTGTGCCTGGCTAGCCCAGGCCGAGCCTGGGCTTAGCCCAGGCAGCGCCTGGGCTAGCCCAGGCAGCCTGTTCTGCCTGGGTCTGATACTTTGGGCTTTTTGGCTTTAACTTGATCATCCGGCGTCCGATTTGGACGCCGTTCGAACCTGGGTTTAGACCGGGACATTCCCGTCTTACCCGTGAACTTTTTCTTGCGTTTATTTTATTAAATATTGTATTAAACAATTTAATACATATTTAATTGCCTTTGCATCAAATGCAAAATAGTCCCTATCTAAGCTTAAATTATCATATTGCATCAAATGCAATTATCTCTTCTTTTGCATCAAATGCAAATATTCTCCCTAACTAATTTCTACCTATTACTAGACGAAGCGTTGCACTCTGTGTGAGACCCTACAGCCTGACCCTTACAACAGGTTGGGCTCGAAGCCCTATACGGCAGTGACCACGAGCAGTGGTTGCCGTCCCTGCTTCAGGAATCATCATTATGTGGTTGACTCATTGACATGAGTATTGTCGGGACCACCTGACTGTTTCCGTGATGAATTCCGTAGTTATAGTCTTTTCGTCTTAGCTGTGTCGTGTAGATCAAGTCTGGGGTACGGTCAAACTGTCAACCCCAATAACTTGACTCCGGTTAGTTTCTATCGATCTTTAGTCGACTAATGTTGGACATCTTCCAACAACTCTGCGCAGAGTTTTTACTAAAGACCGAACTAACTCTACGACACTAACTCCCATTGACCGGGAGAGACGAATCCTCTCTTGGTCATTACTCGCCTCGTACGTTTCAAGTGACACCCAATCAAAAGACCTTTCGACAGGCCTTGCCTCGAAGCTAGGTCAGTTGATCTAAGTGGCACCGTTCACGCACAGGTCCGTCAAAATGACCTCAAGTCAAAAGACCAACTATCCTATCATCACTCAGAGTTATCACTGACAGATTGGTCAATATAACCATATGATAACTCTAGTGGATCGTTCAGTGAACTCACTCCAATGAGCACCTGTGTCTCGTCTTCGACTTCGCCAAGTCAAGCGATCATGAGATCATCGCCACCGCTAAACGGTGAAGACTAAGACACAATGGTCTATCTGATGTTTCGATATCCTTGTCTCGGAACATCTACGACCACGAACCATTTTAGACTTATGCTACAGACGGTCAAACGTTTCTCCATGATCGAGATACTCATCTCGATACCCGTTTGACCTTGCATAAAGTCTCAGGACTTTACCTAAGTTTATATCTAATGTTAACTACATAACAATATAACTTAGATAAATTATTACCAAACAGCTTACTGTTATTTCGAACAAGATGTTTGTGCTATTCACACAGGAATAAATGGCCTCGAGGGCATAATATTCCTACAGTGAGGACGTTGGTCGAGGCGAAAGAAAAAATCTTTGTGGACTTGGCTCAAATAGTGAATACCCAGAGGTCCAAGTAGTGGGTCTCTCGCTGGTACGATAGGAGGGTGGTGGTGGTTGGGTAGGCGGTGTTTGAGGAGCGCATCCATGTGTATGATGTGTGGATCATTGTCTCTTGTGAGACGGCTCCTCATCCACCATAGGTCGCTTTCCCTTATCTTTGTCCTTAGCCATGATATTGTGGCGATCAGATATGATATGCAAGATGATAGATGAGTGCACACAATAAATGACAAAGCGACAAAATGAAATTTCTGGGCAATATAATAACTAAGATACGGAACGAGTTTACCCAGCAATCGATGCGGCTCCTAGCTCCAAAAGCTCCCACAATTCACGAGGAAGTGATCCGGAGAGCCGCCGCACACCAGTCCGAAGAAAATAAAGTTTTTGGAAATTGGGAGAAAGTTGGTTATGGCTAGGGTTTGATGGGATTTGAAGCTTGAATGGGGTTAATGGAGGTGCTTTGATGGTGGGGAATTAGTGGAGGAAGTGGAGGAGGATGATTAGTAACAGTAAGGAGTGATGGAGAAGATCGTGTGGAAGAAATTGAAACGATAGGGTGGAAATAGGTTTTGAAGTCGGGTGAAATGGTAGTCGGGTGGGGGTGAGGTTATATAGGGTTTTGGTGACCCGATCGGGTGGAAATCCACCCGATCGGTTGGATCAATTTTCAAAAATTATCTTGGATTAGCAGCTACAGGTCACCCGATCAGGTGAGAACTCACCCGATCGGTTGAACGCTCTCTGAAAAACTTCCATAGTCTCTGTTTTAATTCACCCGATCAGTCACCCGATGGCCGACTGTATCACTCGTTCGGTTGGTTCTTTGACTGAAGTATGGCCACATACTGAAACAATTCACCCGATCGGGTGGTGTATGACCCGATCGGGTGAGGCAATTCCTGCACAAAAAATTCAAATTCTCTAAGTTTCCCAACAAATGATCCCCACAACAGCATATATACACTTAAATTAATATACTGATCTTATTAAAAGCCAGTAGAAGTTTAGGACATGGGTTGCCTCCCACGAAGCGCTCTTTTTATAGTCGTTCGCTCGACTCCTGATACGATGTTCAAGGTGGCTTGAATGGGTGACGCTCGATGTTTGGTGTCTTCTCAGCAGTTGGGACAAAAGTTTCGGTTGTTGACAGTAGTGATAAGTGGACGGTCTCAATCACTCCCCCATTGGTAATATCCGGGAGCTTCTCCTTAGTGTTGGCGATACACGCCACTCTCTTCAAGATTCTCACTTTGTCGACGGTGAGCACCAAAGGCACCTTGCCCTTGCTCTTCATCTGAGCATTCTTTTTCAAATCCAGTGGGAGTTGATTGTGAGACACATTTTGGCTCAGAAATTTCCTCTTCGTCTAGCCTAGAGCGCTCTTCTACACTATCCAAGTCTTCAAGAGGGTCTCTAGAAAGAATTTCCAATGCTCCCGCTTTATAGACGTTCTCTTCTTCAATCTCCATAAGATTGCAAATAGATTCCTCGGGTGGTAGCTTCATGGATAGCGCTAAGTCGAATTCCACCGTTTGATCACCGACGTTCAAAGATAAATTTCCCTTCTTCACGTCGATAAGCACACTAGCTGTCGCCATAAAAGGTCTTCCGAGAATAATCGGAGTGTGATTATCCTCGGGCATTTCCATCACTACAAAGTCCACTGGCACACGTACGCCGCGGACATTAACTGGTAGGTCATCGATGACTACCACGGGATATTTGATGAACCGATCCGCTAGCTGCAAAGTCATCCCAGTAGGTTCCAGTTCTCCCATGTTGATTCTTCTGTAGAGTGAAAGGGGCATCAGATTCACACTTGCTCCTAAATCAATAAGTGCTCTATTGATAGAGACTTCCCCTATAGAGCATGGAATCGAAAAACTTCCTGGGTCCTTACGCGTTGGCGGTTCGGCTTGTTGAATCAAGGCACTACACTCCGCCGTAAGAACCACCTTTTCTTTCATTGTTCCCGTCGTCACTAGATCTTTGAGAAATTTTGCATACAAAGGTATAGTTTCAATTGCTTCAAGGAACGGGATCTGAAGACTTAGATTTTTCACCATTTCAAAGAACCTGACATATTTTTCGTCGATCTTGGCCTTGGCAAGCCTTTGCGGAAATGGGACCGAAGGCTTGAAAACTCTCAAGTCTTCACCTTTGTTCTTCTTTCTTTTCTCAGAATCTTCCTCTGGAATCACGTGACTTGATGTTGAAGCTCCGTTGTCGTTCATCTCCATCTTCGGTTGAACAATGACAATGGGTGCTTCCTTATCTTTCTCGGCCTCCCGTGCCAGAATCTCTTTTCCACTCCTCAAAACAATAGCGGAAACACTCGCTTGACTAGGTGTCAAGGCTAAAGTTTGGCTCGGTGCTCTAGGATTCACCTCATGTTGACCCGGCAATTGTCCTTGCACCTCTTGGAGGTTGGCTACTTGTAACCCCAATTGGGTTACTTGGTCGGCCAAGGATTTCTGCCCAAGTTGTAATTGTTGAGTGATCTTCTCCTAATTTGAAATGTATTGAGCTAGAAGGTTCTCAATCGGAGAGATCACTCGTTGTTGTTAATTGTATAGTTGTTGTTGTTGGGGCGGAGGTTGTTGTTGTTGAGGAGGAAGTTGTTGATACATTTGTTGAGGCGGAGGAGGTTGGTATTGTTATTGTTGAGGAGGTTGCAGAAATTGTTGGTAGGGTGCCTTGTAGCTAAAATTCGGATGATTTCGATTGTTGGGAGAATATCCAGGGTTAGAACTTGTTCTTGGCGGATAAGGCGCATTTCCTGTAGGATTATAGAATAAGGCACTTGCTTGATCCACAGGCGCCGAAATCTCTCCAACATTGAAGTCTCCAATCACTTCAGTTTCCACGGCCGCTACTTGCTGTGGGCTAGCGGCACCGGCTCTAACCATAAACGCTGAAATTGGAGTGGAAAGCAAATCGAATTTGTTTGATATCTTGTCTACTTCCCCAATTTGATGCATGCCACCGGCTGTTGGTATTGCACGCTCATTACTCCACCTCTCGTTGTTGGATGCCATGTTCTCCAAGATAGTTCCGGCATCCACTTCATTTCTCGACATGAAAGATCCACCTGCTGCGGCATCCATAGAGGACTTCAAATCATCTCTCAGTCCATTATAGAAAAGGTTGATGATCTGCCAACGGGGGAGCTCGTGGTGAGGACACTTCCTTTGCATTTCTTTGTACCTCACCCACGCTTCATGTAGCGACTCATGGCTAGCTTGGGAGAAAGAGGAGATATCACTCCTCAGCTTCATCGTCTTACCCGGAGGAAAGAACTTGTTCAAGAATGCGTTCGAAAGCCGCTCCCAAGCAGTGAATGTGTTGGGGTCCTTGCCCCTTAGCCATTGCTTCGCTTTATCCCATAGAGAAAATGAGAATAACCTTAACCGAATAGCCTCGGTTGGTACGCTATTGATCTTAAATGTCTCACACTTCTCCAAGAAAGAGTCTAAGTGCTCGATGGGATTCTCCATGGGAGCTCCAGAAAATTGGTCTTGTTGGATCCAAGCCACAAGTGATGGCTTAAACTCAAAGTTTCCGATCGTAATGGTCCGAGGTCGAATGCTGGATGTAGACCCAATAGACGACATTGAATATTCGAGCAAAGACTTTGGAGGAGTGACGATTACTGCCATGGCGGAAAATTCTTCTCTTCTTCTTTCTACGTTCAAATACCTCACGATAGCGTTGATCTCAATATCCAAAGGAATTAAATCGTCGAGACTCCTTGAGTTCCTGCGAATGTAAAATTAAGATATACCGTGAAGCACGTATGCTATGATACGAAATAAAAACAAATAAAATAAAAATGTAGATTGTGAAAATGATCACGGGGTGAGAATGTGAGCTAGTCTCAAGGATAACAAGGTCCTAAGTGTAACAAGCACGTTGCCTCCCCGGCAACGGTGCCATAAAGCTTGACCGACCACCCGTTTGACACGCAAACCAGGACGGGGGTACTAGAATTAGAATTTATAAACCGCAAGCGCACGGTGTCGAATTGTGGCTTGGGGGTCGATCACAGGGAGGCATGTGTTGTACTTGCAAACATTCGGGAACTGAATCACCCGGTGGATGAGCCAGCCTATTATCGATTGGTTGTCACGATTGTAAACTAATAGAACAGATGTAAAAGGTAAAAAGGTAACCTAGGACTTTGGCTTCCGCCCTAATCTTGGATTCTCACTATTACAGCCAAAGGATATGAATATGACCGAATGCTTGGGTTTGGTGGCGAGACGTTGCCTCTAAAAGTGGTACCTAGCGTCCCATGGGCCCGATATTCCGGTCTACCCGGCTTCGGATGGTGGGCATTCCCATATCCAACACCATCCGACTCCGGGAGCACTAAGATCGCAACGATCACTCCCAACATTTCGTCCATGCTGTTCTCACGTGCAAGGACTCAATGTCAATACTAGGGGTGAGCTATGGCTAGAGAATCAAACTCATGTTTTATTTCCTCTTGGCCCAACGGTCAAAGGCGGTCTTTTTCCTGCCGATGACAATGAAACGCCACCGCGTAACCATTAAAATCCCTAGATCCAATCGGATCCCTAGACCTATGGCCGTTCTAGGAAGAACCCACGAAGGGGCTTCCACCAATGTCCTAGATTGAAGAACTACTCACTAAACATGGTAGCAAATGCAATAACAGAAGATATAGCCATAAAAATTAAAATCAAGCAATTGTTCACCGTAGCAAATAGAAGCATAAACACAATATCAAAATATGAAAACGATCAAAGAACTTACACTAAGTGTTTAATTGAAGTGGCTGAAAAATCCCTAAAACAGCTTAAAAGGTGGGGACTGCGTTTTTGGGAAAACCTAGCACTATTTATACAAGTGGGTAAGATGACAAGGAATATTCTCACAAAAAGACAAAAACAGACACTCACCCGATCGGGTGAAACGATGGAAAAATATGTCTTCAGCTCTGATAAGTCTCACCCGATCACTGAACCGATCGGGTGAGTCTTGGATTTCTTGAGCTTGGGAAGCAGCAGCAGCTACCCCGATTGGGTGAAAGTGCCGACCCGATCGGGTCACAATACATGACCCGAACGGTTGACAAGTCAACCGACCGGGTGAGCTTTGGCCTTCAAAACTGCACTCTGCCATACATCCACCCTATCACTGAACAGATCGGGTGGAACGGTCTCTTCTTTAGCACTGACATAGACTGCATGACCCAATCGGGTGGCTGTTCCACCCGATCAGGTGAGAGCTGATACATATTCATCTTTGACGAATGGCTCTCGGGATCTCGTGCGACACTTTTCGTTGCTTCGGGGACTCATGATGTTGGCCATATATGTCCCCTGTGCTAGCAATGTCCTGCAAATGCACATAAACTCAACGAAAGTAAAAAAACTAAAAACACAAAGAAACGGATACGAAATAACGAAAAGCGACGGAAATCAACGGAAAAGACGTGCGTGAATATATAAAATATAAACTCATGTCAGGCTTGCATGCTGGACTTCAAGGGTCCTTAGGATGAACATATGTACATAGTGGAGTTTGCATACAACAACAGTTATCAGGTGAGCATAGGCATGTCATCTTTTGGGGCACTGTACGGAAGAAAGTGCCGATCTTCTCTTAGTGGGGACAATGTGGACGACCGTGAATTGTTGGGCCCAGATATGATTGCTGAAACAGTGGATGTGGTGAGGATCGTCAGAGATAACTTTCGTGTAGCCCAAGACCATTACAAACATTGGGCAGATGCGAAGAGACGACACTTGGAATTTCAGCTAGGTGATTAGGTATTTTTGAAGATCTCGCTTACACGAGGACTGATTTGTTTTGGTAAACGAGGAAAGTTAAGCTCGCGATATATTGGACCATTTGAGGTCATGGCTCATGTTGGCGAAGTGGTTTATAGGCTCGCACTACCAACATCTCTTAAAGGGGTGCACAACATGGTTCACATATCACAACTCAGGAGATGTGTTGGAGATTCTAGCCATGTTGTTGACTTCTCTGATATTGAAGTATGACCGGACCTGACTTATGATCAGCAGCCAGTAGCTATTTTGGACCGAAGACAGAAGATGATGAGAAAGAAGTCCATCAATCTTGTGAGGATTATATGGCACCGAGAGTCACCAGGATAATCTACCTGGGAACTCGAGGATGAAATGAAAGAGAAGTATCCCCCCTTGTTTCTATAATGATGTAATCTTCGTTGTAAGTCTATATGAGTTGATGTGATGTATAGAATGGTTCCTCCCTTATTTTGACATTCCGAGGATGGAATTTATTTTAAGGGGATATGATGTAATGATCCCAATATTAATATTCGCGTATTAATACGTATGCTTAGGTGTATATGTGTGCGTATAAATTTTTGGGAGCCTTTGTGTATTTTTCTTTAATTTTGTTAAGCCAAATATTATTTTTAAATAATTTTATATGCCATGGGGTTTAGGATGGATGGAGTATAAGAGATAATACTTGTATTAAAGGATGTATGTGGTATATAAAGACTATATCTATTTTTCTAAAAATCTAAACCCAAAATTTAACCCATTAAGCCACCTCCACCTAATGAGGTGTCTTAACCCCATTAATCTCCACCTACTCCATGCTAGGTGGCAAGCTAATGGTGATTTGGGGAGGGTGATGTAGCTTAGTGAGAGATTAAAAGGGGTAAAATTGAAGATAAATTCAGAAGAAAAGAAGAAAAAAATAGAAAACCCTCTTCTCTTGTTCTCAGCTCACGCACCCAGCTCAGAGAAACCCCCCTACTGCCATTTCCTTCAACCTAAGGCCAAGTTTCACAACCCAATCCAACCATAGCACATTGAGCTTTTGGAGAAGGAGGAGAGCAAGCTCAGAGGGTCATCAAGGAGAAGAAGGGCCCCAGAATTGTGGGAGGACCATTTCAGGTAGGATCCTTACTAAATTAGTTAGGATTATTTTAGAATCGTTGGATTTACATTTTAATTGCTATCGAAATTGACAGCAGCATGAACCCACACGACCAAGTCACGACTGTGTGGGGGTTGTGTTGTCAGCACACAATCGAGTTATGACCATGTGGAAGTCATGGGACACCAGGAGTGGCACACGGTCGTCAATCGACTGTGTTGCCATTTTATTGGCCCACACGGCCGTGTCAACTCGTGACACGATCGTGTCATCTCTTGAGGCTCCAACCGTGTCGACTTATACCAATCAGTTAATCGAAGAATGAAATAGTTGTTTTTAGGTACCACATGACCGTGTGGACTTACATTCACACGACCGTGTGAATTAGCCAAACGGCCGTGTGATCGCGATGCGAGTTTCGAGCCTTTAACACCATACGACCATGTGGTTAAGTCACACGACCGTGTGCCCTCCTCGTCAACCCCTGAGTCACTTCACACCACACGACTATGTGGACTAGACCACACGACCATGTGGGTCGTTCTTCTTGGGCCCCCCAGAGTTCCTCCACACGACCGTGTGGAAAGGCCACACGGCCATGTGACCATGCTATTTACCAATTTTGACAAAACTCCACCTTTATCATTTTTGCTGATTTATAAACTTTATAAATGTTATGTCTTGGATGTTATTCATTCAGTAACTATGCTTTAGTTAGTATGCTAAGAAATTTATGATGAATTCTGAAATTCATGTTGTCACCATGATGCAAATATAATGAAGTATATCATGTTAACTTTTATGTAATATTCATGTGAAATTGGAAAAGAAAGAAATCATGATCTTATATGAAATCTTTCATATGAAATTAGTAAAGAAAGATGATTGTATGGAAATGATGAATGGAGTCACTATATGACATGATGAAAAATGGAATATGAAATATGAAAGCGATAATGAAATCGCCAAAATGAAAGTAACATGAACATTAATAAATAAGAGTGATGTAAGAGAAAGATGGTCTTCAATCCATTCAAAAATGGGTGAAGCACTAGATATGGGTTTTGGGGGGAATACGTGTAAAAAGTAGGCTTCAAGGAGTGGACACTTATATTGATTTCTCACCAACTCTCCCGACAGCCGGCAGGGGGAGTAGACAGCATTAGAGAGGTCGGTGGTGTACTCGTGATGCATCATGATGGTAATGATAGCTTGCTCCATTTCCTACACAAAAACCGAGAATTCTCACTCCCGACAGAAGGAGTTACTAGATGCCCCTCCAGTGCTCGTGTCGTTGGTTGAGGTACCACTTATCACCTACACTGGGTGAAGTCCAGCTCCTTGAGTGTCCTACTATTTACACAGATTCCAAAAATGTGAATTGATAATCTAATGTAATTATTGTTAATTCATAAATTCTACTCTCTCATGTTGACATGCTCCTCGTTTTCTTTTCAATATTTGCATGTTATGATGTGAATACTTTTGTTTACTTTATGGACCTCTTTTCTTGTAGACCACTCTTTGAGATGTAGTCTGGTTTAAAAATGGGCCCTACCTAGTTTAGTTAGGAATCCTACTAGATCACGCGTTAACGTGTCCCACTTACATTTTCATGTTCCCGGGTAGACACTCCAGACCAGACTCGTGCACAGTAGTCTATGCCACCTCCTCAGGTATAGATGGAGACTTCAGACAGTGCCTTCGTCCACCTAGACTTCCATGGGGTAGACTATGGAGTGTGTTATACGGGTGTGGACACTTTTCGTTTTTCTTTTGAGGGTTGGGGGTTTCTTTTGACTTATTCCCCACTTTTGTACTTTTGTACCCTTGTATAATCAGTTGTATATATGATGTTATCTTGTATATAGCAATGTTCAGTTTAGTATTTTCTTTCAGTACTTGTGGATTTAAATTTTGTTGGAGCTCTGTTATTACCTTCTGTATTATTCCAGTGTATCGTAGTGGCCTGCATGCACTGTATTCTTTAAATCACAATTAATGCTTAGTAGTAGTCAGACATTAGGGGCTCGAAACCCAGTGTCTGAATACTATGGTGGTCTAGTCTACTATGCGTCTTCCGTATTTGGGAGAACAAACGGTGAATAGTGTATATAAAATAATAAAAGCCCTCTAGAAAATTCTACCTACGATTACAATTAGGTATACCAAATTTAATCTTAATCAATAACAATTATATCTTGCAATAGAGTATACATCGAAAAGAAAGCAAGAAATTATTCACAACACAGAAAATAGAACAATCACAAACACAATTATTATCCTGGTTCAGTCACTTAATGACATACATTCAGCACATAAGTCCCACTTGGCTATTTCTACTATTTCAAAAAAAAGTACAACTACCTCTTTCCAAGAGGATTTCTACAAACCACATCTATCCAAGAGGATTTATACAAACAACCTCTTCCCAAGAGAATTTCCAACTTTCCAACTCACTATCTCACACTTGAGGATTTTCCAGTTACAAAGATTTTGATACAATTACATATAGTCTTGACTTGAAGCTCTTGTGTAGTTATAAAGCAATATGAAGGACTTGATCTTCAAAGGATAAAATTAAGGCTCTGGGAAGATCAAGCATTGGCTAAACAAAAAATTGAGAAACTTGAAAATTTGGCCAAAGAAAAGAGGATTTTTCTTTAAGACTTTTGTGCTGAAAACTATTTTTCTCTTTAGAAATTGATCACTAAATTCATACATTGAAAATCTGAACAACCCTTAAATTTTTTTAAGAGAAAATTTGGGTCTAAACAGTTGTCCAAAATACCCCTAAATGGTCAAAATAGCTAGTAAAAATTCAACCATTATATGCCAACATTTAGTTAATAGTCAACTATAATTCATCCACTAGTCGACTATTTGGTGAACTATGGTCAACTAGTTTGGCAATGTTCAGAGAAGTTGTTGCTCTCTGTATTTACTGGTCGACCATAATTCATGGACTAGGCAACCATAATGTAACCACTAGTCGACTTGTCTCATAACTCTGGTCGACTACTTTTCTTACGTTGCCCTAGCATAGTCCACATACAGCAACTAGTCGACTAGAGTATCATACTAATCGACTAATTTGCCTGAAATCATAAATATGGCTTATAAACACTTAAAAATATTTGAAAACAATTTTAAATCATTTTATATCTATTCCTAAATGTGTGTGAGCTTCAACCAAGACTTTAACATGCTAACACAAGAAAAATGAAAATTGCATCAAAAATAAATATTACATTGAAATCCTTTGATGTATACTTGACACTTTTAGCTCCCTTTTTAGATTCATTTGAATCATGGCATTGTTAAACTCACTTTAGCTTTGAGTACTTCCTTAATTTGCTTAACATTCATATACTTGCACGCATATATTAGATGACACATTTGCTCATTATCAAAACTACATAGGGTGACTCAATATCCTAACAAAGAAGACTTACACAAACACTAACAAAATTATCATCATCAGTGACAAGACTCTCTCATTTGAAGAAAAGAAAAGATTAGAGGGAAGCGAAGAAGTAAAAAAAGGAGACTAAAAACTCCCAGAAGAGATGATAAAGCCATAATGAAACTCCAACATCTGATGAGACTTGAGACGTTCGATTGATTTACTCAATTGAATGCAATCGGTACCAACAAATTGACGTAAATTTAAAGGGATAGTTATCTAAAAAGGAACATTTGAAGATGCAAGTGGACTCTTTAAGGGATAAACGGCCACCACTATTGTAATTATCACATAGACTGTAAGTCCACAGTGCCAGTGTTCTAATTTAATTAGAAAAAGTTAGAAGCATGGAAATTTCAAAATTTCTAATCATTGCACAAAACCCAAGAAGAACTACAGAATTCATGCGTTTAAATGCTAAGAAAAATACCACACCTTTATGCAAATATTCTTTCACAATATCCACTAATCTAAAACTCTTCCGGTGAAGACCTCTGATCTTCACACTAACCAAGCATGATAGATATTTCACCTTGATGATGAAACCTTGCCTAATTCATGAACACTCTAAGAGCTCGAGCTCTGTTCCAAGCATTGCTAGCGCTTGAGAGAAAGAGAATGAAAAAAATTTTAATTTTGCGAGAGAAAAATTGTATCTTTAAGCCAAAGCTTCAAGTTTTAATATTTCTCTCTTTAAACTTGAATGCTTTGATCTAATATCTGTTGAGTTGTTGGATACATAAGAGCGCAGGAGAGGACTCCTTTATATAGTGATTATGATCCATAAAATCCAATTATGCCTAGGAGTTCTTGTTAGATTCAAAACATATCCATAAACATGTATGATTTAAAAGAAAGGTCTCATGATTTCCTTCAAATCCATATGAGTTTTAATTAGTGTCAAACTTTATCTAATAACCAAGTAGGATTAACAAGAAAATCCTTAGAATTCCTACAGCCATTAATATTTCTAATTAGAGTCAACCTCCTTGTATTGGCTTGGATCTTAACCCAACAACTAGGTCAACCCCAAATCCAAACGGACCCAAAACCCGAACCATGCAAACCCTTGTAGTGCACCGCTAGGCGGTAATATTTTATGATCAAAGATTTGTAGATTCTTTATGAATTTTCCTGCTTGCATTTGCAACTACTTGCAATGTGCTCATCTCTGTCAATCAAGTCGATCACAACTCCATACAATCGATTACGTATATCTCATGCATCAAGTTCTTTCTTTCTATTATCGTGATGAGCCATCGTCATTGTGAGACTCTAAAAGCCTGATTCTAACTTCAATAGCAACTTGATCATAATATATGACAATGCCACAGCTATGACAGTGACGCTAGATGTATATAAGGACAACCCTTTCGAAATCATTATTATTTGGTTGATACAAGATCGGACTCTCATTCGAACCAAATCTAGGCATGTCGGTGATAAGTATGGTGTAATTTGGTCTCTTTGCCATAACTATGTTGTTAAGGTGTCTATTGTATGGAAATCTGTCAATTCCAGTAACATCTTAATGTCATGAGTCATATATGCGATATCATAGTCATAAATAAATAAAACTTATTACACTAATAAGCATGTCCATTTTGCCTTAGCCAAGGACTTACTATGGATCCTTGCTGACTCCATGTGACACTAATCTCACATACTGGAGGAGTTGAATCCCTTCTTGAGCGCCACCTCCCTTCGTACGCTTTGGACTATGCCCAACGAGTACATAGCAATGATCACATTCATCGTTGGTTAGTAAAAACCAAATCATAACCCTCTCAAGCATAAAGGTCTTTAGCGTGTCTCAAGTCAAGGGACTAATATGTATCAACTGCCACCTGAGACTGTAAAGGTTTTTAGCGTTTCTCAAGTCAAGGTTCTTTAAGACGTCTCAGGCCAAGTGACTACTCTGCACCAACTATCAAAAGACTATTGACAGTAAGAGTATGTTTACAGCGAGTCATTCTATGAACTTGTTCATCAACAATTGCATACACACTGTCTCACTATGTCACCATATCGAATGGCTATGAGACTAGTCACTACCATCTCTATGGTAAAGATCAAGGTATAATGGTCTATTTGGAATATCAATCTCTCTTCTTGATATTCATATGACCATGAATATGTTGGATTTATACTTAAGTGGATTGATTATGTCTCATTACCATGATTTTAGCATGATCCTAATATACTCACATAATCCAAAGACTTTACACATGTGATCACATTATTATATATGTTGGCCTAGTTAGCCCACTAAATAGGTCATACTTTTAATTTTGATGATGACACACAAGTCACGTGGTACTAATGAGTTCATTAAGTGATTTCATGGACAAACTTGTATGGAGAACAAGAGGGACAATGTAGTAATATTGCTTTGGTCAAACTCTTCTAGAAAGTCCAAGAAGGATAAGATAATTTGTGGATAAATTATTTGTGCAAAGAGAATCAAAAGAGTTCTAATTCATCAACACTTATTCAAGATTTAATGCACCATGAAGATTGAAAGTTTGACTAGTCAAAGTTTGGATTCAAAAAGGAGTTTCATCTCAAAGAGGAGTCATATCTCATATAGGAGTTTGATTGCTCATAGGACTTGAAAAATTCTTGCACAAATCCTAATTATCCAAGGAGAGAAAAATTTCTACAAGCAAATTCATCAAGCCATAGCCAGCCCTAGGAACCATCTTCCATCATCTTTGGTTGGCCTCCCTCTCCCAAGCATCTATCCTCAAGCATAGATCATCAAAGCTCCATTGGTCAAGCAAGAAGATCTCCAAGGCTCTTCATCACACAATAAGAATCAAAGCTTGCCGCAAGCTACTTCAAGAACAACTCATGGCGAAGGAGTCTTTGGTAAGCATCCAAGGAGTTCCAAGTCTCGGTTCATAGCGTAGGAGTTCATCCAATACCATAGCATCAATTCTCACGTTAAGGAAGCCATCAAGCAAGCAAGTTCAAGTATCAAAAGTCAACCAAATAACTTGCTTGGGGCTGCACAAGTCACTGCCACACTGCTGACCCCGTCGGCTTGCAAGGAATCATGAGCCCAACACGTTGGAGGACCGCACCACAAGCTCTGCTGACCATGCAGCAACCGCTTACTTAGCGCACGGACCGCAACTCACACAGCGTGCCAGACAGCAATTCTGACCGAGCAAAATTGGAGTTTCCACCGATCCAGCACAACAATTCCATAGAGCCACGACCATTTTCTTTGTGTACAGACCAAGTTTAGACAGCTCTGCGCAACAAACTTCAGAGGCTCATAACTTTTGATCCAGACATTGGATTGACGAACCGTTTTCACCTACATGATCATGATCACTATAGCACGGTTATATCTCTCTAGTTTTTTTTACTGTAGTATTAGATTAGTTTGAATTAATTTTTGTGGGATTGTATTATTAGAATAGCTTCATCAAGAAGCTATCGTTGAGCGTAATATTCTAGAATATTACTTTGTACGATTCGATCACCACCCACAAGCATGATCAGAGTTTTTCTTTTAGGTTATAAAAGGGGGTTTTAAATCCTTAGGGAGAGGTTGGAGTATAGGCAGAGAGCCTAGGTAGGGAGGCACTCCGTTAAAAATATCTTTGCTTGCATATCTCTGATCCGGTGTTTTTTAATTTGTGCCATACACCATATTCACCCCATCTAGGGTGTTTTTCAATTGGTATCAGAGCGAGATTTCTTTGGACTCAAAGTCTAATGAAATTTCAATCCTAATGGCACAAATTCCTTATACATATCCAAATGATCCCCATAACCATAAAGAAGGCCATTCTTATCTTAAATCCCATTGGTTTGATGGAACCAAGTACAACTATTGGAAACAAAGGATGTACATTCACATAAAGGGTATTGATATGGCATTGTAAAGGATAACTAGTGAAGGCTTCACCCTAGTGGACAAACCAACTACTGAGGAACAAAAAGAAAATGATCAGTTAGAAAGCTTAAATGCTAAAGCCATAAACATCGTGTACTGTGGCATTAATACCAATGAATATAGCTACATTAGCTCTTGCACCACTACTAAGGGAATAAGGACTAGCTTAGAAGTCACTCACGAGGGGCCAATTGAAGTAAATAAAACACGAATTCGTATGTTGCTACAAAAATATGAGAATTTTGCTATGCTTCCGAATGAAACCATTGACTCTATGTTATCTCGCTTTGCATATATTATAAATCCATTGAAGGAGCTTGGAAAGGACATCCCAGAGGAGGGCTTGGTTGGCAATGTCTTATATTTCATGTCTGGAGAATGGATCCAAAAGAGAACAGCCATTAAGGAAGAATGCGATCTAGAAACCATCTCTTTCGAGCAACTAATGGGAAAGTTGATGGCATACGAAGTGCAGATGAAAATGATTAGTGGTGAGGTAACAAAGAAGGAGGAAAAGCATATAAAAGTGGAAAAGAGCGAAAAGAATCTAGAATTTAAAGTGACAAGTTTTTATAAATATTCAGCAAATGAGCAAATGAGTCTGATGATGATGATATCGCCTCATAGTCAAGGTTTCCATGATATCGCCCTCATAGTCAAGATTTCTTTGACTTTCTTCGTAAAAACAAGAGAAGAACATGAAACTTATGGGGCAATTGGAAGAAAGAGGGAGATGCTGAATAAAGTTCTATCCTATGGTGTGTTGGGTGCAATAAGCAAGGACACTTGAAGGCGGATTGCCCTCTTCTAAAGGTCAAAGGAAAAGAAAAGGTTGTCGATGGAGGAAAGAAGGCTTCAAAGCGAGGAATGGTGGCTACATGAGGCGAGAGTAATGATAAAGAACTCTCCGATGATGATGCCGAGGACAACGGTACTTGTTTCATGGCGGGAGGCGGAAAGGTAAATTCTAAACCTAGAAATTAATATTTTGAAGAAAGCATGTATATAAGTGAAGACATGTTTTCAGACATAGAGGAAGCTTACAAATATCTAGTTGAACTCTTTAAGGATATGGCTCCTAAATGTGTTGATCTAAAAAAATTGCGTGCTTCGTTAAAAGAGGAACTAGGTAGTATGACATGTGAGAGAGATGTGCTTTTTATCAAGTTGAGAGAACAAAAAGAAATATTAGATAACATTGACAAAACCCAATTAGAGACATAAAACCTAGAATTACAAAATACTAATACAAAATTAGCGAAGTTAGAGCTTGACAACTCCAATCTGGCTAAATACTTGAAAGAGAAAATAAACACTCTTCGTTCTAGAGCATCTGAAATAAAAATTTTGAATCAAAAGGTAGCTAGCTATGAAGAAAAATTGGAAGAGCTTGAAAAAGAAAAATCTAATTTAATAAAGGGAAAAAACATAGTTAGTGAATTGGAGACTAGTGAAAAGGAAAAAACATAGTTAGTGAATTTGAGATTAGTGAGCTTGAAAATGAAAATCAAAACTTTCGAACGACCTTAAAGAAATTCACTTGTGCCAAGATAGCTTTAATAACATGGTAAATGGGCTTAATGATCAATCAAGCAAACCTGGTCAAGAATTTCAAAAGAAGCAACAACAAAAAATCTAGGAAGACCATTGAGAAGAATTTTGCTAGACACGTGAACCCTCCATATTGCATACATGTCGATTACATGTCTGCTTATCATGCACATGCCAATGTTACATGTTTTTATTGTAATAAAAAGGGTCATGTAATGAATGATTTCTTTGCTAGATATTATCCTAAATATTTTATATGGGTTCTGTTACGACCTAAAGATCGTAGGAATACGACTTCCGCCCAGATCCGCTGACATACCCCATTAACTCACCCCTTCGCGAAAGGGCCACCATCCCGGAGGTCCGAGACTACACGGAAATGGGCGCACCTTGCAGCACTCCCCCCTCCCGGCCGAGGCGTACAACCTCGGCTGCTCGGCCCGCCAGGGGCAGTGCACTTGGGGAGCGCCCAGGCGGTGCCGCCGGGGATGCTGACGTAGGCACGTGCATGTCCCTCCTTGCCAGCGGCCCACGACCCGCGACCAAGAAGGGGCATGGCCGGGCCGGACAACCCCCGAGCAGGTCGACCCGGCTGGTCCCCATGAACCACGGTGCCGGGGATAGCATAGCCAGACCTTTAGTTCATCACATACGACAAACTACCTAGTGTAAGAACACGACTGACACTAACGCCGCCCGACCATCTAACAAAGCGCCCCCTGGCCGCTGAGCCCCCTGACACTTAATGCTTTCGGCCATGACATCCTGACAAAAGTGCCCCTGGCCGTTGCGCCATCTGACAAAAGCAGGGCAGGCACTCCTGTTCCTGACATCCTCGTCCGAAGCTTCCGCTGACAACCGAGCCAGCTCAGCACGTCGAGTCAGCATGCCAGGTCAGCCCCACCTAGTCATCTCTCGTCATGTATAAATACCTCCTCACTTCTGACGGTGAGGGGGTTGGCAAATTCTCTCTCTCAATCCATTATTCACACACGAGGGCAAAGGTCGTCCACATCTTTGTTCTCCCACTTATAGCTCGCCACGTACGGTCGACACACCCTCAGTCCGACTGGCGTGCCTAGCCCCCGTTTTAAGTCCTATTACTGACTTAGGCATCGGAGGGGTTATGGGTTGGACCCCAACCCTGCCCTTCTGACGGGTTGCTCGTGGTGCAGGAAAGCTCGCCCCTTGGTCGACGTCAGCCTTCGGCTCCTGCCACCTGATCTTCTTCCGTCGTGTCCGATGAGATTTAACTCTGTGGCCACCCCCCGGCGGCAAGTCTAGCCTCTTCACCCCACTAATCACCTGTTAAATAGCCCACCTAAACCCTCTTATCAACATAACCACCGTGCCCTTGGTTCCCCTCAATACAAATTCATTGTACGCGAGTTCCACCTCGTAACAAGTTCTAAAGCATCGTACTAACAATTATGGATCCAAGATTTGGTTACCAAAAGGTACATCTCCTTTTGTATGTGCATCTTGTCACGCTCCGCTCTCCCAAATACGGAAGATGCATTGCATTACAAAGCCATCATAGTATTCAAACGCTGGGCTTTGAGCCCTTACATTCCAAATACTACTAGGCATTAATTGTGATTAAATTAAACCAATACACAGGCCACTACGACATAATGGAATAGTACAGAAAGAAAAGAAAAATACTCCAACAAAATTAAATCCACAGACACTGAAAGGAAATACGAAGCTTTACCTTATATTAAACAAAAGTACATTATACATACACCATACTATACAGGGGGAACAAAAGTGAGGTAAAGCAAAAAAGAGCCCCCAACCCAAAAGGAGGACAAAAGTGTCCATGCACTATACAACCCCACTCCCTACTCTACCTCAGGGAAGTCTAATTGAACAAGATCGCCCATAGAGGGCTCCATTTGTACCTCAGTGTGGGAAACGTGCTCTGGAGACTACCCCTGCACCGACTGTCCTGCTCATATCCCTGGAAAAGTAAATAGGACACGTTAGCACGTGACCCAGTAGGAATACCTCACTAAACTAGGTAGAGCCCAGTTTCAGAACCGGTCTACCTAACACAAAAGGAGGGGGATCGATCTACTGAAAGTACGTATGTCCACAGATTATTGCATAAATTAAAACATGTTACATCATGCATGTGCTAAAAAGTAAAGCTGAGAAATATCAAAACATTAATTAATAATATTTACATGTTAAATGACATTAAATTAAAGTTTTAGCAATTAATTTAACATTTTGGAAACCTGTGTAAATTATAGGACACTTAAGGAGCTAGGGTGGGTGAACACAGTGTTACCCCTATCAGTGACACGAGCACTATATGGGCCTCTCGTAACTCTGCTGTTTTGGGAGTGAGATGGTGGTACTCGTCTACCTCATGGTGCATCAGAGTACACCCATGGGCCTTTATAACCCTGCCCACTCCCCGTACCGACAGTCGGGAGTGCGAGTGAGACTAAAAATCCATGTCTGCTCCTTAATGCCTACCTTTTACACGTGTTTTCCCTAAACCCACATCTGGAAACTCACCCATTTCGAATGGACCGAAAATTCCAGACAGTTTATTAACTCTCACATCACTCTTAGTTTCATCAGTTTAATGTACATTTCATTTCGACGAACTCAATACCGCATTCACATTTCATTTCACAAATATCATTTTTACACGAACATCTCAAATTGAACACATACTTTCCTTTCATGGTCAAATTCCATATATCAAATACCATGAAATTATCTTTCTCGTATATGAAACTTCAGTGACATGATACAACATTATGGAATCTTCATTCATAACTTGAACATCGATTTTAACATATGAAACTGAAAGATGATTATCACATTAAGCACATCATTAGCATGGAATTTGCATAACATTATAACATAAATCATAGCGATGGAAATGAACTACAAGTCTGTCAGCAAAGCTGGAAAATTAGGCCACACGGCCGTTTGCTCTGCTCACATGGTATTATGAATCAAAGCAGTTAAAGGCTCAGAAAATCAACCTCATGGTCGTTTGGTAGTATACATGACCATGTGGAGAACTACTGCTAAGTCCAATTTGTTTGATTAACACTGTTGTTTCGATCTATTGACACGACCATGTCGGATCGAGGGAAAATATGCATTCAAAAACACTTGGTCACATCTACGTCAATGAGACCGTGTAAGGTGAGGAGGAGCGACACGACCGTGTCTAAGTCAACACGGTCGTGTGGGACAAAGGTAAGATGCCGATAGCAACACGATTGAGGAATCAACCGTGTCGCTGTGATACGACCACACATGATCGTTTTGCGTTATAATATGTCGATTTTTCACGAAAGTAAAAATAAATCTCGCGCGATTCTGAAAATAAACCCTACCTAATTTAGTTAAGAATCCTACCTCTTCAAGCCCTCCAAATAATCTTTAGCACTTCTTCTACTTGAAGACCCTTTGAAGCTATCTCCCCTTCAAATGACGGTTCAAAAGCTTGAAGGATTTCGGCTTAGGAGTTGGTTTTTGGTGGAAGAAAGAAGGCATCAAGGGGAGGGTTGGCCTGTGCGTGAGCTGAGAGTATGTGAGAGATTTATGTTTCTTATTTCTTTCTTTTTTCTCAAATTTTCTTTTTTTAATCCTCATTAAAACCATTATAATACCACATACACACCAAATACCAAGTATATCATCCAATTACTTACCCATTTAAATCCAAATGGTGTTTAAAAATTATTTAAAAATAATTTTATCATTACAAAAATTAGGAAAAATTTATAAAAATAACCAAAAATGTTATACATACATATACATCCAAAAATACGTATAACGTACTGATGCTCCCGAAACCAACACTTAAAACCTGTCACGCCCCGCTTCCCAAAAAGGACGGAGGCGAAGCGTGACTAAGGCCCGCTTAGGCCGGGGCAGGGAGCCCAGACCCAATAAGCGTCTATGGTATTCCAAAACGAAGGAAACATGTCCCTGCAAGTTAGTACGAAACAATAAAAGTACTGAAAGAGATAGCATTTCATTTTATTCCAAAATATCATCCAAAAAGTACTGAGAGTCTAAAACGCCCGAAGGGCTACAACTGCAGAAAAAGAAACTACCGGTGCAAGCACCCAACCTAGACAAGAAAAACAACAGGTGCTATGCACCCAAACTAAACTGGAACAGAACTCTGGATCAGCAACTGGAGGCCTTTAACTCTGGTCCTCCTCGGGGTCGTACTCCGGATCAACGTCCTCCGGCTCTCCGTCAGCTGGCAAGTCCGCCTCGTCGACGTACTCTGGCTCAACACCTGACGTACAGCACCAAGAGAAGGAACTGTACGTCAGGTAAGGTCTACAAAAAGGGTTAGACCAAACTACAAGGGTATCAACTTTTAGACAACGTTTTACTGGTTGATTAGCATGCTGAGGTTATAACTGAGTAACAAACAAGAGTAACGCAGCAGGAAAGTAAAACGCAGCAAGTAGTAGTCGTAGCGTGTGCTACGAACTACGGGACTAACCTACAGGTGTCATGACAGGTCGGGACGTGACGGGACAAGACGAGACAAGACAAGTGAGACATGAAAGGGTTCACGCCTTACGGTTCGAGGGGGATCAGACCCTCTTACCGTGCGCACGCTCAACCCAACCCCAAACCCAGGAACTCAGGACAAGAATTACAGGGATCACTTCCGCTAGGGAAACATCCGAAACGCCCGAAGGCTTTTTGTGTAACAGGGATCACTTTCACGGGGGAAAGCATCCGAAACACCCGAAGGCTTTTTGTGTAACAGGGATCACTTTCGCGGGGGAAAGCATCCGAAACGCCCGAAGGCTTTTTGTGTAACAGGGATCACTTTCACGGGGGAAAGCATCCGAAACGCCCGAAGGCTTTTTGTGTAACAGGGATCACTTTCGCGGGGGAAAGCATCCGAAACACCCGAAGGCTTTTTGTGTAACAGGACACGACATGACAAGTGTAGGGAGTTGTTATTCTATGGTGTCCACACGCACGCACACGCAAGATAGTCCTATGATGTCAACAGTTGTCGTTGTCAGGCTCAGATTTCGTCGTCAAGTCTGAGCCGTCAAGGGCGTCCCGGACGCTATCATTTCACGTCCGGTTCTCAGCATTCACAGTCTAACAGTTCCATAATTTAAGACTAAGACACGGTCAAAAGCGAAAGTGGGTACACTTGCCTGAAATGGCGAGTGCGTCGTCCTCTCAAAGCGTCTCGTCCAAGCGTCTCGTCCACGGAAGTCCGTCTGAAATATCGCCACGGCGACGGTGTTAGGTCTCAATTTTATCAAATCCTATTAGGTTTTGTTTCTAGGTTTTCGGGACTATCCTATTCGTCAAAAGTCACTTTTTGATGTTTCGGCCTAATCGACGATCTATCCTATATGCACAGTCAACAAAGTCCGTTCGTCGATTTTCTATGTTCGTACAACGTTTTACTGGTGCTGGAAAAATAAATTTTTAGTTCAAGTTGACGATTTTTAGTTTAGGGTTCAGACAGCTATTGTGGGGGTTTCTACGAGTTTCGGGGAACCAACCTGAACTGGAGTTTGTCGTAGATAGGAAGTCGTGTCTGATCGGAGGACTCCTCAGCTTCAGATCTGGTCCTCGCACGATTCCCCAAAAGTCGAAACTTGCGACGAAGGCCTACGACGTGTCGCAACGTCGTAGACGGCAAATCCGAGAAGTAGCACACCCAAGTGGGGCCCACAGCAGTGCTAGAGGTCAATGGGGGACCCACAACACCTCTGGAGAACTTGGGGGGCCCACCACAGGAGTTGGTGTGGGAGAAACTAGGTTGCGACGTTCTGCTGTCGGTCGGACACCGTCGGTGCGAGGGTTTCTCTCGGTCAGACCGAGAGAAACTCTCGGTCGGGAGGGTTGCAGCACAGCGGAGGCGAGAGCTTGGGCGGTGCGAGGGATTCCCTCGGTCAGACCGAGCGGATCTCTCAGTCGGACGCTTGCGGGTGCGGGCGTGCAGTGCTAGGGAGCGGTGCGGAGCGGGCCTTCGGTCAGACCGACGGGGTGGGCCGGTCGGGCGCTTGGTGATGCGGGCGGGCGAAGCGGCTGTGCGGGGAAAATCTCTCGGTCAGACCGAGAGATGTTCTCTGTCGGAGCGGGCGACAGCGGGGGGGCTTGCAGTGGAGCGCTAAGAGCGGGCGATGCGGGAGCGGCTCCGGTCGGGCACTGGGATTTGCGGGGGCGGCCGTCGGTCGTGCACTGGGGCGTTCGTCACAAATCTAGCAAAAGCACGAATGCCAAGGGCTATGAATCCAAGTGTGAATTCCCGGTATCTAACGCAAGCGTACGATGTCAAGTAATAGTATAAAAGATATCGATCCCACAGGGAGGTAAGTGGCGTTATTGTCTTGGGTGATTTCTAGATCTTAGAATAGACGTAGTAGTCGGTTTCAAGAGATTGTTTGTTATGAGATTATAATCAATAATAAAAGACTAGGACATTAGGACTCGCCACTAGGATCGTCGGATATCGATGCTAGGCTAGGACTCTTATGTTGCATTGGCTTTATTAGGGATTGTCGCATCTAAGATGTAGAACTCATGACTCTTAGCGCCATGAATCTAACGTATCACATACTATACCCCGCTTTTGTGATAGGGGCACACGATCCATGCATTAAGAATCGACAATGTTCATGCCACTCTCGTAGATAGAATGATCTCAACTCACGTCACTCTCGTGGATTAAAGCTTCGATGTGTTTCGGTGGCTCCTATTGACGCAATTATGGTAGCCGTCAATTAGTAAAATAGGACATCGGTGGATCCCGTCAAGGCACGTGCCCTAATTGAATTCAGTAACTCCCTAATTAAATCCATAGGATACTCCTTAAGCTAATCGCTTCCACCGACCGTGGTCACGATCTCAATACGAGATCTCCTACAAATTTGGCTAGATCGACCAAAACACGTCCCTTTTATACCAACGCAATCTAAAAATCCTAAGATCCTAGGACTAATCCATTAGCCCTAGATAGAACTACTCATGGATCATAGCAAAAGCAATAAAAGATTCAATAGAAGAAAGATAATTCATCTTGGCAATAGAAAACATCAAGAAGCAATAGAAAGTTTTAAGAATCATACCAACGCGTCGTAGAGCAATAACAAACCAAAAATAATTAAGAATATAAAGATTCCATGCAATAAAGATCAATAAAAATCCAAGCCTTAGTCTCTACAAATTAGCGACGACACCTCTAAAACTAAGGAAAATATTAAAAGTCTAGTCTCCCTATGAAAATATGGTAAAACTTGTACTTATATACAAGGAGTATGCACCACACAAAATCTCAGAAAATCTGGGCACTTGGGCCAATCAACTTGACTGGCCGCGTCGCCCTACTCAGTCGAGTAGCGACACTTGCTCGGTCGAGCTGATATAAGGCTGCCGCTTGCTTCTGCTTCTGCTCTGGCTGATATGTCGAGTAGCCCCATACTCGATCGAGCTACAGTAGGTCTATAGCTTCTCCAAAATGCTGCTCTGTCTGACGATGACTCGGGACGAGTAGGTGAACTGCTCGGTCGAGTGGCTTTGCTGCTCGGTCGAGCTACAATGCCTTGGAGAATAGTTCAAAATATTCGCTCTATTTGATACAGCTCGGGTCGAACTGGCTGTCTGCTCGGTCGAGTGGGGCATGGCCGTTTTCTTGCGAATTTTGCGTGTCAGCTCGGCCAAGTAGCTGTTGTTACTCGGTCAAGTCGCCTGGGAAACTGATTCTGAAGTGTCCATCTCTCGCTCTCTTCTCCTCCTCTCCTCCAATCTTCTTCCTTGCCTTGGCGAACTCTCATGGAGCCTTGACAATGACGTCCCGGACATACTGGATGTGTCCATGTATCAAAATAGCTCCAATTAGCTCCAAAACTCCTGTAAATCCATAAAGCTATACAAAACTCGAATATGGCGTTAGAAGCACGATAATGTATAAAAAAGTGGATTTTGGAGGCAAATATGACATGCAATGATGCAATAAATATAAGTAAAATATGGACATATCAAAATCCCCCAAGCTTACCTCTTACTTGTCTTCGAGAAATCGTTGTTGATCGTATGTCAAATTTTGAAGTAAAATATGGACATATATACTGGTTGCTGATCGTATGTCAAGTCTGGTCGCACTTCTATCTCTAAGAAATCGACAACGTGATTGGGATCTCCCACTGTAATACCACCATGTGATATACACTATATTAGTGTGTATATTTGGATGTTTCTTGTTTGAATATGTGCATGAGTGTAATTCGTACATGTTAGTAGATCTATATGTTATGTGTGGCTAGAGTGTGTGACTTGATATTATGTGCGTAGTATATGTGTAAGTATGTGTGTTTTTTTATTTTGTGTGTGTGATGTATTATGGAGTGAAGGTGTAAGGTTTGTGTACATATCTTTAGATATGGATATTATGTGTATATTGGATTTCTCTTGTGTGTATCTTGTTGTGTGTGTGTTGGTGTATTGCCTATATTGTGTTACATACCCATACGGTGTTAGATACATATATATGTATATATTGTGTGGACTATAGTGTATTGAATGTAGATTGTGAGTATGAATATGTAGATTGTGTGTATGAATTCATGTATGGGTATTTGTATGCATGTATAAGGATATGTGTATGCTTACTTGTGATTTGGGCCAGTGTGAAAGGTGTTGGGGTAGTGGCATTACGGTAATTAGTTAGGGGGTGTGTGTGTATAGTAAAGAGGCGGGTGTGCATAGTAAAGCCTATTTGGTAATATCCTAGAAGTAGTGTGGGTATTATGGTCTTTGAGCATCTAAAGGGTATTTTAGTAATTGTATGGTGATCATGCTTATCTTTAGGATAAGCTTAGAAATCTCTAGATCTCTCCTTCACTTTTTCCTCTCATTTTCTCTTCTTTCTATTTTTCTTTTTCTTGTTCCCCTTGTTGCTTGCCAAGGCCGAACCTCCCATGGGTTTGTGTGGAGGGAAAACACCCATATGGCTTCCTCACCCTCACTCTGCACACTTTAGTAGCCTCCTTTCTTCTTTTGGGTGCAAGTTGGAGAAGATGGAAGAGGAGCAAGCAAGTTGCCATCTTGAGGAGTTTGAAGCTTGAGGGAAGTTTGGATGGAATCAAGTTGGGATTTTTGGAGGAAAATGAGGATCTTTTGAGGTAGGAAGCTAACTCTTTCTAGTCCATCATTCGCATGTCATGTTTTAGACAAAAGATTGCATTTTTAAAAAGGGCTCTTGCATTTTTAATCAAAGTTAACTCCTTTATACTAATGTTTTGTTCCCTTATTATAATCCCATGTTGTAATGGTTCTCTTATTATAATAACATGGAAAAATGGTAGCTTTATCATATGTGGTTGTCCTTTAGCTCATGATAGTGGTTAAAATTGCATGTGCTTAGTTAAAGATGCCACCTTTTGCACTAGGTAGTTATCTTGTAAATTTTTTTCTAATTTATGCAAGTTGGAATCTTTAATCAAGCTTCATTTACAATATGGTATTTTTATGTTGTATGCAAGTTCTAATTGCCAATTGTTATGTAAAGTTACAAGATTTAGTGAATGTTGTGCAAAAATGCATTGGTTATGAATTTGATCCCTTTAATGAGAAATCATGTGGCAAATCACCCCCTCTATTTTCGGCCATAAGTAAAAGTTGGGCTTTAAGGATGTGGTATTGGTGTGGTGATGTTGAAAGGAAAGAAAGAAAGGAAAGGAGAGTGTTTGGGTAATGTTTTGTAATATGGAAAATTGTTTTTGATGTGTAACATGTCATTAGGACTTTAGGTGTTCTACATGATGGGAAAATGGGAGTGGACATGGCAAGCTTTTATGTGGTTATGATGTGGTAATGATATGAGAAAGTAATGATGGAATGGTGGGCATGGCACGATGTGCATGACCCTTTTATAAGTGAATTTGGTGAGGTTCCATAAAAGCGTGTCATGAAGACTACATTACCCATGCATGTAGAACTCTAGGGTCCCATTGCCATGATTAACCCCTCTTGTAATAATTTAAGCTCCTTTGCACATTACTATTACTAATTGTGGTCCTTTATAGTATATTGTTAATTTGATGTTTAATTCCTATAGCTTCATATTGTAGTTCAGTTCTTTTTGCATTCATTAATAATTGTTGTAGTTAACTATTTAATTTCTATAATTAATGTTTTCCCTTGTAGCCATGTGTACTTGTAGTGCATCATGTCATATCTGCTCATTCCCATGTAATGCATGCCTTTTAGTTGCACTTGGGGATGGTGTACTAGTTGGAGTTAGTATTTCCTACTGGGTCACGCATTGACGAGCCCCACCTGTTGTTTTTCAGGTGTTGGATTTGGTGGCAGAGATGGAGTTTGGAGTCATGGTTGAGGTGTTCGAGCATAGGATTGGGTGGTGAGGGAAGAGCTGAGAGCTATGTACTCTTGGGTTCTTTGTGGTGGAGTTGAGCTTTTGTATGAGACGATGTATATATATGGATGATATTAGATAAATAAAGTTCAATGTTCCTTGTTTTAGTGTTCTCTGTGCTCTGTGTTGTTGTTTGATGTGGGGGAACATTACAGGTACTATCCCAACAGTGCGTAGTGGACCTGCTTTGAGTTTTTCTTTTCTTTTCTTCCTTCGTAGCACCCGCCTCTTCGAAAATACCTGTGACGGATTCGTACTTTCTGGGTATCTTGGGGAGCGGGACGTTACACCCACATATCTCCTGAGCTGGGATTTTTGAATTACGTTATGCACACCCTCTAGAGATGATGGTAGCACAAGTTTATAAGCGACTTCACCCACACGATCTATGATCTCAAATGATCCAATATATCTTGGGCTCAACTTTCCACGTCTGCCAAAACGAATCAACCCTCGCGTTGGTGAAATCTTCAAGAACACCTGATCACCTGCTTGAAACTCCAAGTGTCGTCTTTTCACATTTGCCCAATGCTTGTAATGGCCTTGGGCAGTACGAAGGTTGTCTCAGACGGTTCTCACCACATCTACCGTTTTCACAATCATCTCTGGTCCCAGAAGTTCACAGTCACCAACAGCATCCCAACTGAGAGAAGAGCAACACTTCCTCCTATACAATATCGCAAATGGTACCATTCCTATGCTTGCCTGGTAACTTCTATTGTATGTAAACTCCACTAAATGTAGGTGTTCATCCCAGGAACCCTTGAAGTCTAGCATATAAGCTCTTAACAAATCCTCCAGAATCTGAATAGTCCGTTCCGACTGACCGTCCGTCTGAGGATGATAAGCAGTGTTGAAACTCAATTTAGTTCCCATGCCAGCTTGTAGACTTCTCCAGAAATGGGACGTAAATCTGGTATCATGATCGGAGACTATGCATACATGCACTCCATGGAGTCTCACGATCTCATATATCCAAGTCTAAAATCAAAACTTCATACTAATGAACGAATCTAATAAACATATGGTAAAGAAAAATTTAGCTCCATATATCCCTTAGCAATATGGTCGGTAGACTGGCCAACTCGAAAAGGAATAAAATGAGCTGATTTGCTCAATCGATCAACGATTACCCAAATAGTGTCATGTCATATAGAAGTACAAAGTAAACTAGTCACGAAATCCATTGTCATGTGCTACCACTTCCACTCTGGAATAAAAAGAGGTTGTAGCAGTCCTGCATTTCTCTGGTGCTCGGCATTCACCTGTTGGCACACCAAGCATGAAGCCACACTCCTGGCTACACTACGTTTCATCACATGACACCAAATGAGTTACCGTAAATCTAGATACATCTTGGTGCCTCTGGGGTGAATAGAGTAAGGAGAGATATGAGCTTTCCTCAAAAGTTCATCTCCAATATCACCGGTTGGCACACATATCATGCTTCCAAAGTGAAAAGATCCATCCTTCGGAATACAAAAATTAGTGTGAAGTCTAGTCTTTGTCAGCTCTTAAATCTTCTTCAACTTCTCGTCTCTAGAGTTTGCAGCCTTAATCCTCCTAACCAAGTCGGACTATATTTGTAGACTCATCATAGTCGTTAATGTGCCAAGAAGAACAACTTCAACCTCCAAATGACGTATCTCTCCATGAAGTTCTCTCTCTGCAGTCATCATCATCACTGCTGGCATACGACTGAGAGCATCAAGTACGACAGCAACCTTTCCAAGGTGATACTGAAGATCAATATCGCAGTCAGCCATCAATTCAAGCCATCGATGCTATCTCATATTAAGTTCTTTCTGGGTGAAAACATACTTCAAGATCTTGTGATCAATGCATATCTTTATACGCTCACCCAAAAGAAAATGTCTCCACAACTTCAATGCAAATATCACGGCTGCCAACTCCAGGTCATGCATAGGATAGTTCTGCTCATGCACCTTTGATAACCTGGAGGCATAAGCTACCACCCTACCATGCTGGTGGAGAACACATCCAAGTCCTCTGCCAGACACGTCACAAAATATTTCAAACCCACCTGAGCGATCTGGAATCATCACGATAAGTGCAGTGATCAACCTTTGCTTTAGCTCATCAAATGCTCGCTGACACTCCTTAGTCCTATCATATTTGACATTCTTTTGGGTGAGGTGGGTCAGAGGTGTAGCGATCTTGGAAAAATCTTTGATGAACTTTCTATAATACCCTTCCATGTAATGCCCTACCAGCTACTGCACAAGTACTAGAGGGGGGGTGAATAGTACTTTAAAATAATAAGGAGTATAATTCCAAATTAAATTGCAAACAACTACCAAATCAATTTGCGGAAGCTTAAATTGAATGACAACACAAAATTAACAATGCTAACAAACGATGTTAATGGGTTCGGATCCACCCAAGTCTCCCCGACTTGTTCCCGGTGATCCTACGTCCTAACCACCCGGATCCCCTCCGGATACTTGAGTTAGAAACCCTAACTCAAGATTTCCACTATGAATATCTTGTGAAAAACCTTCACAAGATCAAATCATACATGCAATGGCAAAGTGAATCCCACAACCCGGGATCACAAACTTCTCTCACAACCGAGAGAATCACAAGCAATATAAATGAGTTATATTGAAATAAACAAATCTTACCACAAAATCCTATACCTTGAGTTTTTCTTACCCAAATGGTGAAATGAAGGATTTGAGGAAGATGAAGTCACCAAGACCTAGCACCAAGGAAATGAACAGCAATCGGTGCCTAGGAATGAGTTGGAGACTTGGATCAAGCAATAGCTTGAAGAGCTCACCAAGAACAAGCTTCTCTCTAGATCTAGAAATGAGAGAGAATGGGTTTCTTGTGAGGAAGAGAGCTTTAGATTTGAGGGAGAATAGCTATCTCTTTAGAACTCAATGAATCTCTTAATGGCAGCTCTAACCTAGATAGAAATGACCTAGGTTCGTATTTATAGGGTCCCATAAAAACAAGTTAGGTCATTCACCAACGGATAGAAATCTGTGAGACTTAGTCGGTCAAAGAACAATCACTGACCGACTAGTTCATCAACTAGTCGGTCAGCCAAACAAGGTGGACCGACTAAGAGTAGATCTGAGAAGAGATAGAATTTCAGACCTAGAAATCTAGTCGGTCCAAGAAGACTGTCTGACCGACTAGTTTCACAACTAGTCGGTCAGCCAATGAACGTAGACCGACTAAGAGGCAAAATAGCTTAGTCTGAATGCAAAGTGACTTAGTCGGTCCAAGAACAAAAGTTGACCGACTAAATTGTCAACTAGTCGGTCACCAAACGTTCTTCGACCGACTAACGATAAACAGTAGCTTAGGAGAATTTTAGAGTGAACAGTAAGTCACAACTAGTCGGTCAAAGAAGCATCACTGACCGACTAGTTCACAAACTAGTCGGTCGGTGAGTCAACGTAGACCGACTAACTGTAAACAGTAAAGTCCAAGAAATTAAGGAATCAAACTAGTCGGTCCAAGAACAGTTGCCGACCGACTAGATCACCATCTAGTCGGTCAGTACTTGTTCTTGTACCAACTAACATGCACAAACAAATACGAATCGAAGCGCGACGCTTCGAGGAAGTTAGAATGAACTTGTGCAAGGATCCTAGAGCTACGAAATGAGCGTAATGAAGATATAGACGTAAGATATACTCAAGGCTTAACATTCTATATATCGAAGCTAAAAGACTATAAATAAAACCTTAATAAACGGTCTTCGAGAGCTTCGATTGAATCTTCATAACTTCCAAAGCGTCGCAAGAGCTTCAACGAAGCTTTAGGCATGAATATGAGCTTTGGGAAGTGTTGAGATGTCGCTTTGAATGTTCTCGTGAAATTGGCGACGATCTCCAATACTGCGCTCACAAATTGTTAGTTCATGGATTATTTATGTTTGCTCATCATCAAAACCAAATCCGAGGAATCCAATATTCAACATTCTCCCCCTTTTGGTGATGACAAACCAACATAAATAATAATCAAAAATAACAATTCAAATGTAAAATACTTACTCCCCCTGCATTGATGACACGTTAATTCCAAAATGAATATATATGAATTGCATCAATCAGACGAGTAAGATATATAATGAGAATCGATTTTTGAAATATCGGATTTTGAAAATCCTTATATGTATCTTAACTCCCCCTGAATCTAACATATCAAACTAGATTCTTGGAAATTGAGTTAAATTTTCATTTGCGCTATTTATTATCATTATCTCTCCCCCTTTGGCATTAACCCAAAAATGGGGGGCATACAACGACAACAATTAGGAAATGTAAAATCCAACATCGGGAGTCGTAGACAAAGATAATGGACCAAATTGACACCAAGGGAAAAGTGTGGAAATCAAAACAAGGTGTGCCAAATTTTCCATTATCAATAAAAATCAACGATAATCAAAATCATCAAAAGTACCAAATGTTTATTCATTTCTTGAATAAAGAAACATACTCTCCAATATTCAATATTCTTGGTTAATTTTGTGCATAGAAAACAATTCTATATAATTATAGAAATATAATCTATTTAACCAAGTTTTCATGCGTCGAGCGACGAGTTCACATTTTAAATGAATTCAACGAATATTAAAATTTGCACGACGAATAAAAGACAAAGTGAACGACGATGATCATATATATATATAGACAACATGAGTACATCCAAAAAGATATCACATCGAATATATGAGGTACATCAAATGAAGTGAGACACATCATCTATATAAACAACAAAAAGTACATCATCATCATCAACATCATCATATCATAAAATCCAACTCTGACATCCAGAAAGCACAAAAAAATACATCAAAACATCTCTCAACCCTAGCCTAACCCAAAACACTCTCACTAAGATATATCATCCAAAGCGCAGTGGAGAGTCCTCGGAACAGACGATCACGAGGAGGAGGCTGGATCTGCAGCGTCCGTGGGTCCAGTCGACGGAGTGGACTCAGGCTCTGCAGGGAGTAGAGGTGTCTCAACAGATGGAATCGTCGGGGCAGGAGTGGAGATCTCAGCAACAGGCTCAACAGCAGCATGGGTCTCGACAGAAGCAGCAGCAGCAGCAGGAGATACATGAGCAGGCTCGGAAGACTGGTCAGCAGCAGGCTCAGAAGGCTGAAGAGCTGAAGCAGTAGGCTCTGGAACACCGGTAGTGGTGCCAACTCCAGGAGCAGAAGTGGAAGTACCAGCAGCAGCAGTAGTGGCCTCATCGCCACGGGCAAAAGAAGTGACAAGCTCGTCAAGCTCCTCATCGTCCATCTCCTCGTCCTCAGACACGGACGGAGGAAGATCAATGCCCATCTGACGAGCCATACGGAAAACTACCTCCTCGGTACGAGCCAAGCGAGACTCGTGCCGACGAAGTATCCGTACGACATCATCCAAAGTAGCAGGACGAGAGGGGGCACCAGCAGCAGAGGGAGTAGACTGAGATGCAGATGCGGTAGACCTCTGCATGTGACGAAGTGCCGCTAGAGATTTCTTCACGGCCGTCGCGTTCAGAGGCGTACCCAAAGGACGCTCATCGTCAGGAGGGAGAGGGACTCGGAAATGACGGAATACGAGAGTCAACAGGCAAGGGTATGGAATGTGCGCAGACTTATTGGTCTTGCGTATACACTCGAAAGAATCCATCTTATCGAGTATCACGCGAGCCCAATTAATCTCGCACCCCAAGAAAAGAGCGTAGATCAATTTCAAGAACGGCTGAGATGGGAGTGAAGAGGATCCATACTTAGGGAGGAGACATGACTTCAAAATCAGGTTAAGAACCCACGCATTCGGCTTGAAAGATTTCGATGGAACACCAATGAATGCGGAGGGGATAACCTGGAAAATCTCAGAAAGAATAGACTGATCCAAGGAAGAAATGTCGTCTACGGAAATGTCCGAAGGGAGGAGACCACACGACGAACAACCAAGAATCTCCCCCAAGATTTCTGCCGTGAGAACTATAGGAGTTCCCAAGACAGTCGTCTCAATGGAGTGGCTGGCGTCGTACTGGCCTCGAATGCGATTGGCATAGAACAATTTCACGAGGTGAGGGTACGGTTTGGGATTGGCCTTGGGGTCGTATCGGAGATAATCTAGAAGACCACTATAGGACAGAAGATCAGCAAGGCCGAGAAAATCAGAGAACTGAACGTAATGCTCTAACAACAGTGGACAGTGCTCTATACGGTTGTACGCTGCGAGACACTGAGGGTCATCGCGGCACAACGATATGTCTACACCGCCGACTGGCATAGGAGCTTTACCCTTAGCCTTACGGGTCTTCGGAGGTGGAGTGGGTTCCCTAGTAGGCTCATCCTCTGGGATAAAATCAGTGTCGGAATCGGGAGGAGTAGCCGGAGTCTGAAGAATAGGCTTTTTGGTCTTGGATTTGCGGGGTTTAACTATCACAGTCCTAGGCTTCTTAGGAGGAGGCGATGATGGAGAGCCTTGGGTTGACTTGACACGACGCTTAGGTTTCGGGGGATTCCTAGGGTCGGAAGGCCCTACGGTCATAGGAGAAGCCCCGGAAGAGGCGATAGGAATTCTAGTCTTAGCCATAGCACTACAAGCACAAGCACACGACGATAAGATCAAAAACAACCTAGAGATCACAAGCTAACAAACCCTAAGATTCGAAAAACACAAGCCCTAGGTTAGAAATTGAAACCCTAGGAGCTAGAGCATGAAATCAAGGAGAGACAACCCTAGAATAGGAAATAGACACCTAGGAGAGGGGGTTTTACCTAGGAGGAGGAGTCGACGGCGGCGGACGACGGCGATCGACGGAGAAACGGCCGGAAGACGAAGGGTTTCGAGTGGGGGTTTTGGGGTTTTCGGGCTGGAGCAAGTGAGAAGACCGACTAAATGAGATTTTAGTCGGATGAGATCGAGTATAAGTCGGTCTGGAATCAAAAAGACATAACTGCCCTAACACACTTAGTCGGTCATAGTTCAAGCACTGACCGACTAGATTACGATCTAGTCGGTCGGTCAATGAGCTTGAACCGACTAAGTCGAAACAGAGGCACAGAGGGATTTTTAGGGCAAGAATTAGTCGGTCGCAGTATATTCACTGACCGACTAGTTTTCAATCTAGTCGGTCGGTAAGTGTACTGTGACCGACTAAAGAAGGAAAATGATAGGAGTTAGATATAGGCTTGATCTAGTCGGTCTGAGTTCACTTGCTGACCGACTAGATGCTCATCTAGTCGGTCAGCAAGTGAACTCAGACCGACTAGAAGAGTCCAAAAATTGAAATTTGATTTCTCTTCACAAACCACTTGGATGAAATATCATAACTCACTCATTAGTCATCTAAATTACCCCATAAATCGTCGAAATCTTAAATATGACTTTCAAATACGAATTCGATCATAAATTCAAATAAATCACATAAAATTCCCAAAAATTCAATAAATCTTAGCATGAATGAAATATCGCGAAATATAATAGCATGCAAGATATTTGAATGAAATATGAATCCTATATCTCGGATTCACCCATAATCCCCAATTCTCGACGCAACCGCACAAAGGAGTCCTCCTTTAGGGGTTTCGTGAAAATATCGGCGATTTGCTTTTGGGTTTCAACGTACACTAATATGATGTCCTTTTTAGCAACATGATCATCTAAGAAATGGTGTCGGACATCTATGTGTTTTGATCGGGAATGGTGCACCGGATTCTTTGAAAGACAGATAGCACTTTGGTTATCCACCATGATAGGGCTAGTATCACAATGAATACCAAAATCCTTCAAAGTGTGTCTCATCCAAAGAACCTGGGCACAAGTGGCACCGGCGGCAATGTATTCCGCCTCGATGGTTGAAAGTGATACCGAATTTTGCTTCTTGGAAAACCAAGAGACAAGAGAATTTCCTAGAAAATGGCAAGTGCCACTAGTACTTTTCCTGTCGGATTTGCATCCCGCATAATCAGCGTCACTATATGAGACTAACTCATATGTGCTAGATTTCGGATAAAGTAATCCAAAATCTAAAGTGTAACTTAGATAGCGAAAAATACGTTTTACCGCTACTAAGTGAGAATCCTTAGGTTGAGACTGATAACGAGCACATATACATACGGCAAACATAATATCGGGCCTACTCGCGGTAAGATAAAGTAAACTACCTATCATACCTCGATATAGACGAATGTCTACATCTTTTCCGCCCGTATCTTTATCAAGATGCGTTGTAGTGCTCATAGGAGTCTTTTTCCCGGAGGCATTCTCCATTCCAAATCGCTTTAGCAACTCCACCGTGTACTTCGTTTGGTGGATGAAGATTGCATCGTTCAATTGGCGAATTTGGAGACCTAAGAAATATTTGAGTTCGCCCATGTGGCTCATCTCAAATTGTTCCTTCATAACATTAGAAAACTCTTCGCAAAGAGCAAAGTTAGTAGCACCGAAAATGATATCATCAACATAAATTTGAACTAATAATATATCATTATTCGCATGCTTAATAAAAAGTGTAGAATCGGCTTCGCCCATTTTAAAATTCAAATCCAAAAGAAAATTCTTTAGGCGATCATACCAAGCTCGAGGAGCTTGTCTCAACCCATAAAGAGCTTTCTTTAGTTTAAAAACATGATTTGGAAATTTTTCATTTATGAAGCCCGGAGGTTGAGAAACGTAAACTTCCTCAACGACATCTCCGTTTAAAAATGCACTTTTAACATCCATTTGAAATAATTTAAAATTCTTATGGCATGCAAAAGACAATAATAATCTAATTGATTCTAATCTAGCTACCGGAGCGAAAGATTCTTCGAAATCGATACCTTCCTCTTGTCGATAGCCTTGAGCAACTAACCGAGCTTTGTTCCGGACGACGACTTGGTTTTCGTCGGTTTTGTTCTTGAAGATCCACTTTGTCCCTATGACGGTGTGGTTCTTCGATGGCAATGGAACAAGCTCCCATACCTCATTCCTCTCGAATTGAATGAGCTCCTCCTCCATGGCTAAGATCCAAGCGCTATCTTCGCATGCTTCATTAATATTCTTTGGCTCTATCGATGAGGCAAAGGCACAATTTGTGAAGTGGTGAACTTGCGATCTCGTCTTGACACTATCATAGATATTGCCAATGACTTGCTCATGGGGATGATCACGAACCGAATGAAGCCGTTTGGGAATACCTTGATCACTAGGAACATTCTCAACAACTTCATTAGTTGGGTTAGTCTCAATAGAATCAATAGAATCATTAGACTTAGAATTATCAAATGAATCACATAAAACATCCAAAGAATCATTATCATTTGAAATTCTAGTTGGAACAAATCCTTCATTAAATGAGACATGAAGCGACTCCTCGATCGTTGAGGTTCGTTTGTTGAATATCCGGTAGGCTTTGCTACGCGTAGAATATCCAACAAAAATCCCCTCATCGGATCTTGGATCGAATTTGTCCAAACTACCATATGTGTTCTTAATAAAACATTTCGAACCAAAAACACGAAAATGTTTAACTTGAGGCAACCTACCAAACAACAATTCATAACAAGTTTGTTTAGTGCCGGGCCTCAAAAGTATTCTATTAAACACATAGCAAGCGGTGTGTACTGCTTCCGCCCAAAATTGATGGCCAAGTTGGCTATCATCAAGCATAGTGCGAGCACACTCCACTAGCGTCCTATTCTTTCTCTCAACTACACCATTTTGAGGAGGTGCACGAGGGAAAGAGAAGGTGTGAGTAATACCAACTTCATCACAAAATGTCTCAAAAGACTCATTCTCAAATTCACCTCCATGATCACTACGAATAGTGACAATGGTGGTTCCTAAGAGATTTTGTACTTTCTTAACAAAAATTGTGAAGTTTTCAAAAGCTTCATTTTTATTACACAATGAAAATACCCAAGTAAATCTTGAATAGTCATCTACGATGACAAGTCCATACCTTACATTTCCTAAGGAAGCTACTCTAGTTGGCCCAAATAAGTCTAGATGTAATAGCTCTAGTGGCCGTTTAGTAGAGATGCTTTTCTTAGGTTTAAATGAAGATTTAGGAAGCTTGCCACGTTGACAACAATCACAAAAACTTTTCTTTTCAAAAACAAGCTTCGGAAAACCTTTAATAGAATTTAATTTTGAAAGCTTATAAAGTGTTCCAAAGTTCACATGTCCAAAGCGTCGATGCCATAAGTGTTGTTCACTTGTGTTGACAACGAGACATTGTTCATATGACTTAGGAAGATCCAAAATATAAATGTCTTTATGACGAGTTCCGGAAAATAATAATTTATCATTATCTTTTCTTAAAATATGACACAATCCTTTCGCAAAACTAACTTTGTAACCTTTGTCACAAAGTTGGCTTATTGAAATAAGATTATGATTTAAACCACTAACAAGATAAACATCACTAATTAAGGGTTTAGAGGGGTTACCGACTTTACCAACACCTATGATGGTTCCGCTCTCGTTGCCTCCAAATACGACGCGGTTTCCATTCGCAATGGGAACCACTCCGGAGAGCAATCGAGCGTCACCCGTCATGTGTTTTGAACACCCGCTATCGAGTATCCAATTCCCTTTGGAGCTAAATTTAAATTTGTTGCTCCTCTTCTTTTTCTTTTCCTTGAGTACCTAAAGATAGACACTTTCATATCATGGTACCCAAGGTCATTGGGTCCAAGGGATTAGACCTTTGGAAGCCAAGTCCAAGTGGACTTAGACTTCCCCACATAATTCTTACTATGCACAACATCCGAAAAATAAGCATTCATATACATTTGTTTTTCGTCCATGCTTGTGTCCTTTGGGCTCCAAATAGTGAAAATTTTGGGAGCCATCATCCTATTGGGTGCATGCATGCGACGTTGATTTCTACGTGATGCATGTTGTGGATAGGCATACGGGACATGATGGAATGGTGCACGACGAGAATTATTCATATGATGAGGTGGGTGAACATATGCATGTGTGGGAACACGTGCGTGAGGGTGTCTCACATGGTGTGCACGTGCCCGAGAATGTGTTGCATAAAAATCATCATATGTGTGAGATGGTGGAGTAGGACGTGTGTTCCTACGTGGCATGTTATTGGTGTACATGTAGGCATGCCCCTTCTTTGGAGGTCCACCCAAAGTGGGTTTCTTTCCTAAAGAGGGTGTGGACGAGGTGGAAGCACCATTGGTAGATGAACTACCAATAGAGTGTTTGCTCCCACTCGTTGAGGCTTCGGAAGTTGGCCTAACAAAAGTAGTGACCGACTTGGATGAATTTCCCATCATATACCCCAAGCCAATGTGGTGTTTGGCCGGAAGTAAATCTTTTAGGATATTATCCAAATGGCCCTTACCCTTGTTGAATTTGTTGATTCGGCCCAATGTGTCCTCATATTTCTCTTTGAGAGAACGCAAAGAAGTATCCAAAGTGGATATTTGCGATGTGAGCACATAAACACGAGATTTAAGATTCTCGTTCTCAATACTCAAAGTCGAGTTTTGAGAAGTTAAATCCGCTATCTCATGTTCTTCCGCATCCTCAATGCTAACATGTTCAAGTTTCGATTTGAGATTTACAATCTCATTTCTTAATTCTTCAACAACGGTGTCATTGTTGGTGATGATATTCTTAGGCGATGTTTGAACGCTAGCTAGGTCATCTTTTACCTTAGTATATCTATTTACTAACTTAGTGTATTTTGACCAAAGTTGAGAGTTAGCATTTCTAAGATCATCCATCGTTACCTCATCGCTTTCGTCATTACTATCATCGGAAGAGGAGGATCCTTGATCTTGCTCCTCTCTTGCCATGAAACACATGTGCGCTTGCTCCACGTGCTCATCGTCCGACTCACCGCTTGACGAATCATCGGAGTCGGTGAAGGTAGCTCCGACAAGTCCCTTCTTGTTTCCTTTTGTGTACTTCTTGGACTTGTCATACTTTCGCGCCTTCCACTTCTCCTTTTGCTTATTGAGGGGACACTCCGCTTTCATGTGTCCCGGCTTATTGCACTTGAAACACAAAGGAGAGGAAGATGCATTAGAAGAACCAAATTTACCTTTGGTCTTGAAGTTACCTTTTTGGAAGAAACAGTTGAACTTCTTGGCCATGAGTGCCATGGATTCCAAGTCCAACTCGTTTTCCGATTCTTCATCATCGGTTGATGTGGATGTGGATGGAGCGGCTTTGAAAGCAATAGCCTTCTTCTTTGGCTCGTCTTGCTTTAGGTACGACTTCATCTTTTCTTGCAATTTGAGCTTGATATCCTTGCGTACCTCGTACGACATTAAAGTACCCATTAGTTGAACTACGGTGTACTTATTCATGTCATTACCTTCCTCGATGGCGAAGGTATGTTTTTCCCAAGAAGAGGGAAGTCCTTCAATAAGCTTTGAGCACTTCTCCTTTTGAGTGTAGGACTTGCCGAGGGCCTCTAACTCGTTTATTATGTCAACAAAACGAGCGTAGTATTCTTTCATCTTCTCGCCCTGTTGCATATGAAACATTTCGTAATCTTTGTTTACGACTACGAGTTTAGAGTCTCTTACCCGACTCGTCCCTTCATGTAGTATGAGGAGAGAGTTTCAAATTTGATATGCACTCTTACATGTGCATATCTTATTGAAGTCCTCGGGCTCCAATGCGCATTGCAAGGCGTTCATTGCCTTGGCATTGCTTACCTCCGCGGCGACCTCCGCGGTTGTCCATTTCTCAAAGTCTTCTTCTTCGGGCTCGATGTACTCCTTCATTGTAGTCCTCCATAAAGATGCACTTCGGAGGAAGGTTTCCATCCGACATTTCCAGTACCCGTAGTTGGTACCGTTGAAGAATGGAGGCCTCGTAGAGGAATGTCCTTCCATCACCGAAGATGCTCCTTCACGGTTCCTGAAGGTGTCATAGTTGGAAGGTGGACGCACGGTCTTGTTGTCGTTGGCAGACATAGCTGAGTATCTGGCTCTGATACCAAATGTAATGCCCCACCAGCTACTGCACAAGTACTAGAGGGGGGGTGAATAGTACTTTAAAATAATAAGGAGTATAATTCCAAATTAAATTGCAAACAACTACCAAATCAATTTGCGGAAGCTTAAATTGAATGACAACACAAAATTAACAATGCTAACAAACGATGTTAATGGGTTCGGATCCACCCAAGTCTCCCCGACTTGTTCCCGGTGATCCTACGTCCCAACCACCCGGATCCCCTCCGGATACTTGAGTTAGAAACCCTAACTCAAGATTTCCACTATGAATATCTTGTGAAAAACCTTCACAAGATCAAATCATACATGCAATGGCAAAGTGAATCCCACAACCCGGGATCACAAACTTCTCTCACAACCGAGAGAATCACAAGCAATATAAATGAGTTATATTGAAATAAACAAATCTTACCACAAAATCCTATACCTTGAGTTTTTCTTACCCAAATGGTGAAATGAAGGATTTGAGGAAGATGAAGTCACCAAGACCTAGCACCAAGGAAATGAACAGCAATCGGTGCCTAGGAATGAGTTGGAGACTTGGATCAAGCAATAGCTTGAAGAGCTCACCAAGAACAAGCTTCTCTCTAGATCTAGAAATGAGAGAGAATGGGTTTCTTGTGAGGAAGAGAGCTTTAGATTTGAGGGAGAATAGCTATCTCTTTAGAACTCAATGAATCTCTTAATGGCAGCTCTAACCTAGATAGAAATGACCTAGGTTCGTATTTATAGGGTCCCATAAAAACAAGTTAGGTCATTCACCAACGGATAGAAATCTGTGAGACTTAGTCGGTCAAAGAACAATCACTGACCGACTAGTTCATCAACTAGTCGGTCAGCCAAACAACGTGGACCGACTAAGAGTAGATCTGAGAAGAGATAGAATTTCAGACCTAGAAATCTAGTCGGTCCAAGAAGACTGTCTGACCGACTAGTTTCACAACTAGTCGGTCAGCCAATGAACGTAGACCGACTAAGAGGCAAAATAGCTTAGTCTGAATGCAAAGTGACTTAGTCGGTCCAAGAACAAAAGTTGACCGACTAAATTGTCAACTAGTCGGTCACCAAACGTTCTTCGACCGACTAACGATAAACAGTAGCTTAGGAGAATTTTAGAGTGAACAGTAAGTCACAACTAGTCGGTCAAAGAAGCATCACTGACCGACTAGTTCACAAACTAGTCGGTCGGTGAGTCAACGTAGACCGACTAACTGTAAACAGTAAAGTCCAAGAAATTAAGGAATCAAACTAGTCGGTCCAAGAACAGTTGCCGACCGACTAGATCACCATCTAGTCGGTCAGTACTTATTCTTGTACCAACTAACATGCACAAACAAATACGAATCGAAGCGCGACGCTTCGAGGAAGTTAGAATGAACTTGTGCAAGGATCCTAGAGCTACGAAATGAGCGTAATGAAGATATAGACGTAAGATATCCTCAAGGCTTAACATTCTATATATCGAAGCTAAAAGACTATAAATAAAACCTTAATAAACGGTCTTCGAGAGCTTCGATTGAATCTTCATAACTTCCAAAGCGTCGCAAGAGCTTCAACGAAGCTTTAGGCATGAATATGAGCTTTGGGAAGTGTTGAGATGTCGCTTTGAATGTTCTCGTGAAATTGGCGACGATCTCCAATACTGCGCTCACAAATTATTAGTTCATGGATTATTTATGTTTGCTCATCATCAAAACCAAATCCGGGGAGTCCAATATTCAACATTCCAATCCCAGAAAACTTTTGATCTATGTGACTGATCGAGGAACTGGCCACTTCTGTACCGTAACAACCTTCTCCGGGTCAACATCTATCCCTTCTCCTAATATTATATGCCCAAGAACAGCGACGTTATACAACCAAAACTGACACTTGCTATACTTGGCATGTAACTGGTGCTGCCTCAAGGTTTCCAAAATGATCTTCAAATGCCGAACATAATCTTCCTCAGACTTCGAGGATACCAAAATAGCATTGATAAATACTACCATAAACGTGTCCAGGTACTCATAGAAGACTTGGTTCATCAATCTCATAAAATTAGCCGGTGCATTAGTTACGCCAAATGGCATCACTAGGAACTTGTAATGGCCATAACGAGTTCAGAAAGCAGTCTTTGGAACATCGGATCCTCTTACTTACTTGATGATACCCACTTCTCAAGTCCAACTTCGAGTATACTCAAGATCTACCAAGCTGATCAAAGATGTCATGAATACGAGGAAGATGATACTTGTTTTTCATTGTAACCTTGTTCAGCTCCCTGTAATCAATGCACATTCTTCGAGATCCATCCTTCTTGTTCACCAAAAGCACTGGTGCTCCCCATGGGGACATGCTGGGTTGAATCAGTCCTCTCTCTGATAAATCATTCAACTGATTACGAAGCTCAACCAATTCTGGTGGTGCTATACGATATAGAGCCTTCGCAATCGGTTGGGTGCCTGGTATAAGGTTAAGGGTGAACTCCACAGACCTGTCTGGAGGAAGTCCATAGATATCATCTGGAAAGACATCAGAAAATTCTCGGATGAATCTTGGTAAGACTGGTTTCGCTTCCATCGTCATCACCACATATACCACTGGATTGGCCTTGAACTTCATAGGTCCGAGCGAGCTACTACCACTAATAAACTCAAACTCTAGATAATCTGGGATCTGGAAGACTACCATCCTAAGTCTACAATCTATAGTGGCATAGAACATCCCTAACCATTCCATCCCAAACACAGCTTTAAAGCTGGGCATCTCTATCACTAAATAGTCGATATACAACTCTCGCTCACAAATCTCCACAGGACAATGACGGCATCTGGAAGAACTACGGAGCACTCCATCTACTGTGTGGTTATTCCAACTGGTGGAAAATAAATCTACTACTATAGAATGTCTAGCCACGAATTGTTGGTACATGAATCAATAAGAAGCTCCCGAATTGAAAAGTGATAGAGCCGGAAAAGAGGCAACTCTAACACGGCCTAAGAAAATAATACAAGACTCGAATAAGTGCTAGCATCATAATCATAACAAATAACATACAATGCTAAAACAAGGATGGAAAGATAAGCATAACTCAATCAAAGGTTGTATGAATACCAGTGAAAACTCGCCTAGTTTCCTTCGCCTCCACACCCGTCATAGTAAAGGCCTGATGCTTCAGAGCTACCTTCCTAAAGGTATGTTACATAGTAGGCCAAAGTGGTCCTCTAAGAGCAACGGCACTGGGACCTGGTGGCACTAGAAGTGAAAGCATCTGCAGAGCAAATGGAAGGGTCCTCTGCTGCATTACCTAGCTGCCACAGGTGCAACTGGTCCTGAAGATTGGCTCTGCTGAGGACAAAACATACTAATGTGCCCAGTTGTACCACAGGTGAAGCACTGCCTATCAAGAGATCTGCAATCCTTCTCACATGCCTAGGCTTGCCATAATGCTGGCAAGACAGTCGCCTCGGTGGGGCTGGTGAAACTCCAGGCCTCCTGAACTTTGTAGTTTGCACTGGCATGGGAAAACTCCTTTGCTCTCCTACATGGCGTCTATCTGCTACCACAGGTGCCTTCCCCATGCTCTTTAGATGTGTCTCATGCATCTTGGTCGTCTTCAACACGACCTCTTGTGTAGGTAAGTGACGTGCATTTACATTTCATATATTCACGCACGTTTTCTTTTGTGTTTCCCCGTGTTTTTCGCCGTCTTTTATTCGTTTCCTTGTATTTTCTCGTTTTCTTTCACTTTTCTTTGTTTATCCATGTTTGCAGGATGTTGGCCACGTAGGAGACGTTTAACGATGATATCTCAAGTCCCTGGAGCAACGGGAGAAGTCACGTGTGATCCAGGTGGTCAAACGTCGAAGAATTCATCTTTCAGCCCCTCACCCGGTCGGTTGGTCATCTCCAACCGATCGGGTGATGCACGCGTGCACCACCCGGTCTCAGCCGGAGCTCACATGGAAGTAAACCGACCGGTTCGCAGACCGGTTCAGCGGGGGCCTGTTCTCTGTTTTCTCGAGCAAAATGCCAACCGATCGGGTGACTCTCACCCGATCGGTTCATCTGTAGCTGAAGATGAGGAGCTGAAGACACGGGCACCAAACCGATCGCTTCACCCGACGGCTGCAAGATCCAACCGGTCACTCAAGAACTCACCCGACCGGTTCATGTGATCGGGTGAAAGCTCGCCGTTTTCTGTTATTATTTTGTAACGGATCAACCGATCGGTTGACTTGTCAACCGATCGGTTGATGCGAGAGTCTATAAATAGAACCCCTAGGGTTCCAGAAACGAGCAGCTGTGAGTTTTTTACTGTTTTCTCACTTTGTGACGGCTGTAATTTCTGTTCTTTTGTAAGTTTTCAGATCTTCCTCAAATTTTAGTATTGTCTTAATTACTCTATTACTTCCGCATTACAATCGTCCGATTATGATTCCAACGGTTAATTTTTATTTAGATCGCTTTTTCATTGATTTTTGTGAGTAGTTCCCAAATCTGGGATTTTGGTGGAAACCCCTTCGGGGGCTCTTCCCGATGCGTCCATAGGGTTAGGAAATCGATAGGGATTAGGAATCTAACGGTTACGCGGGGTGTTTCATTGTCATCGGCGGGAAAAAGACCGCCTTTGACCGTTGGGCCAAAGGGGAATAAACTTGGCGGTTGACTCCCTAGCCATAGCTCACACCCATAGCGTAGACGTCGAATCCCAGCACACGGGAGCGGCAGGATGAGACGTTGGGAGTTATCGTTGTGGGCTTAGTGCTCCCGGGATCGATCAGTGTTAATGGACACGGGAGTGCCCACTGATCGAATCCGGGAAGTCTGGTGTATCATCCTGGGCACCGACCGGAATATCGGGCCCATGGGATGCCGGTACCACTTTCAGAGGCAACGTCTCACCATTAGACCCTAATTCCGATCGCTATCCATACCCGTAGGCCGTATCGGTGAGAGTCTCTCATCGGGTTGGAAACCAAAGTCCCGGGTTTTCTTTCTTGTTGTTCATACCCTTTATTTCTTTCCGTGACAACCATTTACCGATTCGGGCTAGCTCGCCCCCTGGGGTGATTTAGGTCCTACCTGACCCAAGCACAACCTCGCCTCCCTGAGTTCGATATACCCGCACCCTACACTAACCGTGCACTTGCGGTAAAACGACACCGCGCCCATACCGTAAACCCGGGGGCGCCGGTCAAGTTTATGGCGCCGTTGCCGGGGAGGCAACGTGCTTGTTATTTTAGGATCTCTTGAACCCTCGTGTCTAGCTCACATCCCTACCTCACGATAATTTTCGCATTCTCCTTTTTCTTTTTTCTTTTTCTTATTTTTATTTCTTATTTTATCTGTTTCTTTCCCACTTGTCACTTCACTGGTGTTTGTTGTTTTTCATGCACAGGAGTTCGAGGAGTCTTGACGACTTGATCCCCCTCGATCCAGAGATTAACGCCACCCTTAGGCGTTTGGCCGCCGAGAAGCGAAGAAGAGAGGATCCCGAATCCATGGAGGAGAACACCCCGCCGCAGAAGTCCCTGTTGGAGTACTCGATGCCATCCATCGAGTCGACTTCCGCCATCCGTTCTCCAGCTATTGCGGCCCAAAGCTTCGAGCTGAAGCCGTCCTTAGTGACATGGATCCAGCAGGACCAGTTTACGGGTGCACCCATGGAGAGCCTGATCGAGCACCTAGACTCCTTCTTGGAGAAATGTTACACCTTACGGATTAATGGTGTCACGACAGAGGCTATCCGTCTGAAGCTGTTCCCCTTTTCTTTGCGAGACAAAGCCAAGCAATGGCTTAGGGGGAAGGACCCCAACACTTTCAACACCTGGGAGAAGCTCTCCAACGCTTTTCTGACGAAGTTCTTTCCTCCGGGGAAGACCATGAAGTTGAGGAGTGAGATCTCCTCCTTCTCCCAGGCCAGCCACGAGTCCTTGCATGAAGCTTGGACGAGATATAAGGAAATGCAAAGAAGATGACCTCACCATGAGCTTCCGAAGTGGCAGATTATTAATCTGTTCTACAATGGGTTGAGGGATGACCTGAAATCTTCTATGGACGCTGCAGCTGGGGGTTCCTTCATGTCTAGGAGCGAGGAAGATGCCGGACATATTCTGGAAAATATGGCATCCAACAATGAGCGGTGGTGTGACGAGAGAGCCACACCAAGATCCGGGGGTATACACAGAGTCGAGGACGTCGACAAACTTTCAAGCAAGTTCGACTTGCTTTCGACCCAGATCTCCGCACTAATGGTAGGAGCCGGTGGGGCCGGTGCACAGCAAATTTCAGCGGTAGAATCCAAATTCTTTGGGGAATTCGACGGTGGTGACATCTCAACACCGTTGGATCAGGCGAGCGCACTATTTTACAACCCCACAGGAAATGCACCGTATCCGCCAAGGACCAATTCCAACCCGGCCTACTCTCCAAACAACCGGAACCACCCAAACTTCAGTTACCGGCCACCATTTCAGCCCTCGCCGCCTCAGCAGCCGCAACAACAAACATATCAGCTGGCTAGGCCACAGCAGAGTCAGGCTCAGCAGCAACAATTTCAGCAGCAACCATTTCAGCAGTAACCATTTCAGCAGCAACCTCAGCAACAATTTTATGCCCCCAGGAATCAGCAGCCAATCCAGCAGTAGCAGCAGTATGGCCAACAGAGGGCCGTCTCTCCGGTTGAGTCTCTCTTGACTCAATATATAACCAACCAGGAGAGGATCAACCAAAAGCTGAAAATGGGTCAGCGGACCCTCACGGACCAAGTAACCCAGCTGGGGTTACAAGTGGCGAACCTTTCAAGGTCACAAAACCAATTACCGCCACAACCGGAGGTGAACCCGAGGGGAGCAACCCAAACATCGGCACTCGTGCACGAGCACGCAAATGTGTCCGCTATCGTTCTGAGAAGCGGGACACAAATTCCTACTAGAGTGCCCCCTAGCAAACCGGAAGCACCATTGGTCGTTGAAAGACCGATCGAAAAATCAAACGACGCCGGTGCTTCGTCATCAGATCCTATGACTCCGGAGGGAGTCTCTGAAGAAGAGAAAAAGAAGAAGGAGGAAGGGAGCCCGAAAGTGTTCAAACCCATTGTGCCATTTCCACAACGGTTAGCTCAGGCCAAAATTGATGAGAAATATGGCAAGTTCTTCGCCATGGTCAAGGACCTGAGCCTGCAAATCCCCTTCCTAGAAGCAATCGAAACAATCCCCTCCTATGCAAAATTCCTGAAAGATTTGGTGACGAGAGGGTCTAGAAAGGAGAAAGTAGTGTTGACGGCAGAATGTAGCGCTCTTATCCAGAGGGCAAATCCGCCGAAACTCAAGGACCCGGGGAGCTTCTCAATTCCTTGCACGATCGGGGCAGTAAAGATTCATCGTGCACTCGTCGATCTCGGAGCGAGTGTTAGTTTGATGCCCTTGTCGATGTATAGAAGGATAGGAATGGGTGATTTGGAGCCCACCGGTATGACCCTACAACTAGCTGACCGGTCGGTCAAATATCCGGTGGGAATTGTGGATGACCTCCCCGTTAATGTAAGAGGGGTGCATGTGCCAGTGGACTTCGTAGTCATGGACATGCCTGAAGACACACACACCCTGATCATCCTGGGACGGCCTTTCATGGCCACTGCTGGCATTTTGATAGATGTGAAGAACGGAAAACTTTCTCTAAACGTCAGCGGAGAAAAAGTTGAATTTGATCTAGGGTTGTCCATGAAGTACCCCGATCCCCCTGATGACCCTCAGTGTAATTTGCTTGAGGTAGAAGAAGAAAAGGCCGCTGAAGAGAGCTCCTGGGAGATTCTCTTAAGAAACCCCCCCCCCCCCCCCCCGATGACTTGGGGGATTTAGAAGACCAAGACGGCCCCGAGAACAAAGAAGCTGCTGGAAAAGCGAGTGCAGCAAGAACGACCCCTCCCGGGTTCCCCAAGGCTCCTTCTACGAGGAGAACGGGGAAAGAGCCCATGGACCTCACTAAAGACGAGGTCCGGATCCTAAAGAAGATGGCGGGAAGCGCCAACACGAAAGAGAAGCCCCCTGATCCCAAGAACAAGGAGAGGGTAGTCGAGCAAGTATTTCTCCAGCCGCTGACTACTCCAAAGGCCTTCAGCTCCAATGAAGAAGAGATGCCAAACTTCGGGCATCACCCGTATCAACCACCGTGAACATCTCTTGCGGGCGTCGAGCCAACGACGTTAAACAAGTGCGCTTCATGGGAGGCAACCCATGTTCTAAACTTTTTCCCCATTTTTTAGCGTTATTTTTGACTTTATTTTATCTACTTTTTTAAATAAAATCAGCCGTGAGAACATCCATTCGGGGACTTTGACAAATCTGTTGGTTTTTGCAGGAAACGAAGCCCCAACCGATCGGTTGATAACTCACCCGATCGGTTGGGATGTATCAGATACATGCCGAGATCTGCCCCCAAATGACCCGATTGGTTGAGGAATGAAGAGACCGGGTGACAGACCGGGTGAGCTGGGGAGAACTCTCGGAAATTTTTGGGGAATATCAACCGATCGGTTGAGTTCGAGCGCGATCGGTTGAAGCGACCGGGTGAGCAGCCCTCAATTCTCAGGAAAACGAGTGGAGCGGCCAACCGATCGGTTGACAAGTCAACCGACCGGTTCGCCTGTAGCAATTCTTCGGCAAGAAATTTTGACCTAACCGTCAACCGATCGGGTGACAAGTCACCCGATCGGTTCGACTTAAAACCCTATAAATATCCCCGACTGCCCATTCGATCCACACTCGGCATTTTTGAATCCGGAGCCGCCGTTTCGACTCCTCTCGTGCGCCTGCCTTCTTTCTTCCCCAAAATCAACCTCGATCGTCTTTCCCCGCCATCTCCCTACCCGTCCACCATCGATTTCCCTCCATTCTCCTCGATCCCTCACACACACAAAACCCTAACTTTCACCCATTCTCCCCAACATCGAAACTTGTTGAAGAAATCGCCGCGGCTCCACAGCGTGCTCCTATCGCGTAGCATCGGGGCGTCTACGAGCAGCGATCTTCATCTCATTTGGGTAAACTCGCTCCTTTGCTCAATTTTTATTTTTACCCCAGATATTCCATTTGCTCGTTGGCCGTATTTCGTGTTTGTGTTGATTCATTGTACTTTTACATACTCGCACACACACAAGACACCCGCACAATGCCTCCCCGCCGTGTTAAACCCAACGACGCCAGCTCCTCGAACCCTAGGCCCACCTGTCGCGCTCGTCGCGCACAGCCCCCCGCTCAGCCCACCACCTCCAACCCATCTACCCTCAATCAAGACCAAGCCGATAGATTCACGGCCATGATCCTCCTCGCTGGGCAGGGTGGTCGGATAACCGAGGAGTCCGTCGACCGAGACCTCCCCTTTCTTCAAAGCTTCATTCACCACATCCGTGAAGACCCACCCGACGTCTCCGAGCTCCACATTCCACCCCCCACGACCCCTGGTCCACAGTGCAGGCCCCCGTCACCACCTCCAGAGGGTGGTGCCCCTGCTTGATCTTCCTTTCCCTCTTTTGCCCCCCCCATATTTGTGCCCATCTGTCTTTTCGGGCCCTGCTTTGTCTCTGTCGGAGGGGGGGCCATTCGCGTGTCGCTTTCTGATTTCACCTTATTTGTTTTTGACTACCCCTTGCATATCTCTGCATTTCATTGATCATATCATTTCGCTAGCACGGTCATGTCTAGCTTGGGGGACGTCTATTTTGGTGTGCTGTCGTGTTTTGTTTGTTTTTCTCATTTTTGTGTGTGTGCTTGTTTTTCATTTTTTGAGTGTCGTGTCGTGTGGTTTTATTTTTATTTTCGTGTTGTTTGATTTTGATTTTAATCTTTCTTTCTTTTTCAGTTTCATCTATGTGTTTTCCTCGTTTTCATTTCTTTTTTGTGTCAGTGCGTATTCCCCCCCATTTTCATTGCCCTCCCGTACTCATTCATATTGCATTGAGGGCAATGCAAACTTCAGCTTGGGGGAGTCGCACTGTGTGCGTCGTTTGAGTCCTTCTTTTTCGTTTTTTGTGTCGTTTTCATCGTGTTTTTATTTTTTCTTTTCTTCTTTTTAGCTCTTTCTCCTAGAGATGAATCCTATGATGAATCGCCACAAAGTCACACACACCTAGCATTGCATCGATAATCACACTCACTAACCCTAGGATTTCGAGTCCTCTTGCATTTCACGCATTGTGGGTCCACTTAGCTTTCTTGTGAGTCGTGTGTCGTGTCTATCTATTTGGTGTGCTTCTGCTTTGTGATTTTACTTTATATACCTGTCCAGGAATGACCCCTAGATTATCATGCTTCGATTTGAATATGCAGTATTTGTTTCTACTATATGCATGCTATATTTATATCGTATATTTCAATTCGCATGCATCGGGATTCCACAACTAAGGACTAGGATAACCCATTTAGCCTATGCTCTATTTAGCGAGAATAGTTTCCTTTGCCCGAGTGTTTAGATTTCGACTTCTTTTTTGTTTTACTTGGTGCAAATCCCCTCGTCGTGTACCGTTCTCCCACTTGGGAGAGTGCACATGTGTATAGCCAAAAACCCAAAAATCCAAAAGAAAAATAGAAAAAAAGAAAATAAAAACCCAAAAAGAGAAGAAAAGAAAATTTTTGTATAGCCGAAAGGCCAAAAAATATACAAATGCACAAAACCCAAAAAAATTCCCGTGTGAATATTTTTTCCTACTTGCCGAGAATAAAGGGAAGGCGAGAATTTGCACCGAGTGTTCTACTCCACACCATCTCAACCCCCATCGTTTTCGAAAACACTTAGCTTAGGAACTTTTTAGCTAGTATCTAGGCTGTAGTGGCGTGATTTCCTTAACCCTAGTTGTGGAGTCCCCGACGCATGATACGTTTCGATTCTCTCTATTCTCATGCATGCTTGAACTATATATTCGCCGCTTAATTCAATTCGAATCGATATTTGGGTCGTATCTTGGATTTGTGTATATCGAGCCTCATAGAACATTGTAGAAAGAGACACCATTTGCTAGCACACGACCGCACTCACTCGCGCTTCACCGCGTGGGCCCACGACACTTATTTGGACTCGTTTTCCTAGGTTTAGTGGTGTGATTTGGCGTTTGCTTGCTTGGTGTGTCGTTTTTGATTTTGGTGGCTCTGACGGACGATCTAGGATTTAGAGTTTTCTTTTTCTTTCTTCCTCTCTATTTTTCCCTTCTGAGCTCCTACTCTCACTCGTCTTCCTCGAGGACGAGGAAGAGTTCAGCTTGGGGGATTTTGACGTGCATTTACATTTCATATATTCACGCACGTTTTCTTTTGTGTTTCCCCGTGTTTTTCGCCGTCTTTTATTCGTTTCCTTGTATTTTCTCGTTTTCTTTCACTTTTCTTTGTTTATCCATGTTTGCAGGATGTTGGCCACGTAGGGGACGTTTAACGATGATATCTCAAGTCCCCGGAGCAACGGGAGAAGTCACGCGTGATCCAGGGGGTCAAACGTCGAAGAATTCATCTTTCAGCCCCTCACCCGGTCAGTTGGTCATCTCCAACCGATCGGGTGATGCACGCGTGCACCACCCGGTCTCAGCCGGAGCTCACATGGAAGTCACCCGACCGGTTCGCAGACCGGTTCAGCGGGGGCCTGTTCTCTGTTTTCTCGAGCAAAATGCCAACCGATCGGGTGACTCTCACCCGATCGGTTCATCTGTAGCTGAAGATGAGGAGCTGAAGACACGGGCACCAAACCGATCGCTTCACCCGACGGCTGCAAGATCCAACCGGTCACTCAAGAACTCACCCGACCGGTTCATGTGATCGGGTGAAAGCTCGCCGTTTTCTGTTATTATTTTGTAACGGATCAACCGATCGGTTGACTTGTCAACCGATCGGTTGATGCGAGAGTCTATAAATAGAACCCCTAGGGTTCCAGAAACGAGCAGCTGCGAGTTTTTTACTGTTTTCTCACTTTGTGACGGCTGTAATTTCTGTTCTTTTGTAAGTTTTCAGATCTTCCTCAAATTTTAGTATTGTCTTAATTACTCTATTACTTCCGCATTACAATCGTCCGATTATGATTCCAACGGTTAATTTTTATTTAGATCGCTTTTTCATGGATTTTTGTGAGTAGTTCCCAAATCTGGGATTTTGGTGGAAACCCCTTCGGGGGCTCTTCCCGATGCGTCCATAGGGTTAGGAAATCTATAGGGATTAGGAATCTAACGGTTACGCGGGGTGTTTCATTGTCATCGGCGGGAAAAAGACCGTCTTTGACCGTTGGGCCAAGGGGGAATAAACTTGGCGGTTGACTCCCTAGCCATAGCTCACACCCATAGCGTAGACGTCGAATCCTAGCACGCGGGAGCGGCAGGATGAGACGTTGGGAGTTATCGTTGCGGGCTTAGTGCTCCCGGGATCGATCAGTGTTAATGGACACGGGAGTGCCCACTGATCGAATCTGGGAAGTCCGGTGTATCATCCTGGGCACCGACCGGAATATCGGGCCCATGGGATGCCGGTACCACTTTCAGAGACAACGTCTCACCATTAGACCCTAATTCCGATCGCTATCCATACCCGTAGGCCGTATTGGCGAGAGTCTCTCGTCGGGTTGGAAACCAAAGTCCCGGGTTTTCTTTCTTGTTGTTCATACCCTTTATTTCTTTCCGTGACAACCATTTACCGATTCGGGCTAGCTCACCCCCCGGGGTGATTTAGGTCCTACCTGACCCAAGCACAACCTCGCCTCCCTGAGTTCGATATACCCGCACCCTACACTAACCGTGCACTTGCGGTAAAACGACACCGCGCCCATACCGTAAACCCGGGGGCGCCGGTCAGTAAGTCAAGGGTAGACATGGCTGCCCTATACTTCGGGTCAAGTCCATACAGAATCGACTAGCTCTGGTAGTATCTGTCTTTACTAACTCTGGGGCGAACTTGCTCAACAATGAAAACTCTGTGTCGTAAGCATTCACGCTCAGTCATCCTTGAGTCAGGTGCTCAAAATGTAGACGTAACTCATCCTTCTTCCTCTCTGGGAGACACTGAGCATCAAAAAGCTCCATAAAACCGCCTCCATGAGATAGGCCCTGTCAGATGAAGTGCCTGTGCATCCCACCAGTCTTTAGCCTGATGCATCAACCGTCTCTTCGCGACATCCATCCAACCATCATGTGGGTATCCTACTGTAGTCAGGTCATCATTTGTGTGCCTCAACCACTTATCAACCTCCAGAGTGTTGAGTATTGGACTTCTCCCTACTTGGTGTTAATGATGAGCAAACATAAATACTTGTGACTAATCTCCTATTTTGTAGTTAATCCATTGCCTAAGCTTATTATGAAGATCAACTAGCAATGGATGACTCACAAACGTCATTGAAGGCAAATGACATGAACTGGATGATCGTAGATTGATGATTGAAGCTCCGTAAAGACTTCAAGCTCATACGATGGAAAGAAGAGATTATTCGTCAATGTAATTTTTCTTTTATCTCTTCTAGTATGTAGCTTAGAAGTAGAACTTTGATGGAGCACTCACACACATCTACATTCTGTCATAGGACATCTTTAGACCTTTGTCCTTTGATCCCAATTCAATTCTCTTTTGTTTGTGCTAGGATTGTTTATAACAGCCGACTGCTTAACAGTTTACAGTCGCCTGTCTCAAAAACAGTAGACTGTGTTTTGTTCTACAGTCGCCTGTTATGCACAGACTATTACAATATAGTTTTGGGCCTTCTCTGATTATTTCGCACAGGCTACTGTTGAACGATTCACAGGCACATGTCCTAGTGACAATCGACTGTGTATTGTAAATCAGTCGCATGTCGCTCCTTGCCCAAACTCTGTTTGATCTAATTTCTACGGCCAGTCGACTTATGCTGTATATACAGTTGACTGTCTATTAGATCAGTCGACTGTCTATGCTGCAACAGTCGCCTGTCTGTAAGTCATTTCTTTGACTCAGCTCTCTGGAAATTTCTCTTGATTTTGACAATCATCTGTTTAAGGTTATACAGCCGCCTGTTCTGATTAACAGTCGACTGTGTTCCTTGCATCAGTCGTCTGTCCTGTATCTTGTCAGATTTCCAGTATTTGTCTAACTTACTCTTCTCTCGGCCAGTCACCTGTCGAAGAAATTACAGTCGCCTGTTGGTTTAACAGACGACTGTCTTTGCTTCATCAGTCGACTGTCCACGTGGTAAGTTAACGTTATGAATTCTCACCTACCCTTGCTGACTGTGCAACAGTCGTTTGTGGATTGATCAACAGTCGACTGTCGCGAGTTCGGATTATATCCGTTGAGATTTTTCTCACGGATTTCAGTTGGGTTTTTGCCTAAACTGTTTTGTGGATTTGAGAAATCTATAAATAGAGCTTCTACTATTCCATTGGAAGGTTACTCATTCATTACAAAATCTCTCAAGCTTTCATTTCCAAAGATTAAAGCTCTCAAATCCAAAGCCCTAAGTATTTCCAAATCTTGTTCTCTTGCTCTCCAACCAAGAACCAAAGATTGATCTTCTAGGCAATTGGTGCAGTCAAGAGAAAGGGCTTTCTCCTCTCTTCCAAGAGAGTTCTTTAACACACATCACACTTCTCCTTCAAGTTCTACTTCAAGGCATAGGTGATTGTAAATGTTGCTTTCATATTTCATAACTTTCGTTATTTGAATTGTGCTCTCGGTTGTGAGAGTGGTTTTGCTTGCTCCCTAGTTGTGGGAGTCAAGGATATCGATTGTATTCGATTGCACTTGTAGGGTTGCTACAAGTGGGCTTTAAGGAAACCTCAAGTTAGGGTTCTAACTTGAGTATCCGGTGGTATCCGGGTGGTAGGGACGTAGGATTACCGGGAACAAGTCGGGAGTTAACTTGGGTAATCCGAACCCTTGAAACATCTCTGCGTTTGCGTGTGTTTCTCTTTGGGTCGTTTTTCTATTCCGCACTATTTGTTGGATTGCATTTTATTTGGCGTCAATTCCTTTTAAATTTGCATAAACACTATTCAACCCCCCTTCTAGTGTTTTCCCCATAGACAGGGTCCTTACAATTGGTATCAGAGCGCAAGGTTTTATCTATGGCATCCAACAACAACAACGTTCCTCCGCCGCCTACGTACAACAATCACGACCGTGATGGAGCGTCCACTCTTTTCGAAGGTCAATCTACGGTACGTCCTCCACGTTTCAATGGTACTAATTTTGGATATTGGAAGTGTAGGATGGAGACATTCCTTAGGAGTGCTTCTCTTTGGAGAACTCTCCACAAGGAGTACGTCGAGCCCGTCGAAGATGACTTCGAGAAATGGACGACTTCCGAGAAGTCCGCCGAAGTCAACAACGCTAAAGTAATGAACGCTCTTCATTGTGCATTGGACCCGAATGAGTTCAACAAGATATGCACATGTAAGAGTGCATATCAAATTTGGAACCATCTCATCGTTACCCATGAGGGAACGAATAAGGTAAAGTTTTCAAAGTTATATGTTGCCGTGTAAAACTTCGACTTGTTTCATATGCAGGAAAATGAGAGCATTGCGTCGATGTACGGACGCTTTACCGACATCACAAATGAATTGGAAGCCCTTGGCCAAATCTACACCGAACCTGAAAAGGTAAGGAAGATCATCATGGGGATGACCTCCAAATGGGAAAGAAGAGCAATCGCCATTAAGGAGGTCAATGACTTGAAGAACTACACCGTGGTGAATCTCATCGGGACTCTTATGTCTTACGAAGTAAGACGGGATAACCGATTGAAGATTCGAGCCATGATGAATCCCTCGGAGGCCAAGAAGAAAGCTTTGGCATTCAACGCCAATTCATCATCTTCCGAAAGTGATGAATCCGAGAACGAGATGGATTTGGGTGAAATGGCCCAAATGGCGAAGAAGTTCCAACGCTTCTTCCGCAAAGGTAAATTTTCCTCAAACAAACGTTTTGAGTCTACTAATGCTACTTCCTCTCTTTGTTATAAGTGTAATAAGCCAGGGCACATCAACAGGGATTGCCCAATGCTAAACAACAAAGAAAAATGGAAGGCACCAAAGTACCACAAGTCCGACAAGAACAAGAGAGACAAGAAGAAAGGACTCGTAGGTACCTTTGATGACTCAAGTGATGACTCATCAAGCGATTCCGATGATGAGAAGGGTGAGAGCATCCACATGTGTTTCATGGCACTTGAAGATCCACACTCGGATAAGAGTGATTCCGACACGGATGACACCGAGGTAACAATAGATGAACTTCGCATTGCTAATGAAGAACTATTTGCTAAATACCAATCTTTAATGCTTAGATACACTAGCTTAAAGAAATCAAATGTTAGCAAGTCATCCATTCCATGCATTATCAACAATGACACCATTGTTGATACTTTAACTCTTGAGAAAGCAAACTTAGCTTCTCAAAATGTCACATTGAGAGATGAGGTGAACTCCCTCAAATCTCAACTAGATCAAACACATCCCATGGATAATAGTGATCTAGTTACACGTCACACACAATTGGGTTTAGAGAATGATTCTCTTAAAACCCAAGTGCACGAGCTCAAAGCACGGGTGTCCACCTTGGATACCAACATTTCTTCTTTAAAGGAGAAATATGAGCTCATGTCCTCCCGTATTGTGAGATTAAATAAGGGAAAAGGACAATTGGATGATTTGCTTGCAAACCAATTTCCGGCCACACATCGTGTTGGCCTTGGATTTGTAAAAGCAAATACATCTAATGCTCGCACCTCCTATAGTGGTGTCACTATAGATTTTGTGAGGCCTTCCTCCGATGCATCCACAAGTGGTGTCAAAGACACTATAGGTAGCAATCCTACCAAGAATGTCACCACATCACTTTCTCTTCCTTTTGGCAAGAAACCCACTAAGGGTGGAAACCAAAAGCAAGGCCATGCTTATATGTACACTAACACTCATCCACGTAGGAAACATCCTACTTCACAAGTGGATAAGCATGACACATTCTATGCTCCGCACCCATGGACACGTACACAACCACACATGAGAAATACTCATGTACGTGCTCATATACACCCGTATGCTCATACGCATAATTCTTCCATGTATGCTCATCCTCCACATGTCATGCATGATCAATATGCTTCATATAATATGCATGTTCCCAAGCATACATATCATTCTAGAATGTACAATGCATATCCTCCACCACACCTCTATACTAGAATTCATGTTCTTAAGAAGCATGCACCACATAGAAATCCAACACATATGCATGCAACTAGAAATAGGACTCCCAAGATGTACACTATTTGGGGTCCTAAGAACACTAGTCTAAATGTTAGGAATGCTTATGTTGATTCCTACTTTCATGATGTGATTAGAAATAGTAACTATGTTGGGAAGCGGAAGTCCACTTGGACTTGGCTTCCAAAGGGCTAATCCCCTAGGACCCAACAAACATTGGGTACCATAAGCTTATGGTATATTATATAGGTACCCAAGAGAAAGAAGAAGAGCAATAAATGTCTTATTAGCTCAAAAGGGAAAGGATGGATTCTTGATAGCGGTTGCTCCAAACATATGACGGGAGATCCCTCTTTGCTCTCCGAAGTGATTAGCATCAAGGATGGTGCAACGGTCACTTTTGGAGGTAATCAAAAGGGAACCATCATTGGAGTAGGTATCGTTGGTAATCCTTCCAAACCTTTAATTACTAATGTTTATCATGTTAGTGGTTTATGTCACAATCTCATTTCCATTAGTCAACTTTGTGACAAAGGTTACAAGGTTAACTTTAGAGAAGGATTGTGTACTATTGTTGATTGTGATTCAAATGTTTTATTTTTCCGGTATTAGGCGTAAAAATATTTATTATTTGCGCTTGCCTAAAACCGTAGAACATTGCTTAGTTGCTAACACAAGTGAACAACTATTATGGCATCGTCGTTTTGGTCATGTTCACTTCAAGCACTTATATAAGTTAGCTAAGCATGATCTAGTCAAAGGTTTTCCTAAGATTGCTTTTAATAAGAAACACTTTTGTGATTCATGTCAAAGAGGTAAACTTAGTAAATCTTCATTTAAGCTTAAAGAATGGATTACTTTTAAGAGGCCCCTAGAACTTCTTCATCTAGATTTATTTGGGCCAACTAGAACCGCTTCTTTAGGTAATGCTCATTATGGACTAGTTGTCGTTGACGACTTTTCTAGATTTACTTGGGTTTCATTCTTAACTAATAAGAATGAAGCTCATGAAGAGTTTACCAAATTTGCAAAGAAGATTCAGAATCTTTTAGAATCCACCATTATCACTATTCGTAGTGATCACAGAGGAGAATTTGAGAATGAGTCTTTTACTAAGCTTTGTGATGACTCCGGGATAACTCATAACGTTTCCTTTCCTCGTGCTCCACCACAAAATGGTGTTGTAGAAAGAAAGAATAGGACTCTTATTGAGTGTGCTCGCACCATGCTCCATGATAGTCATTTAGGACTACAATTTTGGGCAGAAGCGGTGCACACAGCATGTTATGTGCTCAATAGGATCCTAGTGAGACCCCTAACAAACAAAACTTGTTTTGAGTTGTTTTATAATAAAAAGCCTCAAGTGAAATATTTTCGTGTTTTTGGTTCAAAATGTTTTATAAAGAACACCTTTGGTAATTTAGACAAATTCGAGCCAAGATCCGATGAAGGAATTTTTGTTGGATATTCCACACGTAGCAAAGCCTACCGGATATACAACAAAACTTCTTCAACGATTGAGGAATCACTTCACGTATCGTTTTATGAAGATTTTGATTTTCCTCATGTTGATGAAGATAATGTAGAGATTCTTTGTGATTCCCTTAATAATGTTAAGATTAATGATACTATTGTTGAGACTAACACTTCTAACGAAGTTGTTGAAGTTGTTCCTAGTGATCCAGGTATACCCAAAGCTTACCCGACCGTTCGCAACCATCCCCATAACCAAATTATTGGAGATATTGGTGTGGGTGTTCGAACGAGATCAAGAATTGAAGAATTCTCTCATTGCGCATTTGTCTCTACCATTGAGCCAAAGAACATCCAAGAAGCTTGTAAGGATAGCTCTTGGATAGTGGCAATGGAAGAAGAACTAATGCAATTTGAGAGAAACGAAGTTTGGGAACTCGTACCTCTTCCAAGTGGTCACCAAGTTATTGGGACCAAATGGATCTTCAAGAATAAGACGGATGAAAACTAGGTAATCACACGGAACAAAGCAAGGTTAGTAGCTCAAGGCTACCGGCAAGAGGAAGGTATTGATTTCGAAGAATCATTTGCCCCCGTAGCTAGATTAGAAGCTATTAGGTTGCTTTTATCTTTTGCATCCCATAAGAATTTTAAATTATTTCAAATGGATGTTAAAAGTGCATTTTTAAATGGGTTTGTCAATGAAGAAGTCTATGTTTCTCAACCTCCCGGTTTTATTCATGAAAAATTTCCAAACCATGTTTTCAAACTTAAGAAAGCGGTGTATGGATTGAGACAAGCTCCTAGAGCTTGGTATGATCGTCTCAAGACCTTTCTTTTGAATTTAGGTTTTAAAATGGGAGAAGTTGATTCTACGCTCTTCATAAAAGATTATGAAAATGACATTCTTTTGATTCAAGTTTATGTAGACGATATGTAACGGTCGCTTTCCGATCGTACTTTATTCGTGCACGTACTTTTGACCGTGCACGTATTTATTTAGACTCTGTTTGTTTGTGAACACTTTGATGTGATATGTCGTTGTGGACGTCTCTGAGAGTATTAAATTGTGGCACTATTTTTGAAAGACATTTCTCGGGTCGTTTTCCCACGATTTGATCTTATTCGAAGAGACGTTGTGATTTTCACTTTTGACGCGAGACGTTTCTATTTTTAGTTTCGTCACCCGACGTCGAAATTGAGATCCGTCTTCTTAGTTTTCTTTCTCTCGTCGTCCCGATCACCTCAATATTTATTTCACAATTTTCGGATTTCGTTTGACCTATTTTACATTTTTTTAGCAAAGCTTTAAATATTTTTAAATACTAAGTTTTAAAGTATTTTCGACCCAATATAATTTCTATTAGCTTATAACGTTTCAAAACATTTTTGACCCAAATCCTAGCCCCTATCTTGGCCGCACCCTATCCTTGCGTGAGTAGGAGAGGGAGAGAAATGAGTTTTATTGCTTTTTTAAATCCTAATCCTAATAGAATTAACCCTAGACCAAGTCAACCCACCTACCCTATATAAATACCCCCTTGGATAACCTATTTTCGCAAGAGAACAAACCCTAGCCGCCCCCACAACTCAAAATCCCACTTGCGACGTTCGTCGCAACAGCAGCCCCGCAGCCGCCCCGCACGACCGACGTTTTTGCTTGGTTTCCCTCGGTCTGACCGAGGCTCAGCCTCGCACCCCCACCCGCTCCGCACTCAGCCGCCCGCTTCGCACAGCCCCCGCTACGACCGAGAGCTTCTCTCGGTCTGACCGAGAGCATCGCCCGCATCGCCCCGCTTCTTTGTAGCCCACATCGCTGCAGCCCCCGCTCCCCAAGCGCCCGACCGAAGAGATCCCCCGCACCAGCCAGCTGTGACCGAGAGCCCCCGCTCCGCATCGCACCCTGCAGCGCTGCGACCGATCGACCGCTGTGTTCTCTTGGTCTGACCGAGAGATTCTCTCGCAGCGGCTCGGTCTGACCGAGCGACATTCGTCGCAACCCCGCATCCGTCGCACTGCTTGCCACCGTGGGCTCCCCAAGTCTCCTGAGGTGTTGTGGGTCCCCCATTGGCCCCTAGCACTACTGTGGGTCCCACCTAGGTGTCTCTTCTTCGTGGATTTGCCTTTTACGACGTTGCGATACGACGTAGCCCGTCGTCGCACGTTCTAGCTTTGGAATCTTGGTTCGTTGATCTGGTTGCTGCCCAGACTTGGCGAGCGAGGAGTCTATTTTGGAATCTGGACTAGGAGTGCATTCTTATATTCCAACCCCTGGCGTCGCTACCCGACGCCAGTGTAGCTTTCGTGTCGTGTTGAGGTAACGCTTTGCACCCCTAGGACCCCCAACCTATTGCCTGTTAATCAAGACTAAAATTGATGTTTTTAAGTGTTTTAAATTCACTAATCAAATATTAATAATATGGGACTGTAGGCTGGTGGACTTGTGCACGTAGGTTATTTGTGACTTTGGACCCTTTGGATGGTGTTTTTCAGACGTTTGACTTGTAGGCAAGTGAAACTTGCCAACTTTTCCTTAGGGCCATGTTTTAGGCCACTTCCTTGTTGTTAGCGTAAAAAAGACTAGACAGTGAAATGATAGTTGTCTAGGTGCAACTTTAAGATCTAGCTTGACAACGAAGCTAGATCGGTCACCCTGCCATGTCATTCATGCATTGTTGCCTGCCACGTTTAAATTCCTTATCTGTACGCACTTAAACTATTATCTGCCATGCATTGCATCTTACATGTCATCCAAGTTGAATGTTGCATTCGTAGCACATGCTACAATACTTGTACTTCCTTGTTCAGGCTAAGTGCACCCCTATGCCATATTGAAAAACACTTCCTGGCTCGTGATCCAGAAGTGGGCTTCATGTGTTGGTCAAAAGCCAATGCCCGATACACGTGGAGGGGTAGGGATAAGCGATCACTTGAGCTTAGGAGTTGGCCCGCACAGCCACTCTAGCCAAAAAGGCGTAATCTCTGTGCACGATGTGCTTACTAGACTTGTCTTTGTCCTTGTGTTTGTTCTTGCAAAACTTGACATCCATGACATGATTTAAATGACATGCTCGTTTTACTTTACTTGTTGTACTCATGCTATATCTGCCATGTCATCGCATCATGATAGAACTGCTAGGTTGCTTTACTTTTACTTTCAGTTTCCTTGCACAAGTCTCTTGTAGACTTGCTGACATGTGCCCCTTGCTTTTTTGGGTGTCACATGTTAGACCCTGAGCCAGAGACCGTAGCTGAGGACGAGGTGTTTGCTGATGCTGAGCCGGAGCCTACGTTTGACGAGGAGTTGGTGGACACCGGTGACCAGTCTTAGAGACTGTTCTGAGTTGCTTGCTTAGGTTGCTGTTAGTTGTCGGTGTGTAGCACCATTATTTTGGTTCTGTACGTTGTAATTTTGTTGGCCATGCTGGGGCCTTTTTAGACTCTTTTCTTTTAGCCTGGTGGCTTTTTCTGCGATGTTGGAACTTATTTTTATGGATGTTCTGAGATTTCTTTTTGTCTCACTTTCTTTATTATTATCTTTGTTTCGTATCGCAATTGCAAGGACCTGCCATTTAAAGTTAATTGACGCTTATCGGACTTGCAGCTTTGCAGCTTCAAGTCTGAGCGGACCTTCTCACGCCTCGCCTCCATATTTTTGGGAAGCGGGGCGTGACACGATATTATTTTCGGTTCTACTAACTTTAATCTTTGTCAAGAATTTTCCAAGTCTATGAAGGATGAGTTGAGATGAGCCACATGGGAGAGCTTACCTACTTCCTTGGATTGCAAATTCGACAAATGGAGAAGGCACTTTCATACATCAGACAAAGTACACAGGGGAGCTTATTAATTGATTCGGGATGGAATCGTCTTCAAGCAAAAGGACTCCCATGAGTACTACTACTCATCTACACAAGGATGAAAGCAGAAAAGATGTAGACGTTCGTCTATATCGAGGTATGATCGGTAGCTTACTTTACTTAACCGCTAGTATGCCCGATATCATGTTTTCTGTATGTCTTTGTGCTAGATATCAAGCAAGACCTAAGGAGTCACACTTGATTGCGGTTAAACGAATATTTCGTTATCTCAATCAATCCCTAGATTATGGGTTACTCTACCCTAAGTCTAGCACATATGACTTAATCTCATATAGTGATGCCGACTTTGCCGGATGCAAGTCCGACAGGAAAAGTACTAGTGGCACTTGCCATTTCTTAGGAAATTCCTTAGTTTCTTGGTTTTCTAAGAAACAGAATTCGGTGTCATTGTCCACGACTGAAGCGGAATATATTGCCGCGGGTCTTGCATGTGCACAAGTTCTTTGGTTGAGACACACTCTTAGTGACTATGGTGTCAATTGTGATACTTTCCCTATCATGGTTGATAATCAAAGTGCTATTTGTCTTTCCAAGAATCCGGTACACCACTCCCGTACCAAACACATAGATGTGAGACACCATTTTATAAATGATCATGTAGCTAAGAAGGACATCATCTTAGAGTACATTAAAACCCAAAAACAAATTGCCGATATCTTCACTAAACCTCTTAAAGAAGATTCATTTGTGAGGTTGCGTGGAGAATTGGGAATTATGGGTGAATCTGAAATCTAGAAGCTCAAACTTTCATGGTATAACTCCTTTTTGAGCTCATATCTTTTTGTTGTCTTTCTTCATGTGCTTTATTATATTATGAGATTAAGAAAGGCAATTGTGACTTATTTGATTTCATGAGTTTTTGAAATTGATTGGAGTAATTCGTGTTTCAATGGATTTATTGTTTTTATAATGATTTTACGATGTATTTATGATTAGAGTATAGGTCCTAGGGTGAGTGTTCTTATTCTCTGGAATTCTATCTCACTGTGCATTTTTGGACCAGGACAGACGACTGTATTTCCTTCGACAGTCGACTGCCCTACTCTATCTCCTCAGTCTGAGAATTGGTATCTTTCGCACAGCCGACTGATGAATGATTTACAGTCGACTGTTAATCTAACAGGCGACTGCACTTTAGTCATCAGGCGACTGTTGCATCTTTCCGAGCTTTATCATTTATCACCTCATCCAGTCGACTGACTTTTGTTCATCAGTCGACTGTCTTCTGTTGTGGCGGTTTAAGTGATTTGATCCGAGCCGTCGATTCTTTGATCCAACGGCTCAGATTCATTCCCCAAACTTTTTATTCGAGAATACACGATCATTTCCCCACGTCGACTCTGTCTCCTCCTCCTGGCTTCACACCCAAACCCTTTGTGGTCAGACCTCCGATACCCAGACTCCATTTAATGTTCCTGCTGAATCATCTGCTGTTCATGCTTCGTCTTCTAAGAGGAAGTCTCCTGCCCTTCCTACTCGTCGCTCTGCTCAGCTTTTGTTCCGATCTTCTGGTCGCCCGTCGGACCCCTCCGTCATTCATATTGACTGAGGCTGCTGCTGTTGTTCTGTTCACTCACCTGAAGACCTTGTTTTTATTTTGTGTGGTCTGCTTTTGTTTAGGTTGAGTGATTCTGATGATATATTTTTGGTGTATGATGGATGATGTTGTCAGCGACTCTTTTATATATGTATGATGATGCACTTTGATGTCGTCATGATGATGTATTTTTTGTCTTGATCATGATGTATCTTGTTGGGATGGCCATGTAGATGACCATCCGTTGATGTACTCTTTATATATATATATATATATATATATATATATATATATATATATATATATATATATATATATATATATATATATATATATATATATATATATATATATATATTGGAGAATATGCTTTGCATCTTTATTGATCATCAGGAAAATTTACAAGGCTCTCATGGGTGGAAGGAGGATGTTTGTATGATGGATAAGGCACAGGCGACATTGCCCAACCAATACAAAACACCATCTGCTACCCATAGAGCCAAAATAGAAAACAAAAGTACATACAGTGAATCCTAATCTACCAGGCCCCAATTTGAGGGGATAGAACTATCATCCTCCTGGTCCCAAGGTAGTGGTAACCCCCATTTTGAGGAAACTCCTGCAAAGGAGATAATTAGAATAGCTGCACTCGAAAAATATATGATTAAGATCTTCATGAATATTGTCAGAGCATAAGGAACAGTAAGGAGAAGTAGGGACTCCCCATTGCACGAGCTTGTCACGAGTGAGAAGCTTCCCGTGAAAAGCTCGCAGTAATGTGATGGCCATCTTGGGGATGTGCCCTTGAAACCAGACAACTTTGTAATATGGAAAAAGAGGCTTTATAACACGAGAACCATTCCAAGCATTAAGAAGAGAGGGATCCTTAGCGGTCCATGACCAAGAGTCAACACCGGCGGTCAGACCCACCCCCTCAATTATATGGCGCACAGGGGGTGAGAGAATCCCATTCCTTCCATCCCACTCCCGACCAGTAATCACTAACTTTATATCCCTCCTCCCCATCAGGAACATCATAAGTATCACTGAGGGGCCCACATGGGAGCCAATTATCATACCAGAAGAGGGTAGAAGCCCCATCTCTAACGCACCGTTTGGTAAGTTTTTTGGTGAACTCACGGCAATGAAGAATGAATTTCCAGGTACCAGATTGCATAGGATGCGCCTTAGCTTGAAATAATCCTGTAGTGTTCAGATACTGGTTCCTCATATGAGAGGCCCAGATACCTCTATGAGTAAGCATGCGCCATGTCATTCTAACACCGTAAGCAGTGTTAAGCTCAGTGAGGTCTCTCATCCCCACCCCCCTTCTTGTTTAGGGGCGCAAACATCATTCCAAGCCCAAAGATGATTTCTCCCCCAAATGAATTTACGACACATGGAGGTGAGAGTATGGAGAACAGACTTTGGGAAACGAAAGGCTTGCATCCAAAAATTAACCATACCAAAGATAACCGATTTGATGAGTTCAATGCGCCCAGCTATGGATAATAATGAGGAAGACCAACCCTGCATTCTACTCTTGCATTTGTCAATATGCCGACCATACATAGCGACATTCGGGTATTTAGCTGACAAAGGAAGCCCCATGTATGTGGAGAGGGATTGGACCCGACGAATGCCCAATATTTCAGCAAGACAACCAGATTCTTTGACCCCTTTACTAAAGATACCAGCACTTTTACTCCAGTTAACCTCAAGCCCAGAGAGATTTTTGAAGTTAATGAGGAGATCCCTAAGGCCCTCAAATGATCTGGCGTTAGCACGACAGAAGACCAACAAGTCATCAGCAAATAGGAGATGCGATACCGCCCCAACTCTGTTCATGGGCATTATGCTGAGCGTAGAATTTGCATTGGCCATGAGAAGTGAAAAAGCCTCCATAACAATCACAAAAAGATAAGGGGAGAGGGGGTCTCCCTGTCTCAACCCCCTATTAGATTGAAACATTCCATAAGGGGATCCATTAATCATGACAGAGAAGGAGGGGGAAGATATACACTCGCAGATCCAGCTTATGAACTTGTGCTTGCACCCCATTTGATGTAACATATAGAAGACAAAATCTCTGTTGACATTATCAAAAGCCTTGCGTAAATCCAATTTAAGACAAGAACGAGCACCCATAGGGTTATTGAAGTTCCTTATATGCTCATGAGCAAGAAGAGCACAATCAGCAAGGAGACGGTCCTGAAGGAAGGCCGCTTGATTAGGGGAAATGAGCTCAATGACCGCTCTATTCAAGCGATTGCAGAGAATTTTGCTTATAATTTTGTATATAACATTGCAACAAGAAATCGGTCTATAGTCACTAAGACCAGAAGCATTGGCGCTCTTAGGGATGAGAGTGAGGAACGTATGATTGATCTAGCGGTATATCTTCCCCGTTTTGAAAAAATTGAGCACAGCAGTGGTTACATCATTTCCTATGACATCCCAAGAGGATTGATAGAAGAACCCATTAAAGCCATCAGGACCCGGGGCTTTATCAACACCAATCTGAAAAACTGCATTTTTAACTTCCTCCCCACACACCGGCCTCTCAACCCAATTGGCAGCATTTTTTGTAAGAACCCTTTTGGTAATAAGCTGAGGAAAAACCCTCCAGTAGTCAGTCTGATTATAAAGTCCAGAATAGTACTCTGGAGCCTCAACTTTAAGTAAATCAATGGATTTATTTTGAGAGCCATCAACAGATATGAGATGCCCAAGGTTATTGTGGCTTTGTCTAGCCCTCATGGCAGTATAGAAGAAACGGGAATTACGATCTCCTAGGCGAAGCCAATCTTGTCTGCTTTTCTGTTTAAGCATGGATTCTTCTATATCAATAGCCTCAGCCAGGAGTTTAATAAGATCACGTTCTTTGCTTTGCAGCTCAACACAGGATCCCAAAGCAGGATTGTTTTGAAGAACATCAAGTTCAGACCGAATTTTACTGATATCATTAGCACCTCTAAAGACCGCCCAAAATTTTTTGAGCTCCATTTTAAGGTTCTTAAGTTTAGCAACAAGACGAATCATAGGGCAACCGCTGACTCTTATTCGCCACTGCTCTTTCAAAACTTTCAAAAACTCAGGACTACGTTGCCAGGCATTGAAGAACTTGAAAGGCTTAGGATCTGAACCACCAACTTGGTGAGTATGGATGATGAGCATGGAATGATCGCTAGTACCCCCAGCACTATATTCACAGAAAGAGGATGTAAGTGTGTTCATCCAAGCTCCATTACAAAAAGAGCGGTCAAGGGTAGCCGCAATGCGTCTTTGGCCAATATTACGGTTAGTCCAGCTCAGCGTGTTACCTACAGTTTTAAGCTCCAAAAGAGCACTGGCATTGATGCAATCATTAAACTCATCAACCATGTGCCCATCAACAGTTCTACCCCCCACTTTATCCATGGAGTATCTGACACAATTGAAATCCCCCCCTATAATCCAAGGGGTATTTTTATAATTGTTGGCAGCAACCAAGATATTCTTCCAAAGGATGGATTCTACGCTCTTGATATGAGTTGGACGCATAGACAATGGTAGTCTTCATAGAAAACCCCGCAGTATTAATACAGCTCATGGAGATGTGTTGAGGCGTCATCTCATCAACCATGCACTTCCAAATATCAGGATTATACATAATGACAATGCGACCATTACTATGAGTGGAACGGTTACTCAAGGTCAACCAATTCTTAGGAAAACACTTGAGAATTCTATGATCATTTTTGCTAGTAACTTTGGTTTCGAGAAGACCAACAATAGCAGGGGCATACTTACGGACACGGAATTTGAGCTCAGTACGCCTAGCAATGTTATTGAGCCCCCGAGTGTTCCATATGAGCAAAGTCATTGGATAGGGGTGGGATGTTCCACAACTTTATTAATCCTAGAGCTTTTACGGGTACCCTCAACTCCCCCGTTGCTCCTATTCTTTTTCTTCTCCTTACTTTTTTGTTTCATCTCTTCCTGTTCCTGAAGCCAAGCTTCGTTAATAATGGTAAAATCAACTGGCTCTTCCTCAGTATCAGAGATATCGTTGGAGCTACTAAGAAGGCAGGCTCCTAAACGTGAAAAATTTCCCCTACTCAGAATGTTGAAAGGATTGTTATCGCTCGGAGCTGACTCGTTGGTATCGTGGGTGATGTTTTTTGAGATGGGTGATTGAGGCTTGGCGAGCGCCGAAAGCCTAGCCGTATCCGAGTCCCCCACCCCTCCCCCCCCTTTCATTAGGATTACATCCTTTCACATTACACAGGCCGTTACTCGCCCTCTCCTTGGGGTACAAAGATACATCTGCATCAGATCCAGGAGCGGTGTTGCAATCTTCAACTCCCTCTTGTCCGAGCCCTGCTGAAGACTTCGCTTCGTTAAATTGTGTGCTTCCGCTACTTCCGCTCCCGCCTTTCTGCACTTGGACGACCTCAGGCACTGGATGCCAAATCTCAGAGCCTGTCTCCAATCCGCCCAAATCCACAACTCCGCTGCCCCCGCTGCTTCCGCTTTCATCAATCACAGCCTTAGCAGCTTCGCCCCTATTGCTATTACAAACAGTGCCCACACTGGACGCAGCCAGTTTATCAACATCCTTACTAGCAGAAGTAACAACTGCTTTAACATCCACACTCTTGCCTTTCTTATCCCCACATGGATACAAGAAATCCGCTCCCTCTTCCACCCGCTGTGGACCACCATCAGCTAGAGTGAAAAAATTTCCCCCCCCCCCCTCCCTCCTTAGAGCTTACAGTCCCCTCATACCGACTGACCGTAGCCTAAGTAACAACCATGTTCACCGCGGTATCAACAATCTCTTCCGCAATTTCTACATCATCAGCCTCCAGGCGAACAATTGCCTGGGTAACATTCTCCCCCACGCCCTTCCTCACGGCGGGGCATTGCTCAAGATTGTGTCCAAAACAAATACAAGAAGAGCATCGAGGAGGAACACATTCATATTTAACCCCTACCTCGATCGAAGCCTTGTCTCCCAGCTGAACTGCAATGGACTTTGGAAGAGGATCATCGGCCTTGACTTCGACCAAACATCTTGCGTACGATAACCTTTCAAGTCTCGCCGTTGCCCGATCCAAGCTGATTGGTACTCCGATGACGCTCGTTATAGCATTGAGTATGCTTAACGTCCAGAGATTGGTTGGAAGGTTTGGAAGTTTCACCCAGATAGGGACAGTCGTGAGCAGGTCTCGATCAAAGCCCGCCTCCTCGCTCCACCGCTGCAGCACCACGAGGCGACCGTCAAATAACCATGGGCCACCGTAGAGAACCATGTCTCTATCCTCCTTGGAATCAAAGCGGAAGAAAAAGAAACCGTTCTCCCTAGAAAAAATTTGGATCTCACCTTTGATCCTCCATGAACGCAGAGCACATGCCTTGATCTGGCCATAGAATGGGATGTCACCAACTACATATCCCACAACCGTGTTCTCCCATCGATCCGCCCCCTCGGCCAGCATCGCCTCTGTCAGAACAGCTATCGCAACACCTTCTTCATCAATCTCCGGTGGGATGTAGGACATGCTTAGGGAGCTTGACACTGTCCTGCTACTAGCGCAGACCTCCGACCAGGATCTCTTCTCAGCATTGGCCTTGATCATCATCGGGAGCTTTGGCCGCATTGCTCTTCTTTCAAACACCTTACGGGCATCCAGTTTCTTCACAGCCTTCATATCAGGATTCTCTGCATAGCCACGCTTTGATCCTTGCACAGGTGCCTTAGCATTCCTCTTAGGAACCTCTCTCCATCCTCTTGCAGATGTATCGATCTCCATAGCTCCCATAGCATACAGCAAGGCAGCAGTTATCGGAGGTAGAAGTAAGAAAAATAAGCGAGCAATAATTCGGATCTTGAGTGACTCACCGCTGATCAAGATCTTAGAATAAGATCTTGATCCTACAGCTTGATAACGCTAAGATCCACTCAGATCCGATCAGGAACCTTCAAGTTACTTCGATGAAAACAGGCACTCCGACCGGCGAACAAGCACCGAGAACGAGAGTTAGCGATCATAAATATCAAATACGCCACAAATACAAGCAGATTGGGCGAAGAAATCGTACCGTCGGATCGAGATCTCAGGCGAGATCCCGATCCGTCCGATGAAGGATGACTGAAAATTGACGAAAAGGATCTTCAGATGCGACCTTCGCAAAGCCGATCTCGGATCACAGATCACTGATCTCGAATCTTCAGGAGCGAACACAGCCTCTTCAACCTTGAGCCACGCCGGAGAAACTTCCGCTCAGATCCCGATCGCCTGGAGGACGCCAGACGTCGACGGAGCTTTGAGAGAGACCTCAGACCAAGGATCTTCACTCAGCGGGAACTAGCTAACCAACCGAACACCGAACAGTCACCAAGCCGGCCGCGAGGGCGGCCGGCGACGAACGCCGTTCGAATCGCACACGTAGAGCTTCTCTCACTAGAAAAAATGAAGAGAGATAAAGTGTTTTTTCCTATATATATATATATATATATATATATATATATATATATATATATATATATATATATATATATATATGATGTTGCTGCTTCTCTTGTGTCACACTATGCTATACTATATATCTTATCTGTGTGATGTATGATATGTTGTCTCCATGTTGCTTCACTCTCCTTGATGTGCTTTTGAGATAATATATGAATTTGATATTGGTTAATTCATGCTATCTTTGTTGTGATGAATTTGTGGAAATTATTTTCATTTCGTATATCTAAAATGTTGATATTGGATTTCAATTCCATTACTCACATGTGTATATGATGAGATTTTATGAGTTTTTGATTCGATATATCTTTATACTCCTTGATTGTTGTTAGTTCTTATTTAGCACTATTATTGTTGTTATTATTTGCTCACACCTTTTTGGATAATGCCATAGGGGGAGAGAAATAAACATATAAGATTCATAATGGATGTGCTAAGTATGTTCTAACGCTTGAATCTAAGATTTACGTTGCCTTAGATTCAGGGGGAGTAAGATTACAATGAATAGGGATTTTATTTCCTAGATTTCTTGAATTGAATTCATTCATATCTCACTCATTTGCTTCATTGTTATGTAGATGCTCTAATATTTGTTGACTAACTTGATTGGCATCTATGTAGGGGAAGTAAGTTTTCATTACGCATAATTATTTATCTTTTTGTTTATGTTTGTTTGTCATCATCAAAAAGGGGGAGAATGTTAAGTATTGGACTTCTCCCTAATTGGTGTTAATGATGAGCAAACATAAATACTTGTGACTAATCCCCTATTTTGCAGTTAATCCATTGCCTAAGCTTATTATGAAGATCAACTAGCAATGGATGACTCACAAACGTCATTGAAGGCAAATGACATGAACTGGATGATCGTAGATTGATGATTGAAGCTCCGTAAAGACTTCAAGCTCATACGATGGAAAGAAGAGATTATTCGTCAATGTAATTTTTCTTTTATCTCTTCTAGTATGTAGCTTAGAAGTAGAACTTTGATGGAGCACTCACACACATCTACATTCTTTCATAGGACATCTTTAGACCTTTGTCCTTTGATCCGATTTCAATTCTCTTTTGTTTGTGCTAGAATTGTTTATAACAGCCAACTGCTTAACAGTTTACAGTCGCATGTCTCAAAAACAGTAGACTGTGTTTTGTTTTACAGTCGCCTGTAATGCATAGACTATTACAATATAGTTTTGGGCCTTCTCTGATTATTTCGCACAGGCTACTGTTGAACGATTCACAGGTGCCTGTCCTAGTGACAGTCGACTGTGTATTGTAAATCAGTCGCCTGTCGCTCCTTGCCCAAACTCTGTTTGATCTGATTTCTACGGCCAGTCGACTTATGCTGTATATACAGTTGACTGTCTATTAGATCAGTCGACTGTCTATGATGCAACAGTCGCCTGTCTGTAAGTCATTTCTTTGACTCGGCTCTCTGGAAATTTCTCTTGATTTTGACAGTCGTCTGTTTAAGGTTATACAGCCGCTTGTTCTGATTAACAGTCGACTGTGTTCCTTGCATCAGTCGTCTGTCCTGTATCTTGTGAGATTTCCACTATTTGTCTAACTAACTCTTCTCTCGGCCAGTCACCTGTCGAAGAAATTACAGTCGCCTGTTGGTTTAACAGACGACTGTCTTTGCTTCATCAGTCGACTGTCCACGTGGTAAGTTAACGTTATGAATTCTCACCTACCCTTGCTGACTGTGCAACAGTCGACTGTGGATTGATCAACAGTCGACTGTCGCGAGTTCAGATTATATCCGTTGAGATTTTTCTCACGGATTTCAATTGGGTTTTTGCCTAAACTGTTTTGTGGATTTGAGGAAGCTATAAATAGAGCTTCTACTGTTCCATTGGAAGGTTACTCATTCATTGCAAAATCTCTCAAGCTTTCATTTCCAAATATTAAAGCTCTCAAATCCAAAGCCCTAAGTATTTCCAAATCTTGTTCTCTTGCTCTCCAACCAAGAACCAAAGATTGATCTTCTAGGCAATTGGTGTAGTCAAGAGAAAGGGCTTTCTCCTCTCTTCCAAGAGAGTTCTTCAACACACATCACACTTCTCCTTCAAGTTCTACTTTAAGGCATAGGTGATTGTAAGTGTTGCTTTCATATTTCATAACTTTCGTTATTTGAATTGTGCTCTCGGTTGTGAGAGTGGTTTTGCTTCCTCCCTGGTTGTGGGAGTCAAGGACATCGATTGTTTTCGATTGCACTTGTAGGGTTGCTACAAGTGGGCTTTAAGGAAACCTCAAGTTAGGGTTCTAACTTGAGTATTCGGTGGTATCCGGGTGGTAGGGACGTAGGATTACCGGGAACAAGTCGGGAGTTGACTTGGGTAATCCGAACCCTTGAAACATCTCTGCGTTTGTGTGTGTTTCTCTTTGGGTCGTTTTTCTATTCCGCACTATTTGTTGGATTGCATTTTATTTGGCGTAAATTCCTTTTAAATTTGCATAAACACTATTCAACCCCCCTTCTAGTGTTTTCCCCATAGACAGGGTCCTTACACAGAGGGCTCTCCTTGCCCGAGAAAGACTTCGGATGCATTGCCCTGAACTTCCTAAAGCCTTCGGTCTTCTGAGCCAGGATACTGGTCAGCTTCTCATCCTACTGACTCAGATGCTCAAGAATCCCCATAAGAACCTTCGCCATCAAAGATGACCCAAATGAGGCCATATCAGACGAAGGTGTTCCGTTCTCGGACATCCCATTCCCATCATCCATTCTGCAGGAAGGAACAGAATATTAAGGTTCAGAACAAATACAGATTATAATGTTGGAGCTTCAGCGGTACTATTATTACGTGCAGTGTGAGTTGACTTGCATGGGCCACCACAAAAACCATGTCACGCCCCGCTCTCCCAAATACGGAAGATGCATAGCATGACAAGGCCACCGTAGTATTCAGACGCTGGGCTTTGAGCCCTTACATTCCAAATACTACTAACTAGGCATTAATTGTGATTAAATTAAACCATATATGCAGGTCACTAGGACATAATGGAATAGTACAGAAAGAAAAGTAAAGTGCTCCAGCAAAATTAAATCCACAGACACTGAAAGGAAATACGAAGCTTTACATTATATTAAACAAAAGTACATTATACATACAACGTACTATACAAGGGGGTACAAAAGTGAGGTAAAGCAAAAAAGAGCCCCCAACCCAAAAGAAGGACAAAAGTGTCCACACGTCGTAGAACCCACTCCCTAGTCTACCCCAGGGTAGTCTAACTGAACAATATCTCCCGTATAGGCTCCGTCTGGACCTCGATGTGGGAAACGTGCTCTTGAGACTGATTCTGCACCGACTGTCCTGCTCCTATCCCTGGAAAAGTAAATGGGACACATCAACGCGTGACCCAGTAGGAATTCCTAACTAAACTAGGTAGAGCCTAGTTTCAGAACCAGTCTACCTAACACAAAAAGAGGGCGGTCGGTCTACTGAAAGTACACATGTCTACTGACTATTGCATAAATTAAAACATGTTACATCATGCATGTGTTGAAAAGTAAAGCTAAGGAATATCAGAACATTAATTAACAATATTTACATGTTAAATGACACTAAATTAAAGTTTTAGCAATTAATTTAACATTTTGGAAACCCATGTAAATCGTAGGACACTTAAGGAGATGGACTTCACCCAGGGTGGGTGAACACAGTGTTCCCCTGTCAGTGACACGAGCACTGTAGGGGCCTCTCGTAACTCCCCCGTTTCGGGAGTGAGTTGGTGGTAGTTCTCTATCTCATGGTGCATTACGAGTACACCCATGCACCTATCTAACCTTGCCCACTCCCCATGCCGGCTATCGGGGGTGCGAGTGAGACTAAAAATCCATGTCCATACCTTAATTCGTACTTTTTACATGTGTTTCCCCCAAACCCAACTCTGGAAACTCACCCATTTTGAATGGACAGAGAATTCCAGACAATTTATTAACTCTCACCTCACTCTTAGTTTCATCAGTTCAATGTACATTTCATTTCGAGGGTCTTATTACCGCATTCACATTTCATTTCATAAATATCATTTCCACATGAACATCTCAAATTCAACACATACTTTCCTTTCATGGTCAAATTCCATATATCGGATACCATTAAATTAACTTTCTTGTATAGGAAACATGAGTGACATGATGCAACATTATATAATCTTCATTCATAACTTGAACATCGATTTTAACATACGAAACTGAAAGATGATTATCACATTAAGCACATCATTAGCATGGAATTTGCATAACATTATAACATAAATCAAAGCGATGGAAATGAACTACACATTTGTCAACAAAGCTGGAAAATTAGGCCACACAGCCGTTTGGTCTGCTTACACGGTCGTGTGAATCAAAGCAGTTAAAGTCTCAGAAAATAAACCACACGGTCGTTTGGGGAAATCCTCACGACAGTGTGAAGGCAAGTATCAGAAGATTAAAAACATACCCACATGGTCGTTTGGTAGTCCACACGACCGTGTGGAGAGCTACTGCTAAGTACAATTTGTTTGATTAACACGGTCGTTTCGCTCTATCGACACGACCATGTCGGATTGTGGGAAAATACGCATTCAAAATCACTTGGTCACGTCTACGTCAATGCGACTGCATAAGCAGAGGAGGCATGATACGACCGTGTCTAAATCGACATGGTCGTGTGGGACAAAGGTAAGATGCTGACATCAACGCGTTTGAGGAATCGACTGTGTCGCTGCGACATGACCACAACACGATCGATGTGTTATAATCTGTCGATTTTTGACGAAAGTTAAAACTAAATCCTGCACAATTCTGAAAATAAACCCTATCTAATTTAGTTAAGAATCCTACCACCTCAAGTCCACCAAGTAATCTTTGGTCCTTCTTCTCCTTGAAGACCCTCTACAGCTATCTCCATGCTTGATGAGCAAAGATATGATAACCGCAAGCATACGGTGTCAGTTGTAGCTCACGGGTCGAACACATGGAGACAGTGGTATAAGTACCAGTTAACCGTATATCTAATTAGCTATGTGAGTGAGAGTAGAAAAAAGGGGAGAATTACACTAAAAATACTAAAAGAAAGAAAAGTGCCGAGGGCTAAGCTTCACCATTGATGCAAATTAAACATGCGAGTTGATCTAGCTTCTCGAGCCAACTGATATACTCGTTGATGATAGTCGAAACTCAATCATCGTCCTCTCGATGTCCAACCGTGAGAGAGGACTCAGAGAATAGGTTGGACCCCTGTCGTAGCCCAGATGGATCGTCGGTCGCTACGATGTAGGTGATTCTAGTGAGTGTGCACGATGGTTAGTCGGCACCTATCACCAGATAGTTAACCCTCCTCGATGAAGAAGTGAGTTGAAGTAAGTTCATCCAAGCCTACTCCTAGACTAAAATCGAACATGATCGATACCTAGGGCGATCCACCCATATGGATAATCTACATTAGGGTTTATCTTCTCCCTAAGCACGAAGAACTACTCGCTAAGCATCATAATAAATGATAATTAGAGCAAAGTAATAAACATCACAAAAAACACAGAGAAATCAAGAGCAATGCAATTAAAGGAAATACGAGAATTTAATACAAGAATTGAAAATAAAGAGTCTTACAATAACTGGAAGAACAACCCCTTAAGGGAGGTGAAAACCCTAGAAAAATCTCAGAAGAAAAAGAACTCTACTCTCTCAATTGCACTCAGCTATTTATAGTACATTCAGAAATTTGGGGGCACACGGCTATGCCGCAAATCGGCACGGTCGTGTCGCCACCAAGAATTAGGGCAAGGCAACGACGGCTGTTTCAATCATGGCTGTGCTGCAAATCGGCTATTTGCGGCATGGCCGTGTCAATCCTTTTACACGACGCAGCAGCTCCAGGTGACACGGCCGTGCAAAATGACCGTGCCAGAGGATGCTTTCTGCCCCGCTTCCCATGATACCCGGGAAGTCAAGGGTGAAGAAGAAAAGGATAGAAGAGAGGGAAAAGAAAAGGAGAAGCTTGCCCACTACACACTTCTGAGATAGTACATGTAATGTTCTCAAGCAGGCAACAAGAATACAGAGGTATATAGACATATACAGAGACAGCAAAAGAAACACATGATATATATATATACTAGTATATAACCCGCGCCCATAGGGCACAGTTCATTTAAGATTCCCCACCTCAAAAGCTTAGTTCCCCTGTAAATTTTGCACATCACAGAAAATTTATTTCCTTCCAAAGAACTTAGTTTCTCATTAAATTTAGTAGCTCCAAATTTATTTATTCAACACTTAAAATCTTATATCCCCTAATTTTAGACAAACGGCAATAATTAAAGCACAATATATGGATGTACCCACTAATTTTGCTCTACATATGCTAGAAGAGACAACTGCAAATGGCCTCGGTTGCATTGGCGGCAGCTGTGATTCTGGTTCATCAGATTCATGAAAACTGCGGGTGCATTGGTTACACCGAAAGGCATAACCACAAACTCGTAGTGTCCATACTTCGTCCTGAACGCTGTCTTCGGAACATCTCCCTTCTTCACCTTCAACTGATGGTAACCACTCCTCAAATCCAATTTAGAAAACACCCTCGAACCTCCAAGCTGATCAAAAATATCATCGATGCGAGGCAACGAATATTTATTCTTGATGGTCACCGCATTCAACTCCCGATAGTCCACGCACATGCGACGCGAACCATCCTTCTTCTTCACCAGCAGCACCGGTGCTCCCCACGGAGACACATTAGGGTTGATATAACCCTTCTGCAAAAGCTCATCCAGCTGCTTCCGCAATTCCTCCAAATCAGCGGGCGCCATACGATAAGGTGCCTTCGAAATCGGCTGCGCTCCCGGAACAAGATCAATAGAAAATTCTAGAGCTCGATCAGGTGGCAAACCAGACATCTCCTCAGGGAAGACGTCATCAAAATCCCGCACCACAGCTGGCCTCTCCAACTCCATCGGCATAGCCACAACCTCCACTGGTCTGGCCCGAAACCTGACAGGACCAAGCGAACTGCTACCACGGCTGAACTCAAATACTGGATGTCTGGGAATCTCGAACACCACCTTCTTCCTCCGACAGTCGATCGTAGCATAGAAGCTCGCAAGCCAGTCCATCCCAAGAACTGCATCATAGTTGATGATGTCGTGGACAATGAAGTCAGCGTAAAGCTCATGTCCACAGACCACCAACGGGCAAGAATTGCAACCAAGATGCACCGAGACCACGCCATTCCCTGTAACGATATTCCAACTCTTAGGAAGAGAGGACGTCGACAAGGAATGCTTCTCCACGAAGCTCCGAGAAATAATGCACATCGATGCACCAGAGTCAAAGAGGACTCGTGCAGGAAACGTGCACACCAAGACCACACCTAACAAGCAATTAACAATCAAACCCTAGTCTAGCAAACAATCATGTTCAAACAAACAACACAATCTAACAATCAAAACCAGCTAGGAAAGTAACAGCTAGATTGAGGATTACCTGCGATAACCTCATCCACAGCCTCGCTCTCCACAGCGGTCATCAGAAAAGCCTGCCTCTTCGGCGGAATAGCCTGCTGAAAAGCCTGCCTCTGTGGAACAAGAGCTGCTCCACGTCCAGCAGGAACAGACGCTCGCTGCTGCAATGGCTGTGCTGCAACAGGTGCCCTCCGCAGCGGATTCGCATGCCGACAATCCTTCGCGACATGAGAAGCATCACCATAAACCAAACACTGGCCCAGAAACTTCCTACACTGATCCTTGATGTGGCCAGGCTTTCCGCAGAAATGGCAAGTCTTCAGAATAGGCCCTCCTGGCCTCTTAAACTGAGCTGGCTGATTAGGCTTGAAACCAGGCCTAACCACCGCCCTGGCCTGCCCCATAGGCCTCTTCCCAGCACCAGAAACATGTCCTCTCCTCTGACTCAGGTTCAGCTCCTGCCTTCTCGCAGCGACCAGAACCTTCTGATAAGAGTCCAGATCAGAGGAAGACACAAAACTCTGGAGCTCCAAAGCAAGTCCCTGCAGGAACCTCTGAGCCCTCTCGTCAGCATCCTGCACCATCTTCGGTGCGAACCGACTCAGCCTAGTGAACTCTTGGTGGTACAGGTCCACCGTCAAGCTCCCTTGCTTCAGATCAATAAAGCGCTGCAGCATCTCCTTCCTAGCAGCCTTCGGAAAGAACTCCTCATCAAACCTGGACTTGAAGGTAGTCCAAGCTATCGGCTCCACCAACATCTTCTCTTCCGCATCCCACCAGTTCCGAGCATTATCCTTAAGTTGCCTCTTCGCCAAATCAACCCATCCAGCCGGGGTGATCTTGGCCATCTTCAAGTTATCCTCAATGTTCCGAATCCACTCATCGGCAGCCAGAGGACCCTCAGACCCATCAAAATATGCGGGACCCAGCTCCCGAAATTGCTTCGCTCCCGGCTCGGAGCGAGGGACATCCGGAAGTGCCCGGGCAGCTCGAGCAAGTGGAGCATTCTGGACTTGCAGGAGCACGCCCTGCTGCACTTGCATCATATGAAGCATCATCCGCATCATCTCTCAGTTGGTGGGTTCCCGCTCAGGCTCCTCATCATGAGGGAGCGCACCACTACCCTCACCACGGGTGAATCGCCTTCCTGCCATCTAATGACACAGAAAACGAAGCAGATTAGACTCATAGCTTATGACTCGGACGTCGAACTTAGTTTATTGGACGTTCAAATATTATTATCGTTATTCTGATAATCGCAGTTACATAAGAGGACCTGCATGGGCCACCAACAAAACCTGTCACGACCCGCTTCCCAAAAATGGAGGCGAGACGTGAGAAGGTCCGCACGAGAGTGGAGCTGTGAAGCCCCAAACCCGATAAGCGTCAATAAAACATAAGCATGTCCCTGTAACCACAAACAGAACAACAATAATAACACAAGGAGAGACAGAAATAAAATCTCATATCTCATAATTGTCCAACATTAAAATTAAGTTCAACATCCAGAAAAGCCACCAGGCTAAAAGAAAGAGTCCAAAGGCCCAGAACAAGGCCAACAAAAGCAACAACGCAACAAGGTATAGGTGCTACGCACCGACAACAAAACAGCAGTCTAGACAAAAGGAAAAGCTCGACAAAGACACTAGGACTGGTCCCCAGTGTCCACGTACTCCCCGTCAAACACAAGCTCGGGCTCGGCGTCAGCAAACACCTCGTCCTCAACAAGGTACTCAGGCTCAGGATCTAACATGTGTCACCCAAAAGAGTAAAGGGGCACATGTCAGCAAGTCTAAAAGACTTGGGCAAGGAAACTGAAGGTAAGGCAAACTAACAACCTAGCAGTTATAGTATGCATGACATGGCAGTTATAACATGAGTGCACAAGCAAGACATGGTGAAACAATAAGTACAAGAGAACAATTTATCAGGACAAGTCAAGAGTAGCCAAGCTACTAACAATCTCGATCTTTTCACTAGTCACGTTTCAAGTAGTTTGTAGATGTTTACGCCTTACATCTGAATGGTTTGGCATTCACACCGATTGGCCGCTTAACACTACCCCAGAACCCAGAGTTTACGCCTTACCACTGCAGTTGCTGATCGGGCAGACTCCCAGTTGATTGGCCGCTTAACTCTTACCCCCAATACCCACATGTAAACGAGCCAGGGTCCCCGCACACGAGCTCAGTAAATGAGCCAGGGTTGCCCCGCACAGGAGCTCACATTCTAGTTCAAGATTCATAAGCATTTGGCGTAGGGGTGCACCTAGCCGGAAACAAGTAGTTCGGGCATTGGCTATCAACCAACACATGGCCCGCTTCTGGAACACGAGCCAGGAACACAAGCATTGTAGCGAAGCTACGCAATCACGGAAACACTTAAAGAATGCAATGACATGACAATTAATTTGCGTACCGTTAATGAAAATTAAACATGACATGGTAATTGTGCAACATGATAAATGTCGGATCTAGCTTCGTTGTCAAGCTAGTTCCTCAATTTGCGCCTAGGCGAGTATCATTTCGTCGCCTAGTCTCTTTTACGCCTACAACAAGCAAATGGCCTAAAACATGGCCTAAACCCTAAGTGGCAAGTTTCACTTGCCTAGCACCGAGGATGACGATCAACGAGGGTTCGTCCCACTGAGGCTAATCTACGGGGGAGTCGCTGTTATGGAGAAACAATCATCAAAACAACATCCATTTCATTAGGGTTTCACAAAAACACAACAGGTTATGAAAACATCAAGAGATCGATTATTACCGTATCGGAAATGGAAGAATAACGCCGAGCAACCACGGCGACGGAAGAAACGCTCCGGGGAACCTAGGGTTCAGATCTGGAAATGATTGGAGAAGTTTGGAGAAATAGGGTTTTGAGGGATTTTGGGGGTTTGATGAGATTTTGAGGAAGATGAGAGGTAGAATGTGTTAGGGGAGAGTTTGGATGATGGATTTTGGGCTCGGGATGAAGGAATAATGGTTTGAGGTAGTAGGGGGCTCAATGGGGGAGAAACTAGGGTTTTGGGTCGTGAGGGAGGAGAAGAAAACGTTTGGGAGGGGTTTAAATAGGAAGGGCTGGCGGCTGCCCAGAAATTAGGGTTTTGGCACAGATTAGTCGGTCAGAGAATAAACACTGACCGACTAGTTTGGGAACTAGTCGGTCGGTTGACCAACGCAAACCGACTAAGTCCAAATAGTAACTCCTGTACAGAAATAGGATCTAGAGTTAGTCGGTCAAAGAACAACTACTGACCGACTAGTTTAGCATCTAGTCGGTCGATGAACATTCTTAGACCGAGTAAGAGTAAACAGTACTCGACTGTTCAGAAGAACTAAGAATTAGTCGGTTTGAGTACATAACTTAACCGACTAGTTTAAAAACTAGTCGGTCGAAAGATGAACTTAAACCGACTAAGAAGGAACAGTAACTCGTACCAAAAATAGTTGATGAGTTAGTCAGTTAAAGAAGCATTGCCGACCGACTAGTTTGCAACCTAGTCGGTCAACCAACGTTCTTAGACTGACTAACGACAAACAGTAACTCCTGAGAAATTTACAAAGCCAACTAGTCGGTTCAAGAAGGTTTGCCGACCGACTGGATCGTCATCTAGTCGGTCGGTGCCCCTTCTTACACCGGCTAATGAGCACCAAAAGTTCTGATATGGAGCGCGGAGCTCCGGGATCGATTCCTAAGACTCATAGGCTTGATCTAACAATAAGATATGACCGATACGAAGCCCGTCATGAATGACTTGCTCCAAAATCGACGATTCTAAGGAAGCAGCTAAGAAAACACGACGAAACGATCGAAAATGAAAGTTACGGAGACGAAAACCACGCATGAGGAGAAAATCCGCCAAAACACATAATATAATAAATCCAGATACAAGAAAACCAGTCGTTACACACTGGGTGCAAACCAAATTCACATTTCCATTGCTTGCAATAAGAAAAGATGGTGACCAAAAGAGTGGCAGTAACTTGGAAGGATTTGATTGTTATGTTGGGATATTCATTATGAGATACCCTATAATTTATATTCTACCACTCTATAACTAACAAATGCCAATAAACAGAAAATAAAACATTCAACCCTCCCAGGTTTATTGCAAACATTCAACCTCATTGTAGAGCAATGAACAAAAAATAAAACAAAACATGATTATTTGTTGGCATTGCATGAAAAAAAAGGATTTGATTGCTGTAGAACCTGATGATTATTTTGTGAAGAACCTGATTGACTGCAAGTAGATAGGTGAAGAACCAAGATCCTGAGAAAACAGAAAGAAAACCCTGAATCAGTGCATAAATACAAACAAATGAGAGGGTTGAAGAAAAATAAACTGAGAATAAACCTACGGGTTTGATTGTTGCAGAAGTTTGTTGCAGATGCTACAACATTAAGCAACGCTACAACATTAAGCAACGCTACAAAAATAAACTGAAATTAAACAAGTGTCTGAAGCTGTAAAGAACTACAAACATTAAGCAACGCTACAACATGATTCATAAAGAGTAAAGAGAGTAAATTGTAAAGACTGGGTTAATCATGCCATGAAGCCATATAATTACACATGTATGGGCAATATGGTCCCATGGCCTGTTGGTATGGAACCTCACCATTCTCTCATAATAAGGGTCATGCCCATCTCTCATCATAAAATAACCACATACAACCAAGCCCTGTCCACCCTCCTACCTCCCATTCATGTATAACAATAAGGTTATAAGACATGTTACAATCATCAAGGCCAAAATTTCTTAAACTACAACTTCCCAACTTTCTAACTTTCTGTTTCATTCATCACACACAAATACATAACCGTCCTTCCATGTAGCAACAACAATAATTAACAATAAAGTAAGACTAACAACAATAAATAGCTCAAGACATTACTTTAGCATTTCAGCTTGCAGGGGAAATGTAATTAGTCATAAATAATGGCAGATATCATCCATTTTCTGTGTGAATTTGTTGAAACTAATTAAATGAAAGTTGTAGATATTGAAGTTCTCTATCATATACCAAATAACTTAAAGTTTGAGCTAGCAACCTATTAATATGGGCTAAACCCCACATGATACAGAATCTATTTTTAAACAGAATTGTTAAGCCCTAAAGATCTGTTGTTTCTAGTAATTTACAGTCAGATTATCAGTGAGGGCAAAAGACAAAAGTTGTTGGATCAATACAATGGGAGTTAGCTTTCCAAATTGACCAAAATCATAGTTGTTGGATCAATACAGTGGGAGTTCAACCATTTTTGGTGACTGTGTGCAGATTTTGGCAGAATCTGATACATCAGTGTATTCCGGTGATTCAGTCAATATCTCTACAGAATTAGACCATGGTTAATAAGCGAAAGTTGTAAGGGACTTGATAAGCTTTTCATATTGTATTTTTCACTATTTTTAGCATCCTAAAATAAGAGATATGCATATGTAAAGTCACAGCAAATTCTGACTTTAAAAACAGCCATATCATTGCAAGAATTTAACTGAACTTTACATTGCAATTAAGATGAATTACACTAATCATGTTATTAACATCTAGGTGGGATTGGATTCCTACCTCAAGATGCTTGCTTTCATCCTCTAAAAACTCCAACTAGGCTCCATGAAAACTCCCTCCAAGCTCCATCACAAAAAGCTCCCAACTTGATCTTGAATCCTTCTCTTCTAGAGCTCCCAAATGACCCAGATGCACCCACAAGAAGAAAAGGGGCTACTAGAGTGTGAAGAGTGAGGGTGGAGTGGCCCTTGGGGAGATTGGCCACCATGAACTCCCATGGGTGGTTCGGCCATGAGGTAGAAGGAAGAAGGAGAAAGAAAAGAGGGGAGAAATGAGATAAGGGTGTTATTAAGAGAGTAATCGCTCTCAGCATCTACACCCTTCTACACTTCTCCTTAAGCTAAACATGAAACCTATGAAATGACTAAAACACCGTCATCACTTACCCCCCAACTTCTAGGATATTTCCAAATAGCCATTACTATGCACACCCACCTCTTTACTATGCACACTGTTGGGAGATGGGTATGCCCTCGAGGCAATTTATCTCTGTGTACGTGTTCAAACATCTTGTTCAAAGAACAGTAAGCTGTTTGGTAAGAATTTGCCTAAGTTAATAATAATGTAGTCGACATTAGAACTTAGGTAAAGTCCCGAGACTTTATGCAAGGTCAAACAAGTATCGAGATGAGGATCTCGATCATGGAAAATTGTTTGACCGATAGTAGCATAAGTCTGAAATCGTTTATGGTCGTAGATGTTAAGAGAAAATGATATCGAAACATCGGATAGACCATTGTGTCTTTGTCTTCACCATAGAGTGGTGACGATGATCTCATGGTCATTTGACTTAGTGAAGTTGGAGACGAGACACATGTGCTCATTGGAGAATGAGTTCACTGAACGACCCAATGAGAATTATCACATGGTTAACATAACTAATCTGTTAGTGATAACTCTCAGTGATGATAGGCAAGTTGCTCCTTAGACTTGAGGTTGTTTTACGAACCTGTACGTGAACGGTGTCACTTAGATCTCTGACCTAGCTTCGAGGCAAGGCCTGTCGAAAGGTCTTTGGTTGGGTGAAACTTGAAGCGTGGGAGGAGAGTAATGACCAAGAAAGGATTCGTCTCTCCCGTTTATGGGGAGTTAGTGTCGCACGTGTTGGTTCGATCTTTAGTGAAAAACTTTGGCCAAAGTATGTTAGAAGAAGTCCAACATTATTTGACTAAAGATCGATGGAGACTAACCACGTTCAAGCTATTAGGGCTGACAGTTTGACTATACCCTAGGCTTGACTAGGCGACATAGTTTTGACGAGAGGACTAAAACTGCGGTATTCACCACGGACACAGTCCGGGTGGTCCCGACAAAACTCATGTCAATGAGTTAACCACATAATTATGATACCGAAACAGGGACTACACATGCTACCCGTGGTCACTGTCGTCTGGGGGTTTCGAGCCCCACATGTAGTAGAGCCAGGCTGTATGGTCTCACATAGAGTGAGACCTTCGTCAAGTAATAGGTAGAATTAAGGGAGATGATGCATTGGATGCAAGGGAATTTATTGTGTCGCAAATAATTTGCAATATAAGCGTTAGAGTATTTATGATGTGGTTTTAATTGCATTTGATGCAATAATGTTTAAATATGTCATAAATTGTTTGCGCGCATATTTTAAAAAATAAAGGCATAGAAATAAAGAGGATTTTCCATGAAATTCAAGGAGAAAACTGCGTTCGAATCGGTGTTTTAACGGGCCCAGGAATGATGTTTAAAGGAAGTTTTAAACATTAATTAAAAAGGGTCCATGAATTAATGGGCCGGGCCAAAGAGATGTGCCGGCGCCCTTGGGCGCCAGCAGGCGCCATTTTTTTGGGCGCCCGCAGCGCCCATGTTGGGCACGTGCCTTGCACGCTCCCAGTGTGCTGGGTGCGTGGGGCCCACCTTGGGCTCCACGATCAAGGGTTTTTGAAACCTTATATTGCAGCTGCAAATTTCAAAGCAGTTTATGGTTTTTGGCCATTTTTGAGACGATGTTTGAGTGGTCAAACGAAGTCAGACTGGGTCCCCGTTTGTTTCTATGCGTTCGCCGTTCAGTGCTCTTCGATTTGATATAGGATATCACTTGCGAAGCTGAACGGTGAGGGAGAAAAAATTCGCTAAAGATTGGCCTTGTGAAAGGAAAACTTTAATTAATTTTATCCTCCAAAATCTTTAGTCCCAGATCGGTAAATGAGAAAGGGGAGGGGTCAGCCGCCTATATAAATAGGGGCCAACCCCCCTCCTTGAAACATGCACCAAGCTCCAGATCTAAGTATCTCCATTAAACGTGAGCAAGCTCGGATATAAGCTTAAATAAATATTTCATGTTCTACCTATTCTTCCTTGCTCCTGATCGGGCTCTAGCAAAGCTTCGAAGGAGTTCGGATCGGATCTGAAGTCTTGACGGAGGATCCACTCAAGGTGAAACTTTCTTTGGCGCGTGGTTGACTTGGCGACAAAGGTGTTGCTCGCCTCGGGATGCGGTTCGGATTAGGATGCGGTTCAGCTTGGGAGAATCGGCACGAGGCATCGTTTTAGAGACAAAGGAATTTTGTTGAAAACGACGCTTCGTATTTTGTGGAAACGAAGTGACAGGTATGTAGTTTATATTCATGTGTTTAAATTTGCAAATGGGATGATAGATCTATCTTTAGGGGTTGGTCGGACCCAACCCCGGGATAGTAGAGATTCTGGCTAGGTTAACTCTTTAGGGCTAGACTTAAAATTGGTTTAAGATCTATTTTTCCGCTGCATATTTGATTTCGTCGTCCGTCCGACTTGGGCCGGACGTTGATTTTATATCCCTAAGGACCCAGAAAACCCTACAGTGATATCAGAGCTTGTTGATGCTTGAGTACGGTTTATCGGGTTATGAGCTGACCCGAAGTAATCGCTCTTATCATTCCAAGTCCCGATAAGATGGGGATCTTATGAAGGGTTATGCGTTGTCGAGAGGCATGCCGTAAAACAAGTTTGTGAAGGATCTTGTGACGGGTCTAGGCTGCCATCGACGATAGGCCTTAACAACGTTGCAATGATATCAGAAGGATACCCTACATTGGTATCAGAGCCAGTCTACACTGATATGGTTTTGCAATTATAAAGTGCATATGATGCAAGCATGTTTCCATCCGATGGAGGTTTTTAATTAAGCTATTAAATTGTCGTTCCATGTGATGGTTTTATTTTTGAAAAAATTGTTTTTGAAAATTAGATCTAATTTTGAAATCATGTGATAATTTTAATAATTAGATCTTTAAAATTATATGATAATTTTTAATGTAACTTAAATTTATGAGGTATTTTTTAATGTTGCATGCTTATCTAAAATTTATGAGATAATTTTTGTTGATCTATTATCATGCTAAATGTTTAGTTGATATTTTTAAATGGTTATATTATTCTTGTTGATTATGAGATAATACAAGAAAAAATTTTAAAATACCATTAAAACCTTGTAGATCTACTAGTCAAGGCTTCAAATATCAAATACATGTGTGCTAATTATAGTGGCATATATCGTGAAACATAGAAGTTCTGTCCAGAATTCAAAAACATGACACAGATTCGACAAGGAATTGTAACATGTTATAGTCAAATTCTGATTTGTCATAAAACATAAAAGTTGTAGCTCTTGAAGAGTAGATGCTTAAAATGTCTAAGTTTCGAGAATTTGGATATCTACAGTGTCAGATATGGCCATTTTAGTGAGGTGGTGTAAAATCTGGTAGAATCTGATACTCCAGATACAATAACAGTTTAGGGTTAATAGCAGTTCGAATTTGTAAAATCTCAAAACATGAAAGTTGGAGATAACTTAGTAATACTTCTAATATAATTTTCCCAGAATTTTCTCATGTCTAAATTAAGAGATATAATCAAATGAACAAGCAACAGAATATGCCAACATCATAGCAAGAGAATAATTTAATTAAGCCAAGATTAACATCATCTACTATTAGGGAAGGGTTTCCTACCCCAAGATGGCTATTTTCCAAGATCCATGCTTCCTCTCCATGCCTCCTAGCTTCATGGCCATCTTTCTCCAAGCTAACCTCCTAGGGTTTCCATTCTCTCTTCCTTTTTCTCTTCTTCTTCTTCCTTTTTTCTTTCTTTTTTTATTTAATGGAATTTAAGCCAGGTTAGAGGGGAGGGGGATAGGGGAGAAAGAGGTGGAGGAAATTAGATAAGAAAAGGATAAGGTTAAGAAGATGTTTCTTAGGATTTTTCTACACACACTTAGCTTATAGGATAAGCAAGACATGGCTTATAGGATAAGCCATGACACTTTTGAAATGATCTAAATACCCCCTCAACTTCCCACTAATTACAACTATGCCATTACTTTATGCACAAACTTCAAACTTCTTTACATTACACACCACCCTCCACATGACCAAAATGCCCTCACTCAATCTCGAAAATTACGAACCTGCCACTAACTCCCATACGCACATTTCACCCTATATCAACACCTTACACTCGATCTGTACATGTATAAAAGCGATAAACGTAGAGTTCAATGTATATGGCAAAACAGGCCGTGACATCCTGCCCATCTTAAAACAAAGTTCGTCATCGGACTTTCTAGGGGATGGGCCTCACCAAGGGTTAGATAAGTATAATGGTCTCACTACCCATGAAACACAAGCAAGAATACGTACTTACACCACACTTATATACACTATATGATTCACGGTCATCCATACACGTCCGCATCATATACATATCACGAATACATCATATTATTCACTAGTAGCACATCCACATCACCATATACACTCACTACATATACATACATAGACATCCTTCACATAAACATCTAAGCACACATATACACACACTAACATATACAGCACGCACCACAAATAGATCTCTATACGTATCCAGATCACTACTCATATCTATATGCATATGACATCACATCATATCCATATCACGATACATACGGCACTCATACATATGACATGTGGTATGTTTTCATACATATCGCGATACATTCAAGTATAAATGACTTATATTCTACCTGTATATATTTACACATATGTCTATATCCATGCACAGACACACAACTATCAAATCAATCTACACACCGTAACTTTGACAAACATGGTCACCATCACGGTGTCACACCATATGTACACCGGATCCATATACGCTCATTACTTAGTCATATAAGTTCACTCACAATTATATGTACATAAATATCTATATACACACAGTATTTAGTCACATCCATACATACACATATGTGCACGTACTAACACATACATGATTAAGTCACATAGGGCCCATAATCATAACTATAGATAAATATGCACATAACCCCACATCCATAGCGATGCACCTACTGCCTCATACAGACCACATACAATACACACGAGATTGGCCTACACACAGGCAAGGCACATTCATCATAAATATAAGTAACAAATAGACATGTAGTTATATCCACAGATATGTAATATACATATATAGCCATCTCCAATCACATATGGGTATATACATATAAGTACACAACTATTTACGACCACACAACCATATAATTCTAAGGAGATAAAGAATATACCCATAGCGCATTCACATACACATACAAACCTGCGGCTAACTATGTCTATATGTCTACGCCTAATTGTAGCCGGATACACGTACATATATTCACAGAGTCATAGACACACATATAAAAACAGACTCACATACGGTGTCTATCTAATAACATACACGGATGAGTAGGTGTAGTCACACAAAATAGGTGTAGTCACGCAAACGCATTAGTCATACACGTATACTTATTTACACACAACCCCTTATACAGGCAACCCTATATAAATATGTATCTATACACATGCCGCGTATATCCAGCACCATATAACTAGATGTACACACATATACCGCCACATGCACGTACCATATAATCATACACAATTCCATCACATTGACATGTAAGTATGAACACTTGCTACTATCCATATCATCATATGGTCACCCATATATACCCCCACTTTATATGTATGCCATATACCACCACATGCTTTTATGCAATACGTTAGACAACAATGATACACTAATACACACATAGTACGACTACTAATGCATAAGTGGGATGCGAAAATCCGCACATGGACCCACACACACTATATACATATATGCTACATACATCTTAAACTACCCAATATCTCATTATACGTACACTTCACAGGTCAGCCAAATACCAATACAACATATAGCACTACATATTTATATACAACATACGAGGTAAATACAATATATAAATAGACATCTATCATGTCCACTCATACCAAAATATGATATATAGATCAATACATCTACACAAAGGTAGAGCCACACATACATACAACCAACTATCCATTTCTACCCTCAAAATACCCCGTACCTCGAGCTTCTAATGTTAGGTCTCTATCCTAACACTGGACACATACTCACCTTAGTACACATCTATCCCAAACACTAGAGAAACACATGTACTATCCTTACGCACATCGCAGTGTGGTGACCTACATGGGCCACCACAGATTGTCACGCCACGCTTCCCAAAATACCCAGGATTTTATAAAAAATTTCCAGGAGTCCCGAAGAGGCGAGAGTGAGAGTGAGTACAGAGAAATAGCAGGTCCAATGTGCATGTGCTGGGATAGTACACGTACTGCTCCACTATAATATCAAAGACAACATCATAAATAACAAAGAACAACAACAACATTTTATATATATATATATATATATATATATATATATATATATATATATATTCATTCTTATACATAGTCCAGGTACATCACCATATATACACTGCCACTCTCCACCTCCCAAAGACAAACTATAACACAACACAAATTTATAGCTCACTCTAGTGCTACCCCTGGAACCCAACTCCAAGGCATCAGCATCAAACAACCCTCAATTAGTGTCATTGTGTGCATATATGATGCGTATTTGGTCTCTACTGCATGTGTATTTAGAGTATTATAATTATTAGAGCAACTTGTTAATCTACGCACAAAAATACGATTTTATTGAGTATTTCTGCCTTCTAATATATTTTTAATGTGAAGATCTCGATCGCATGATTCCAACAGCTATTTATTTATATTTTTCTGAGATCTATGCTAATTTCTATGAATTTCTGAATGTATAATACCAATTAAATAGAGAAATCTACTACCTGAAAAAATGGGGAGGAGCACGTCAATACGTGCCCTAGTAGGAAATCCCAACACTAATGGCAATTTATGTTATTCTTTGCTTAATTACCGTAGTTACAAGTTAAGGTAAGATCATGGAGACTATGTAACATAGCATAACGGTAAGGCATACTACTGTATGAAGTAAAAGCATATGAAATGGAGACGTACTTGACATTATGGAGTGAGCTGCTGCAAAAGAGAGTTAGTGCTATAAATAATATATAAGGAAAGGAACAACAAATGCAACTACAACTATAGAATTACAATGAGAAATAAATACATGATAACAAGAAACAACCATAAGTAAGGCTTTATAATAAGGATAACATAACTGCAAGGTAGTAAGTGAAAAGTGCAGAGACTACAAACAATCCGAGTGCCACAAGCATACCTAGTCTGAAAGAGTATTATACCATAGTGTCACAACAATACAAGTAGCGGGAAGAGGAAATACTGCAAGTGGAACAAATAACATCTAATTTATTAACTTATTGAAAATATGGGTAAACTGTAAGATATAAGAACATAGACCTCACCACATGGATTGGGGTGGAAAAACTGCACTCGATGCAGTGGACTGTACGCCGGGCCTCTCACCCCGCCCCGTCAGGGGACCTGCCTCACGAGACCACCCCAACATTGGGGTGAGTATGGCACACGGTACAGTGGACACGTGCACTGTACACCGGGCCTCTCTGCCTCCTCCCTAGACGGTAGCGAGAGTAAGGATCTCCACATGCACCTTTCCACACCCAAACCACATCATCACAAGCGCCAAATAAGCATCACTCCCTGTAAAGGCGAGTGAGAATAATAATCACATATCACAACCTCTCCTCCCCACCTTCATTGTCCTGGCCTTACATTTACAATTTACTCAAATTTCCCCCAACCCCCAGTTTTAGTAGATCACCCTCTTTAGAGAGGACTAAGACATTCAAGAATTTCATTTTATCCGCATATTTAGTAATGCATGAGTCATGTTTCATGGCGTCACATTTCACACTCATATCAACATGGTCACGCATTCCAGTGTCATGCCCTCCATCGTAGTCACATCACATATCAACATGGGTCATGCACCCAAGTGCCATCCCTCCATCATAGCCATTTCAGGTCATTACTCATGACATGTGAAGCCATGCATGGGTCATGCACCCAAGTGCCATCCCTCCATCATAGCCATTTCAGTTCATTACTTATGACATGTGAAGCCATGCCTTCCATGTCCCCAATATCACCAATTTATAACATGGTTCATGATACAAATGTATACAAGCTCATTTCTCATGTTTCTCAACTTTTGTTTCATTGAGGCATTTTCACAAACACTTGGCAGGCAACATAAACATGGTCATTGTCACATCAGCAAATTCAATAGCCATTTGCATAACTAAACTATGTTTCAAGTAACAACAATAATTAGTGATAATGGAAGCAAGATTGATATACATACATAATTCAAAACACTACTTAAGCTATTCAGCTTGCTGGAAAAGTGCTGACAGCCATAAACACAGGCAGATGTCATACATTTTCTTTGTGAATTTGACAAAACATAATAAATGAAAGTTGTAGATCTGCTAGTCAGGGTTTCAGATATCAAATACCAAAAAATCAGGATGTGTGTGCTAATTATAGTGGCCTATATCATGAAACATATAAATTCTGTCCAGAATTCAAATACATGACACAGATTCGACAAGGAATTGTAACCTGTTATAGTCAAATTCTGATTTTTCATAAAACATAAAAGTGGTAGCTCTTGAAATGTAGATGCTCAAAATGTCTAAGTTTACAGAATTTGGATATCTACAGTGTCAGATATGGCCATTTTAGTAAGGTGGTGTAAAATCTGGCAGAATCTGATACTCCAGATACAACAACATTTAAGGGCTAATGTAAGTTCGAATTTGTAAAAACTCAAAACATGAAAGTTGGAGATAACTTAGTAATCCTTCTAACATAATTCTCCAGAATTTTCTCGTGTCTAAATTAAGAGATATAATCAAATGAACAAGCAATAGAATCTGGATTCAATTTCAGCCAACATCATAACAAGAGAATAATTTAATTAAGCCAAGATTAACATCATCTATCATTAGGGAAGGGTTTCCTACCTCAAAATGGTTATTTTCCAAGCCCTATGCTTCCTCTCCATGCCTCCTAGCTTCATGGCCATATTCCTCCGAGCTAACCTCCTAGGGTTTCCATTCTCTCTTTCTTTCTCTTCTTCTTCTCTTCCTTTTTCTCTTCTTCTTCTTCTTTTTTTATTTAATGGAATTTCAGCCAGGTTAGAGGGGAGGGGGTAGGGGAGAGAGAGGTGCAGGAAATTAGAAATGAAATGGAGAAGAAAAGGATAAGGTTAAGAAGATGTTCCTAAGAAGTTTTTTACACTCACTTAGCTTATAGGATAAGCCAAGACATAGCTTATAGGATAAACCATGACACTTTTGAAATGACCTAAATACCCCCTCATCTTCCCACTAATTACAAGTGTGCCATTACTTTATGCACAAACTTCAAAATTCTTTACATTACACACCACCCTTCAAATGATCAAAATGCCATCACTCATTCTAGGAAATTACAAACCTGCCACTAACTCCCATATGCACACTTCACCCCATATCAACACCTTACACTCGATCTTTACATGTATAAAAGCGATATACGTACAATTCAACGTATATGGCAAAATAGGTCGTGACAAAAGTGTTTCCTTTGGCTGCAAGTGAATCTTCGAGACAAAAGATTAGTGCAGATGAAAATTAGTGAAGTACAAGTTATGCTGGTTGAGAATTGTCATCATCAGAACTCCTATAAACGGATTGTGATGAAATTTTCTTGCCAACAGCTGTGTACAGATTTATTCAGATTAGACTCGATGTAAATGCTCATGATGACTATGAAAACTGGAGTATTCTTGTATAGTCCGTTTTCTAAATATGATTTAGAAGAACAAATATGAATCAGCTAGAGAGTTTTCAGGATCAGTGGGAGCGAATAAAAGGCATGCGAGGCATCAAGGAGCCGGAACATATGTTTTGATAAAGTGGTCAAAGATTTTGACATTTTATCAGAAACGATTATGAACCGTGCTGATGACCAACAACTGTTTTAAAGCATTCTCGTAAGGTACGAAAAGGATATTGTTTTAAGTCTCAAGTGAGGACGTTGAGCTGGATAAGATCCAGGCAAGTTATATATTATGGATTCTAAAAGACCAAGTTAATTATGTGAATGAGATTCAAATGTGTGGTCTAACATGAACATAGAAATTCCTTAAGTCTATACAAAGATGGTTTAGCAGATTCACTCACGAAGGTTCTACCACATAAAGTCTAGAGAGACTTATGTGTAAATGCGGTATGAGATACCGTGGTAAATGAGCCTGAGTGCAAGCGGGAGATGTTGGGAGATGGGTATGCCCTCAAGGTAATTTATCTCTGTGTACATATACAAACGTCTTGTTCAAAATAAAAGGACGATGTTTGGTAATAATTTACCTAAGTTAATAATAATGTAGTTGACATTAGAACTTATGTAAATTCCTGAGACTTTATGCAAGGTCAAACAAGTATCGAGATTAGGATCTCGATAATGTAGAATTTTTTGACCGATAGTAGCATAAGCCTGAAATTGTTCGTGGTCGTAGATGTTTCAAGAAAAGGATATCGAAACATCGGATAGACCATTGTGTCTGTGTCTTCACCATGGAGTGGTGATGATGATCGCATGGTCGTTCGACTTGGCAAAGTCAGAGATGAGACACATGTGCTCATTAGAGAATGAGTTCACTGAACGACCCAGCGAAAATTATCACATGGTTAACATAACTAATCTGTCAGTGATAACTCTCAGTGATGATAGGCAAGTTGGTCCTTAGACTTGAGGTCATTTTACGAACATGTACGTAAACGGTGTCACTTAGATCTCTGGCCTAGCTTCGAGGCAAGGCCTATCGAAAGGTCTTTGGTTGAGTGACACTTGATTTGTAGGAGAGAGTAATGACCAAGAAATGATTCGTCTCTACCGTTTATGGGGAGTTAGTGTCGCACGTGTTGGTTCGGTCTTTAGTGAAAAACTTTGGCCAAATTATGTTGGAAGAAGTCCAACATTATTTGACTAAAGGTCGATGGAGACTAACGAAGTTCAAGCTATGAGGGCTGACAGTTTGACCGTACCCAAGGCTTGACTAGGCGACATAGTTTTGACAAGAGGACTAAAACTGTGGTATTCACCACGAACACAGTCAGGGTGGTCCCGACAATACTCATGTCAATGGGTTAACCACATAATTATGATATCGAAACAGGGACGACACATGCTACTCGTGGTCACTATTATCTGGGGTTTCGAGCCCCACCTGTAGTAGGGTCAGGCTGTAGGGTCTCACACAGAGTGAGACCTTTGTCAAGTAATAAATAGAATTAAGGGAGATGATGCATTGGATGCAAGGGAATTTATTGCATCGTAAATAGTTTGCGATATAAGCTTTAGAATATTTAGGATGTGGTTTTAATTGCATTTGATGCAATAGTATTTAAATATGTCGTAAATTGTTTGCCAGCATATTTTAAATATCAAATTCATAGAAATGAAGAGGATTTTTCCACGAAAGTCGAGGAGAAAACCGCGTTCGAATCGGGATTTTAACGGGCCCAGGAATGATGTTTAAAAGAAATTTTTAAACATTAATTTAAAAAAGGGTCCAGGTGCCATTGGGCGCTAGCTGTCGCCATTTTTTAGGGACCCACATGCGCCCAGCTGGGTGCGTGCCTTGCACGTGCCCTCTGGGCACGTGGGGCCCACCTTGGACCCCACAATCAAGGGTTTTTGAAACCCTATATTGCGGCTGCAAATTTCAGAGCAGTTTATGGTTTTTGGCCATTTTGAGACAATGTTTGAGGGGTCAAACGAAGTCAGAACGGGTCCCCGTTTGTTTCTATGCTTTCACCATTCGGTGCTCTTCGATTTGATATAGGATATCACTTGCGAAGCTCAACGGTGTGGGAGAAAAAATTCGCTAAAGATTGGCCTTTGTGAAAGGCAAACTTTAATTAATTTTATCCTCCAAAATCTTTAGTCCCACACAGTAATATAAATAGGGGTCAACCCCCCCCCCCCCCTGAAACATGTACTAAGCTCCAGATCTGAGTAGCTCCATTAAACATGAGCAAGCTCGGATATAAGCTTAAATAAATATTCCCTCTTCTACCTAATTCTTCCTTGCTCTTGATCGGGCTCCAGCAAAGCTACGAAGGAGTTCGGACCGGATCCGAAGTCTTGACGGAGGATCCACTCAAGGTGAAACTTTCTTTGGCACGTGGTTGGTTCGGTGATAAGGGTGTTACTCGCCTCGGGATGCGGTTCGGCTCGGATGCGGTTCGGCTTGGAAAAAGCGATGTGGGCATCGTTTCGGAGATAAAGAAATGTTGCTGAAATTATGCTTCGTATTCTGTGGAAATGAAGTGAAAGGTATGTAGTTTATATTCATGCATTTATAATTGTAAATAGGATGATAGATCTATCCTTAGGGGTTGTTCGTACCCAACCCTGGGATAATACAGATTCTGGCTAGGGTTAAACTCTTTAGGGCTGGACTTAAAATTGTTTTAAGATCTGTTTTTCTGCTGCATATTTGATTTCGTTGTCCGTTCGACATGGGCCGGACGTCAGTTTTATTTCCCTAAGGACCCAGAAAACCCTACACACACCCCCCACTTAACTTACTAATAGCTATACACACCCTCTTCTATAACACGCACCTACTGTACACACACCTCCATACATACATGCACACCCATGCATCACACATCCATGTACCACCTCATCATCCATAACATCCATGTACACCACACCCAGATGCAACCACAAATAGAAGTATACAATGCACACAAATGAGCATGCACAAAGAAATACACAGAGAAATATCCACACGAAGGGTATTGGCATATATGTGGCATTTCATCTAGTATTGCAGAATCTTCAGATATTGTAGGTGACTTGGACGGATTGGAGATAAACACTATCAATTCTAATCAGTAAGCAGACAATAATGATAGTGCACTAAGAGATGAAGAGGAAGCTACTACATCATCACAAGTTATCCCTAAGGGTTGGCGCTTCAAGAAGGATCATCCTAAGAACCAAATCCTTGGAGACACAGTGAAAGGTATAGGCAATAGAAGTAGCTTCAATTTGATGGTAAAATGTGCTTTTGTATCTATTTTAGAACATAAGAATGTTGATAGTGCTTTGGAAGATTCCTATTGGATTATGGCGATGCAGGAGGAATTATCACTATTTGAGAGGAATCATGTTTGGGAACTTGCTCCCACACCTAAACACCAAACAATCATATGTACTAAATGTGTATTTAGAAATAAACTTGAAAAAATGAGCAATGTTATTCGAAATAAAGCTAAATTAGTTGCCTAAGGATACAACCAAGAGGAATGGATTGAGTTTCATAACTCTAGCTACTCCTTTGAAATAGTATGTTTGGGATTGGCGATGTCTATTGTGTTATGAATGTTGTAGTAGTTGCAATTGGTGATGTTGTAGTGTCTTTATTCTTGGTGTGGGCATGGCTGTGGTGTCGTGTGATTGTGGTGTCGTGAGGACGATGTGCTGTTTCATGTGCCAGTTCTATCATGTGAATTCACGTGGCATAAATTTTAACCTAGTACTTAAAATGAAGATTTAATATGATTTGGAAAGCTTATGAAGTTAGCTACAGCTTTCATTTAGAGACTGAACCCATATTCTGTCTATAATTGGACTAAAATAGACAATCTTTAACTGTGTGTCAATTCTGGACAGACTTTGCTGTTTTCAGTTCCTGCAGTGAATTCAACTATGCATAACTTTTTGTATACTACTCCATAAATTATGTTCTAATATAATTTGGAAAGATTATAAGTCCTCTCCAACTTTCATGTTGGGACCAAACTCAGATTTAGCCTGTAAATAGCCTGCAACTGCTGATATTCATATGTATGTCAGTTTTGGGCAGATTCTGCCACTATGCATTGTCCGAACCATAACTTTCGTCACCGTTGTCCAAATTATGCATTTTTAGACAATATGGAAAGCTAATTAACTCATATACAACCTTTATGTTGAACATTAGATCAGATTATAACTGTAATGGACTGATATTGCTTGCTTCTTTCTGAGGACAGACTCAAAGCAGATTCTGAGTCTGCCTCAGTTTTCATGTTTATGGTTGTGTGCATATGTTATGTGTGTGTTGTGGACTCCATGCATGCATGTACATGTGAATGTGACTGTGCCGACTGAAATGTGACATGCATGCATGCTGTTATTATGCAAGTGAATGAGATGACATGTTATTCTCATGCCAAGTGATTTAGATAGATACCTATTCAGAAATGATATGAGTTATGATGGAAAGGAGGGCTACATGACCCAACATGCTACATTGGGCCAAAAGTGCGATGATAGGAGTTGAGAAAATTTGCCAGGGGCCACCTCTTGATCCCAATGGGAGCCACCTTTTGATGTCATACTAGCTTAGATGATGGGATCCCATAGGCCATACATTGCATTTCATATTTGCATCATGTGCGTCAGTGTGCATCGTGTGCATTATGTATAAAGTGTTGCATGTGGTGTGATATGTGTATTATGCATTGAATGTGCGATTTGAGCATGTATTGTTTACCTTACTTGGTTGTGCACCTTCATTTGTTGTATACTTGGTTACTCCTTTAGCTTTCACTTACACCGTTCACTTGTTGCACTTTTCTTTTATGCATCACAATGTCAAACATAGTCTTTCCATATTAGAGTTATGCACTCCTGCTGGACACGCTTTGACGTGCCCTCCCTCTTTTTCCCACAGGTAACAAAGCTTTTCTTTTCGATTGGTGTCTTGGAGCTAGAGTACATATTATATTATAGGGAGTGTGTTGTACTGTGTTCACCATCTTGGGTGGTGTTAATGGTTGTATTGGTGGGGTGTGAGTTGTAGTGTGAGTTGTAGATCTGGATGCATTTGTTGTATATTGGATATTAGTGATAATGATATGATACAGGGTTTATTGTTCTTATGTCTTTTTGTGCATGTTGTGTCTGTTTCTGTATTGGAGCCTTATTTGTACTATCCCGGTACGTGCGCAGTGGCCTGCTGCATCTCTTTTTATACTCTCTCTTCCTTCTTCTTTCTCTTCACCCTCACCTCTTTGGAAATACCTGGGACAGATTCGTACTTCTCAGATATCATGGAAAGCGTGGCATGACATCGTGTCAGCTAAGAAGTTCTAGCCATACTTTCAGTCTCATAGGTTTACCTAGATCAACCATTGGTAACAATTTATGACAAGCCATGCGTCACAATGAGAATACTGCTATGGACATTGAGCTCTTGGAGCATGACATCACTCATAAGGCTTTGACATGCAATTAAATCACAATAGCCAACAGACGTTGTTGTCAAGTTCATTGGCTTGGAAGACGAACAAAAGGGGGGCAGAAGAACCAAAGTTGGAGCATGACAAAAAGGGAAATACAACGCTAAAATGAACATTTGTTTGAACCTATACGTTGATGAAGCTTATAATAAGAACGATGCTGGTACGAGAGTCATCTTATTTTATCTTGAAGAGCTTAAGATCAAATATATCATCAATCTTAATCTTCAAGTAGCAAATACATAAGCTAAATATGAAAGTATTTCACTTGGGTTGGCGATCGTTAATGAAATTGACGTAGATATGCTAGATGTATTTAGTGACTCCCATAACTAATGTGCCAGTTAAATAGCCAATGCAAAATTAGGATCTGCTAGTGAGGTGGTATTGGGAGAGATCCAACCTCAATGTAAAGAATTTTGCACGAGTAGATTTTATATAAGTACCTTGATGCCATAACACGTGTAGCTGAGTTATCCAAAAGTGCTTTGCGTTTAGAGGTCTTCATTAAGAGTGGTGTTCTGTTCAAAATGTGCAACTCCCCTAGAGTTGATCGTATATAAGTAATGGTAGTCGAATTAAAGCCATCTTGGATGGACCATATCATCCAATGTCGTAATAATACTTTGTAAAAGATGAAAAGGAATCTAAGGAAGTTCGATTGAAGCTTGCAAGCTATGCTTCCGATGAGGGCCAATTTATAAAACTGCTTTTCAACAAAGTGGATAGAATGCCATTATTATGATGTCTTTGACATGATGATGTTGATTGCTATGCTCTGAGAAATGCATGAAGGGAACTGTGACAATAACATATGGGCAATTGCTTTGGTACAAAAGGCCATCTTCCAAGGATATGGTTGGCTCACCATGTTAATGTTGAGTGCCGATGACGCACAACACAACGGAATACACAAGATTGTCAATGACCGAGGACAAGGATAAGTAACCAAACAACTGGAGCACTAAGAAAGATAACAACTTTAGGCCATCCGCCGACCAAGGGAACACCAATGAGCTTTATTACAAAAGGCAAGAACAAATAAAAATTTTCTTATCTTCACAAACGAAGAAGAAGCACACAATGATCTCTCCAAAAGCTCTCGATAATATCTCTCAAAGTTGGCTCTAACAAATGGCGGCTCAATATCTCTACAATGTGTTCCACACAAACCCTCATCTAAAACTACAAATACATACCCCTAGGGAACAATAGGTGCCATCATTGAGGGGGATGTACGTTGAGATACGAATCCTGACATTAACAGAATTCCTATCCTATTACATCTCTACGCATTTAATGCGTCGAACCATAGTAGGCGTGCGACCGCACCCTACTAGCCTCAGTCACATCCAAGTGGGCCTCACCACTTTACTCAACCGAACATCCTTCTGACGACCGGACGACCAAGGTGCTGGCCCAAGCTGTTCGACCCACTGGGAGGTCGAACCATTTAACCCACTAGGAGGTCGAACCGTTCGACCCACTGGGAGGTCAAACTGTAGAGCTGCCAATCAATCTGAGCCACCAACTCTTACGACCCTCACGACCGAGAGTCCAATACGCTGCTGAAGTCCCATAGCTCGGTATTCGACCTATCAAACTTGTGCCGAGTTAGATGGGTCGTATCCGAGCACACTCGAGTTATCTGGCATGAGACAACTCAGCTGATCGGCCAATGACTCAGCAGTGCCAAAATCGAGCCAACTTTCACAAATCTCCACCTTGGCAAGATTTAGGTCTTCGTCACACGAACAAATGTACATGCATCGTCTTGGTCGAGCATCATCTGGTGTTCCCTCCATTTTGCTCCGAAGAGCCAAATGTTCCGAAGGACTGAATGCTCCACCGAGCTACGAATGTCCCCTCCTGGGATCGACTGACTCTACCGAGTCACATGCCCCCTCCTGGGGCAGACGTCAACATCATCGAGGAACCACATTGAGCAAGTCCAAGCAATGCTTGAATTTGACTCCTGATACAACCTTCGTCAGCATGTCTGCTAGCTTGTCATCCGTTTCGAACTTCAGCAAGTTGATGTCTCGTCTTCTTCTCCCACATAGTCTCGGACAAAGTGAAATATCACATCGATATGCTTGGTACAAGCATGGAAGACTTGATTCTTAGCCAAGTGCACTGCACTCTGGCTATCACAATGGACATCGTACCACTCCTGGTAGACTCCCAGATCATACATCAAGCTTATCAGCCATATCGCTTCCTTCACTGCTTCAATCAATGCAATATAATCGGCCTTCATAGTAGACAGGGCCACCATATTGGAGCGCCAATATATTGGAGCACCAGATAGGGTGAAGAGTAGCATGTCATCGGTCACCTTTTATCCAAGTCACCTGCATAGTCGAAATCTACATAACCGACAGTGTGGGGACCATGAATACTTCGGATATAGGTCAGTCCGACGTCGACTGTGCCATTGATGTACCACAAGGTCCACTACACTGCTCACCAGAGCTCCTTTCCTAGGTTGTGCATGTATCTACTCACTATGCTGACCGCATGTGATAGGTTGGGTCGGGTACATACCATTGCATACATCAAGGCCCCTGCCGCATTGGCATACGATATGCTCTCCATGAGCCTCTTATCTTCTTTGTTCTTCTGGCAATGCTCAGCAGAGAGCTGTTGGATGCAATGATCTAGGACCTCTAGTTTGATGACGACAAACATGTATGGACTATTTAATGTGTGTGTTAAGTGCTTTTCAGGAATGGCATACGTGTAATTCTATAAAGAGAAACTAAGTCAATTGTATGGAGGAATTGCTATACATATAGCAACGTGGAAGATGGAGAAAGTGCTATTCACATAGCAATTGCGACTTGGTCAAAGATGGGAGTAAGATGAGGAGAGATCAATTCAAATCTCTTTTGTTGTGATTCATATCAATTTGTGATGAAAACAAATCCCAATTACAAACTTCAAATCCTATTACAATTCATATCAATTGAGATTGGAACAAATAAATTATGGAGATTAGCTATTATCCTATTCCTATTGAATCCCAATTTAAAACTCTCCATTCCTAGTCAAATATAAATTCCAAATCAATATCCAAACTCCTAGTGTAACGGTCGCTTTCCGATCGTACTTTGTTCACGCACGTGCTTTTGACCGTGCACGTATTTGTTTTAGACCTTGTTTGTTTTTGAACACTATGGTGTAATATGTCGTTGTGATCGTCTCTGAGAATATTAAATTGTAGCACTAATTTGGAACGACATTTCTCTGGACGTTTTCCCACGATTTGATCTTATTCGAAGAGACGTTGCGATTTTCACTTTTGACGTGAGACGTTTCTATTTTTAGTTTCGTCACTCGACGTCGAAATTGAGATCCGTCTTCATAGTTTCCTTTCTCTCGTCGTCCCGATCATCCCAATATTTATTTCACAATTTTTGGATTTCATTTGACCTATTTTACATTTTTGGCCAAGCTTAAAATATTTTTAAATACCAAGTTTTAAAGTATTTTCGACCCAATATAATTTCTATTAGATTATAACTCTTCAAAACGATTTTGACCCAAATCCTAGCTCCTTGGCCGCACCCCTATTGCTTGAGATATAGTGTGGGTGAATATTTGGGTTTAAAATTGATTAAAAATCAATTTTAATTCAAATAAAACCCTAGAATTGGTCAAACCCATCTACACTATATAAATACCCCCTAGGATAACCTATTTTCCCAAGAAACAAACCCTAGCCGCCCCCACAACTCAAAATCCCACTTGCGACGTTCGTCGCAACCAACCCCCGCAGCCGCCCACGCCTGACCGACGTTTTCCCTCGTTTTCCCTCGGTCTGACCGAGGCTCAGCCCCGCACCGCCGCTCCGCTCCGCACCCCAGCACTCCGCTGCAGCCGCCCGCTTCGCAAGTCCCGCATCCGCTCGCTACAACCGAGAGATTCCCCCGCTCCGCACGCTTCCCCGCTTCGTTGCAACCCCGCTCGCTACAAGCCCTGCTCCGCAGCGCCCGACCGACAAATTCCCCTGCATTTGCCCGCTACGATCGAGAGAACCCCTCGCTTCGCACCAAGCCCGCCTCCGCTGCGCTGCAAGCCGCCCGACCAAGAGCTTCTCTCGGTGTGACCGATAGAATTCCCCGCAGCGGCTCGGTCTGACCGAGCAACTTTCGTCGCAACGTCGCAACTTTCACATCGCTTGCCACCGTGGGCCCCCCAAGTTCTCCAGAAGTATTGTGGGTCCCCCATTGGCCCCTAGCACTACTGTGGGTCCCACCTAGGTGCCTCCTCTTCGTGGATTTGCCGATTACGACGGTGCGACACGTCGTAGCCCTTCGTCGCACGTGCTAGCATTGGAATCTTGGTTCGTCGTTCTGGTTGCTGCCCAGACTATTCGAGCGAGGAATCCGATCTGGAATTGGACTAAGAGCGCGTTCTTATATTCCAACCCCTAGCGTCGCTACCCGATGCCAGTGTAGCTTTCGCGTCGTGTTGAGGTAACGTTCTGCACCCTTAGGACCCCCAACCCATTGCCTGATAATCAAGATTAAAATTGATGTTTTAAATTGTTTTAAATTCATTAATCAAGATTAATAATATGGGACTGTAGGTGGTGGACTTGTGCACATAGGTTGTTTGTGACTTGTGGACTTTTGGACGGTATTTTTCAGACGTCAGATTTGCAGGCAAGTGATGTTGGTAGCAATGATCTAGGATCCCTAGTTTGATGATGACAAATGTTGTGTTACATATAACGTGTGTGCTAAGTGTGTTTCAGGAAAGGCGAAACGATAATCTTCTCAATATTTGGAGTTGCTAATCATATAGAAAATTGGGAGAGAAATGAAGTGGTGTGCACAAAGCTATTTTGGACTTGGTCAATATTGGAAAGAGATGGATGAATCCATATCTATTTGGGATTTGACCAAATCAATCTACAAGATATCCTTCTATCCATAGACCAATCAAATCCCAATTTATACATTCATCTCCTTAATTCTAGGGACTTGATTTGATCTCATCCTACCACATGGCCAAAACCCTTTGAAACCCTATTGAGCCGAGCCCCCTTCACGTGTAAACTCCCAAGCAGTCGAAAGCAACAATAACACACATCCTGCCTTGTTAAAAATGAAAGCACCCAAGAAAAAAAACCACTGCCGAATCTTTCAAGAAGGTTTCTCATCGTTTTAAAAAAAAGGAAGGACATCTCCTGTGCTTTTTTTTGTCTAATCCTTAAAGAGAAGGTGATCAAGCTTAGGAGTGCCGGCCGATTTCTTTTGAGGGGCCGGCCATTAAAGGTGAAGCTGCACGAATTTTTAAGGGGTTATCAAAAGGAAAGGCCAAAGTATCAAAAGCATCCACGTTTGCAAGTTGAAGCCGGGGATTCTTTGGATGCATGCCAAAATTTGAGACAATCGCATTCTTTGAGTATGCTACATCATCAACGTGATTGATCCAGGCCACAACATCAGCAAGCAAGGAAGGACAACAAGTCATCATACTACGGACTACTACTTGTCAGATTAGTCTGACCACGCGCTGAACGACAGAGACGACTACGCTACAAATACTGAGCATTTCTGAACTTGTTTACTATATTATTTGTATTGTTGTAGCGATCTCTGTAGGGGAAACTTTACCAGTTTATTGTTATTTTTTGGGGGACCTGACGACTTTGGGAGTCGTCACGGAGGGAGAGCATCTGACTAGATTGATGGTGTAGAGCACGTGGTGTGCGTACGAGCTAGGTGAGAGTAGATTTGGGATCTTGACTCATTGTAGCTGTACTTGATTACATATCTATCTAGTAGTTGCTTTCGGGGGCTGGAGTAGGTCGTGGGGACGACCGAACCCGGGTATATCTGTGTGTATTCTGTGATTGCTATTTTATTGCCCTGTCTGTGCCTATAACTGCGTTGGATTGTTCGTGGGTTGCACGAATATTTTTATTAGCATATTCACCCCCCTCTAGGCTACGATCCAGATCCAACAAGTGGTATCAGAGCCATTTTAGAGGATTTAGTCTAGATTTTTTTGATGACCATGAATATATCTGATTGTGCGTTTGCTGAAGGTCAGTCTATAGCCCGTCCCCCTAAATTTAACGGTGTAGACTTTGCATATTGGAAGGCTAGGATGAAAATCTATCTAGTGTCTGTAGATTATGATGTGTGGGGTATTGTTGAAATGGTTATAGTCTACCCACTATTAAAATTGAAGACACTGTTATGATTAAGCCTAAAGACAAGTGGGATTTAGCTGATAAGAAACTTTATACTCTTAATGGTAAAGCTATGAATGCGCTTATATGCTCTCTTGATAAATCTGAGTTTAATCGTATCTCACATTGTCTAACTGCGCAGAAAATCTGGCATACTCTGGAGGTGACACACGAGGGAACATCGCAAGTAAAGGAATCTAGACTTGCGTTGCTGAGCACTGAATATGAGAGCTTCCGCATGCTACCAATAGAATCTGTGAAAGAGATGTTTGCGAGGTTCACGGACATCGTTTACAAATCCAGTTCCCTTGGTAAGCCATACTCTAGCCATGAACAGGTACGAAAGATCTTAAGGGCGCTACCAAGCTCGTTCAGGCCTAAAGTCACCGCTATTCAAGAAGCTAAGGACCTATCAACAATGAAAGTGGAGGACTTGATAGGCAACCTAATGTCACACAAGCTTGAGTTGCAGAGTATAGAAGACAAAGAGAAACCTGAAGAGAAGACCAAAGCTTCCACACCATTAGCTCTTCAAGCTAACGACGACGATCTTGATGAAGAGCAAGCTTTAATGGTCAGAAACATCAGGAGATACATTCAGACTGATCAAGGAAGATCTGAGATGGGAAAAAGGTTCATTCGTTCTAATAATTCTAATTTTGGTAGAAATTCCTATGATCAGAAAGCTATTAATAGAAGTGAATGTTTTAAATGCACGAAGAAAGGGCACCACATAAAAGATTGCCCACAACAACACACTGCTCAAGTTGCAAAAGGAAAAACAAAAGTGCTGACGTGGGACATGGATAGTGAAGCCGAGGATGAGGAGGAGGAAGGTGAAATCTACTCCGGCTTGGCATTGATGGCCAAACACAATGAGGTAGAATCTCCCACTAAAGCCGAACTTTTAGAAATCTGTAAAGGAATGCAACATAGAATTGATGAGCTAGAAGCTGATGTGGAATATTATAGAAATGATAATTTTGATATGCAACAAACTGAGTATGACATGTCCATAGAAATGAAAAATCTTAAACAAGAACTTATTGCATGCAAATCTACCATTACCATGTTAGAAAAAGAGAAATCTAGCTTGCCTGAAAAAATTGATTGTCTTTCATGTCCCTCTTTATTAAATGATATTAGCATGTATAAGCTAGATAAGAAAAAGCTTGAAACTGATAATGAATTGCTTTCTGAAAAGATTAACATGCTAAATCTTGAACTTAAAGAAAAAATGAGGGATTCTGAAAAGAAAGAAGAGGAAAACAAGCGAGCTTTCATTAGTAAATGCACTTTGCTTGTGAATGAAAATGATATCTTGAAATCCAAAGTCACCACCCTAGAATTGTCATTAAAAAGATTTTCCATAGGAAAACAAAATTTGGATAATCAATTTTATGACAATAATAGACGTGGTCTTGGATTTAGTGCTAAAAATGTTGAAAAGCCTAAGTATAAAAAATTTCACAATGTGCCTTCCATTGCTAAAAATGTTTATGCAAAGTGTTTTACGTGTGATAGTGTTGGTCACACATCGTACTATTGCAAATATAGGAACTCCAATATTAAATTCAAACAAGTATGGGTTCCTAAATCTTTGTTGACTAACACTAGTGGACCTTGTTGGATTCCAAGGTCACACACGACACCTCTTTTGTAGGTGGATGGAAATTTGACGAGGAGCAATAAATTGAATGTCTCATTATTTTTTATCTCCTTAGTCAAACGGCGACGCGAAGGTATATCTCATTCTTTGAACTTAATGCATACCTTCATAGCATTTTTTTCTTAACATTTTTGTGTGCTTGGATTTTCTTTGTTTTTGTTTTTGTCTGCTTGATTGTTTTTAGCGTGTTTTTAGTTCATTATAAAACCAAAAAAATGAAAAAAGACAAAAGCAAAAAAAAATGAGCTTATTGCATACCTTCCTCTTTGCATTATTCTAGTGATATAAGTGAATGATGATCATATCCTTGTAGAAAGTGTTGTATTATTATCATGGCTACATGCGTATGTTTTATTTCTTAATAGCCATGCCAAGTTCGATGAAGTGATAATATGATTTCTACACCTACTTTCACCTCCACGAATGTTAAACTATTAGTACTTTTGGAGATACTATTTATGAATATTGGAAAGTGAATGTAGGCTAAATATTAACTGAAAAATCTAAGGAATATGATGTGATTTGCCATGAATAAAAATTGAGCACAAAACAAATGAAATGAATATGAAAAAAATGAAAATTGCTCCGTATGAAAAATGGATACAATTCATGACAAATACACTACCCACGAGTATCCAACATAAGCTTTATGGGTAATCTTTAGCGTTGGTGTTTTTACTCGTCAAGCAATGTCACCCCCACATCTAAGAGTCCTTTTAGGCTATGTTTTGGGGAATGATATCTTGAACTCATTTTAAATGATGTGGGGAAAATCAATCCTCATGATATAAAGTTATTAGGAAAATGATGGAATGGTTTTGGTTGAGTTTATAAAAGTATCTCCCTTTGTACTTCTATATTTAATAATTGCACTTACACGATGGTGTTGAATTCTAAATATCATTATCGTTGGATTTGAAGTGCTAATCATAGAATAACGACATGCAAATGCTAGTTATAATTAATAATGCTCTCTTTTTGCATGTGATGTGTTTTCGTCTTCAAGAATACACTTTTGATGAGGACAAAGGGGAGAAAAGTGTTGAAAGATTTGTGGTATTAATGTTGGCGTGTTGGCTCAAAATACGGTATTATTGGTTGAAGGGGGAGCATTGAAAATACATGAATATATGGAGCTTGGAAAAAGGGGAGCATGCTAATTTTATTGTTATATTGTGCATGCTACACACTTCACACACACACACATTTACTTGTACAAATCCTTTACGGGTTTGTCATCATCAAAAGGGGGAGATTGTTGGTAGCAATGATCTAGGATCCCTAGTTTGATGAAGACAAATGTTGTGTTACATATAACGTGTGTGCTAAGTGTGTTTCAGGAAAGGCGAAACGATAATCTTCTCAATATTTAGAGTTGCTAATCATATAACAAATTGGGAGAGAAATGAAGTGGTGTGCACAAATCTATTTTGGACTTGGTCAATATTGGAAAGAGATGGATGAATCCATATCTATTTGGGATTTGACCAAATCAATCTACAAGATATCCTTCTATCCATAGACCAATCAAATCCCAATTTATACATTCATCTCCTTAATTCTAGGGACTTGATTTGATCTCATCCTACCACATGGCCAAAACCCTTTGAAACCCTATTGAGCCGAGCCCCCTTCACGTGTAAACTCCCAAGCAGCCGAAAGCAACAATAACACACATCCTGCCTTGTTAAAAACGAAAGCACCCAAGAAAAAAAAACCACTGCCGAATCTTTCAAGAAGGTTTCTCATCGTTTTAAAAAAAAGGAAGGCCATCTCCTGTGCTTTTTTTTTGTCTAATCCTTAAAGAGAAGGTGATCAAGCTTAGGAGTGCCGGCCGATTTCTTTTGAGGGGCCGGCCATTAAAGGTGAAGCTGCACGAATTTTTAAGGGGTTATCAAAAGGAAAGGCCAAAGTATCAAAAGCATCCACGTTTGCAAGTTGAAGCCGGGGATTCTTTGGATGCATGCCAAAATTTGAGACAGTCGCATTCTTTGAGTATGCTACATCATCAACGTGATTGATCCAAGCCACAACATCAGCAAGCAAGGAAGGACAACAAGTCATCATACTACGGACTACTACTTGTCAGATTGGTCTGACAACGCGCTCAACGACAGAGACGACTACGCTACAAATACTGAGCATTTCTGAACTTGTTTACTATATTATTTGTATTGTTGTAGCGATCTCTGTAGAGGAAACTTTACCGGTTTATTGTTATTTTTTGGGGGACCTGACGACTTTGGGAGTCGTCACGAAGGGAGAGCATCTGACTAGATTGATGGTGTAGAGCACGTGGTGTGCGTATGAGCTAGGTGAGAGTAGATTTGGGATCTTGACTCATTGTAGCTGTACTTGATTATATATCTATCTAGTAGTTGCTTTCGGGGGCTGGAGTAGGTCGTGGGGACGACCGAACCAGGTTATATCTGTGTGTATTCTGTGATTGCTATTTTATTGCCCTGTCTGTGCCTATAACTGCGTGGGATTGTTCGTGGGTTGCACAAATATTTTTATTAGCCTATTCACCCCCCCCCCCCCCCTCTAGGCTACGATCCTGATCCAACAAGTGAAACTTGCCAAATTTTGCTTAGGGCCATGTTTTAGGTTACTTCCTTGTTTTAGCGTAAAAGAGACTAGACAGTGAAATGATAGCTGTCTAGGCGCAACTTTAAGATCTAGCTTGACAACGAAGCTAGATCTGTCACCCTGACATGTCATTCATGCATTGTTACCTGCCACGTTTAAATTCCTTATCTGTACGCACTTAAACTATTATCTGTCATGCATTGCATCCTACATGTCATCCAAGTTTGAATGTTGCATTCGTAGCACACGCTACAATACTTGTACTTCCTTGTTCAGGCTAGGTGCACCCCTATGCCATATTGAAAGACACTTCCTGGCTCGTGATCTAGAAGCGAGCATTCCGTGTTCGGGGGTAAGGCCCTGGCTCGATACACGTGGAGGGGTAGGGATAAGCGATAACTTGAGCTTAGGAGTTGGCCCGATCAGCCACTCAAGCCAAAAGGCATAATCTCTGTGCACGACATGCTTACTAGACTTGTCCTTGTTCTTGTGATTGTTCTTGCAAACTTGTTATCCATGTCATGATTTAAATGCCAGTTGCCATGCCATGCTCATACTTTACTTTACTTGTTGCACTCATACCTTAACTGCCATGTCATTACATCATGCTAGAACTGCTAGATTACTTTACTTTTACTTTCAGTTTCCTTGCACAAGTCTCTTGTAGACTTGCTGACATGTGCCCCTTGCTCTTTTGGATGTCACATGTTAGACCCTGAGCCAGAGACCGTTGCTGAGGACGTGGTGTTTGCTGACGCTGAGCCGGAGCCCACGTTTGACGAGGAGTTGGTGGACACCGGTGACCAGTCTTAGAGACCGTTCTGAGTTGCTTTGCTTTAGATGGTTGTTAGTTATTAGTGCGTAGCACCATTACTTTATTTTCTGTACGTTTGACTTTTGTTGGCCATGCTGGGGCTTTTAGATTCTTTTTCTTTTAGCCTGGTGGCTTTTCTGAGATGTTGGAACTTATTTTATGGATATTCTGAGATTGCTTTTTGGTCTCATTTCCTTTATTATTATCTTGTTCGTATCGCATTTGCAAGGACCTGCCATTTGAAGTTTATTGACGCTTATCAGACTTGCAGCTTCACAGCTTCAAGTCTGAGCGGACCTACTCACGCCTCGCCTCCATATTTTTGGGAAGCGGGACGTGACAGGTTTTGTTGGTGGCCCATGCAGGTTCGTCTTGCAACTGCGAATTATCGGAACAACGATAATAACTATGGAATGTCCATTAAATAAATTGCAACATCCGAGTCATAAGCCTTGAGACTAGTTCTAATCGTTTTTCTATGTCACTAGGTGGTAAGAAGACTTAGTTAGACGTCTGTGCTTGCTAGTTAGAGGTCCCTGATTGTTAGTTAGACTCCCTGCTAGGAATTGATTTAACCGTCTTAGGAGTTACCTTAGTGGTTCTTGTTTAACTCTGACCATAGTAGACTTCTAGAATTTCTTTAGTCGCTCGCTTGGGTTCATCGATTTCGGGCCAAGCTGAACACATTCCATCACAGTCTTGTTCCTTAGGAAGTCATAGCACCAAGTTTCTTAATCTCTAGTTGGTCGACCGTAGGAGTTTCCCCGTAGATTTTCCTGGGTCATATCCTAGGCGTATGTATGTTTTGATCATCCGACCATTTTCCTTACCTCGATTCACGAGATCGCCTCATGACGATCGTCGTCAATTTTCGAATCTCTCTGTTACAAATCGTAAATCTTCTGAAAGTATTTTTCGATTTCCTCATTCCCTAAGTTTAAATTTGTTCAAAAATTTTAATATATATACTTAGACTTCATACTTTTTCGTTAACTTAAATTTTTAAAACTTTTGTCGAAATTTTTGAGTACTAGCTTAAGATATTTTTCCAGCTTATACTTTTCGTACCTATGTAAATACCTTGTCCCTTCATATACTAATTTTATTCTGAACCGTACTTTTATTTTGCCCAATTAGACTTATAATTTTCTTTTCTTATTTATGCCATTCGAATGACACATCGCGCTTACTTTTAATATACTTTTCAAGTCACATGGGACTTCAGCTTTCAGCAAGTCGAAGTTATGCTCATCGTTTTCCCTATTTCAGATTTTTTTTTAAAATTACTATTTCATAACCATTTCCTGATCTGGATCCTCCATAATTGGGTTTTAAAGCTTTATTACCAATTTTGATAATTCTACTACTAAGTTATTATTATCTCTCCGTTCACCATACATACCTTTAGAATAATTTCTAAACTAAGTAGAATTTCAATTATTTTTATATATCCGTACCAGGCTCGTTGTGCTCGTATGTTAAGAACTTTGTGTAAATCAGTTTCATTTTGGCAAATCCTGGTTCCCCTAAAAGTAGTTTCAATATTGATTATTTTAAATTTTTCCCTAGCTTAAAGACTTTGAAAGCATTTAACATGAGCTTAAATTCTTCAGTTAATTTAATTTCATTCTTTGAATTTCAAAAGTTTTGCCGAAATCGTATTAAATTACTGCCGTATAATATTTTCTAAACTACGCCCTTAATGTTTGTGTGAATGATTTACTTTCCTCCTGATAATTTTTTATAGGCCGATAAACCGTTTTCTCTTATTATGTATATTCGACTCAACTTGTTTCGAACAACTTGTTTTATCGATCTCCAAATATTTTATACAGATGAGGACTCCAACTTTTGAAGTACAACAGTTTTCAAATTTCATGTATTTCAGCTTATGTTATTTACACTATTTTCTTTCTGTTTCCTATAAAGGTATCACTACATCCCCTTTCCTCTACCTAAACATTCACAATTGAGTCACTGTTCCACCCAACCAAGCTGTCTCCTTATATTCGTCCTATCTGAACCCGTGCTTATCGATCCTTCCCTCGTTACACTATCAACATCGATCTCCCTCTATTGCTTAGGCTTTAGTGCTCGTCAATGACTGTGTCAACTCTAATTTGTTAGTAGGCCTTGGACCTTTGTGATGTTGTCTTGGTGCATGTACCTAAGTTGAGTGTGTGGGCTTGAATGAGTGTTCTCCCCTGTAGTATATTAATGTTTGCCTATTGTGTGATATATACATACTCTGAGTTATTCATGATGGTATGAATGTTGGATATGGAAGACATAAATACACCCATGAGGGGATGTATGAGGTTATACGGACCTCAGATGTCGCATGCACGAAAGCGTGCACGGAGGGAACCTTTTCTCGTGTGAAAAGGACCACTCGATAAGTGGAAAAAGCCACTCGATAAGTGGAAAAAGTCACTTTATAAGTGCATAAAGGCACTTGATAAGTGAATGAAGAAGAGGATAAATGAATGTGCTAATATAGGCTAATAAGCTTATAATTGGTTATTTCCTACAATAACCACCCCTAAAGCCTATAAATAGGACCCAAGGGTAAGGCATTCATACCACACTTTCCATGCCATAAGTTTGCATAAGGCATCTTATGTTCTTCTTCTCCCTTCCATTAAAATCCTCTTCTAGTTAGAGATTTAGGCGGTGAAACTCTGCTTCGATCCTCCGTGACGAAGTATCGACCGTTGTGGCGAATCCGAGGGCGAAGTTCCGAGATTACGGTGCCGCGTACGCAAGCGTAAGTCTCGACTTTATTATTCGATCCTAACGTCCTTGTTTTGACAGGATCCCACATTGGTATCGGAGCCATACGGGTTCGCCCCGGTCAAACCGCCGCCCCGTCGAACCGATGAACGAGGCGTTGTCTTTTTCACGAATGGGTATCCTACCATTATGGATATGGTAGGAACGCTTCGTGACGGAGAGAACGCAGCGGTTGTTCTTTTCACGTTAGGGTCTCCTACCATTACGAATATGGCAGGAACTCTCCGTGACGGGAAGAACCGACCGTTCATATCGTCAAGCTCGCACTCTTCATGGATGCTGAGTCTCCATTCATAGGGAATGTGAACTCTCTTCATGTGGAGCGTGTAGTTTACGAACTTTAAAGTGTGGTATTTTTCATTTTTGGCACACGACCATTAGAGAATAACTACTTTCTCGATGAACGGGTGCTTCATCGACGAACGGGTGCTTCATCGAGGAAGATGATGGTAGTTATCTCCATCGGAGAAGATGACTTTTGGTGCATGATCACCATGGCCAAATGGGCTATGGAGGCAATGCATCCCCCCTCCTCATGCGGAGGGGGTTGGATACGGCCAATAACTTCCACGGCCACCCCTCCGGGGGGGTGTGCGGCCAACCCCATGCAAGGGGGTGGCCGGCCATGGCCATATGGGCCATGGCCGGCCATGGCCAAATGGCCATGGCCCGGCCATGGCCATGATCGGCCATGGCCGGACCTGGCCGGCCCCGGCCAGGGCCAAGGGGCCCTGGCCTGGCCTCGGCCAGGGCCAGGGGCCGGCCTGCCCTGGCCTCGGCCAGGGCCTGGCCGGCCTCGGCCAGGGCCTGGCCGGCCCTGGCCGAGGGGCTAGGGCCTCTGGCCAGCCAGGGCAGAGGCCCTGGCCGGCCCTTGGCCAGCCTCGGCCAGGGCAGAGGCCCTGGCCGGGAGGGGTGCCAGATCATTGGTTGGTCGACCAATCTGGGAGTTTTGGTCGACCAATTCGGCAAAAGGCCTTGGTCGAACACGAACATGCCGACTAGCCCATACGGGGCCAACGACAGTCGTCTGCGGCAAAATTCTCCCATACGGGGGGAAGCGCCTGGATCCATACGGGAGCCGGCGACAATGGCTTGCAGAACAATCCCCTCAAGGGGAATCCGGCCTTGGCACGGATACGGCACAACCCCGGCATATGGCCAGGAAGTGCCGAATATTTCACTAGTATCATAAGGGTACTAGGTTGAAATATACAATTTTCGAAAAATACCTTTTTCGTACGTTTTGAAAAATACGTTTTCAAAAACGCTTTTCCGCTGCAAAGTACTATAAGAGTACTTTTATTTGATAAAGTGATGGGGAAATATTGAAAGTTACTCTAGATGGTGATTGGAAACGTAGTGACCTTTCCGATTCTAGAGTAACATCTTCAATATTTTTCGAAAGTAACTTATCAAATTATAAATATCATTCCAAGTGGGAGTTGAAATTAGAACTATCCAAATGGGATATTCTATTATCATTTCAAATGGGAATTATATTTTAAAGAATTTTCAATGCAATGTTTTTGATCAAACCTTCGGTTTTGTGTCTTTTGCAGCATTTTAAAAGTAAAATGTCTTCCGCTTCAAAGAATATCGTCGCTGAGTTAAACAGAGGTGAAAAACTCAACGTCGATAATTACAAACTTTGGTCCATCAAGATACAATACGTTTTAGAGGAGCAAGAAGTGCTCGAAACTCTAAAGAACGTAATGATTGAACCCGAGTTGGGCACTACGGCCCAACACAGACGAGACAAGGAAGCTTTTGATGCTTGGTCTCGGAAGAACAAGATAGCACGCATTACGTTATTAAGCAGTATGGCTGATGACATAATGCGCATCTTCCGAGAGCATGACTTAGCCATGGACATATGGTCCAAGCTTGAGGAAAAGTTTGGTGGCACATCGGTGTCCAAACTTCGCGCCTTAACTATAAGATTTGATTCATACAAGAAACGTCCAGATCATTCCATGGGGAAACATCTGCGACATATGGCAAATCAAATCTCAGAGTTAAAGGACGCAGGTCATGTGCTCACTGATGAGCAACAAATCCAAGCAGTCATACGTTCCCTACCAAATGGGTGGGACCAAATGAAGATGCATCTCACTCACAATGAGAGCATCAAGACCTTCAGCGATGTTTCCAAGCACCTCGAATTAGAGGAAGAACGGCTTGCGGCTGCCAAGCCTAGTGCAGAAGTGCACATGGTTGCTAGTTCCTCACACGGGGGAAAGAAACAGAAAGATCGTTCGAAGTCTACTAATGAACGTAATAAGCAACCTGAGTCTACCAAGAAACCCAAACATAAGGGTGGGCACAAGAAATGGCACAAGAAGAAAGACTTGAAGAGGATCAAGTGCTTCAAGTGCAACAAGCTCGGTCACTATGCTCGTTCGTGTACGAGTGGAGGCGACGAGGTAACTTGTAAATATACTAGTTACATATGTGTTTCTAGTTCAATATTTCTTGTGGAATCTAATCCATTTTGGATAATTGATTCAGGTGCCACCGACCACATAGCAAGGGACAGACGGTCCTTCGTGGAGTATCACCGGATACCCCAAGGAACGAAGTGGATCTATGTAGGAAACAACACACGTGTTGAAGTGAAAGGCGTTGGGACTTGCAAGCTAGTCTTGGACAACGGCCGCACTCTCCTACTTCATGATGTTCTCTTCGCTCCAGATATTCGAAGGAATATTATATCTGTGGTCGTGTTAATGGGTCTTGGTTATAGCTGGTTCTTTCAAAATTGTAAAGTGGACTTGTTTTGTAATAATTCCTTAATTGGTACTGGGTATGTATTTAAAGGATTTATTGTATTAAATACAATGTATGACTCTTCATATTGTAATGAAAATTTCCTTGTTGCAAATTCATCGACTTATGAGTCTGATATAATTTGTTGGCATGCAAGGCTTGGTCACATTGGACCAACACGAATGGATAGACTTGCCAAACGTGGCCTTCTATCCAATGTTTCAAAGGTTGAAATGTCGACCTGCGAACATTGCCTTGTAGGGAAATCTTGTCGCAAGCCATTTGGAACCGGCACAAGGGCCGAGGTTCCATTACAGCTCATCCATTCGGACATATGTGGTCCGATGAATGTCAAGACAAGACGCGGAAAGTCCTATTTCATCACTTTTATTGATGATTTCACCCGATTCGGACATATCTATTTGATATCCCACAAAAGTGAAGCATTAACCTGCTTTAAGAACTATATGAGTTTAGTGGAGAATCAATTAGATCGCAAGATTAAGGTCTTGCGAACCGATAGGGGCGGTGAATATCAATCAACAAGTTTTAAGGAACTTTGTGATGAAAAGGGCATAGTACATCAGGTAACTATGCCTTATACTCCGCAACAAAATGGTGTTGCAGAAAGGAGAAATAGGACTTTAATGGAAATGGTCCGTTCAATGATGGCGCAAGCTAACTTGCCAATCACCTTTTGGGGTGATGCATTATTGACGGCCGCTTTCATCTTGAACCGCGTACCCTCGAAATCAGTTAGCTCCACTCCTTATGAGTTGTGGAACCAAAGGTCTCCTGACTTAGACATTTTGAAACCTTGGGGATGTGCATCCTACGCACATATTTCCTCCCATAAGTATGGCAAACTTGGGCCACGGGGAAGGAAATGTATCTTTATACGATACGCAGAAAACTCCAAAGGTTATGTTTTCGTTAGTCAGGAAGACAATGGAGGTCTAATTGAGTTTGAGTCGAGGGATGTCACCTTCTTGGAAAACGAGTTTCCAAGACAGGGCGAGATAAGTCAGGACTTATCTCTATTTGAGATTAATGATCAAGAAGGATTACCTCATTCGAGTGGGAGAATTCTTGGTGAAGAAGAAAATACGTTTCAAACTTCACCAATGGATGATACGAATGACACTAATCCTATTCCATACGGGAATAATGATCCAAGTGGGAGCATTTCTAACGACATTCCAAGTGGGAGTGATATTAGAATTGATCTAAATTCGAGTCAACAAGGACTTGAAGAATCTCAAATACGACGTAGTAGTCGTACAAGGTTGGCTCCTCTAAGATTTGAGGATGAATTTCCGCAAACCTTTATGACTTTACTACAAGATGATGACGAGCCTGCTACTTTCAAACAGGCCGTATCATGCCCTGCGAAAGACAAATGGATGGAAGCGATGAAGGAAGAGTTGGAATCCATGAAAGTTAACCAAGTCTGGGACTTAGTTGACTTACCCAGAGGACGTAGAGCTATTGGGAACAAATGGGTTCTCAAGATCAAGCATAAGGCTGATGGCTCTATTGACAGATATAAAGCTCGCCTTGTCGCGAAAGGTTTTACGCAACAGGAAGGGATAGACTACGAAGAGACCTTCTCACCTGTTGTCCGTTTTACCTCGATTCGCCTGATTCTGGCAATGGTAGCTTGCTTAGACCTCGAATTACATCAGATGGATGTAAAGACTGCCTTTCTCAATGGAGAATTGGACGAGGAGATCTATATGGAACAACCAACAGGGTTTGTAAAAGAAGGAAACGAACATAAGGTTTGTAAACTTCGTAAATCCATATATGGTCTTAAACAATCCTCGAGGCAATGGTATATACGATTTCAAGAAGTTGTCTTATCAAATGGTTTTTCCATGCTTGATGAAGATAACTGTGTATATATCAAGAGGATTAAGAGCAAGTACGTTATCATGTCTCTATATGTAGATGGAATTTTAATAGCCGGAAATGACAAGGGCTTTGTGATGGATATCAAGGCTTGGCTTTCATCAGTTTTTGAGATGAAAGACATGGGAGAAGCCGCATATATCCTTGGAGTTAAGATTTCAAGGAATTGTTCGAAGAAACTTCTTTCTCTTTCACAGGAGACTTATATAAAGAAGGTTTTAGAACGTTTTAATATGCAGGACTGCAAGTCCATTGATACTCCTATAAGCAAGTGTGACAATTTATGTCTGAAATCATGTCCAAAGACCAAAAGGAAAAGGAAATTATGGAAAAAGTTCCATATTACAGTGCAGTTGGTAGTCTTATGTACGCTATGATGTGTACAAGACCGGACATCTGTTTTGCCATTGGAATGGTAAGTCGTTACCAATCCAACCCAGGGCAAGTACACTGGAAAGCGGTTAAGAGGATATTGTGGTATCTCAAAGGATGCTTTATGCTATCAAGGAGATGCCTTGAGGCTCGAAGGCTACACTGATGCTGATTGGACGGGTGATCTTGATGAGCGACGATCGACCTCAGGATATGTTTTTCTACTCGGATCTGGTGCAATATCCTGGAGTAGCAAGAAACAATCCTGCATCGCACTTTCAACTATGGAAGCCGAGTTTGTAGCATTTAGCATGGCAGTCCAAGAGGCTGTTTGGCTTAGGAAGTTCTTAGACAGGCTAATTGATGCAAGTGACTCAGGTGCTGTACCTATACACAGCGACAGTCAAGCATCTATAGCCTATGTCAAAGATCCTAAATTCCATTGTAAGACCAAACACATAGATATCCGCTACAAATTTGCAAAAGACTATGATAAGACCAAGAAGGTAGACATAAGGTACATATCTACGCATGAGATGATAGCGGATCCGCTTACGAAGGCGATCCCCAGAGATGTGTTTTACAAACACTTATCATCTCAAGGATTGCGTAAGAGCTGAGTTGTACCAATGTAAATTCCCATGTCTGTAAATGATCAAATTTAATAAAAGAATAAGTTCTTTTCAACATTGCATATGAATTTCTTAAGAAATGTTTGTGTACATTTTTTGAAATCTCAGCTGAATTCTAGTATGTCAGACAGATTAAGGTTGGCTCTCTCACATGAGCAACCGCCTTTATTTTATCAGACGGGTAAAATAAAGATGAGACTTGTTTAAAGTCAAAATCGTCAGACGGACGATTTAGAGTCATGACTTAAACAAAATGGTCGTATGAAAGATCTGCATCATATGGATGTTTTCAAAAGATCTAAGAGGATTTTGAAATCCTATCTGTCTTATGCGGGATGTGAGTCCAGAAGATATATGAGTAGTAAAAGGGACTCAAAACCAGACATTGTGGTGTCTGGTTATCATCCTTACAACATCATTAAGACATACGCTCCCTGGGAAAGGAGTGATGTTGTAATACGTATTCATACTACGTATGCATTTTTGACCATTGGGTTAGAATAGTAATAGTGTTTACTATTATGTGAGACCCAAAGACCACATGGGTCTTAACTCGTTACCCTTATGGACTCTAATTGGTTCCTTAAGATTTGACTGGGTGATTGCTATCTTAGCATGTTGCTTATGGACTATGGTTAATTCGGTCCGGCGGGGCATGTTAGAAAAGCGAATCAAGTCAAGATCAAAAGGATCGCAAGAAGAGGAAGATTAATTTCATATTCACATTTGGACTTTAGAGATTCAAAGCTGGCCAGCCAATTGTAATCCAGATGGGATTCAATTGTTGAATATAAAGTATAAGAAATGTGAAGAAATAATCTAGGGTAAAGCATGTGTTGATCTACTCAACTTTACACCTCGAGGGGTGTTGTGTATCTCTAACAAGTGCACAACAGCGGACTCTATGCGCATGACGGTCACACGGCCTATTTCTCGGTATGACAAACAGAAGAGTTAAAGGAAAAGATGTTTCCTTACAATCCCCTCAAGTGTGAGTGGGAGATGTTGGATATGGACGACATAAATACACCCATGAGGGGATGTATGAGGGTATACGGACCTCAGATGTCGCGTGCACGAAAGCGTGCACGAAGGGAACCTTTTCTCGTGTGAAAAGGACCACTCGATAAGTGGAAAAAGCCACTCGATAAGTGGAAAAAGTCACTTTATAAGTGCATAAAGGCACTTGATAAGTGAATGAAGAAGAGGATAAATGAATGTGCTAATATAGGCTAATAAGCTTATAATTGGTTATTTCCTACAATAACCACCCCTAAAGCCTATAAATAGGACCCAAGGGTAAGGCATTCATACCACACTTTCCATGCCATAAGTTTGCATAAGGCATCTTATGTTCTTCTTCTCCCTTCCATTAAAATCCTCTTCTAGTTAGAGATTTAGGCGGTGAAACTCTGCTTCGATCCTCCGTGACGAAGTATCGACCGTTGTGGCGAATCCAAGGGCGAAGTTCCGAGATTACGGTGCCGCGTACGCAAGCGTAAGTCTCGACTTTATTATTCGATCCTAACGTCCTTGTTTTGACAGGACCCCACAATGAAGTTGTATGTGTGTTAGTATTTATAGATATGTGTGAGGATAGCTATACCACTCTAGGGACGTCGGTGTATATAAGAATCAGTGTTGGTATGTCTAATGGGGTGTATGTAGTTGGAGATACTTATAATGGTTGAAATAATATGTCGGTAAAGCTATGTTTATGTTAGGTGTGACAATAATAGGTGTACGTATAGTTAAGTGGGTAGGCCTATTATATGACCTATATGTTAGTACGTGTGAGTATGTGCTCGTATTTAGATACGTATTGTGCTTAGACGTAAGTAGTTATGTATTTGCTGCATGAGTATATAGGTGATATACATGTGGTAGTAGGATTATAATTTTGATTGGTATTGCTTGCTTTTACGGGATGTTGTATGCGTGTATACCATGAGGTATACACGACTATTGCATACCTTAACCATGTATGAAGTAGACGTGTTGGTATACACGACTATTGCATACCCTATTTCAGATTTTTTTAAAAAATTACTATTTCATAACCATTTCCTGATCTGGATCCTCCATAATTGGGTTTTAAAGCTTTATTACCAATTTTGATAATTCTACTACTAAGTTATTATTATCTTTCGTTCATCGTACATACCTTTAGAATAATTTCTAAACTAAGTAGAATTTCAATTATTTTTATATATCCGTACCAGGCTCGTTGTGCTCGTATGTTAAGAACTTTGTGTAAATCAGTTTCATTTTGGCAAATCCTGGTTCCTCTAAAAGTAGTTTCAATATTGATTATTTTAAATTTTTCCCTAGCTTAAAGACTTTGAAAGCATTTAACATGAGCTTAAAGTATTCAGTTAATTTAATTTCATTCTTTGAATTTCAAAAGTTTTGCCGAAATCGTATTAAATTACTGCCGTATAATATTTTCTAAACTACGCCCTTAATGTTCGTGTGAATGATTTACTTTCCTCCTGATAATTTTATATAGGCCGATAAACCGTTTTCTCTTATTATGTATATTCGACTCAACTTGTTTCGAACAACTTGTTTTATCGATTTCCAAATATTTTATACAGATGAGGACTCCAACTTTTGAAGTACAACAGTTTTCAAATTTCACGTATTTCAGCTTATGTTATTTACACTATTTTCTTTCTGTTTCCTATAAGGGTATCACTACATCCCCCTTTCCTCTACCTAAACATTCACAATTGAGTCACTGTTCCACCCAACCAAGCTGTCTCCTTATATTCGTCCTATCTGAACCCGTGCTTATCGATCCTTCCCTCGTTACGCTATCAACCTCGGTCTCCCTCTATTGCTTAGGCTTTAGTGCTCGTCAATGACTGTGTCAACTCTAATTTGTTAGTAGGCCTTGGACCTTTGTGATGTTGTCTTGGTGCATGTACCTAAGTTGAGTGTGTGGGCTTGAATGAGTGTTCTCCCATGTAGTATATTAATGTTTGCCTATTGTGTGATATATACATACTCTGAGTTATTCATGATGGTATGAAGTTATATGTGTGTTAGTATTTATAGATATGTGTGAGGATAGCTATACCACTCTAGGGACGTCTGTGTATATAAGAATCAGTGTGGGTATGTCTAATGGGGTGTATGTAGTTGGAGATACTTATAATGGTTGAAATAATATGTCGGTAAAGCTATGTGTATGTTAGGTGTGACAATAATAGGTGTACGTATAGTTAAGTGGGTAGGCCTATTATATGACCTATATGTTAGTACGTGTGAGTATGTGCTCGTACGTAGATACATATTGTGCTTAGACGTAAGTAGTTATGTATTTGCTGCATGAGTATATAGGTGATATACATATGGTAGTAGGATTATAATTTTGATTGGTATTGCTTGCTTTTACGGGATGTTGTATGCGTGTATACCATGAGGTATACACGACTATTGCATACCTTAACCATGTATGAAGTAGACGTGTTGGTATACTCATTATAGTTGTAGGATATGGTGTGAATATATGTTCTACATGTGTATGACTATACGGTGAATGCATGTATTAGGGAGGGTATTATAATTATACGTGTGCTGATGTCTATATTATTATTATGGTATATAAAGTGATTGAACTATGTGGGTATTACCTGACTAAATATTAAGTGTGATTGACATATGGTATGTATATGGTTATATTGGTAGATGTGTATACATTGGAGTGGTATTGGTATAGGAATAAATACCGTGTTACGTATATAGAGTATTCTGATATGTGTTCGAGTCTCACTCAATCTTGAGTGGGTATACTCTAATTATGTTGTTACATATGTCTGTGGTTTGCGTGTAGTACCCTGAATATAGTGATGGATGATGTGTGTATAGTGATAGGAGTGTTTGTGTCTGGTTGTGCTACGCACATGATTGTGGGTCGCTATACCAATATATAGTTATAGGTGTTGGTCTTGTGGTATAGTTAATTGCTAAGGACTTGACTGTGTGAACGTATGTGTGCTAGCTAAACTAGGTGTGTAGATGTGCTAAGTATATAGTGGTATGATTGGTATATATATGAATGAAATGTTAGCGTGTGTGGGTGTGCACCATGCACGGGTAAGTATGTGCCTAGTTATAAGTATTGGTGACTATGATATGTGTGGCGTGTCGTGAGTATAGTTATAGGGCCGTATGTGACTGTGTGAACGTATGTGTGCTAGCTAAACTAGGTGTGTAGATGTGCTAAGTATATAGTGGTATGATTGGTATATATATGAATGAAATGTTAGCGTGTGTGGGTGTGCACCATGCACGGGTAAGTATGTGCCTAGTTATAAGTATTGGTGACTATGATATGTGTGGCGTGTCGTGAGTATAGTTATAGGGCCGTATGTGATGTGAAGCTATGGTAAAATATTTGCATGCATTTGAATGAATGTATATTGTGAAATTATAGTAGTGGTGACTGTATATTAGATATAGTAAAACTTGATTTAATAATGGTATGGTGTGACTACATGTGTTGAGGTGTTTGGTATCGGATAAATATTAGGGAGTAGTATACCCATGTTTGTTTTGTGCATAGGTAGTTATCTATACGTAGAGCAATGATTGTATATGTTAGTGTGAGACTATCTTATGTGAGTATCTGAACTATTGTTTTGCGCTAGGTAAGTAGTAGTTATATAAGGGATGTATGCATATGATTGAAATATGTGCATGAATATACACATGTTAGCAGAGTTATTGTTTGACTACCTAGTATATGTATAAGCATTGGTAATGACTATACCTGGTTGAATTATAGTGTGATGTGATCGGGATAGCTGCTAGTTTGGCTAGAATTATATTTATAGTTAGAAAGTTCGAGGACGGACTTTATTCTATGGTGGGGAAGATGTAACGGTCGCTTTCCGATCGTACTTTGTTCGTGCACGTGCTTTTGACCGTGCACGTATTTGTTTTAGACCTTGTTTGTTTTTGAACACTTTGGTGTGATATGTCGTTGTGATCGTATCTGAGAGTATTAAATTGTGGCACTAATTTGGAACGACATTTCTCGGGTCGTTTTCCCACGATTTGATCTTATTCGAAGAGACGTTGCGATTTTCACTTTTGACGTTAGACGTTTCTATTTTTAGTTTCGTCACTCGACATCGAAATTGAGATCCGTCTTCTTAGTTTTCTTTCTCTCGTCGTCCCGATCATCCCAATATTTATTTCATAATTTTTGGATTTCATTTGACCTATTTTACATTTTTGGCCAAGCTTAAAATATTTTTAAATACCAAGTTTTAAAGTATTTTCGACCCAATATAATTTCTATTAGATTATAACTCTTCAAAACGATTTTGACCCAAATCCTAGCTCATTGGCCGCACCCCTATTGCTTGAGATATAGTGTGGGTGAATATTTGGGTTTAAAATTGATTAAAAATCAATTTTAATTCAAATAAACCCCTAGAATTGGTCAAACCCATCTACACTATATAAATACCCCCTAGGATAACCTATTTTCCCAAGAAACAACCCTTAGCCGCCCCCACAACTCAAAATCCCACTTGCGACGTTCATCGCAACCAACCCCCGCAGCCGCCCACACCCGACCGACGTTTCCCCTCGTTTTCCCTCGGTCTGACCGAGGCTCAGCCCCGCACCGCCGCTCTGCTCCGCACCCCAGCACTCCGCTGCAGCCGCCCGCTTCGCAAGCCCCGCATCCGCCCGCTACGACCGAGAGATTCCCCTGCTCTGCACGCTTCCCCGCTTCGTTGCAATCCCGCTCGCTACAAGCCCCGCTCCGCAGCGCCCGACCGACAAATTCGCCCGCATTTGCCCGCTACGATCGAGAGAACCCCTCGCTTCGCACCAAGCCCGCCTCCGCTGCACTGTAAGCCGCCCGACCGAGAGCTTCTCTCGGTCTGACCGAGAGAATTCTCCGCAGCGGCTCGGTCTGACCGAGCAACTTTCGTCGCAACGTCGCTACTTCCACACCGCTTGCCACCGTGGGCCCTTCAAGTTCTCCAGAAGTATTGTGGGTCCCCCATTGGCCCCTAACACTACTGTGGGTCCCACCTAGGTGCCTCCTCTTCGTGGATTTGCCGATTACGACGTTTCGACACGTCGTAGCCCTTCTTCACACGTGCTAGCATTGGAATCTTGGTTCGTCATTCTGGTTGCTGCCCAGACTATTCGAGCGAGGATTCCGATCTGGAATTGGACTAAGAGCGCGTTCTTATATTCCAACCCCTGGCGTCGCTACCAGACGTCAGTGTAGCTTTCGCGTCGTGTTGAGGTAACGTTCTGCACCCTTAGGACCCCCAACCCATTGCCTGATAATCAAGATTAAAATTGATGTTTTAAATTGTTTTAAATTCACTAATCAAGATTAATAATATGGGACTGTAGGCTGGTGGACTTGTGCACATATGTTGTTTGTGCCTTGTGGACTTTTGGACGGTATTTTTCAGACGTCAGATTTGCAGGCAAGTGAAACTTGCCAACTTTTGCTTAGGGCCATGTTTTAGGCTACTTCCTTGTTTTAGCGTAAAAGAGACTAGACAGTGAAATGATAGCTGTCTAGGCGCAACTTTAAGATCTAGCTTGACAACGAAGCTAGATCTGTCACCCTGCATTGTCATTCATGCATTGTTGCCTGCCACGTTTAAATTCCTTATCTGTACGCACTTAAACTATTATCTGCCATGCATTGCATCCTACATGTCATCCAAGTTTAAATGTTGCATTCGTAGCACACGCTACAATACTTGTACTTCCTTGTTCAGGCTAGGTGCACTCCTATGCCATATTGAAAGACACTTCCTGGCTCGTGATCCAGAAGCGAGCATTCCGTGTTAGGGGGTAAGGCCCTGGCTCGATACACGTGGAGGGGTAGGGATAAGCGATCACTTGAGCTTAGGAGTTGGCCCGATCAGCCACTCTAGCCAAAAGGCGTAATCTCTGTGCACGACGTGCTTACTAGACTTGTCCTTGTCCTTGTGATTGTTCTTGCAAAATTGTTATCCATGTCATGATTTAAATGCCAGTTGTCATGCCATGCTCGTACTTTACTTTACTTGTTGCACTCATACCTTAACTGCCATGTCATTACATCATGATAGAACTGCTCGATTGCTTTACTTTTACTTTCAGTTTCCTTGCACAAGTCTCGTGTAGACTTGCTGACATGTGCCCCTTGCTCTTTTGGGTGTCACATGTTAGACCCTGAGCCAGAGACCGTTGCTGAGGACGCGGTGTTTGCTGACACTGAGCCAGAGCCCACGTTTGACGAGGAGTTGGTGGACACCGGTGACCAGTCTTAGAGACTGTTCTGAGTTGCTTTGCTTTATGTGGTTGTTAGTTGTCGGTGCGTAGCACCATTACTTTATTTTCTGTACGTTTGACTTTTGTTGGCCATGCTGGGGCCTTTAGATTCTTTTTCTTTTAGCATGGTGGCTTTTCTGAGATGTTGGAACTTATTTTATGGATATTCTGAGATTGCTTTTTGGTCTCATTTCCTTTATTATTATCTTGTTCGTATCGCAGTTGCAAGGACCTGCCATTTGAAGTTTATTGACGTTTATCAGACTTGCAGCTTCACAGCTTCAAGTCTGAGCGGACCTACTCACGCCTCGCCTCCATATTTTTGGGAAGCGGGGCATGACACCTAGATTGTAGGGATTCTCTCATTGCCACAAACCCTAGCCGACCTACCCTAGTGTTTTCCTTCCTTGGCCGCACAAAAAAAGACTACCCTAACACCCGCTCTATTTAAGCCATACATCAAAGAGAGAGAGGTAGTCAGTAATAACAAAAATCCTCCCAAGCCAAAAACAAATCATCTCCTCCAGAGAATCTCCAAGGCCACAGCTACAACATCCCATCTTCAAGCCTTTGCCAAACTCCTCAAGGCCAAAACCTCAGTTCTCTATCTTTTAGCCTTGAAGCCTCCTAGCCACAAGCTTCTCCATGCCTAGATCTCCATAGCTGCAATCCAAAGAGCCAAAGCTCTAAGCCAAGAAGAGGAAACTTATGCAAGGGGAGATCCTAGCCAAGCTTGCCGACCTTAGGGGATTGCTGCATCATCAAGAAGAAGGCTGTATCCAAGAGGCAACGACCCGTGCCAAGCTATGACGACCGAGCCTGCATCATCATCCACGTTAGGGGATTGATCCTGTTGACTGCTATAACTCAAGCCCGCATCAACATCCACGCTAGGGGATTGATCCTGTCGACTGATGTAACTCAAGCCCACATCATCCATGCACAAGAAGTTGTGACACCCGAGCTTCCCTCTGCACCAAGCAGCCGTCGACCCATGCTCTGAACTGCTGGTCGATCCATGCACAAGAGGCTGCCAACCACCGTGAGCATCACGTTGTTCTCCACTACGTGTAGCGACCTTGGCGCTGTCGAGGAAGATCCTTGCCGCCGTCGAGATCACCCAGGCTGCCGGAGCTACCGTGAGACCCACTAACTGATGCCACCTTCCTTGGGGTTGCTGAGGAGAGCTCATTTCCGTGGAGGAGAACCCACTGATGTACATCTCCCTACAGCTGCCATCTTCATTCCTATGCGCTGCCAAACCTCTAAGTCACCGACGTCATCCCTCTACATTGTCGAACCTCCAAGCCGTCGACATGGTCACATCTTGTCGCGAAGAGCTTCGTGCTACCGTGACTGCCATTGTCGTCGACCACTTCCCAGCTGTCGTTGATCTTCGACTTCAACAAGTCGACGTCTTCCTCCCGCATAGTGCTTCCTTTCGCTTTTGTCGTGCTTTTGATTGTTGTCGAAGATAAAGCCTCGCGCAAACTCTTACAGTCGCATGCAAAAAAAATATAGAAGTTGCTGACGTGGAGCTTTGCATGCGGAGTTAGTTTTAAGGATTTGCTTTGTGCACACACCAATTTTGAAGAGAGTTATACTGGAATTGCTATAGACACAAACCGGTTTGCTCTTCAAGTTCATCGAGCCTTATCTTTCGATCCAGGGGTCAAATCGAGACACCGTTTGCGTCAGACTGAAGCTGACGACATGCTGATTGACAGAGACGACTACACAAACACGAACTGAGCATTTCTAAACTCTTTACTCTTTATATTCGTGTATTAGTGTATTGAACTCTGTAGGGAAAACTGTATCGCTTTTTGTGTGACTATTTGAGGTCTTGTCTAGTGGTGGTCTAGACAAGAGGAACTTGATGGGTGTTGTCAAGTGAGAGCATATATTAGGATTGATAGTGTTGAACACGGTGAGTGGGGTACTGAGCCTGGTGAGTGTAGAGAAGTTGGTCATTTAGCTATTACGGTTGTGCATGTACACTATTAATATAATTTTTGCTTTCAGGGGATGGACGTCGGTTGTGGTGATCGACCGAACCAGGGTAAATCAGCTGTGCATCTGTGATTTCTTTTTATTTACTCTGAATCTGCTATAACTGCATGTGTTTGCTCATATGTTGCACGAGAATTTTTATTAGCATATTCACCTCCCTCTAGACTTAGATCCAGATCCAACAAGTGGTATCAGAGCAAGTTAAAGGATCTAGCCTAGATTGAACATGAATAACTCTAGTGATTGTGCTTTTTCTAAAGGTCAGTCAATATCACGACCCCCAAAATTTAATGGAGTAGATTATGTCGATTGGAAATCTAGGATGAAAATCTACTTGATATATGTTGATTATAAAGTTTTGCACATTGTCAAAAAAGGTTATAAGCCACCTGTTATTAAAATTGAAAATATTGATATGCTTAAACCTGAAGACAAGTGGGATGATAATGATTGGAGATTATATTCCTTTAATGGAAAAGCAATGAATGCTCTTAAATGATCTCTTGACAAATCTGAATTTAATCGTATCTCACATTGTCAAACTGCGCAGGAAATATGGCATACACTGGAGGTGACGCATGCGGGAACGTCACAGGTGAAGGAGTCTAGACTTGCACTTCTGAGCATAGAGTACGAGAGCTTTTGCATCCTACCATCAGAGTCCATATTAGAGATGTTTGCGAGGTTCACCAACATCGTCTACAAGTCTAGCTCCCCTCGGTAAGCCATATTCTTGCCTTGAACAAGTAAGGAAAATCTTATGTGCGCTGTTAAGCTCTTTCAGGCCAAAAGTCACTGCCATCCAAGAAGCAAAAGATCTATCGCAGATGAGAGTGGATGACTTTATAGGCAACTTAATGTCTCACGAGCTTGAGCTGCAGAATATCGAGGCTAGAGAGAGACTAGAGGAGAAGAAAAAGCTCCAAAGCCACTAGCTCTTCAAGCTAGTGAAGATGACGATGAGGAGGAGGAGATAGCGTTGATGGTCAGAGGCTTCAGAAAATACATCAAAACTCCTGAAGGAAGAGCTGACATGCATCAAAGGTTTAATCGTTCTAACCATTATAATCCTTCTAGAAATTCATCTGAACAGACTACTATTAATAAAGTTAAATGTTTTAAATATAAAAAGCAGGGTCACGTTATAAAGGATTGCCCACAAGACACAGCTAATATTGCGGAGAAGAAAGGAAAAGTTGTGGTGCGAACGTGGGACATGGATAGTGAGGATGAAAATGAGGATTGCGCACAATCCTCCCTCTGCCTCATGGCAAAAGATGATGAGGTAAAATCTGGTAGTAAAGCTGAACTTCTAATTATTTGTAAAGGCATGCAATAGGAAATTAAAGAGCTAGAATCCACATTAATTAGAAGATTATAGAAATTCCAACGATGAAATGCAATAAGACACTTACAACATGATATTAGAAATTAAGGAACTAAAAGGAAAAATTGTTGCAAGTGATTCTACTATTGCTTTGTTGGAAAAGCAGAATTCTAGGTTGCATGGAAAAAGCTAATTGTCATTCTTGTCCTTCTTTATTGAATGAGATTAGCATGCTTAAGCTAGATTAAATAAGCTTGAAACTGAAAAAGATTATGTGATTAGAGAGCTTAATGATAAATTGTGCATGCTAAATAACGAACTTAAAAGAAAAATGGTTGAATTTGAAAAGAAGGAAGAGAAAAACAAGAAAACTTATATAAGTAAATGCACTTTGATTGTGAATGAAAATGCTTCATTAAAATCTAAAGTAACTAGTCTAGAATTGTCATTAAGGAAATTTTCAATTGGTAAACATTCTTTGGATACTATACTTGAAAATCAATTATATGGCAATAATAGACGTTGAGTTGGATTTAGTCAGAAAAATGTTGAAAAGCCAAAATTTAAGAAAATTCATAATGTGCTTACTATTGTCAAAAATATGCATGCAAAGTGCTTTACTTGCGATAGTGTTGGTCATACATCTTATTATTGTAAGTATAGGAACACGAAAATAAAGTTTAAACAAGTGTAGGTTCCTACATCTTTGATGACTAACATGAGTGGACCTTGTTGGATTCCAAGGTCACACAAAGCATCTACCGCGTAGGTACGATGTAGATTTGCTGAGGAGCTTTGGATTGAATGTTTTCATTATTTTAGCTTCTTAGCCAAACGACGACGTGAAGATATATCTTTTTTCCTCTATAAAATTAATGCATACCTTCATAGATTTTGCATGCTTGAACTATTTTTTATTTGCTTGATAGTTTGCTTGATTCTAGTTTGCTTGATTCATTTATATAAAAATTAAAAAATGAAAAGGACAAAAAGCCAAAAAAAATGGGTGCTTTAATGTATATTTTTTCTCTCTGAATCATTCAAGTAGTATTATTGAATATCATTCATATCCTAGTAGAAATCATTGTATTATTGTTATAGCTACATGCGCATTTTGTAATTCTTAAATAGTTATGACATGTTTAATGAATTGAAGAACTTGATTTCTACACCTACACCTTCACTTCCGCTAGTATTGAATATTGGTGTACAATTGGAGATCCTTTTATGAAATGTTGGAAAGTGAATGTAGGTTGATAATAACTGATAAATCTAAGGGATATGATGTTTATTTGTCATGGATAAAAATTGAGCACAAAAGAACTGAATATGAAACAAGAAAAATGAAAAAAAATGAATATTACTCTGTATGTAAAATGGATACAATTCATGGCAAGTACACTACCCACAAGTATCCAACATATGTTATATGGGTAATCTTTAGCGTTGGTGTTATACTCGTCAAGCAATGCCACCCCCACATCGAAGAGTCCTTATAGGCTATGCTTTTTGGGTGTGGTACCTTGAACTCATTTTTAATGAGGTGTGGAAAATCAATCCTAGTGATATCATGTTTATTGGAAAATATGGATTGGTTTTGGTTGATTTCTATGAGAGTTTTCTCCCTTTGTGCTTCAATTATTTAATCATCACACTTACACGATGGTGTTGAAGTCTACGTTACTCTTTTCATTGAATTTGAAGTGCTTAGTTTAAGAAAAATGACATGCAAGTGCTAGTTGTAATTTATAATACTTTATTTTTGCATGTGACATGAACTAGACTTCATTTATACACTTTTACACTTTTGATGATAACAAAAGGGGGAGAAAATAGAAGAAGATTTGGAGCATTAATAAATCACATCATTGTTATATGGGGGATCATGAAAATAGGGGGAGCATGCCATACTTATATGTATCACATCATTGTTATATTGTTGCATGCCTGTATGCTTGAACATTAAGTGGTATATCCTTCATCACACTTCTCACACACATCACGATGTATTATCTGAATCGTGAGTGCTCAAATCTTGTATTGGGTTGTCATCATCAAAAGGGGAGATTGTTGGATGCAATGATCTAGGACCTCTAGTTTGATGACGACAAACACGTATGGACTATTTAACGTGTGTGTTAAGTGCTTTTCAGGAATGGCATACGCATAGTTCTTTAAAGAGAAACTAAGTCAATTGTATGGAGGAATTGCTATACATATAGCAAAGTGGAAGATGGAGAAAGTGTTATTCATAACCATGCCTAGATCTCCATAACCACAATCTAAAGAGCCAAAGCTCCAAGCCAAGAAGATGAAACTTATGCAAGAGGAGATCCTAGCCAAGCTTGTCGACCCTAGGGGATTGCTGCATCATCAAGAAGAAGGCCGCATCCAAGAGGCAACGACCCGTGCCAAGCTGTGATGACTGAGCCTGCATCAACATCCACGCTAGGGGATTGATCCTGTCGACTGCTGCAACTCAAGCCCGCATCATCCATGCACAAGCAGCTGTGACAACCGAGCTCCCCTCTGCACCAAGCAGCCGTCGACCCATGCTCTGAGCTGCTTACCGATCCATGCATAAGAGGCTACCAACCACCGTAAGCATCACGCTGTTCTCCACTACGTGTCACGACCTTGGTGCTGCCGGGGAAGATCTTTGCCGCCGTCGAGATCACCCAGGCTGCCGATCTACCGTGAGACCCACTAGCTGCCGTCGCCTTCCTTGGGGTTGCTGAGGAGAGCTCATTACCGTGGAGGAGAGCCTACTGACGTACATCTCCATGCTGCTGACATCTTCATTCCTCAGCGCTGCCAAACCTCCAAGTCACCGACGTCATCCCTCTGAGTGGCCGAACCTCCAAGCCATCGACACGGTCATATATTGTTGCGAAGAGCTTCGTGCTGCCGTGGATTGCCGTTGTCGTTGACCACTTCCCATCTGCCATTGATTTTCGACTTCAACAAGTTGTCGTCTTCCTCCTGCCTAGTGCTTCCTTTCGTTGTTGCCGTGCTTTTGATTGCTGTCGAAGATGAAGCCTCGCGCAAACTCGTAAAGTCACATGCAAAAGAAATATAGAAGTTGCTGACGTGGAGCTTTGCATGCAGAGTTAGTTTTAAGCAATTGCTTTGTGCACACACCAATTCTGAAGAGAGTTGTATTGGAATTGCTATAGACACAGACTAGTTTGCTCTTCAAGTTCATCCAGCTTTATCTTACGATCCAGGTATCAGATCGAGACAATGTTTGCATCAGACTGAAGCTGACGACGTGCCGATTGACAGAGACGACTACACAAACATGAAATGAGCATTTCTGAACTCTTTACTCTTTATATTCGTGTATTAGTGTATTGATCTCTGTAGGGGAAACTTTACCGCTTTTTGTGTGACTATTTGGGGTCTTGTCTAATGGTGGTCTAGACAAGAGGAACTTGATGGGTGTCGTCAAGTGAGAGCATATATTAGGATTGATAGTGTTGAATACGGTGAGTGGAGTACAGAGCCTGGTGAGTGTAGAGACATTGGTTCTATAGCTATTACGGTCGTGCATGTACACTATTAATATAATATTTGCTTTCGAGGGCTGGACATAGGGCGTGGTGATCGACCGAACCAGGGTAAATCTTCTGTGCATCTGTGATTGCTTTTATTTACTCTGAATCTGCTACAACTGTGTGTGTTTGCTCATGGGTTGCACGAGAACTTTTATTAGCCTATTCACCCCCTAGGCTTAGATCCAGATCCAACAAGAGCTTGAAGTGAGGTGTAAGCGGGTAATTACAGAATTCATCTTTTCAAAGCCAAATTCTGTATAACAGACTTCAAATAGCGACTTTGTGAAACATGAACTTTACCTCCACTTCGATCTCTATGATCTCCATCCCAAGCACCCTCTGTGCTTCGCCTATGTCCTTCATCTCACTTACAGTTGAGCTGAGACTTCAATCTCTGAATCTCCTCTTTATTCGATGAAGCAATAAGCATATCCTCGACATAAAGCAAGAAATAGATGAACGACCTGTTATCTAATTCCCAATAGAACACGCAATGATCTTATGGGTTGTGAACATACCCTTGATCATTCGTCATAAAGCATTCGAAACGCTTCTACCATTATCTCAGCGACTGCTTCAGCCCGTAGAGTGACTTCTTCAGCCTACATGCAAGACTGTCACCGCTCTCATAGCCATCAGGCTGAGCCATAAAGATCTCCTCCTCGAGCTCTCTATGCAAGAATGCCATCTTGACATCTAGCTGCACTAGTTCAAGTTCTGACTGAGCAACTAATGCCAACAGGATACTAATCGAGAAATGCTTCATCATAAGAGAGAAGACCTCATTGTAATCAATGCCTTCTCTTTGTGTGAAGCCCTTTGATACGAGACGAGCTTTGTAGCGAACATCTCCTGATTCGACCCCTTCTTTCTTGGTATAGACCCACTTATACCCAATTGCTTTCTTGCCCTTCGGTAGCTCCAGGAGATCCCATGTGTCATTCTTCGCCAGCGATTCCATCTCTTCATCCATTGCACTTCTCCACCGCTCTGGGTCTTCGGATTGTTCCACCTCTCTGAAAGAAGTGGGGACATCGATACATACAGTGGAAAAGGCAAATGAGACCATCTCCGAGTATCTTGCAGGTCTTCTTATCTCACGCCTCGGCCTCAATACTGATGTGGAATCCTTCGAATGAACAACCCTTGTAGACGAGCTATCTCCACCATCTAAGCTTGAACAATCAACATCACCAGCATCCGTCTGGGGACCGTCTTCTACAGCTTATGGTGGGGGTCGATCTGAGTCGTCGATCGACCGATGTGAAACCTCATACACATTGTCATAGACCTACTTCAATTGTGTCTGTTCGGTCTCCACCTTTGGTTCATTCTCTTTCTTTAGTAACGTCGACTCATCAAATGTTACATCTCTGCTCAGTATCACCTTCGTCTGTGTCAGACACCATAGTCAATATCCCTTGACACCATTGCTAAAGCCCAATGTAATACCCAGTATTCCTATATACGAGTATAATATGTGTATTTTGGACGTATTTCTATGTATAGAATTTTGAGTATTTTTCTTAATTTTTATAAACAAAATTATTTTTAAACAGTTTTTAAAGATCATTTGGATTTTAATAAATAGGGTATTTGGATGAAATACTAGTATTGGGAGTGTATATAATATTCGGCCAAGTATTTCTATTAATTAAAAAATAAAATTCCTAAAAATCTTAAGGGGACACATCATCCCCTAATGTGGCATCATTTCCCTAACCTCCACCAACACCTAGGCCACATGTCACCTAGAGGGAAGGAGATAAAGGTGATGAAGATTTTTGGATGATTAAAAGAGAAGAAATTAAGAGAAAATTGGGAGGGGGAGAAAGGAAAAGAACAAGGAAAGAGAACTCTTCCCTCTATCTCCCAGCTCACGCAAGCCAGCCACCCTCTGTGCTGCTTCATTACTTCACCCAGGAACCAACCTCAAACACTAACATGTGGTTCTTCAATCCCTTAACCATTAATCGAAGAAGAAGGATATAGCTTTCAGAAGGTCTACTCGGAGAAGAAGGGCCTAGAATTCTAGGTGGACTGCTGAGGTAGGGTTCTAACTAAGTTAGATATGAATCTTTTAGAATCGAGTAAAGGTTTGATCTTTGTTGTTGTCGAATTGACAGCAGACAATTCCATACGGCCGTATGGTCAAAATTATACGGCCGTCTCACACCTTGAAGCTTTGAGTATTAGATACGACCGTATGGTTACACCACTAATTCCACACGGCTGTATGGCCAAAACCATACGTCCGTGTCACAGCTCTTTGTCACTAAAAATCCACACTGCCATACGAAATATCTTACGGCCGTGTGCCCATTCCTTCCCCCAAGCCACCCAAATCCATACGGCCGTATGGACTTCGCCATATGGCCATGTGTACTTTGCCATACGGCTGTGTGGATTATTTATGTGAGCTTTTCCACATGGCCGTATGAAATATCATACGACCGTGTGGCCATTTTTCCACAGTCCATTTTAGTACTCTTATTTATTTGTTTTGCTGTTGTATTCCTTATCAAATTGACATGTCATGAATATTAAACATATGATAAGCCATGATTTAGTCCACTTGCTTAATTAATCATGATAAGGTATTTAAGTCATGATGTGTAATTATGATCACCATGCAATGAGTGTTAATTTATATGTTAGGCATACATTTTAAAGTATTGATCTCCATGACGTTGATTGTTTTATATGTTATGTTATAAAGGTTGTTAAATGCCTAACTCCATGATTCATACTGTAATGTAAGAAAGAAGGTATGTTGTTCCTTATGTAACTTTCCATGGAATTAAACAAGTATAAGAAAGGACATGGTAATGATGAATGGATATGAAAGAACATCCATATGAAATGTGAAAGTAGTGTTAAAACCACTGCAAAGCAATAATGCCATAAACTCATGAAAATGAGTGTGAGAATGAGAGTAATAGTCTGAAGTCCTCGATCCATTCAGAATGGGTGAGACTATAGATATGGGTTTTGGGGGGACACGTGTAAAGAGTATGTCTTAAGGAGCTGACACAGCCGATGCTTACACTAGCACTCCTGATTAAGGGAGTTGGCTAAGTGTGGACATAGCTTGATTCTCACTCTCACTCTTAGTGAGTGAGTTGGCTGGAGTTAGAGATTTCGGTGGTGTACTCGTGATGCACCATTAGGTAAATGATGGGTTTCTCCGTTTTCCACAGAAAACCCGAGAATTGTCTCACTCCCGTAATGGGGAGTTACGAGAGGCCCCTCCATTGCCCGTGTCGCTGGTTGAGGTACCACTTTTCACCCACCCTGGGTGAACTTCGGTTCCTTAAGTGTCCTATTATATACACGGGTTCCCAAACATAGAAAGTGATAACTTAAACTAATTGTCTTTTAAATTCATAAATGCTGATGTCTTATGTTGATGTACTTCCATGTTCACTTTCAGCATTGCATGTTATAATATGTTAACTTCATGTAATTTACATTTCCCTAGCTAAACATGTTGCCTCTTGTTAATTGTGCATTACTGCCTTACTCCAGCTCTTGTTTTTCTTATTATGATATGTTCATGGTACTTAGTCTATGTAGCCCTTTACTTATTAGACCACCCTTCCTAGATAGGTAATCCGATTCTAAACTGGGTCCTACCTAGCTTAGTTAGGAATCCTACTGGGTCACGCGTTGATGTGCCACATTTACTTTTCACAGGTCTAGAGATAGAGCAGCCAGAGCAGCACTATACTCAGAAGTTTACTCAGAAATAGAACCACAGAGGGCAGTCTTGTGCAAATGATTCCCAGGGGGTAGTTAGGAAGTGAGTTGTACTTTGTACAGAGTATGAGTGTTTTCCTTTTGGATTCTTTGGGGGGTTTTCTTGTTTACTTCTTTTGTACTCAGTTCAAAGATGATGTATGTAAAAGATGTATCATTGTATTAATTAAATAAAATGTTGGTACTTTTGGTTAGTTTTCTGTGTTATTTCAGTAATGTAGCTTTACTTGTATTTCCTAGCACGTGCGCAGTGACCTACACATTTCTTTTTACTCTCTTTCTTTTACTCTTTCTACATAACACTCATTGATCTGGGAATACCTGGGACAGATTCGTACTTCTTGGGTATCCTGGGGAGCGAGTCGTTACACCCAAGAAGATGGCTTTTTTGGCTGGAGTGTTGAGTTTGTCTTCCTTCACAGCATAGTAGCTTAGACAGCCCCAAACTCGTGAGGCTGTAAATGTTGGTGGTCCAAGGGATCAAGAGCATGTTGATTCGATCGAACGAGACCAAGGGCATACCGATCCAGCTGAGTGATCTTAAGGCGTTTCTTACACCTCCAAGTTTTTTGATTGTATATCGGGTGTATATTGTATATTGTAGGAAAACGACAATTTTGTTATACAAGACATTATCAAAAGTTGACATATACTTCTTTGTGACATTGTAACAAATTGACAATTGTTTTAAGGAGCGTGTATGTGCGACTGTGTCGCCATTTGGCCCCTTTCAACGAGTTAAGCAAGTGCTCAAGGTGGTAGAGGTTAAATCGTTGAATCATACCCTCATTAGCCATCGTAGTAAGGTGCAGTCTTTGAAGTCGTGTGAGGGGTGATTTTTCTGCTTATGACTGACTACCAATTCGTGTCATTCGGTAGCAAGGGGCATGGCCTTTTTGTCTAACGTTCGACTACATAATAGGGTCGTTCAGTTGCAAGGGGGTGGCCCCTTCAACTTACGATTGACGACCGAGAAGGATCGTTCGGTTACGAGGGGGTGGCCCCTTCGTCTTACGATCGACGATGTAGTAGGATCATTCAGTTGCGAGAGGATAGCCCCTTCGGTTTACGGTTGACGATCAAGAAGGACCGTTCGGTAGCGAGGGGTGTGGCCCCTTCGTCTTAGGGCCAAAGAGGCAGTAGGTTCGTTCAGTTGCAAGGAGGTGGACCCTTCGATTTATAGCTGATGATCGAGAAGGATCGTTTGGTAGGGAGGGGCGTGGCCACTTTGACTTACGGCAGACGAGGTAGTAGGGTCGTCCAGTTTCGAGGGGTTGGCCCCTTCGGCTTACGGCTGATGACCGAGTAAGATCGTTCGGTAGCGAGGGGAGTGGCCTTTTTGTCGCACGGCCGACAATGCAGTAGGTATAGGAAGATATCTGCCCTCGGGGCAATTTCTCGAGAAAACATCTTGTTCGAATTTAAATGGTACTAATTATCCTAGTATGAATTAAATGGTTTTAAATACTTGGATAATTTACTTAGACTTAAAGTAAGGTCACACACGTATCTAGATGGAGATCTCGATTATGGGAAGTGAATGACTGATAGGAACTTAAGTCTTAAAGGTTCATGGTCATAGATGTGTCGAAAAAAGGATATCGACACATTGGACAGACTATTGTGTCTTTCTCTTAACCTAAAGGATGATGATGATCTCATAATCATTCGACCGAGCGAAGTCGGAGACGAACACAGGTGCTCATATGAGAATGAGTCCACTGAACGACCCAATAAAGAGTTATCAAATGGTTAACATTAACTAAACTGTCATTGATAACTCTCTAGTGATGATAGGCAAGTTGGTCCTTAAGACTTGAGGTCATTGTACGAACCTGTACGTGAACGGTGTCACTTAGATCTATGATTTAGCCTCGAGTCTTCACTCATTGAAAGGTCTTAGGTTAGATGACACTTGAAGCATACGAGGTAAGTAGTGATCAAGATAAGATTCATCTCTTCCATTAATGGGAAGTTAATGTCACAGGCTCAGTACGGTTCTTTGTGCAAAACCTCGACCGGGTATGTTGTAGGAAGTACAACATGGAGATACCAAAGACCGAAGTATGCTGACCAGAGTTAGCTAGTGGGGTTGACGGTTTACCATACCCTAGGGTATGCATTGACATAGTTATGATGAAGAGACTAAAACTGTGGTATTCATCACGGACACAGTCAGAGTGATCCCGACGATAACTGCTGCTCGTGGTAAACCGTCGTCTAGGGGTTTCGAGCCCCAACACGTAGTAGGGTCAGGCTATAAGGTCTCACACCGAGTAGGAATTGCATCTTAGTAATAGGAAGGATTCAGGAGGAATGCACTCGGATGCACGAGATTAATTAAAGTCACAAAGAGTTTGTGACAATAAGTCAATATTAAATGGGATTTAATAATGTCGCAAAAGGTTTGTGATATGAGCATTTGAATAATGCTATGAGGGATTGTTGCATATGATGCAAAAGAGTTGAAAATATATAGAAAAGGTTACATGGGTTCTTGGGATAGTCCCATTCGAACCTTGCTTTCAAACGGATCTGAAATGGGCTTAATCGGAGCTAAATAGCTCAAGAAATAGCTCAAAATGCCAGAACTGGGCTTTTGCCCAGTTCTAGCCCAGCCTGACCCTGCTGGGCTAGGCTAACCCAACCCATGTGGGATGGGCTTGCCTGCCCAGCCTGCCCGCAGGCGTATGGGCTCTGAGTCGAGCCCGCTAGGCGGGCTAAGCCCGCCTACTCTTACGAGCTGGTCGAGCCCGCCCTCCCAGCAGGCAGGTCTTACCCGCCTGCGCAGGCGGGCTCGCCCAAAGTGCTGGACGTGCCCAGCTGGCACCCCCAGCTGACTGGCCCTACAGGTTTGGCCCACCCTTCAGAAACCCTAGTTTGTAAATGGTTGCTGCGAAAATCAGCCAGTTTGTGGTTTTTGCTCATCTTTGAGCTATCGTTTGAAGGGTCAAACGAAGTCGGATTAGACCGTCGTTTATTTCTATGCGATCACTGTTCAGTACTCTTCGATTTGATAGGTTGTATCACTTGCGAAGCTCAATGATGAGGGAGGAAAAAATAGTTAAAGTTTAGCCTTAGTGTAAGGCAAACTAATCTAACTTTTCCCTCTAATTTTGTTTAGTCCCACTTTGCTCGTGCAACGAGTAAGGGGGCCCAGCTCCCTATATAAATAATGGCTGACCCCCCTGGAAAATTTTGCACCAAGTCTCCGATTCGAGTAGCTCCGAAAAGTTTTGAGCACGCTCGATCCGAGACAAAAATTATTCTCTCCTCCTTTAATTCTTCCGTTCCTCCGTTCGAGTCCTAGCAAGACGAGGAGGAGGATTGTATTAGATCCAAAGCCTTTAACGCGGATCATACTCAAGTGAAACTTTCTTCGGCAAGGGAATGGCTCGGAGGCATGGTGTTAGCTCGCATCGGGTGGTCCAGTCTTGGAGGCGCGGAGGTGGCTTGCTTCGGGGAGCGAAAGATGGTTGCTGAAAACGATGCTTCTTTTTCTGCGGAAGCAAAGTTCCGGGTATGTTCTTTTAATGCTTTCATATTTATATTATTGCAGTAGTTTAGATCTATTTTTGGGCTGGTCAGACCCACTCCAAGATAGTAGAGATCCTTGCTAGGGTCCATGATATCCTTACGGCCTTTTATTAAAGTGTTTAATAAATCTGTTTTCCGCTGCTATTTTTTATCATCCGTCCGACGTATGACGAACATAGATTTATGCCCTAAGGGTCCCTCAAAACCCAACATTGGTATCAGAGCCTAGTTCTATTTTGATCTAATATCTGCAAAGGATATGAATGCATATATGTTTGCTGAGAACATGCTAATAATGTGATTATCTGGTTTTAAAATTATGAGATAATTGTTGAACATGCAACAACTTAATTTTATAAGATAAAATTTTAGCTGCTTAAAAATTATGCTTAATATTTATGTGATAAATTTTAAGTTGCATGCTAAATTTTATGAGATAAATTTTAGTTTGTTGTTCATGTTAATAATTATGAGATAATTATTAAAAAGGGATGTAACTTAATTTTATAACATATTTTCAGTTGCTAGTTATCATGCTAATTTTTACGAGATACAATTTAGTTGATGTTTTAATGGTTATTTTATTTCTGGCATATTATGTGGTAATACAAGAAAAACTCTTAGGATAGCCTTTAAAATTTTCTAAAACTTATGAGATAAATTTTAGATTGACATGCTATGATTTAAAAAAAATTGTTACAACAATTAAATTCCTAATACCTGATTAGGGTAGCCTCATTCAACAATTATTATTTTAATTTTTCTAATAATAATTTTGAAAAAATTCTATGATTTAAATTGTTGTAATTTGAATTTATTAAATTCTTAATACACGACTAGGATCGCACGTTGAAACCTATATATCCTTATTGTTGATAAGGACTCTAATAAAAGTTATTAACCAATCCTAATAATTTCGAATTTTAGGATTCAACTAGTTGATAGGATTAACTAGTTTTAATGAAGCCATTTTAATCAATGTTGACACATATAAATACTTCAAATCCTTAAAGGATCATGATTCGGTCTAGTGTTTTTTGACTAGTGTTGTGGGTCACGCTAGCTCGACTGGGGATAGTGACCCTGGCTTTGCAAATCCCTGGTCTTGTTCCACTGAACCAAGGATGGGAATTGTTATTATGTGAAACCATCGATTATATCTAATCTAATACGTTTAAAATCTTCTTCAAGATTAACCGTAGCCCTCCTTGTTTTTGGATTAGGGGACTAAAAGACGCTGTCATTGTTGTTGAGTCTCCTCAAGCTATGACTTGGTCTCTTTTAGAAATTGACTCCATCATGCATATGATGTAGTCTGGTTTTAACCCAAATCGCCGTGTCGGGTAGACTAGTCATTATGATTTGTTGAGTCTCCTTAAGATCATAAGTGACTAGGGGCAAAAACCTATAGGGAGTCACATGTGATGTGATCGATGAAGAGTTCATCTACCAATTACAGAGCCGATCAATTTGTTGAGTCTCCTCAAGGTTGTGAAGCTCAGGGTGGTTGGATCACTCTCCCACAAATTAAATATAATAAATTGTTCATTATTATGGCTTAAACTGTTCATTAAAATAGTGGGAGAATATAGCTTAATAAAAACCTTTCTAAACTATAAAAAACAACATATGCTAATTCAAACATCTATTAAAATGCAGTATGGAGTCAGGACTTAAGTTTATCATCGAGAAGAATGTGATGAACGGAACAAATTATAAGGACTGGTTGAGGAACATCAAGCTAGTTCTCTTGTTAGCTGGAATCGGTTATGTACTGATGGAAACTGCTCCTGAGAAACCCGACGACAAAGCCACCAATGAACAAAAGGAGTCCTACAAGTTATGTCAAAGGGATGCAGAGAAGGCCAGGTGCCTTACTCTGGCCTCGATGACCAATGATCTGCAGAGAAAGCATGAACATATGGATGTTCAGAGTATGCTTTTAAATGCAGAAGAATTGTATGGTAAGCGTTCTAAGGCTACCAGCTTCGAGGCCACCTGCAACCTTTGGGAAACGAAGATGACGACAGGCCCTGTCCAAGATCATGTGATCAAGATGATCGGGTACAATGAGAATGTAGACCAGCTAGGATTTGTCCTTGATCATGAGATGAGCACTGACATAGTCCTAAAGTCTTTGACTCCTGCTTTTAACCTGTTCATTACAAACTTTATAATGAACAACACTGAGGTGGAACTTCCAGGCCTACTAAACATGCTCTGGCAGTTCGAGGAGAGAATCGAGAAGGACCCACCTGTGTTGGTTGTCGGCTCTGCTTCTTCTCACCGGCCCAAGGGCAAGGGTAAGAAGAGGCAGATCCCTCAATCTGCTAAGGCCAAACGGTAGAAGAAAAAGAAAAGGGGGGCATCGTCTGAGTCTGAGTGTTTCCATTTCCATAAGCCAGGACACTGGAAGAGGAACTGCAAGGCTTAACTTGCAGAAAAAAGGGGCATGATGATGCCTCAACCTCATGTATAAATCTTGTTAAAGAGTATATTAATTTCCATAAAGCTTAATACGTGGTATGAGATACCAGTATGATTACTAAACATCTGTATATTGTCTACAGGTGCTTGAAGCTGTGGATGGATGAAGTTCCTGGTGTGGTCGGCAAAGAGAGTAATTGTTGCTGCTGGGGCCGTAAAGGACTTCAAAGATGTCAAGGATATCATCTGTTTTTTATTTTTGAATAAATGAAGCGAGCTTGAACAATGATCGAAATGAATGTCATTTTGGATGAAAATGTTTTGAACAATTTTCTTTAAATAAAGTCATTGTTTTGATATCTTGATGGGTATTCTATGGTGGCTTTCTGAGTTGTTGAGTAGTTTCTGAGTTGATGTGATTGACTGGAGCAGTCAGTATTTTAACCAATCTATAGTAACGAGTATATTTCAGGCGCATATACATTAGATGTGATCTTCGTAATGCTCACAATAAGAAAAGTTCTTATTTGGATGCATGTAATACTTCAAGTTAGAAAATTAATGCAGATAAAGGAAAAGATAGTGTGGGTAGTTATGACTGAGTAAGTTATTATCAAGACTCCTATAGACGGATTTTGATATAACTAATTCGTCAAACAAACTAACACAAGCACATTCCAATTTAACTCATTAGCACAAATGGGCTGGTTATACTTAATAAGCAACATTCTAAATGAGATTTAGAAAGTCAAGTTGAAGTATAATGCCCATAAAGTTCTCAAAGTCAGTGGGATCTAGCATGTTGCGTGGTTCCGTTTTAGGCTAAGTAAAGTTCCAAGTTATAAAAACATCTATATGTGACATACAATCAAAAAGATTTTGTTTATGTCAGAGATATAGAATATTTGGTGTCATTAATGTGCTGGACATAAATGACAGATGAATATTGGAATATGCTATGATTTGACTGACTAGTATGAAATGATAAATTTTATATAAAGTAGTATATGCTAATCGTTAGCAATATAGAAGAGGAAAAAAATTGTTGGATGAGATCCAAAGACGGTTTCGTGAAATCACCCCTGTGTGATCAATGGTGTATAAGTAATAAGACTTCGTGCTACTGCATAATGGATACGTTTTAGTAGATCCATTCTTTAGGCTTTGACATATGAACGTCCGTAGAGACTGATATTTATAGCGGTATGAGATATCGAGATAAATAGCCTGAGTGCAAGTGGGAGATGTTGGAAGATATGTGCCATCGTGGCAATTTCTCGAGAAAACATCTTGTTTAAATTTAAGTGGTACTAATTATCCTAGTATGAATTAAATGGTTTTAAATACTTGGATAATTTCCTTAGACTTAAAGTAAGGTCATACACGTATCTAGATGGAGATGTCGATTATGGGAAGTGAATGACCGATATGAGATTAAGTCTTAAAGCGTTCATGGTCATAGATGTATCGACAAAAGGATATCGGCACATCGGACAGACCATTGTGTCTTTCTCTTAACCTAAAGGGTGATGATGATATCATAATCATTCGACCTGGCGAAGTCGGAGACGAGACACATGTGCTCATAGGAGAATGAGTCCATTGAACGACCCAATAAAGAGTTATTAAATGGTTAACATTAACTAAACTACCATTGATAACTCTCTAGTGATGATAGGCAAGTTGGTCCTTAAGACTTGAGGTCATTGTATGAGCCTGTACGTGAACGGTGTCACTTAGATCTATGATCTAGACTCGAGTCTTCACTCGTTGAAAGGTCTTAGGTTGGGTGACACTTGAAGCGTATGAGGTAAGTAATGATCAAAATAGGATTCGTCTCTTCTGTTAATTGGAAGTTAGCGAGCCATGCTCAGTACGGTTCTTTGTGCAAAACCTCAGTCGGGGTATGTTGTAGGAAGTACAACATGGAGATACCAAAAACCAAAGTATGCTGACCAGTGCTAGCTAATAGGGTTGATGGTTTACCATACCTTAGGGTATGCAGTGACATAGTTATGACGAATGGACTAAAACTGCGGTATTCATCACGGACACAGTCAGAGTGATCCCGTCGACATTTTTGTTATTGGGTCAATCACATAATCATGATGCCGAAATATGGGCGACACCTGCTGCTCGTGGTCACTGTCGTCTAGGGGTTTCGAGCCCCAACACGGAGTAAGGTCAGGCTGTAGGGTTTCACACCGAGTAGGATTTGTGTTTTAGTAATAGGAAGGATTCAGGAGGAATGCACGCGGTTGCACGATAATAATTAAAGTCATAAAGAGTTTATGACAATAAGTCTATATTAAATGGGATTTAATAGTGTCGCAAAAGTTTGCGATATGAGCATTTGAATAATGCTATGAGGGATTATTGCAAATGATGCAAAATGGTTGAAAATATATTGTAAAATATTTACGAGAATATTTTGCATAATAAAAGCATAAAAAGGTTACATTGGGTTCTTAGGATAGTCCCATTTGAACCCTGCTTTCAAACAGATGTGAAATGGGCTCAATCGGAGCTAAATAGCTCAAGAAATAGCTCAAAAGGCCAGAACTGGGCTTTTTCCCAGTTCTGGCCCAGCCCGACCCAGCTAGGCTGGCTAACTGATTCGTAGTGAAAAGTGTATATTTACGCCCCCTATCTGCCCCCATTTGTGCTATAGATTAGGCTTAATCTTGCCCTCTTAAGTGTATTAGTCACTTTTAGGGCTATTTCTCATTATCTGCACAAAATACCATCATATGAACTAATTTCTTCTTCTTCTATTTTTCAGGTACTCCTGGGAGTCTTGGGGATTCTCTAGAATTTTTTAGGATTTTTCTGAGATTTCTACGTATTTTCTACAAATTTTGGAAGGGAGAAATGCAATAAAATGGGGGGAAGAGAAATTAAATGGTGCACCACGTGGCGCGATCCCGCGGCGCCACATGGCACCGATCAAACAGCAGGGCCCCCTTTTGGGCGGGCTTAAAAGCCCACCTGCTTCTTATTGCGGGCTATTTCAGCAAGCGCCAAGCGCCTGCTCTTTTGAGCCCGCCTGCAAGCGGGCTTCTGCTTCAACGGGCCAGGTTCGGACCTGACCCGGTCCCTAATTCGATATCCCCAGGCCCGTGCTTAACTTTGGCCGGGTCGGGCAGCCAGCGCTCCGACCAGCAAGCCCTAAAGACAGACCCGCAATGTGCAAAGGGGGTTATTTTTGAGCCGGGTTCGATTTCCAGCTGCTACTCTCGGATTTTACTGTTCTATTGGGGGGTTTAGACCCACATCTTCTTCCCCAAAAGGTTAGAGCTAGGGTTGGAGGCCATTGGAGCTTGGTGCAGCTTGGAGGAGGAGCAAGAGAGGGAAAGCTTGCGTTTTAGGGTTTATATTTGGTGATCTCTTCCCCTCTCTTGTAACATTTTGCTCTATTGCTTTGTATTTCATTATTTGAATGATTATTGAATGATGGTGAGAATCATTAAATAGTTGTTTGATTGTTGGCTTGTAATAAATGCTATTTGCTCTTCATTTATAATTATCAAGTTGTTTTCATTATGAAGGCTTAGAGCCATTTGTGTGTGGATTGGGATTATCTAGGGCTTGTGAGATTGATTAGTAGTGATTCATCTCTTGCATTTAATAGACCTAGCATACCTTGAAATGGATGCTAGTAGTGTAAATTGATGGGTTGTGCCCTAGATTTGATTGAATCATGCGCTACTCTTGGTGGGGCCGTAGAACGGTGGTGTACCTTAAGGGTCACACCTACTGTGCACCATCCTTGCATTCTATTGACACGCATGCAAGGATTGATTCACGAGTTTAAGTTAGGGATTTCAACCCACTAATCAACACATCAATGAATCGTGCATTACCCTTGGTGGGGCCGTAGAACAGCGGTGTGCCTTAAGGGCATTATCTATATGTACAACCCCCGCATACCTTGAAATGGATGCGAGGGTTGATTCCTTTGGAATGAACCTATTGTTAATCAACTCACAACCCTAATGACATCCTATTCCACACACTCTTCCTTGCTTGCTAGCTCCTACTTTGGTCTCCACCCTACCTACCTTGCGGTTGGCTCGACCGTGTCACCTCACACTTTTCCGCACTACACTTGTTAGTTTAGTTGGTCGTACCAACACTTTTAGCCTTCCTTAGCCAATTGAGATTGTGATTGTGAAACGAATTGTCTCTGTGGATTCGACCCCGTACTCACGGGTTTATATTGCATTTAATACTCCTTCTCTTGGGAGGAGAGCATGTGCATCCTACTTGGATTGTGCACGTCCTCGAGGTCAATCACTAACCCAGCCCATGCGGGCTGGGCTTAGCCCGACCCGCCCAGGCGGGTGGGTCAAGCCTGCCTGCATGGGCTCTGAGTCGAGCCTGCTATACGGGCTAAGCCTGCCTGCTCTTGTAGGTGGGTCGAGCCCACCTACCCAGGGGGCAGGTCTGACCCGTCCCCGCGAGCGGGCTCGCCCAAAGTGCTGGGTGCGCCCAGCTGGCCAGTTGGCCCCACCCTTTAGAAACCCAAATTTGTAAATGGCGGCTGCGAAAATCAACAAGTTTGTCAAATTTTTTCCCATCTTTGAGCGAAAGGGTCAAACGAAGTCGGATTGGACCGCCGTTTGTTTCTATGCGATCATCGTTCAGTACTCTTCGATTTGATAGGTTGTATCACTTGTGAAGCTCAACGGTGAGGGAGGAAAATAAGTTAAAGTTTAGCCTTAGTGTAAGGCAAACTAATCTAACTTTTCCCTCTAATTTTGTTTAGCCCCACATTGCTCGTGAGACGAGTAAGGGGGGACGGCTCCCTGTATAAATAGGGGCTGACCCCTTGGAAAATTTGCACCAAGTCTCCGATTCGACTAGCTTCGAAAAGTTTTGAGCACGCTCGATCCGAGACAAAAATTATTCTCTCCTCATTTAATTCTTCCGTTCCTCCATTTGAGTCCTAGCAAGACGAGGAGGAGGATTGGATTAGATATAAAGTCTTTGACGCAGATCATAATCAAGTGAAACTTTCTTCGACGAGTGATTGGCTCAGAGGCGTGGTATCGGCTCGCTTCAGGTGGTCCAGTCTTGGAGGCGCGGAGGCAGCTTGCTTCGGGGAGCGAAAGATAATTGCTGGAAACGACGCTTCGTTTTTTGCGGAAGCGAAGTTCCGGGTATGTTCTTTTAATGCTTTCATATTTATATTATTGCAGTAGTTTAGATCTATTTTGGGGCTGGTCAGACCCACCCCAAGATAGTAGAGATCCTGGCTAGGGTCCATGATATCCTTAGGGCCTTTTATTAAAGTGTTTAACAAATCTGTTTTCCGCTGCTATTTTTGTTTCTATCGTCCGTCTTACGTAGGACGTGCATAGATTTATGCCCTAAGGGTCCTCAAAACCCAACAGTAGGGTCGTTCAGTTGTGAGGAGGTTACCCCTTCGGCTTACGGCTGACGGCCGAGAAGGATCGTTCGGTAGCAGGGGGTGTGACCCCTTCATCTTACGGCCGACGAGGTAGTACGGTCGTTCAGTTGCGAGGGGGTTGCCCCTTTGAATTTCGGCTGACGATCGAGTAATATCGTTCGATAGCGAGGGGTGTGGCCCCTTCGTCTTACGGTTGACGACGTAGTATGGTCGTTCAGTTGCGAGGGGGTGGTCCCTTCAGCTTACAGCTGATGCCCGAGTAAGATCGTTCGGTAGCGAGGGACGTGGCCCCTTCATCTTATGGCCGACGATGCAGTAGGGTCATTCAGTCGTGAGGGGGTGGCCCCTTCGGCTTACGACTGACGATTGAGAAGGATCATTCGGTAGCGAGGGGCATGGTCCCTTTGTCTTACGGCTGACGACGTAGTAGGGTCATGTTGTCGCGAGGGGGTGGCCCCTTCGGTTTATGACTAACGACCAAGAAGGATCGTTCGGTAGCAAGGGACATGGCCCCTTCATCTTACAGTCGACGACGTAGTAGGATCGTTCAGTTGCGAGGGGATGGCCTCTTCGAATTATGGATGTCAACTGAGAAGGATTGTTCGGTAGCAAGGGACATGGCCCCTTCGTCTTACGACCGACGAGGTAGTAGGGTCGTTCAGTTGCGAAGGGGTGGCCCTTTCAGCTTATGGCTGACGACCGAGTAAGATCGTTCGATAGCGAGGGGCATGGTCCCTTCGTCTTACGGCCGACGACACAGTAGGGTCGTTCAGTTGCAAGGGGGTGGTCCCTTCGGCTAACGACTGACGACTGAGAATGATCGTTCGGTAGCGAGGGGCGTGGTCCCTTCATCTTACGGCCGATGATGCAGTAGGGTCGTTTAGTTGCGAGGGTGTGGCCCCTTCGGCTTACGGCTGACGATCGAGAAGGATCGTTCGGTAGCGATGGGTATGACCTCTTCATCTTACGGTCGATGATGCAATAGGGTTGTTCAGTTGCGAAGGGGTGGTCCCTTCAGCTTACGACTGACGACCAAGAAGGATCGTTCGGTAGCGAGGAGCGTGGCCCCCTTTGGATTACGACCGACGACGCAGTCGGGTCGTTTAGTTGTGAGGGGGTGGCCCCTTCAGCTAACGACTGACGACCGAGAAGGATCGTTCGGTAGCAAGGGACATGGCCCCTTCGTCTTATGGCTGACGACACAGTAGGGTCGTTCAGTTGCTAGGGGGTGGCCCTTCGGCTTACGGCTGACGACCGAGAAGGATCGTTCGGTAGCGAGGGGTGTGGCCCCTTCGTCTTACTGTCGACGACATAGTAGGGTCATTCAGTTGCAAGGGGGTGGCCCCTTCGGCTTACGACTGATGACCGAGTAAGATTGTTCGGTAGCAAGGGACATGGCCCATCGTCTTATGTCCGACGATGCAGTAGGGTCGTTCAGTCGTGAGGGGGTGGCCCCTTCGGCTTACGACTGATGACCGAGAAGGATCGTTTGGTAGCAAGGGGCATGGTCCCTTCATCTTACGGCTGACGACGCAGTTGGGTCATTTAGTCGCGAGCGGGTGGTCCCTTCGGCTTATGACTGACGACCGAGAAGGATCGTTCGGTAGCGAGTGGTGTGGCCCCTTCGTCTTACAGCCGAGGATGTAGTAGGGTCGTTCAGTTGCAAGGGGGGTGGCCTCTTCGAATTATGGATGTTAACCAAGAAGGATTGTTCGGTAGCGAAGGACATGGCCTCCTTCATCTTACAGCCTACGAGGTAGTATGGTCGTTCAGTTGCAAAGGGATGGCCCCTTCGGCTTACATCTGACGATCAAGTACGATCATTCGATAGCGAGGGGCATAACCCCTTCGTCTTACTGCCAATGATACAGTAGGGTCGTTCATTTGCGAGGGGGTGGCCCCTTTGACTAATGACTGACGGCCGAGAAGGATCGTTCGGTAACGAGGGGCATGGTCCATTCGTCTTACGACTGATGATGCAGTAGGGTCATTTAGTTGCGAGGGAGTGGCCCCTTCGACTTACGGCTAACGACCGAGAAGGATCGTTCGGTAGCGAGGGGCATGTCCCCTTCATCTTACAGTCGACGATGCCGTAAAGTCGTTTAGTTGCGAAGGGGTGGTCCCTTCGGCTTACGACTGACGACCGAGAAGGATCGTTCGATAGCAAAGGGCGTGGCCCCTTTGGCTTATGGCCGACGACGCAGTAGGGTCGTTCAGTTGCGAGGGGGTGGCCCCTTCGGCTAACGACTGACGACCGAGAAGGATCATTCGGTAGCAAGGGACATGGCCCCTTCGTCTTACGGCTGACGACGCAGTAGGGTCGTTCAGTTGCTAGAGGTGGCCCCTTCAGCTTACGGCTGACGATCGAGAAGGATCATTCGGTAGCGAGGGACGTGGCCCCTTCGTCTTACGACCGTTGATGCAGTAGGGTCGTTCAGTTGCTAGGGGGTGACCCCTATAGCTTACGGCTGACGACGAAGTAGGATCCAAGTCTATTTTCATTAAGACAATGTGAATTGAAATGAGTATGTTCCATCTAAATTTCTACTATGTAAACCAAGAATTAGACGGAGTGATTGCTACAAAATTCATAAGGGCTATGTTGAGAAAATGTGTTTCGTAGGAAAAACAGACTTTATTAATGCGAAAAGGCTTTGACATAGAAGAAAAAAGCGTACATGTGTTTTGATCTTGTTCGGGGCTGTTTTCGCCCGACCTTTTATTTGATCCTAGAAGGCTTTCTGAGTCGACCACCTTGGTGACGGGTGACCCGGTCATGGCCCCTTGCTTTTCTGCTTCGAGGAACCCTCTTTATTTGGCTGGTCATCGCCTGGCTTCTTGGGATGACCACGTTTGACAAGCGCGTTGATCTCTTTCTTGAGTGTCCAACAATCGTCGATGTCATGCCCGTAGTCGTTGTGGTACTTACAGAATTTGAGATTATCCCTTTTCTCGTATCTACCCTTCTTGACAGGCTCGTTAATGAGTCCTTCTCGTTGGGCGTACGCTAGGACTTCTGCTTTAGGGGCATTCGGCATGATGTATGTATTTTGGCAAGATGCTCCTTGCTCCGGGGACTCTTATCCTTTTACCGTCGATCTCACGGTTCTGGTCAAAAGTTCCCTCGTGGTCGTGTGTCTCGTTTTGTTTCCTCCCAACTCTTGGGAGTGTCACCCTTCGCATCAGCGAGTGCTTCTTTCGAAGTCATGAATCGGTCTATCGTACTGAACAACTCTACAAGAGTGCTCAGCGGGATTCATGTAAGGACCTTAGCAGATGTTTGCTCTTGACTGCTTGGGGGAGGGCTCCGATGATAGTAGAGTCCGAAACTTCCTCGACCTCCAGTCTCTCTTTGTTGAAGCATTTGACGAAATTCCGAATTGATTCTCTCTCACCTAGTTTAAGGGTGAAGAGGTGAGATGATTTCCCTTTGGGCATCTCTCCACAACAAACTACCTGCAAAAAAGGTCAGACAATTTGTCAAATGACCCGATGGTACTACCGGGCAGCCTATGGTATCAGTCGTCTGCTGCTTTTGTAAGCGTGGTATGGAAGGCTCGGCAGAGGTATGTCTCATCAACTCCGTGGAGCTCCATCACATTCTGGTATCTTCAGACGTGTCCCTACGGGTCTCCGGTACCGTCGTACGTCTGCAAGGCTGGGATCTTGAACTTGGGGAGCAGTGGGGCAGACATGATGCTCTCTTTTAGGGTAGTCTGCCGATTAGAAGGAAGAGCGATTGGAGTACGTTCCTCTTGTCGCTGGTGAGTGGCACTTGAAGAGTGGTTATGGATAGCTTCTCTCTTCTTCCTCTTGTTACTAGCTACAACGTTGGGTGGACTACGACCTTGGGTGAGATTCTCTCTCATCAGGTCTAAGTTGTTGTAGGTGGTCTGCCCATTATTGGAGGGTCCTGGACATCCATTGTGCCCATATGTGAGGATGTCATTCCCCATCTCTCCGTTCTGTCGAGATGGAGGAATGGTATTCTGCTGCAAGCTTTGTTGTTGCTTAATTCCTTCTCGCCTGAACCCTTGTTGCCTTGGGTAGCTCGCCCTCCTCTTGGTTGTGGATGCTCAATGTCCCGTTGAATAACGGCGGCCAGCACGGCCTGTTTCTTCTCCATCTTCTCAGCGAACTAGTTAAATTATTCCTAAGTTACCATTAGAGCATTAGATGGAGCTCCTTGGTCTCCAGGAATCGCGTTCGGATCACCCCCGCCCAATGTTTCTTAAACTAGGGCATAGAGTGATCCGTTGTATTCGGGTCCAGTCGACATTAGGCTTTGATTGCTTTGGGATGTTGACTGGTGTTTTCCATAGACGGTGCCAATTGTTAAGACCAAAAATGGCAATAATTGTATTTGGGCTGACATGGACTTCTATGTTAAGGTGGAGCCTCGTTAGCTATTGGAATGGACCCTAGGTTGGTAGAACCTGGGTCGTTGGTAGTTGAAATGAGTGTATGATGTTCGTTCAACCCTCTGAGTGGATTGAGCCTCGAACGATCACCGGTGAGAAATGGTCGAACAACCTTACTGTTCGGTCACGTCGCGATCTTCCTGCACCACAAGAGAACATTAGGGGGGTCAGATATGGGTTCCGACCCAAATCCCCTCCGATGATTAAGTTAGAGCGGGAACTTAAAAAGAAACTTGGGGCTGTCGAGATCGGCCCATGGAGGTTCATCTCGAGCCAGTCGTCGCAAGCTATTTTGAGGAAGAATTATCAAGTGGAATGCAGAATATATGAGTACTTGGTCACGTACCTTTCGTCCCCTTATTCTGTTCATCTCCCGTGTATTTATAAACCTCAGGGGTCTTCTCAGTGACGTTGGGAAGATAACGGTCACCAATTATGGCATCACGATCTCCCCCCTTTAATAGGGGTAATCGTCACCCACGCCTCAGTTATTCATGAGCCCATTATCGATCACACGTTTGGGACAAAGGAAGTTCAACGGGCAAATGACATGTGGACTCTGACTCGGTCAACTTCGGGCTTCTTCCACGGGCTTCGTGGGCCTTTATCGCCTATTAAAGCGAATCTCTCTGGTGCCGACCCAAGGGTGCAACAATAATGATTCATCTTGATCAGCCTCACGAGTCAGAGCTGTAGTGCTAGCTACGACCGAACCATCCAAGTAATAGATGGTGCCTCGTCGTTTCCCATTCATCACGACATTGCTCCTTGAGTCAGCCTCAAAGCTCCATTCTACATCTCACTCAACAGCCCTTGGCTTCAAGTGAACCAAGCGATATGAGGTTATGCCTTAGGTCGGGAACAAAACGTACCTCATCGATGTCTCATATAACACCGTCGCTCATCCACACCCGCACTGTCCCGATGCCTGCAGTGCTGCAAGCTCAGTCATCGCCCAGCAAGACCGTACTCTTACCACCTTCTTTGAAGGTCGTAAAGTACTCTTGATGTGGCGTCATATGGAACGAGTACCCAGAGTCGAGCACCCAACATCTGACGTCACGCCCTCCAAAGCACCGACCAATAGATACTCCTCGACCTCAACACCCTTCGCGACGTTGGTAGTTGTTCAATGCTTCTTCTTTGCCTTCTGGCATCTGACCCACTGTCCTCTTTCTCTATAGAAAGCATATTGGTCCTTCGCCTGCTCCTTGCGCTGAGGGTCCAATGTCTTATTTCTGGACTTGGATAGAAAATACCCCCTTCGAGCTCCACCCTTCTCCCCACTACGACCCCTTACAACCATAAGAGCATCACTGGCTCGGCTTTCAGTGTCCACGTCGTTCTTCCTGAATTCGTTGCTCGTCAGAGCGTTTGACACCTCTTCAAATGTGATCGATTCCTTACCATAGGTAAGAAACGACACCAAATACTCATACTCGATGTGTAGAGAGTTGTAGAATCATCGCCTTGTCTTCATTATCGACCTTCACGTCGACGTTCCTTAGGTCGGTAAGAAGCTAATTTGTAGTAGTCGATGTGTTCCTCCATGGAAACCCTCTAGGCTAACTTCAAACCAAAAAGCTTCTTCTTCAAGTGTAGCTAGTTCTGGATATTCTTCTTCATGTACTTGTCGTCGAGCTCCTTCCAGAACTTGCTTGCACCTGTCTCTTTCATGTATGTGTATTTCTTCTCCTTCGACAAATATAGTCGGATGGTAGCAGGTGCATTTCAAGTCAGAGTTCTCCACTCCAAATAAGACATGTCCGTCGACTTCTCGTCTAATGCGATATCTTGACCAAGTTGGTTCAAGACATCTAAGACTTCGCATCTCCACGTACTGAAGTTGATCTTTCCATCAAACTTCTCTATTTCGAATTTCGTGTTGGGCACGATAGTCCGACCTGTTGGATCCTGTTGATGGCTAACAACACTAGAAGGGGGGTTGAATAGTGTTGTATAAAAATAAACTTTTTCATTCTAATTAGTTAGCACAATTCAAAACCTTCTAATGTCGTCTAAGAAACCAAGTAGAGTGATCTACGCTTGGTTCTTAATCAACTTAAGTAAACTTAAAAACAAATCAGAGAGAAAACTCATCTGGTAGTCGACTCCCTATGAACAGTAGTCGACTCCCAGAGGAATATTATGCACAGCTCAGCTAAAAGAATGAGATAGATGCGATTACGGATAATACCAATATTATATCTATATTCACAGCGGAGATCAAAGAGTTAATCTTTGCAACAATCAGCAAATAATAATATAAGTGCAAAGATAAACACACACAGAAAGAATCAAACGCAAACACAAGGATTTTTATCCTGGTTCCCCACAACCTTGGGTACGTCCAGTCCCCGACCAATCAGGTACGAGATTTCCACTATCTGCCTTGGCACATACAAGCACCTAACTCCACTCGTTAGGATTTCCCACACACCTAGCCTTGACCAGGATTTCCGATTGCAACACTGCAACACTGCAGCACCTAGACTTGTCTAGGATTTCCAACACCCTTACAACAAAGGACAGATCACAAAATGAAACTCAATATCCAACTCACCACAATATTTGGTGGAGTTTGGATTTACACCCAAATTCTATAGCCAAGAGTAATATATAACAAAGTGTATTCGTGGCTAAATAGAATATGATCTTAGATCACACAAAGATATGAATTAAGTCTTTGTGATCTAAATCAATGTTTTCAAAAATCCTTTTAAATAGAATCAGAGAATAGAGAATATGGATTTTGAAAAACAATAGCCAAATAAAATGTTGATCTCAAAAATAATAATAACTTAAAAGAAAAGAGATCAGAAATATAAACACAGATTCGGCTAAAAGAAATGAGAGCTGAAAATTAGAGATCCTTTAGAATTTTGCACAAGAGAGAATTTTGAATTCAAGTATTTTATATATCTTGATCCCACAAAAGGATCCTCTATTTATAGGTAAAAGGAGAGGATTTGAATTTCAAATAAAGTTTGACTTTTGCCCCGAAAAATCATGGAAGCAATAAGTTGGAGAGATAATTAAAATCAGGTCAAAACGTTGAAATTCGACAACTGGTAGTCGACTCACTAGGAGTGGTAGTCGACTCCCAAAGTGTTTCAGGAGAAAAACAATTCCCAGATGGTAGTCGACTCCCACTCTTTGGTAGTCGACTCCCAGAGCAATTTTCTCTGAAACACCGCTAGCAAGAGATGTAATTAACTCCAGGGTGTAATGGAGATTAACTAAAGAGATGAGAAGTAACTAGCAATTTCTCTCAAGAGATTGAAAATGATTTTAAAACATTTAAAAACATTTAACTTCGAAAACATTTAAAAACATTTAAAAGCTTGGGTAGTTAAATACCCGCCCCGCCCCGCAATATTGCCATTCCTGTTCAAAATAGGTCCTGAATTGTATAATATATTTAACTTTAAGTATATCTTAAATCTTCTTTTATTACTTTCTAATTTTATTTTAACTTAACATGTGTCTGTATTTTAGGTGTTGTGTGTTGAAACCGTTTGACCGAAGAGCACGAGGGTTCACACGAAACTGGTGGGGTTGCTGTACGTAGATACCAAATTGCTTTACCAACATCCCATCTATTTACACGTTTGCCATTCAAAAATTTTCTTTTTACCTCCTCCCCACCGCTGCCACCGACTCCTCATCCTCCCATCGCCGCCGCCACATCTCTTCCTCGTCCTCCTTCCAAACCACTGATAGGATCGAATAAGATTAAGATAAGGAGGAAGAGGCGGGGCGCAACAGGACCGCCGCCACTACATCCATATCGTCGTCTTCTTCTTCTTCATCTTAAAAAAATAATCATATGCAATTGGGATCTACAAGGAGGATGACATGAAGAGAAAGAAGAGGAGGTGGTGGGACACTCCTCTCATGTCGTCGCAGTTGTATCCTCATGGTGACGCAATTGCATCATCTTCATCTTCTTTCATTTTCTTCAACTTCTTCAACATATTCAACAAAAAAAAATCATGCACAAACGTAAACGATGAGAATGATGGCGAGGAGGGGGAGATGTGCTAGAGGTGACAGCTGACGGCGGAGACGCCAAAGAGGGTTGTTGGGTATCAAGAAGGAGATGAATGGAACATGGGGCTAATTTGTGAATTTAAGTTGTGTGTAAAGTTAAAAAATTGAGTTTTAAAAAGTATTAGGAATGCATACAAAGTAGTTTATGTGAAAAGCACTTAGAACTGGGTGTACGTAATTTCCCCCTAAACAAACAAACATCTTATTTTTCGATACACCGGAGAGCATCAACACTTGACCTCTCACAAGGGAGGGGGGAGGGCCACTGACCCAATTGCCTCTAGCAATCACACCTACATTACATACCAAAACAAAGTATTTCTATCCTCGTGAGCTGTAACCTAAAGTATCTCTATCCTCGGGGGCCGTACCCTTGGTCTCAGGGACTTAATGTCAAAATCTTGCGACCATGCAGGATCAAATGCGGGCAGGTCTAATTCACAGTCGCTCGAACTGTAGATTTTGGTATGACATCAGATTCCGGATTTACAGTCATCCGATCCGTTTGGACCGCATCCTGCCCGTTGGCAACAAGAAAACCCATTCGCTCCGTTGGGGAATTGATTTGCGAACCCACCGTTTGACTCTGCGCACAAACCACTTATTTACAAGGTTGCCATTACTCCCGCGCACATATCGTTTATTTACAATTTGCCATTAAAATTACTGAAGGCGCGCACCCGTTGGTAAATTTCCAAAAACTCTCGGACATCAGCGAACTCGCCACTAAGGTCTTTTTAAATGGGAACCGTTTGAATCAGAGCTTCCAGTCGCAATCCGAACAGCTAGGTATTTTTCGCAATCCATTTAAATCGGAGCTTTACAATTCTTTTTTTTTTTCTTTCTTCTTTCTTTCACGCTCTTTCAATCGGTTCCAATCCTTAAATCGGAGCTTCCAGTCGAAAATTTCTCGGACAGCTAGAGATTCGGAGCTTCCAGTCGCAATCCAAGCGTTCGATTCGCACTGGAGAATAAAAGCGTCGTGGATCCGATCTGAGCGTGGAATCTAGGGGTTCTGTGATTATTTCCGGCGGTATCGAGATTCATGTTGATATCGAGAAAGTTGGAGGATTAGTGTTAGTGTAAGTTGAAGGATTTGAGAAAGTTGAAGGATCTCCGGCAATAGGGGGCTGGGTTTTTTTTGGGGGGGATTTGAGAAAGTTGAAGGATCTCCGGCAACAGAGGGCTGGGCTTTGTGTGTGTGGGGATGTGGAGGTTGGGCCGCGGTGGGTATATCTGTTTATTTCTAGCGGCGGGGTAAACGAGACAAATGTTTAACGACAAACTTGTAAATAGGTGGTATGTGCGCGGAGTAAAAACGGTGGGTTCGCATATGAACTCCCGCTCCGTCGGTACGGAATCGCTCGAAAGTGAGACGGCGAAAAAGACAGGGAAAGTGAGACGGCGAAAAAGACAGGGAGTCGGCGCAAATTCGCAGAAAACAACAACTCCGCACCTCGCCGTCTCCCCATGGCGAATCGAAGCAGTCCAAGAGTCGAAGATTCCTCCGCTCATATTACAGAATATGGACCCCAACTCTGCTTCAATATCTTGTTCCGTGCTAATTCGAGATGGCATTTGAAGGGGATTGGGTTTGGGTTTGTCGACCAAAAGAAGGGGATTTGGAGTGGTGGAGATTAATGGATTCGATTCCGGAGTCGCCGTCGCCGTCGCCGTCGCTGAAGGTTGTGTTTACAGAGCCGGCGAAGTACTGGACCGATGCAGCCCCCGTCGGCAATGGCCGCCTCGGGGCAATGATTTATGGCGGCGTCGGCACCGAAATTCTCCAACTCAACGGTTAGCTTCTTTTTCTCGCGCTCTCGACTAGGGAGCAATAATGACACCGGCAATTCTTGTTTTTGAAAGTTTTATATGAGCTGGACTCTATACACCGAGGGTTCGGTGTATAGAGTTGACACATCCCTAAAAACAGAAACAAATAAGGAGAGAGTGGGATGATGCGATGGATTTTTTGTTTTTTCCCTTTCCAAATCTGGAAATATGTTCCATCCCTACACCGGTTATCCGGTGTAGGTCGCAATTCTCTTTATATTACCGAAAGGGTTTAAGGTAACACTTTCCTCGTCCGTACACCCTAACCAGTGGTTGTATGTTGGTGTTTGGAAAGGGTTTTTTTTTTCGTTCATCGGAAAGCAGGAAACCGTGTCCGAAGGCCGGTTGGTAGCCCGTCGCAAAAGCCCGGGGGAGCCACTATACTAGCTACACTAGAGGGAATTACACAACATATGGGGGTAAGGGTTTCGAACCTGGGACCTCACAGGTCCTGGGTTCTCACCCAAGTGCCAATGCGCCAAAGGCGCTCGGCGTTTGGAAAGGGTTTTAGTGTGAGATTGATGTGGTTCCAAATGATGGATGTCGGATTCATGGCGTCTGAGGGGATGCCATGTCAGCCGACATGGTGGGGCACTTACATAAATATTTGGTATCAAGGTGGAACGGAAGAGATGTGTCATGTATATAATCATTGAAAAGTTAAATGTCAAATTTAGCTTTCTAATTGAGATTTATCTATTAAAATTTTAAAACCTAAATGTAATAGTTTTGATACACATATTTGTGTCATGCAACCAAACAAACAAAGCATAAAAACAGACAACCAGGGCCGCATTATAAGCCATGCACTACATAACATGTTGGGGGCGTCGGACAAAATTTCAGGTGAAGGTCGGGTTTGAGCATGTGTCGGGAAAATTAATTAAAAATTGGTGTATGATAAGTCTACTTTTATGTCGTAGTAATGAGTGCTTAAATGACATTGGCTAACTGACGTAGGACGGAAGCAGAAAGGGATGTGTTGGAAATTTAGGAAAGATTAGATTAAGGATTTGATAAATTTTCGGATCTCACACCCCCGGAATCATTCGATCACCGACTCGCATACCTTGCACGTGGAGATTATTCGGATTTTTCGCCCAGGCAATCAAGACCACTCTCGCACATCAATACAAAAGATGTCATTTGTTGAGAAACTAAAAAGTTTACCCCAGAAACTAATTTTCATTAAATTTTTCATTGAAAAAAATGAGTTTGTGTTGGATCTGGATCTAAGCCTAGAGGGAGGTGTATATGCTAATAAAAACTTTCGAGATATCACAGGCAATTATTCAGCACAATCAATCAGACACAGAGTAAATAAAAAGCAATCAAAGAGTGCACGAGAGATTTACCCGGGTTAGATCGTTCCAACGACATACTCCAACCTCAAAGCAGTTACTAGCATTAATATATTATAAGGGTACAACCATAAAAAGCTATGGGCACATAATCTACGCCCACCAGGTTTCGTACAGCACACACCAAAGTGCTAAACACTATTAATCTAGTAAACATGCTCTCTTGACTAGTACCGTCTAGTCAAGACCTTCTTGTCTAGCACCGACTAGACAAGACTCCAAAAAACGAATGTATAAGTAACAAGATGTAGATGTCGGTGTAACCTACAAAGATCAACACAACAATACACGAATGTAAGCTCAATTTGTGTCGGTGTTGTCGTCTGTCGTTCAGCGCTGGTCAGATCTGATCTAACAAGATGTAGATCTGATCTAACAAGATGTAGTCTCTGATATGAACTTTGGATCTCGATATGTGACTCCACACAATTTAGAAGCAATCAGGTCTGTGTGTATAGCAATTCTAGCTCAAGCTTCATTTGAAGAGGGATGTGCACATAGCAACTCCTTCAAAATCTTTGCATGCACATGCGCACACGTTAGCAGAATAAGACTCGCGTTCACAGCTCAACAAAGGTCTTGCAGTGGGACTCGATGGCAAGTGGCAACACGTCGGCGACAAGGATCTCGATGGCGTGGTATGCAATGGGACTCGACGGCAAGTGGCAACATGTCGGCGTCAAGCTATGGTCGCAGTATGAAGAAGATGGCAACAACAGACCTTTGGCGAAGATGAAGTCGGCGGCAAGGTGGCCGATGGGAGCGACAGTTCGAAGGTGTCTTCGGCAGGGTTTGGCTTCCTTGATCTCCACGACGGCATGGTAAGAGGACTCTGGTAGCGACAAGATCTTCACGGCAAGGAGGATGACCGCGACGCCTTGAAGATGGCAACTAGTAGGTGAGATCACGGCGACGCAGTGGAGTCTCGGCGTGGAAGATGACCTCGCTAGCGACGAAGATGAAGAACTTCGACATCAGCAAGTAGATGTCACATTAGTGCACAACTTACGACAGCATGTACGATGTTGTCGACTCCTCGTGATGATGCCGCGACAGCAAGATGAAGGAGCCGGAGCCTTTGGCTGAGGATACATGAGGATGACCTAGTGCTGAAGGAAGAAGAAGCATAATAGGGTATTTGGCCGTGGACTTCTTTGTGAAGGAAGGATGAGATATTTGTTGGCAGCACGTAGAGATTGTTGACTTTGGGAAGTTGCTAGCCACAAGGGAATTGATTTTTAGTTGGTCTTTTGGAGGTGATTCCTTAGAAATTGTGAGATGAACTTTTGAGATATTCTTGTACCAAATTCTTTGGGTTTGTTTTAGAAAAGAAAGCTTGTGGCAGCATGAGTTTTTCTTTGGGATAAACAGATGTTGGTTGTGGCTTGCTGCAAGATGAATGTAGGCTTTGAAAAAAAGCTTGCGGCAATATAAAAAAATTGGCTTGAAAATTTCCCTTTCGGCAAGGGCTTGAAGATTAGGGGTTTTCTTTTAGTTTTTGGCCGCACTTTACCCTCTTGGAGATGGGTGTTTATATAAGATGCGGAGAAAAAGTTGGCTCAAAGGGAATCACATAATTGTAGGAGATTGGAGATTGAATTCAACTTTGAATATGATTTAAAAAGGATCTCATTTAATCACAATAGAATTTGGAGTTTGAATTTGATTGCAATAGGATTTGAATTTGAATGGCAATGGGATTTGGTTCAACCACTTTTGATATGAATGTGATCCATCCTTATCTCTCCGTCTTTGACCAAGTCTTCATATGTGTAGCAATTTTCTCCATCACTTTGACTAGGTCATCCTTTGAGTATTTATGAGCTTGCCATTCCTGAAAACACTTAGCACACACATCAAATTGTTTACACACGTTTGTTATCATCAAACATAAAGTCATCGATCGTTGTATCCAACTACACGCTGTATCCAACAATATCCTCCTTTCGATAGTGACAAGCCATATATAAGATTTGGGCAATAACGATCCAAATAATATCATCGTGACATGTGCGTGTGTGAAGTGTGATGATGGAGGAAATAATACAAATACAATGATGTACAATGATGCTCCCATATATTCATGCTCCCCCTTGAACATATATTCATTAAGCACACCATACACATTGTTCATTAAGCATTAAGATTTAAGCACATTAATCATTAAGCACACCATTCAACCAAATCTTCTCAATATTCTCCCTCTTTTGTTATCATCAAAAGTGTACAACGAAGTCAATGTCATATTACATGCAAAAAGAGAGTATTATAAACTATAGCAAACACTTGCATGTAGTCATTTTTAGAATAAACAAGTCAAATCCAATGAAAATTATAACAAGGACTTCAACACCATCATGTAAGTGTGATGATTAAAATTAAAGCACATAAGGAGAACTTTCAAGAAATTCAACCAAAACTGATCCACTTTTCCATGAAACATGATATCATCTAGGATTGATTTTCCCTATCTCATTAAAAATGAGTTCAAGTTACCACACCCAAAACATAGCTTATGAGGACTCTTAGATGTGTGGTGGCATTGCTTGACGAGTATAACACCAACTCTAAAGTTTACTTTTAAAGCTTATGTTTGATACTCGTGGGTAGTGTCGTTGCCATGGATCGTATCCTTTTTTCATACGGAGCTCTTTTCATTTTCCTTTTTATTTATATAATTTTTTTTCAATTCAATTCTTTTGAGCTCTATTTTTTATCCAAGGCAAGACACATTATATCCCTTAGATTTTCAGTTATTTTTCATCCTACATTCATTTTCCAATATTTCATAAAAGATATCTCCAAATGTAAAACAATATTTAATACTTGTGGAAGTGATAATGTATGTGTAGAAATCAAATTATTCAAGCCATTGAACATGTCATGGTTATTTAAAAAATCAAACATGCACATGTAGCTATAACAATAATACATCAATTTCTACATGGATATGAATATGATAAGAATCAAACCAAAACTGAAATTATTTTGATCCAAAACAGCGAATAAAAGATAAATTGGCTACAATTTTAGGGGCAACCACCCTCCCAAGACGCCGGTAAGCGAGGACGTCCACACTCTTCTAAGATCAATCGAAGAACTCTCAAAGAACTCTCACAAAATATCAATAATTAGCATAACTAGGGCCGGTTAGCCCCTCACTCTAATATAAGTTCAGAAAAATAGCTAATTACCCAAATACCCTTTCCTAATAAAATAACTAAAAACCTCAAAAGACCCCCTATTGGGTGCCGGTCGGATCTAATATTGCTCCGTCACCGAAAATCCACATTGTCCTCAAGGTGGTGCATGAAGTTTCTGGCGGTCCTACTCCAAGTGGGAATCGTCTTCCACTCTGTCCTCTTCATTCTCCACGTTATCCTCCTCGTCTTCCCCGGTTATTAGCACTTGCAGCTTGCGCACCCCACAGTAGTGTCCTGTTGTGAACCACTCATTGCATCTGAAACAGAGGCCTTTCTGCCTCTTCTCCCTCATCTCGGTGTCAGTCATCCTCCTGAATTGACCCCTTGCTGGCGATGCACTGCTCTGCTCCCCCGTCTTCTCAATACTCGCTTGATCTGCCCCGGTAGCTGCCTTCTGTTCTCCTGTTGCGGTCGGGACACTCTGAAAAACCGATCCACTCCAACCACCCCTCGCCTTTCTCTCCTCCAACTGCCAGTCCTCTGTCATCTGAGCATACTCCATGGCCTCCATCAGGCTCTAAGGCTTCTGCATCGAACCGCTGCTCGAATGGTGGCCTTCAGCTCCTTTATGCTGGTGCTCTCCATCATCTCTTCAGACACCCATGCATATGTCCTGATAGGGCCTCAAATCTCTCTAGATAATATCTCACGGTGCCCTCCTGCCTGAGTTGCCTGAGTGATAGCAGCTGCTCCCTCACGTTTCCCAAGTGGGGGTCCCTGAACCTCTCCACCATCTGATCCCTGATCTCCTCCTACGAGCGAAAAGGACGCCTCGCATCCTTCCACGAAAACCAGGCGAGAGCCTTCCCATCCAGACAAATCCCAGCTGCCTCCAGCTTCTGCTCCTCTGTCTTGCGAGAGACTCTGAAAATCTCTCTGCTCGGTTGATCCACGACACTGGATCCACCCCATCGAATACTGTCATCTTTGAATCCCCCTGGTCTCCCCGTCCTCTGCCATGTCTAGGCTGGTGGTATTGCTTTCACCTCTCCTAGTGCCGCTCATAGCCCCCACGCTGGCCTTGTCCATGGAAACTGTGATCCTCCGTAGGCCGCCTACTCGGTCCACATGTCCACCCCCTCCGTCGCCTCCAAACCTGCCCTCTTGCCCCTCCTGAAAGTCTCTGTAACCTCCTCCCATGTCTCCGGTGTGTCTCCCATGGTGGTGGGGTGGAGGTTGCCACCTGTCATCGCCAAATCGAGGGTCGGAAGGGTCCCGAAACCCCTCGCCATCATCTTTGTGCTCCTAGAAGTCCCCGGGGTCAAATTCCTCCTCGAAATCGCGCGTCGGGTCCTCTAGATGGGGCTAGTCGTCGCGAAAATGTTGAAACCCAATTTCCGTGCCTCGAAACCCCCGCGCGGGGTTCCCTGTGGCCCGTGGGGCCTCGGTGAGCCTGGGGAGGGCCCGTTGGCCCCGCGTGATGTCCCCCGGGCCCCAGCGGCCCCCATTGGTCGGCGGGGGTCGCCAGAGGCCCCGAGGCCTTCGCCAACCCCGGGCGACGCCGGGGAGGGGCGCTGCCTCCCCGATGGCTGTAATGGGTGTCGGCGAGGCCCGGGGGACTATCCCACGGCCACCCGGGCCTTGGCGCAACATATGGGGGGTGGCAAGGGCCGCCACCCACCTCCTTGATTCCATCGCCTTCCGTTGCACTTCCTCGCGATAATCCACCTTCCACGGCTCCATTTCTTCCTCCTCGTCGTACTCCTCCACGGGGACGGCTTCTGCATTAAAAGCTCCATCTTTTCCTTCCACTTGACCAAAGGTGGTGCATTTCCCGCTGATTTAGTATTTCCTTCTCATTTCCATCCTTTCCCGCGTTGGCCGTCAATTGAAAAATTAGTTGCGCGAATTGTTCGTCTTGTTTCTCTTGCCTCGCCGTCAACTTTTCGATAGAAGCCGTCAACTTTGCCACGGATTTATCGTTTTCCGCCAATGATTTCTTGATCCTGTCGATCTCGTTAGTAAATTTCGCCTCCAAAGCTTGTCCTGTGATCTTGTCGAAGCCGCCATGGATCATTATGTGCTCTGATACCAAATTGATAGGAATCAAGCCAAAACTGAAATTATTTTGATCCAAAACAGCGGATAAAAGATAAATTGGCTACAATTCTAGGGGAACCACCCTCCCAAGAGACACCGGTAAGCGAGGACGTCCGCACTCTCCTAAGATCCATCGAAGAACTCTCGAAGAACTCTAACAAAATATCAATAATAAGCATAACTAGGGCCGGATAGCCCCCTCCTTCTAATATAAGTTCAGAAAAATATCTAATTACCCAAATACCCTTCCCTAATAAAAATAACTAAAAACCTCAAAAGACCACCCTATTGGGCGCCGGCCGGATTTAACAGAATATCATTCATTAATATCACTTTAATGATTCAAAAGAAAGATACACATTAAGCACCATTTTTATAGCTTTTTGTATTTTGTATTTTTTGTTTTGATTTTATAAAGAACTAAAGCCTCCAAACAAGTAAATGCTAACACAAAAAAAAACAAATCAAGCACACAGAAAAATACTATGAAGGTATCTTCGCGTTGTCGTTTAGCTAAGGAACTTTTTACTGAAATGCGACGTCCAATCCATAGTTCATCGTCCATTTATCTTACTTACACGGAAGATGTTATGTGTGACCTTAGAATCCAACAAGGTCCACTCATGTTAGTCATCAAACTCTTAGGAACCCAAATTTGCTTAAATTTAATATTCTTGTTCCTATATTTGCAATAATGAGACGTATGACCAACACAACCACATGTAAAGCACTTTGCATGAATATTTCTAGCTTTTGTTGTTCCAATGTGAACTTTCTTATATTTTGACTTTTCAACACGTTTCAAATCATATCCAAGTCCTCGCCTATTATTGCCATATATTTGGTTTCTAAGAATTATGTCCAAAGATTGTTTCCCAACACCAAATTTCTTTATGGTCAATTCTAGGTTTGTGACTTTAGATTTCAAGTAGAGATTTTCGTTCACAAGCAAAGTGCATTTACTAATGAAAGCCATCTTGTTTTTCGCTTCATTTTCTTTCCATGTTTTCAGCTTTCTTTACAGAATCAATCATTTTTCCTTTAAGCTCATTTTTAGCATGCACATCTTTTCAATAAGCTCTTTATTTTCAGTTTCTAGTTTAACCAATTTTTCTATACACATGTTATTTTCTTTTAAAAGCGTATGACAAATAAGGCATTCAGCTATTTCATGCATGCTAGATTTTTCTTTTTTCAACACATTAATAGTAGAATTACATGCAACAATTTTTTCTTCCAGTTTATCAACTTCTAATGACATGTTGTAATTGTCTTGTTGCAGTTCGTCATTAGCATTTCTATACTTTTCTACGGTGGATTCAAGTTTCTCTATAGTTGATTTTAGGTTTTCAATTTCACCTTGCATTTCTTTAATAGCATTCAGAAGTTGAACTTTGGTGCAAGATTTTACCTCATCAAGCTCTCCCATCAAGCAACGGGAGGAGTGTGCAGTCTCCTCCTGAGTCTCGTCCTCGCTATCGTTATCCCACGTTACCGCTAAAGATTTTCCTTTCTTCTCCGCAGTGTTGTTTTTTGCTTATGGGCAATTCTTTATAAAGTGTCCCTGCTTTTAACATTTAAAACATTGAACTTCATCAGTAGCAGTCTACTCAGAAGATTTTTTAGCAGGATTAAATTTGTTAGAGCGATTAAACCTTTGTGCCATTTCAGTTCTTCCTTAGTTGGTCTTGATGTATCTTCTGAACCCTCTGACCATCAGTGCTTGCTCCTCATCAAGATCATCGTCATCATCTTCCTTAGCTTGAAGAGCTAGTGCTTTTGAAGTCTTGATCTCAGCTCTCTCTAGTTTCAATGCTCTGCAACTCAAGCTCATGTGAAATTAAGTTTCCTATCAGATCTTCCACACTCATCTTTGATATATCCTTGCTTTCCTGAATGGCTGTGACTTTGGGACGGAAGGAGCTCGGCAACGCCATCAAGATCTTCCTTATTTGCTCCAGGTTTGAGTATGGCTTTCCAAGGGAGCTAGATTTGTAGACGATGTTGTGAATCTCGCAAACATCTCCTTGATGGACTCTGATGGAAGCATGCGAAAGCTTTCATATTCTGTGCTGAGCAAAGCAAGTCTAGACTCCTTCACCTGCGATGTTCCCTCACGTGTCACCTCAAGCGTGTGCCAAATTTCCTGCGCAATTTGACATTGAGAGATACGATTAAACTCAGCTTTATCCAAAGAGCAAATAAGTGCATTCATAGCTCTATTATTCAGAGAAAAACGTTTTTATCGGCATCATCCCATTATCTTCTGGTTTTAGAATTTCAGTGTCTTCAATTTTAATGGTGGGGGGTTTATATCCTTTTTCAACAATGTTCCACACATCATAATCAACAGACGCTAAATATATTCTCATTCTAGTTTTCCAGTAAGCAAAATCAGTACCATTAAACTTAGGGGGTCGGGAGATGGACTGACATTCACAAAGGCAGAATCAGATATATTCATGGTCATCTAGCCTAGATCCTCTAACCTGCTCTGATACCACTTGTTGGATCTGGATCTAAGCCAGGGGTGAATAGGCTAATAAAAATTCTCGAGATATCGCATGCAATTATTCAGCACAATCAATCTGACACAGAGTAAATAAAAAACAATCACAGAGTGCACGAGAGATTTACCCTGGTTCGGTCGACCCAACGACATACTTCAGCCCCAAAGCAATTACTAGTATTAATATGTTACAAGGGTACAACCGTAAAGAGCTACGAGTACCTACTCTACGCTTATCAGGTTCGGTACCGCACTCACCAAAGTACTAAACACTATTAATATAGTAAATGCTCTCTCGTCTAGCACCGACTAGTCAAAATCCTCTTGTCTAGCACCGACTAGACAAGACCCCAAAAATGAATGTATACGTAACCTACAAAGATCAACACACCAATACATGAATGTAAAATAATAAAGAGTTTAGAAAAGCTCAATTCGTGTCGGTGTTGTCGTCTCTGTCGTTCAGCGCTGGTCAGATCTGATCTGACAAGATGTAGTCTCTGATCTGAACTCTGGATCTCGATATGTGACTCCACACAATTTAGAAGCAATCAGGCCAGCGTGTATAGCAATTCCAGCTCAAGCTTCATTTGAAGAGGGATGTGCGCATAGATACTCCTTCAAAATCTTTGCATGCACATGCGCACACATCAGCAGAATTAGATTCGTGTTCACATCTCAACGAAGGGCTTGTAGTGGGACTCGAGACAAGTAGCAACACGTCGGCGACAAGGATCTCGATGGCGTGGTATGCAGTGGGACTCGACGGCAAGTGGCAACACGTCGGCGTCAAGCTATGGTCACAATATGAAGAAGACGGCAGCAGCAGACCTTTGGCAACGATGAAGTCGGCGACAAAGTGGCCGACTGGAGTGACAGTTCGAAGGTGTCTTCGGCAGGGTTTGGCTTCCTTGATCTCCACGGTGGCAAGGTAAGAGGACTCTGGCAGCGACAAGATCTTCACGGCAAGGAGGATGACAGCGACGCCTTGAATATGGCAACTAGTAGGTGAGATCACGACGACACAGTGGAGTCTCGGCGTGGAAGATGACCTCGGTAGCGACGAAGATGAAGAACTCCGACAACAGCAAGTAGAGGTCATCAGTGCACAACTTACGGCAGCATGTACGATGTTGTCGACTCCTCGTGATGATGCCGCAGCAGCAAGATGAAGGAGCCGGAGCCTTTGGTTGAGGATGCCTGAGGATGACCTAGTGCCGAAATGAAGAAGAAGAAGCATATATGGTATTTGGCCGTGGACTTCTTTGTGAAGGGAGGATGAGATATTTGTTGGCATCACGTAGAGATTGTTGACTTTGGAAAGTTGCTAGCCACAATGGAATTGATTTTTAGTTGGTCTTTTGGAGATGATCCCTTAGAAATTGTGAGATGAACTTTTGAGATATTCTTGTACCAAATTCTTTGGATTTGTTTTAGAAAAGAAAGCTTGCGGCAGCATGAGTTTTTCTTTGGGATAAACAGATGTTGGTTGTGGCTTGCTGCAAGATGAATGTAGGCTTTGAAAAAAAGCTTGCGGCAATATTAAAAAAATCGGCTTGAAAATTTCCCTTTTGGCAAGAGCTTGAAGATTAGGGGGTTTCTTTTAGTTTGTGGCCGCACTTTACCCTCTTGGATATGGCGGTTTATATAGGATGTGGAGAAAAAGTTGGCTCAAAGGGAATCCCATAATTGTAGGAGATTGGAGATTGAATTCAACTTTGAATAGGATTTGAAGAGGATCTCATTTAATCACAATATGATTTGAAGTTTGAATTTGATTGCAATATGATTTGAATTTGAATGGCAATGGGATTTGGTTCAACCACTTATGATATGAATGTGATCCCTCTTTATCTCTCCATCTTTAACCAAGTTTTCATATGTGTAGCAAATTTCTTCATCACTTTGACTAGGTCATCCTTTGGCTATTTACGAGCTTGCCACTCCTGAAAACTCTTAGCACACCCATCAAATTGTTCACACACGTTTGTTATCACCAAACACGAAGTCATTGATCGTTGTATCCAACTACACGTTGTATCCAACAGTTTGTCCCCTTTATATTGGCTTACAAATTGACTCTCTGAATCTGATTAGGACTAGAAGGTCTAAATCAACTAAAATACTCACATTAAAAGCTTAAATAATATAACGGCTCAAATAATTAAAGCCCTCAAAATAACAAAATAGCCTCAACTAATTAGAATTCTTCAAGGACTCAAACTTTATTAAATAAACTCCTCGAATTCGATCTAAGTCATTCTCCCCGGCTTAAAAAAAATTCACCACATGGTGAATGACGATAGAAATAACATAGCTGAACTGAATTAAGTGGTCCTTCATAGCTGGAGAAGATGCGTTCATAAACTTTGAAGTATAATAGGATGTGTATCTGTAGACGAACATCTTCTGTAAAATTCTCCCAATTAGCAAAAGATGTGAAAACATATAGAATCTTCTTGGGATATGTAGAATCTGGGATGACGAACTCAATATGCTCAATATCATCTAGCTTTTGTGAAATTCTTGATTCAGGATGTGTATTTGTAGACGAACTTTTTCTGTAAAATTCTCGCAATTAGCAAAAGATGTGAAAGCATATAGAATCTTCTTGGGATATATAGAATTGTAACTTAATAAAGCTTGTTTAGAACCTATGTGATGCAGGCAAAGACTCTTTGCTAGTTCTAGTACAAACATCTCTGATAGGTTTTTTTCGGTTTTTGGGTAGAAAGTAAGGGTTTTTGATAAAAAGTTGGGATTTTGATAAGAAAGGTGGGATTTTTAAGGTTTTAGAGAGAAGATTTTGGGAAAAGGGAATATTTTTATTTAGAATAAACTGAAAATAAAATGATACATTGAGACCTTTCGAGAGGATCTCGCTCTCCCAAGCCGCTGATTCAAGAGGGGACCGCGCTCTCCAACGAAAGAGGTATAATCTCACCTCAAACAAGTTGTCTTCTTCAAAATAAGCATAAGAATCCATAATCCTCCTAGCCCATATATATAATAAACTGAAAATATAAAATTACAAAAAAGACACTTAAAACTGAAAATTACGAAATGCCAAATCTGAAAATTACAAAAAAATCCCTAAAGGGCCAAAATTACAGATCTGTCATTACTTTGTCCCCCGAAAAACCACCTTGTCCTTAAGGTAGAGCATGAAGTGCGTATGTCCTTCTTTCCAACTGATGGCGCTCGTTCCCTCCTGGATCAAATGGGTAGGATTGGTTTTCACTGTCCTCAACGACGTCCGGACATATGTTACGATGAATACGTAGCCCATTTAAAGGTTTCTCGCGTCCAAAACAGTGATGCCGATGCTCAGTAGGGAGTCCATGTGCAAACCATGGGCATTGGGGCCCGCAAAAGTGTCTTCGTGTCATGACAGGCCCTGAGGTGCGTCGTCAAGTCAAGGCGGGCCACGAAAGACGTCGTCGGACCCAAAAGACGTCGTTGGGCCAAGGCGGGCCCCAAAAGATGTCTTCGGGCCATGACGGGCTTAGGAAGCCAGCAACAGGCCCAGCGAGCCAGCAGCAAGGCCTAGCGAGCCCAGCATGCCAGCAGGCCGCGCCTTGCAGACTTGCAGGGGCGCGGCAGCCCACTGCAGGCACTGTAAGGGGCCATGCAGTCGCTGTAGGGCGTGATAGCCCCCTGCAGGCCCTTCAAGGGCGCGATAGCGTGGCTGTAGTTCCCACTCCTCGTGGTGTCAACTTTGGCTTCTTCAGAACCCTCCTCTGCGTCGGGAAAGGTTTTTTCTTCGGATTCTTCGTTCCTCTTCTCTTCCTTTGTCAAAGTTATTGACTTTTGTCATAGATCTGGATTTTTACCAAAATCTGAATTTTTCGCCAAAGTTACCGCCTTTAGACCTGCGAAATGTTGCATCATGGTTTGCATGATGGTTTCAAATTTTGCATCCATCTGTGCCTCAAGCCTTTTCATCGACGCATTGATCTCAGATCTGAATTCCTCCATAGATCTCATCAGATTTGCCGCCATTGATGCCAAGATTGTTACTCTGACACTACTTGATAGGATTTTTATTGGGGTTTGGGGTAGAAAGTTAGGGTTTTGATAGAACGTTGGGATTTTGATAAGAAATGTGTGATTTTTAGGGTTTTGTGGTTCTGATATCAAATTGATATAAACCGAAGAAAAGATCTAATTTTTATTTGATAAACTAAAAATAACGAATATAGTTGGTCACAATTGAAGATGTGATCGCTCTCCTAAAATGCCAATTGTAGAGGACGTCTGCACTCTTCCGAAGATGATGGATAATCTCACCTCTTTATGAATAATATCTCAAAATAAGCATAAGAAAATCACTCCCCACCCATGGCCTATATAAATACTAATCAGAGAAAATACAAATTTGCAGAAAAACTCAAAAAGCCTGAAAATTTCGAAAACGCCCTTAAAAACCTAAAAAGTCCCAAAATGCCTCTAATGGGCCAAAATTGCCGATATATCACTCTTTAAGCAAACTTGAGTAATCTTGTCATCCTTAACTGAAATTTTTTGTAAATTTCTATTTGATTCTGCAGCAGACTTATAAGTACCATTGTTTATTGCAAAAATTTCATAAGTTTCGATATGCAAGGCACTCAAATCATATGCAAGATGTTTATGGAATGCATGATGAATAAGATTGAAATTAGACTCTAAGGAATTGAGACTCTTATGATGAGATATTTGCATTATTGGCTTTTAAGAATTAACCAATTCTTTTGATTTTCAATTTTGTTCTTGGATTTACAAGGAGTTACAATAATTTTCTTTCCTTTAAACCTAAATGTGCATGTGTTGGATCTCTCAGAATGTGAAACATCTAAGTCATACATCCAAGGTCTACCTAGCAAAATATGTGAAGCATTCATAGGTATAGTATCACACCAAATACCATCGTGATAGCTCAAAAACTGAATAGACACTAAACGCCATTGGGTAACAGAATGTGATTGATCACTAATCCATATAATTTTATAAGGCTGTAGATGAGGTTTAGCTTTTAGTCTCATCTGTTCAATAAATGAGTTGTCCGCTAAATTGATACAACTACCTCCATCAATCGTCACTTTGAAAATTCTCTCCAATTTTGATGTAGGTAAAGAAAATATTAGTCTTTCGTCAATCAACCTCACTCCTACATGTAGCAACCAAACACCTAATGACTTGTAATCATGCACTAGAATCATCTTCCTCAGTATCTATAATATCAATATCAGTAACATTAGGAGTATATTCTTCTCCAATTTCATTATCATTATTAATTTCACCCACACGTAAGGTTTTATTACAACACCGACTAGCAAACTGACTAAAGCCATGACATTTGAAACATTGCACCCCTTTAAATTTTTGGTGTGATGATTCTCCAATCTTAGCCTTAACATTCATCTCTTTAGCGGCATTCATATTTGATTTAGTGATGTTGTCACTAGGTCGCTTAAATTGCTCACCGGCTTTAAAAGTAGGCTTCTTTCTATGTGAGATATCATGGATTCCAACTTTAAGGCTAGATTAACTGCTTGTTGCATGCTTTCTACGGTATAAGGAAGTATCTCATGCCTAATGTCTGCTCTCATTAGTTCTGTAAACCTAATAATGGTGTATCGTGGGTCTTCTTAAAGCTCACTCGTAACAAATAAATCATTGAATTTAGTCATTTATTCGTAAACAGTCATGCTCTCTTGACGTAGGTTGTTCAGTTTTTCAAGTAGGCGATCTCTATAGGTATGCAGCAAATATTTTTTATTGAGCTTGATTTCATCCCATTCCAATTCTGTATAGGTCTTAGATGCTCTCTTGTTGTCTCTTTATGGATGTCCAAAATTTTTTTATCAGACCATACCCGTTTTATTTTAGCAAATTAGACATTTCGCTTATTTGATAACTGATACCACTCAAACAAATGCTCCACCTCTGCTAACCAATCTGAAAATGTTCGAGGATTGTAAGTTCCATTAAAATTAAGAGCATCTATCTTAATCTGTTGTGCAATATTATCTCGCCCAAGATTATCCTCAATATTCTCGTCTTGACTTCTGTTATTTCAATTGTTTTATTTCTTATCTTTCTAGGTTACTCATCAAATGTACTAACTGCGTCATCCTCCAAATTATGTTCTTTGTTCAGCTTATTTTCTATGGCTTCTAAGTGATCTCATGTTCGATTTACGTCGGTTTTTAGTTCTAGAATGTCGGCTTTTAATTCCCGATATATCTTTTGGAGCTGATTTTCTAGTCTCTGAGTATCATTATCATCCATGTCTGGTCCTAGAGTTTTGCCACCATGCAATAACATGCAATGCCAACCAATCACACAGATGCAGATGCAAGACTTTAAACTCCGACTAAATGCATGAGCTAATTATGCAAATAAAATAAAAATCCTAAGGTCCAAATTTATATGATAGAATGCAATCCAAAATATGCTACTGCGACACACAGATCGAGACTAAAAAAATGTGCAATTCCAATAATATTGACTAATTTGAACAAAATCAGTTAAAGGATTTTTTAGAATTAAACAATTAAGGATTTGATCAGATTAGAGGTCACCTGAAGCGTAAATCGGCTTTGTTGTATTATCAAGGACTTTAAAACTTGTAGAGCTTTAATCCAGATCAGAGCCGAAAATTTCGCGCGAAAAGTTCGAGAAATCGCCAAAATATCCTGAAAATACGGTAATATATCCAAAAATTCATGGAAAATGTCAAGACGCACGGTGTAGCTGTTGACGAGTCAAATGTTTTCGGCTGAGCTGGCTCATGCTGATGGCCAGACTGAGCCGGCTCGGCTCCTCTGCGAGATTGATTGGATCGAGCCGATACTGAAGCAGTGGCGGTTCGACGGCGTTGATAAACTTTTTCGATGATTCCGGTGATGGTTTGTACGCCACTTAGTTCTGTGGCTTCATCCGGAAGAGACGAAGACAATGGTGAGGTCGGCGGTTCGGGCCGTCGCCGGAGGCATCGTCAGTGAGAGTGTGAACTCTTGACGATGACGGTTGAGCAGGTTTCGGGCGATGCTGCGGGTGTTGCAGGTTGCTGCTTTGTCAACTAGGTCAGTGGAGGTGACGACATGGTCGTCAGTGTTGTTTTTGGTCGGCGACAAACTTCGAGTAAGCCTTGGATGGCAACACTGCAACGTTCCGTGGTCGGGGCGACACTGCATGGTACCAGTGGCATTGACAAGGGTGTGGAAACGTTGCTGAGAGAACGACGAGGGTTGCGTCGAAAGCGGCGGCGGCGGCATGGGACTCCGGTTAGGGGTTTTGTTGGGGTTTTCTCTTCTTTTTTTGCGTTCTTTCTCTGATTTCCTCTCTTTTTTGAAGATTTTTTCTTTTTTTTGGAAAATTTGGCCGTTTCCTCTTTTTTTTGGTTTTTTCGATTTTTTTGAGCTCTGTTTTTTTGAATCTAACTAAAAAGAAAAAATTGTGAAGAAGGAGAAGAAAAACACTAACGAGATTTAGATCTGATACCAATTTGACGCACGACGGAAGCGGGAAGGGATGTGGTGTAAATTTGGAAAAGAATTAGATGAGAGATTTGATAAATTTTCGGGTCTCGCACCCCGAAAATCTTTCGATCACTGACTCGCACGCATCTCACGTGAAGATTATTTGGACATCTTGCCTAGGCAATCAAACACAATCTCGTACAACTATGCAAAATATTTAATTTGTGGAGAATTAAAAAGTTTACACCAGAAACTACTTATTGAATTCTTCATTGAATAACGCTAATGAGTTTGTGGCCTTTGTATAGACTTACAACTTGACTCTGAATTTGATTATGACTAGAAATTCTAAATCAACTAAAACACTCAAATAAAAAAGACTTAAATAATAAAAAGACTCGAATAATTAAAACTATCAAAAATAACAAAAGGCTCAACTAATTAGAATTCTTAAAGGACTCAAACTCTATCAAATAGACTCCTCTTCTTGAATTCGATCTCTATCACTAACATGTCGGGACATTTCAAATTGTTAGACACTAACTCACAGAGTCAGGCCATTGCTACATTATACCCACCAGGCATGGAATTAATGTGAGATACTCCCAACAAATATCCATATGGGGTTAGAATCAGTCGAACCCAGGCCATAATTCATATACTTACTAGTCATAACCTGTGCCCGCGGGCACGGTTCATTTAAGATTCCCCCCCGCGAAATCTTTATTCACCAAAAAAATATTTCCACAGCCAAAATTTAAAAGAACAACAAATTCTCGTAAAAATATTTAGCGGCACGGGCACCTTCGGCATGGGCGTCTTCGGCGCAGAACAACAAATATGGCGTGAGCGCCTTCGGTGTGGAACAACAAATTCGACGCGGAATAACAAATTCGACGTAGAACAAAAAATTCGGCGTGTGCACCTTTGGCGCGGAACAACGCGCGAGCGTCTTCGGCGCAGAACAACAAATACGGCGCGGGCGCCTTAGACGCAGAACAACAAATTAGCGTAAAAAATTTTAGCGGGGCGCATTCGGCGCGGAACAACAAACCTCAGGGTATTTTTAGGTGAGGGTATTAACTTAAATTTTTTACGCTAATTTGTTCCGCTAAATTTTTTTACGCTAATTTTTTTACTTTGTTTAATTTAATGGATCATGCTTCTCCACAATCTTTCCCAAGAACTTTTAATTTCAAAGTTTAGGTTCCCAAGACACTTTCCCCCCAAATTTAATCTCAACAATCTTTCCCAAGACACTTTTAATTTCAAAGTTTTGGTTCCCAAGATATTTTCCCCGCAAAAATTTAAGTTTTCCCACTAAAATTTTCACAAAATCCAATCTCAACCATTGATTTACCAAGATCAAATCTCAGCCACTCTTTATCTTGTCCTAGTCAGCCCTAGAATTCAAAAATCGCTGTCAAATGTATAATAGATTGGCCCATTAACTTTTTGGCTAATGGAAATATCAAATTAACTGCTTTGTAGATGAACAAAGTTACACTAAGAACCAAATGTGATAGGATGCACATCCAAGGGAATCATTGCTCTTATTGGACAAAGTCACAATACTTCTATCTCATATGCTTCTATCTCATATGCTCTCTACCTTGATCGTTAAACTGTTTTGTTTTAACGAAGTGTTGAAGCAACCAAAGCATACAAAGACCTATGGGTTATGATACTCCTTGTTCCACTGTGACGGTCCATTCCATGTTCTCTTTTTAATATGAGAATAAATTTCAATCGCATGTATCCCACCCAATAGATTTTATAGAGTAACTTTAAAGTGCAAACATCACATTATAGGACCATTTCTACTCATATTTGTCCCTTTAACCTGTGCTTTTTTACCAACAGTGATAGAAAGTATTTAGTATATTATGTTGGACAGTTGTATACATTGGTTAATCTAATGCATCAATCATTGCCACCAACTAATTTATAAATAATTCTAATTTTTTGATTCTCCATGAGTATTGAAATAGGAATTAGCAGAACACAACATGTTACGTAACAGTAGGGGGAAAGATGCGGTGTAGAAATTACGGAAGAACAAACTAAGAATTTGATAGGGTTTTAGGATTCTTATTGTGGAAATCCGACTATTACGAACATTTCACATGTAGAGATTCTTCAGACCTCGCTCTTAGGCAACCAATCGCTCTTAGGCAACCAATCATACTCTCGTGCATCTCACGTTCAATATTTAATTTGTAACAAAAGTTTACATAACTCTAATTTTTTATTTAATAACTCACTTATAATTAAAAGTTAAAATACAAAGCCATATATATATGTAAAACAAAAAAAAACTAATTTGGCTCATACTTAAACACCTAAATACACTCAAATAAAATCTCTTAAATAAAATAAAAGAGTTCTTTTGAATAGAAAACTCAAAAAGACTCGAACTCTTTTAAAAGAAAACTTTAAAAAACTCAAATTCGTTAAACAAGAAAAATATTAAAAAATTGAAATAGCAAATTTTAAAAGGACTTAAAAACTGTAGAACCTAAATTGAATCAAATACTAAAACACTAATTTGTATTCGAGTTGAATTCCTATCACAGTGGGTGCATGGTGTTAGTTATCGTCGAGTTGTGTCACAATTACATGCAAGTTGATGAGAAATTACGATTGAAGTATTGGACATTCCAAACCAAGATTAACAAGGAAAGCATGTGCACGTTAGGGATTTCTGATGGCAAATTGTTGCCTGAACCTCTCAACTTGTATCTTCTGAGATATATACATTTCTTGTAGTTTGATTCCCCCGAAATTTCCATGGAAATAATCTTTTTCGCTGATTTCTAAAGTAGGCATCACAAATTCACTTTCCAAGAAATTAGAAATATATATTTTCTCACTATTAGCATGTTGTCAGCAACATATAGTCAAAAGTAGCATTGGTTTTTGTATTTTATTTTCCGGGGTGGTACATGCATGATTAAAATTTCATACTTTAGAATTAGATGTCATTAAAAATTTTAAAATACAAAGAGGGTGTAATAGAAGTGTATTGATGCTTTGGACGTTATAGAATTATTCCATTTTGTTTTCCATTTAGCATCGTATTTAAATCATTAGATGTCATCGTATAGGCAACAGACTATGGATGCAGAACGTAGGTGAATTAATTTTGCATCATATGATTTTGCAGTAAGCAAATGGCTGCTTGATTGATGGCTGAGAACACGTGTGTTTAAACTTTGGATATACACCCAAATGCCCCCTCTATAATTGAGGTTATAGGTTCAAAGAAGTCACTTGAGAATTTGTATCTTAACCAAATAAGCGTCAAATTGGTTTGCTTCTCATCTCATTGCAGATTGAACCAAGGCTATGCTTTTCCTCATCAGCTCAAACAATCATGTCAACTCCTTTCTAGTATAGGCCCCTCACCTATTTATCTTTCCAAAGGCCTGACTTAATCATTTCCCTGGTACATGACATGTATGATCAAAGGCATGAGGTAGAACCTCTAAGAACCATTTTCTAGAAAGGATGTAGAATATCAAATTCAACAATTCCACTGGCAGTGATAAGCTACAACTAATGAAATAAGTCATAAGGCTCATTTATTTTGGACATGATTTGTAGTGGATGCCAGTATTGAACTGCAACTTACGACCTGGATTTTGGCTTTGTAGGCTCTCCATATTTTATCAACCATAAGCTTCAAGGTTTTCTTGATCTCTTTGACTGTGAGTTCTTATCAATTTGCCTTTTGGAAAGATAATAGAAACATAAATTTCATTCAGTGTAGATGGATAGGACTGAATGTATCCAATCAAGAAGTCTGCCAGCTTGAGAAAGAAAAATAACTTTTGAGGATGTTAACTATCCATCTGTTCCAGCGATGGTTGCAATTATCCTGGAGAGTGAAGTGCGCTTAAGAGGGCATCCCAAGGAAAGAAGTAAACCCTCACTCTGGCAGTTGTGCTAAGAAACCAACTTATTATCTTTGTTAAACACTGACATAGTTGGCGTATTGCAAACGGTATAACTGGATGTAAATTATTCTCTTTTTTCTTTCTGTTTATTCTCTTGTTTATCATGCAACTCATCTTATAAATTATTCCTTTTTTCTTGTTTATCATGCAACTGATCTTATAAATTATTCCTTTTTTCTTGTTTATCATGCAACTCATCTAATAAATAATTCCTTTTTTCTTGTTTATTATGCAACTCATCTTATATTTCATTTCCTCACCACTTCTCTCATTTGTATATTTCCATTATCTCTCTTTTATGCTAACAATCCTGATATACATGGCAATTCTAGATGATACTCTCTGGACTGGTGTGCCGGGTGACTATACAAATCCGCAGACTCCAGTTGTTGTTTCTAAAGTTAGAAAACTCGTTGACAATGGGCAATTTGTAGAAGCCTCTATAGCAGCAAATGATTTGTTAGGTCAACTGTCTGAGGTATGCTCCCTTTTTCCTCCTGCTTCTTTGCTATTATAAGCTTCTTTACTGCTGTTTGACATTCACATCTCTATCCTTTGTTTAAAAAATAAATAAAAGGTCAACAACCATTTGGTGTCAGTTGTTAACGAAAGATTGACTCCATATATTAATTCCCATTTGAAATAAACTTTCCTACTAACTGAAATAAATAAGAGCGTGCATATGAAAAGCCGAGGGACATCAGTCGATATATGATCTCTAGCAGAAGTTTGCTTCAGAATTTAGTGCGGCGCCTGTGTCTTATTTAAGATACGATGCCCACTGACATGAACTGGCAGCCGCCCCCTTAATTCTATGCATTTTTTCTTTTCTTTTTCTAGTCTTGTTTTCAACTCAATTCCTGTACCCAAGTAATTAGAAAAAGTTCAACTCATGTAACTTCATGTATAAAATCTTGCAATATCCATTGGCACAATGAAGTGGGTTCCATGTATGGTAAAGAGAGGATGCAGTTCAAGGGTCAAGCGACTATTAACAGAAGGGAGCTATGTGAGGCGATCAAAGTGAGGAAGAAGAATCCATGTGTTAAGCATATAAAAGCAGAATGGAGGCTTTCTTTAAGAACCTTTTCATGCGTAAGTTGCCACATTTACATATCTTTTGAATTGACCACAAAGTTAGAGAACAGACTTCCAGATTAATGGGATAATGCGACGGCATGACCTCCCAGAAGTGAACTTTATTTTTAATGAAAGAAAACCAACTGCGTCCTATATTTTAAAGCTCCTTGGTGATTAGGTCCTCAGCTGTTGACTGCAAACTAAAAATGCTGGTTCAATTGATCAATTTTTTCTTTACTTAATTATGTATGTTAAAACAACTGCTAATGATCATTAAGCTGGTCAGTCAGATATTTCTTTTGTAGTCTTTGCAACTTTGTTGCCTATATTCAAGTGAGAAATCTTGAACAACTATATTAATGGTCTTTTAAATGCCTTCCATAGATGAATTTCTTTACATATCTGCATTTTTAAAATCATATGTTTATTAAAAGTTGATGCCAATGCACAAATCGTATTTTCTCAGTATGTGTGTGGTTTGTCAGTTTTCTTTACTAAATGATAGCGACAACTTTATGTAAATTATTTTCTACAGTCACTCTTTCTATTCATTAAGTCAATGATATGGCCATTTAAAAAAACAAAAGTAGTCTCATGACCCTTGTATTTACCTCTAGGTGCTTCTCTTTGGAAATGCCATATAAATCATATAAAAGGTATGAAAAATGATCTACATGGAAGGAATGTGAATCCATTGTGGACCGGAGTTAAATATTCCTTCTGGATTTTAACATTTGATAAATACTACTTATCACATTTATTGAGAGCTTCTTATCTAAAATTTGAGAATTACGAGCTTGCATGTGTGCTACTTGATAGTACCATGTACTATGTAGTTAATTGCAGATAAATAAACATGGGTTCAGAAAAAAAAACAAAATTTTAAACTTTTGAGGTCCTTCTATAAACTCCAGACGAGCTTACATAATATTGACTTTGAAGGTCCTAATTTTGCTGATGTTTTCCTGTTATCTGAAGGTTTACCAACCTCTTGGAAATGTCAATTTAGACTTTGGTGATTCTGATCTAGCATATTCTGGTTATAGAAGAGAACTTGATTTAACAACTGCGACTGTTAAGATTACATATACTATTGATGATGTAGAGTTCACAAGAGAGCACTTCTGCTCCAATCCACATCAAGTGTTTGTGACCAAGATTTCTTCAAATAAACCAGGCAGTCTCTCCTTTACAGTCTCTTTCGACAGTGAATTGCAACATCATTTAAGTGTGAATGCTGCAAACCAAATAATTATGGAAGGTAGTTGTCCTGAGAAAAGAATCTCACCAATAGGAAACGCATCTGAAAATCCTAAGGGAATTCAGTTTTCAGGAATTATTGATTTGGAGATAGGTGGGAATGCTGGCATGATGCAGGTTATAGATGATAAGAAGTTGAAAGTTGACGGCTCAGACTGGGCAGTTTTACTTCTAGCAGCTTCTTCATCGTTTCAAGGACCATTCATAAAACCCTCAGATTCAAAGAAAGACCCGACTTTGGCATCATTGAACACTTTGAAAATGGCCAGGAACATGTCCTTCTCCACGTTGCTTGCATATCATTTGGATGATTATCAGAATGTTTTTAATCGTGTTTCTTTGCAACTGTCCAAGGGATCCAGTGCTACAACTGAAGACAGAAGAGATGCCCTTCTGGATCAGATTAGCATCCAGAAAAGTTTCATTATTGGTTGTCCTGAAAGACTGAAATCATCAGGGCCTGACATGTCAAGTCAATTAGCAAACTATGCTATGGTATCTACCGCAGAAAGAATAAAATCTTTCAGCGTTGATGAGGATCCCTCTTTGGTAGAACTTCTATTCCATTATGGCCGATATTTGCTCATCTCTTGCTCACGGCCTGGAACACAGGTTGCAAACTTGCAGGGAATATGGAACAAGGAAACAAAGCCTAAATGGGAGTAATGTCTTTCCTGTCAACAGCTTGTTTATTGCATTTTCTTTCTTATGATATTTTTTTCATTTGCTCTATTATTAGTATCTTCTCTTGGTACCATTATTTTCATGATGTACAGTTTTCATTTTTCTTATGGTCATACTTTATGAATGCTGATATGGGAACAGTTGCTTTAAGTTCGTTATTTCCTTATTTTTGATTAGTTAAGAATACACACTTTATAATCTGTTATATAGCAATCTTGAAGAAGCTTGATGAATATTTTGCACTTAAATTTATGTCCAAAGTAGGATGGGCAGAACCAAACTCATTGGCGTTAATGGTCGAGTATTTATGGCCCAAGGACTAATTTCTTCTTAGATGGATTGGATGTGAAACTTGTATTGCAAATAACTTGTACGTTGGAGATTTGTATTTAAGAGTACAAACAGAATGAAGTGGAAGATTGTTTAGTGGTTTAAATGTTTATCTTGAATAAAGAGCACACGGTTTTTTTTCCATATGACATGCTAGACACTTCACCCACCATAAGTTGGCATGTTCGACATGGCTGGATTAGACACATGTCCATCCATGTTGGCTACTTTTTAATCTGTGTACTTTTATTCACGACGACAACATGTAAATATGAAGTCCATTATGACCCCCTTTTGGCAAATTGAATGGTTCATAACCTACTTTTACTAATTTAGTTCTTCATATGTGAATAATAACCAACTACAATCAAATATAAGAGTGAAATACAAACATACATAAAAACATATATCTAATTGTGTCTGTGTCGGTATATGGAACCCGTGTCCATGTCGGCTAATTATAGGTTTTTATTCGAGGATACATGGTTCTCACCATATGAGCGCTTCTTGTACTTTTAACATTTTATTTGGCTCTACGGTGACATAAGGTCATATGAAATAATTGTAAGGATCGCCTTACCCGTGCAATACTAACAACAACACACTAGAGGGGGATGAATAGTGTAATGGCAATAAATTGTGCAATTAAAATTTAACTTGCAAATACGGAATAATAAATGCAAGAGGAATTGATCACCACAATCAAACCAAACACAAACACAAACACAAGAATTTACCCTGGTTCCCCAAAACTTGGGTACGTCCAGCCACACCAATATTCAGTGTAATTCCCACAAAGAGAAGTGAATACGAATCCCACAAAGAGATTCCTCACCTAGAGGATTTTGTCCAACACAAGAACCAAACCAACCCTACACAAGGGTCAAACTCACGCACAGAGAATTACTAACTCCCACTCAGAGAATTAGGGTTGGCCCTACACTAGGACACCAAACTCGCACAAAGAGAGTTACTCCCACAAAGAGAGTTATTCCCACTAAGAGAATATCTAATTCACACTAAGAGAATATCTAATTCCCACAAAGAGAATTAGGGTTTCAAAGAAACATAAAGTAAAACAAATACTCTTACCTATGCCTTGAGATGAACTTACTCATTAATGAATGCAAGGCATGGAAGATGATCTTCAAGTGATGAGATTAGCTTGAAAGCACTTGGATGATTTCCCTTGAGCTTGACTTCAATGCATGAAGGAGAGAATGAGCTCTAAGAGGGAAATGAGAGAGTTTGAGAGTGGCTTAATCAATCTCTAAAGATTTGCAATAGCATCAAGAAGTTCTAATGAACTCAGCACTCTCATATATATAGGAACCCTATAGGACCTCTCAAAAACCAAGAAAACAGCCAAAAACAAAAAGTTGCAACGGCTAGAATCTGGGTAAAAATGTCACCGACAGTCGACTGAAGAACAAATGACAGTCGACTGTCCAACGGCTAAATAATTTCCAACGGTCATAATCTGAGCCATGACAGTCGACTGATGAAGACTATACAGTCGACTATATACAGGACATGTGCCTGTAAATCCTTCAGCAGGCGACTGCTGTAGGGGATGGAATAAAATAGAGAGATGTACTCTTTCGCACTGTATGCAGATAGGCGACTGATGGTTAGTGTACATGCGACTGTAAAATAGACATGCGACTGTAAATACTGAACCAGTCGACTGACTAGCAAATTGGGATAAAACCCACACAATGCAAGTTGCACACAGTCGACTGATGAACACTTCACAGGCGACTGTTGGAAGACATGCGACTGTAAATTGACCGTCAGTCGACTGTTCCAAAAGCTCAAGTATGAGTCAATAAAAATGTTGACTTGAGCAGTGCACCACAGTTGACTGTAGAAGGCTCGACAGACGACTGGAATCACCCAGTCGACTGTAAAACCTTCATCAGGTGACTGTTGGAAAGCCAGAGACTCCAATTGAGTCTTTGGGCAAGGTGAACCTATTGGGTTGGATTCTATGATAATCCTAAGGCTCACTAAGATGGTTAAATGCATATGCATGAATGAGTAGATCATCTATCAATGCATCATATTAAACCTAGACTCAAGAAGAGAGAAAGAAATAAATGAAAGAATACATGGATTACATTGCTGTCCTTAGAGTCTATGGCTTCAATCTTGATGCCTTGATGCTCTACATCATCTCCAAGCTTTGGCACCCCTTGAGTCCAAGCTTTGGCCCTTCTCCTCTTGATTTCCATCCTTGCACCAAGTGGTTAGTCTCCAAATCATGCTATTCTCCATTTGATAAACATGATACTAAAATAAGAGAGACATTAGCAACAACATAATGTTGTGATCATCATCAAAATAACATTGGTATGAAACACCAATACTCAACAATCTCACCCTTTTTTGATGATGACACATATTATGTAACTATAAAGAACATAAATCACAATGCTAATGAGCCCCCGTACTTATATGCACCAATTGTAAAATGAGATACACAATTGTAAATACTTATTATACCAAATGAAATAATGAGAAACAATGGTGACATATAATAGGTATGGACTACATAAACAAATTGCAATAGAAATATAACATGCACACACGAATGGTTTATATAAACACATATATCTCTCCATATAGATATACCTCTCTCCCCATAGATATATCTCTCTCCTCATGCATATATATGAATATAACATGATTTACATAACGCATATATCTCTTACCCTTGACATCGTCAAAAAGGTGGACATAAAAAATATCCCCTTGACATTTTAATTAAAGATGTGACAATATGCAAGAGTAAAGAAATGTATGATACCAAATTGTAAAAATTTGTAGGTATCAATCACTGTCCCATGCTCCCTTTAGATCATAGAAATGGTCAAATTGTTGACTTCTAGGATCTAATACCAATTGTAAAGTAGGAGATAAACAATCTCTAACAATTGAGAAAACACCAATTGTAGAAAAAGAATCTTAAAAGATAATCCTCTTTACCAATTGTTATTCATAATTGGAGCCATGTGCCTAAAGTGTATCAAAGCAATAGATATAGACAAATCAAGCTTCAATGATACACAATGACATTGCCAAAACATAGGATAACATGAACATGTTGGCAATATCCAAGGGGTTGAATTTGAGACCAAAACTAACCAATTGAAAAATGACATCAATTGCGAAGCAATGATGCCAAAGACACCCCGAAATGAGAGTCAAAATATGTTTTAAAAATATTTAAAACATACAACATATTAACTCCCCCATTGTCATACATATGGATCAATGAATGCATGCATGACAATGTATTCCCCAAGGTCCACATTTTCATGAAAAATAAATTTGAAAATATTTTCAATATCATGAAACACACACAACCAATGGGTATGCTAAAAATAGATATTACAGCACAATACCCATGCAATATGCTGATGTGTGAGGAACCTAAACATTAGGAAACCAAACTCAAGCGGAGTTTGATTTCCTAATGTAATCACATGAGGTGATCACATCCCTAACTAGAGAGTTGATGTAACTATCCATCTCTTGCACACTAACCTTCGTGGGAATGCATAAACTCAAGGATTTCCTAGGCAAGGGTTTTGCCTTTGCAAGAGGGGTGGATGTGGCATGCTTACGTGTAGAAAATATTTTCTTAGAATGCATAAAGTGAGGATTTTGCTTCTTAGCAAAAAATGAAGAGTTTTCATTTTTCCTCATCACCTTGTGATTTACATGCTTATTATTGGTGTTATTGTTATACAAGAAAGCATAGTGATTCTTCTTAGGTGCTTTTGCAATATTTCTTGTATTTGCACCAAAAGAGGAATTAGAGGTTGGCTTGGGTACCACATTTTGAATATACTCCAAACCTCCTCTATGGTTTACCAGATGTTGTTTTTCAAGCAAACCGTGGAGTGAATCCCTAGAATAAACAAAGCTTTTAAGCTTTCGGGATTCCTCTTCGTATTTCAACGTAAGTTGTTGAGTGCGAGTTTCTAAGCTAAGATTTTGAGTTACTAAATTATCATTAGACATGTTCAATTCCTTAACTTGAGAGAGAAGTATGTCTCTCTCACTAGTGTTATAAATATGCATATCATTATTGTTTACACTAGCAGATTCTAGTTCATGCAATCTACTCTTAGCATCCTTATATTTTACTCTTAATTTATTGTAAGAGTTGATGCACTTACTAGTCTCTTCAGAGACCAAGTTGAAACGATATTCGAGCTCCTCGTATGAGATCTTTTTCTCCTCGATTTCTTCATCGTCTTCTTCCTCGCTAGAGCTTGACGACAACTCTTTCCCGTTTGCCATGAGGCACAATTCCTCATAGGAGTTGAGCCACGCTTCTACCTCTCTTTCATTTGAGCTAGAGGGGAACGGCAAAGAGACATCAATTGCCACAAAGCACACATGAGCTTTCTCCTTGTCATCCTCTTCTTCGTCACTTGATGTATCCTCACTTGAGTCATCAAATATCCCGACAAGCCCCTTCTTTTGGTTCTTGAACTTGGACTTTCCTTTCCAATGCTTCTTCCCTTTACACTTGTAAGTCTCTTTGTTGGGTTTGGAAGGGCATTCGGTGGATAGATGACCTTTTCCACTGCAAGTGTAACAAGTAGGAATCTTGTTAGAATTGAAGGTAAACTTTGACAAAGATTTACCTTGCTTGCCCTTGAGAAATGCCTTGAATTACTCGGCAAGATCCTCATTGTCATCTCTACTAGCCTCTTCTTGTTCATCTACTTCACTAGGAGCTTCTCGATGGAATTTCTTCCTCCACTTGATTGGCTCGTCCTTGGCATGGAATGCAACCCCCTTTTGCTTCTTTTGCTTCTCGGGCTTGGATGGCTGAATCTCCTTTTTGTGTTGAAGCTTTACTTCATACGACATGAGATTTCCAATGCACTCCTCAATGGTGTATTTGGACATGTCATATGACTCCAAAATTTCGTTGACCTTTGACTCCCAATGAGATGTGAGAGAGTCAATGATCTTCTCTACACCATCCTATTGGGAAATCATCTTTTCAAGTCCTTCTAAAGCGTTCACGATGTCTGTGAACCTTGTGAACATTTCTGAAATGCTTTCTCCTTCTTGCATCTTAAACATTTCATATTTAGATCTAAACACAGTTTGTTTAGATTTCTTTACCTTTGAAGTCCCTTCATGACATATCTCCAAAGTATGCCAAATTTCGTTGGCCGTTTTGCACATGGAGATGCGGTTGAACTCATTTGCAGTGACATCACAATGGAGTGCATTCATAGCCCTCACATTAAATTTGATCGAGTCCTTCTCTGCCTTGTCCTTGAAGCCGCGGGTGTAGTAAGCTTCTCAAATGGCAACGCCGTGATGTCCCATAGGTCTTGACCCTCCATGTAGATCATCATCCTGATCTTCCAACTTGGGTAGTTGGTTCTGTTGAAGAGCGGGTGTCGAACGGTAGGGTGACCTTCATGAGACGCGGATGTAGTATTGAATGCCATCGTTGCAGTATGCTATAACCTCGCTCTGATACCAATTGTAAGAATCGCCTTACCCTTGCAATACTAACAATACACTAGAGGGTGGTGAATAGTGTACTGGTAATAAATTGTGCTATTAAAATTTAACTTGCAAATGCGGAATAATAAATGCAAGAGGAATTAATCACCACAATCAAACCAAACGCAAACACAAGATTTTACATTGGTTCCCCAAAACTTGGGTACGTCCAGCCACACCAATTTTCACTATAATTCGCACAAAGAGAAGTGAATACAAATCCCACAAAGAGATACCTCACCTAGAGGATTTTGTCTTACACAAGAACCAAACCAACCCTACACAAGGGTCAAACTCACACACAGAGAATTACTAACTCCCACTCAGAGAATTAGGGTTAGCTATACACTAGGACACCAAACTCCCACAAAGAGAGTTATTCCCATTAAGAGAATATCTAATTCCCACAAAGAGAATTAGGGTTTCAAAGAAACACAAAGTAAAACAAATACTCTTACCTATGCCTTGAGATGAACTTACTCATTAATTAATGCAAGGCATTGAAGAGTATCTACAAGTGATGAGATTAGCTTGAAAGCACTTGGATGATTTCCCTTGAGCTTGACTTTCAATGCATGAAGAAGAGAATGAGCTCTAAGAGGGAAATGAGAGAGCTTGGAAGTGGCTTAATCAATCTCTAAAGATTTGCAATAGCATCAAGAAGTTTTAATGAACTCAGCCCTCTCATATATATAGGAACCTTATAGAAACTCTCAAAAGCTAAGAAAACAACCAAAAACAAAAAAGCTGCAACGGCTAGAATCTGGGCAAAAACGTCACCGACAGACGATAAATAAATGATAGTCGACTGTCCAACGGCTAAATAATTCCCAACGGCTATAATCTGAGCCATGACAGTCGACTGATGAAGACTATACAGTCGACAGTATACATGACAAGCGCCTGTAAATCCTTCAGCAGGCGACTGCTGCAGGGGATGGAATAAAGACAGAGAGATGTACTCTTTCGCACTGTATGCAGACAGGCGACTGATGGCCAGTGAACATGCGACTGTAAAATAGACATGCGACTGTAAATACTGAACCAGTCGACTGGCTAGCAAATTGGGATAAAACCCAGACAATGCAAGTTGCGCACAGTCGACTGATGAACACTTCACAGGAGACTGTTGGAAGACAGGCGACTGTAAATTGACCGTCAGTCGACTGTTCCAAAAGCTCAAGTATGAGTCAATAAAAATGTTGACTTGAGCAGTGCACCACAGTCGACTGTAGAAGGCTCGACAGGCGACTTGAATCACCGAGTCGACTGTAAAACCTTCATCAGGTGACTGTTGGAAAGTCAGAGACTCCAATTGAGTCTTTGGGCAAGATGAACCTATTGGGTTGGATTCTATGATAATCCTAAGGCTCACTAAGATGGTTAAATGCATATGCATGAATGAGTAGACCATCTATCAAGGCATTACATTAAACCTAGACTCAAGAAGAGAGAAAGCAATAAATGAAATAATACATGGATTATATTACTTTCCTTAGAGTATATGACTTCAATCTTGATGCCTTTATGCTCCCCATCATCTCCAAGCTTTGGCACCCCTTGAGTCTAAGCTTTGGACCTTCTCCTCTTGATGTCCATACTTGCACCAAGTAGTTAGTCTCCAAATCATGATATTCTCCATTTGATAAATATGAGACTAAAACAAGAGAGATATTATCAACAACATAATGTTGTGATCATCATCAAAATAACATTGATATGAAACATCAATACTCAACAATAATGGATTAATTGTACTCAAGCATCATGTTTTATGAGGATCATGCAACTTAACCCTTTTAATCTTTTAAAACTGATAGTTAGATTCCACAAGTTACCTCGTTCAAGGGGTTTAAGTGCAACATTTTTCCATAAAACAAAGGGTCTCAAAGTTTGCTTAAGGGCTCTAACTGTTTGTTTGATTAATGTTGTTAAGTTAGTTACATGACCCATATAGAACAATGGGTTTGAGTACAATTTGCCTTAAAATCAAATGTCTTATTTTTGTTGAATTGTTACGTATTTGACATATTAGATCTAAACTGGGAACGATATTTATTGTTTCACTGGTGATCAATGAGGGGTATGATATGAAAATCTAGAGGTTTTGAAGAGGAAATTTCAGATTTTTATTGATAGGGAAATACTGCGGGATACAATTGAGACCTTTCAGGAGGATCTCGCTCTCCAAATCTTCTATCTACGAGACAAATCACTTGGTCTAGGGTTCTACTCTCTAATTCTAGGTTTTCTTCTCCAAAATCAACATAACCAATTAGTTTCTCTTTCGGAAACATAAGAGGGACACATCTGTCCTAAATAATAAATAACCCCCTGAAAACCCAGAATTTGCAGAAATGCTCCAAAACTTCACAAAAATGCCACTGGTCTAGTTAGACACTCCATGATCCATCTTGCGTCACCTCCTCTGATAGGTTATGATCTCATCATTACTCCTCCCAAAAGAACCACATTGTCCTCAAGGTGAAAATCTGGAAACCACTGCGCAATAACTCCATAAGGTTTCCACGAAGTCTTATGCTCTGGAAGGCCTTGCCATCTGATCAACACCTCCTGGGCCCCTGAAGTGATGTGACGAACCCCATTCAACTTAGCTGGCTCCAAAAGTACCTCCATATCATCCGTCAAAGTCTGTGGTAGTGAAGAAGAGGGGCGTGGTCTTCAATGACTCGGCGAAGATGTGAAACATGAAAAACTGGGTGGATGGCTTACTCTGATGGCAATCTCAGCCTATACGCCACATGACTAATCTTAGCATTAACCTCAAAAGGACCGAAGTAACGAGGTGACAGCTTCTCGTTCCTCTTGTGTGCCAACGAATGCTGCCGATAGGGTCGTAGCTTCAAATAAACATTGTCTCCCACCTCGAAATGCATATCGCTCCTATGACCGTCAGCATTGGATTCATAAGCTGTTGGGGTTCTCGTCGAGTGGTGCTTTAACTCCTCAACGTTCGGTCCCTCTCCTCCAAATATTGCTCCACCTGAGAGACTGGCATGGAGCTGTGACCATAGTGCAGCAGATGTAGAGAATCTCGCCCATACAAAACTCGAAAGGGAGTGGCCCGAGCGGCTACGTGAAAAGATGTATTGTATCAATACTCCACCCATGCCAGCCACTTCGTCCACTGCTTATGGGCCTCTGAAACAAAACATGGTAGATATGTCTCAATGCTCCATCGACGACCTCTGTCTGACCGTTCGTCTAAGGATGGTAGGCGTGCTTCTCTTCAACAGCGTCCCCTGCATCTTGAACAACTTCGTCCAGAAGTGGCTAAGGAATACTTTATGACGATTAGTCACAATGGATCTTGTAATCCCATGCAATTTCATTATCTCCCTTATGAATGTCACCATCACTGTCGCCACGGTATAAGATTGTCAAAGCACCACAAAGTGTGCATACTTGCCGAGCCTATCGACTCCCACCAAGATGACTATATACCCTTCGACTTCGGTTGTCCGTCAATAAAGTCCATAGTCACTTCCTTCCAGACCAGATGTGGTAAGGAAAAGGATTGTAGTAAACTCCCAGGAGCTGTCGCCATGTATCTGTGACGTTGACAGATGTCACATTTTGCTACCATCTCCGCAACATTCTTCCTCATCCCCTTCCAGAAAAGCTCTCTTGATAGGCACCGATAGGTCTCGAGGACCATAGAGTGGCTTCCACCTACGCTCCCGTGAAACTCTTGTAATAAGCTCGGAATATGAGCAGAACTCCTCGGCAAGACCAGGCGTCCCTTGTACACACTGCTCCTCTAACGAGTACACTGGATGTGCTGCTGGGTCCGGTAGTAATGTCGATCGAATCTTCGTCAGACCCTCATCCTCCTTAATCTCTAGCAGTAATGGCTTCCAATTGAGTATGACTGGCACCGATAAAACAGACAACTGCGAATCCACCTCGCTCCGTGATAGTGTATTTGCTGCCTTGTTCTCCAATCCTGATCGGTACTAAATCTCAAAGTTGTATCCCAATAACTTGGTCAACCACATCTGATTCTCCTTAGTTACTATCTGCTGCTCCAAGAGGTATTTGATGCTCCTCTGATCTGTTCGTACTATGAGCACCAACCAAGTAGGTAGGGTCTTCTCTTTTGCATCGCCAGGATGATCGCCATCAGCTCGCGCTCATTAACGGACTTGAGTTGAGCTCTCGTCGACAACAGTTGACCGAAGTAAGACACTGGCTTTGATCCTGCATAAGAACTGCTCCCAACTCATAACCTGACGCATTTGTCTACACCACAAAAGGCTGACTGAAGTCTGAAAGTGCTAACACCGCATGCTCGTCATGGCCATTTTTAAGCCTCAAAAGCTCGGGTGACCTCCTCTCATCACAGGAAGTTATCCTTTTTCAGTTGCTTCGTCAACAACATGGTGATAGTGCTATACCCCTTAACGAAATTTCTGTGGTAGCCCGTCAGTCCTAAGAACCATCTCAATCCCTACAGGGTGGTAGGGCTCGACCAATCAACCAAACCTGCAATCTTCGTCCTGTCCGCAGACACCTCCTTTGCCGACACAATGTGGCCCATGTACTCCGCAGTCCGCTAACCAAACATGCACTTATTCTGGTTGGCATAAAGCTGATGACTCTGCAGCTCCTGCAACATGATCTCCAAATGTTTTACATGTGCCTCCAAAGATCGGATGTACAATAGTATGTCGTCGAAAAACACCAACACAAATATCTGCAAATAGGGTCGAAACACCTTGTTCATCAAAGCCTGAAAGGTGGCAGGTGCATTGGTCAATCCAAAGGGCATGAACATGAACTCCTAGTGGCCATCGTATGTCCTGAATGCCGTCTTGTCCACATCATCCGCTCGCATCCCGAGATGGTAATACCCGGATTGCTGGTCCATCTTGAAAAATACAGCGGCTTCGTGAAGTTCATCTAGAAGCTCGTCGATCATTGGAATTGGAAATTTGTTTGGCACCATCTCCTTGTTCAATAACTGGTAATCGATGCAAAATCGTCAACTCCCATCTTTTTGCTTCACCTACAGGACTGGGCTCGAGATAGGGCTTACGCTCGGATGTATAACTTCGCCTGAATCATCTCTATCACAATCCTCTCGATCTCTCCCTTCTACACTTGAGGATAGCGGTATGACCTCACGTTGATTGGAGAGACTCCCTCTCGCAGGACTATAGCATGCTCGTGGTCCCGGGGAGGTGAGAGACCACGAGGCGTCTGAAACATCTATTCGAACCGAATCAAAATCTGTTGCACCTCAGGTGGAATGAACTGCTACTGCTCGGCCTCCCCTCCTGCTAGCCCTTAAACTCCATCAAGAATCCTTTACACTTTGTCTGGAACGCCTTTGCCATGGTCTTCGAGGAAACCTTGGATTGGCACAAGGTAGGGCCCCACCCGAAGTGTCACCACCCTTTCCCCATTCTGGAACTCCATCTTCAATAACTTCCTGTTGATCCTCGACTCCCCAAGAGACTGCTACAATCTCTTACCTAAAATGACGTCAGTGCTGCCTAGGTCGAGCGGTAAAAAATCCTCCACAATCTGGATCCACTGGATAGTCAATATCAAACCCTGACATACTTCTCTGCTCCGCTCCACCTGCCCCATGCCCATCATTACTCTGAAGCTCTTAGTGTCCACCAGCTGCAACCCTTGATGTTCCACCACCTGACTGGATATAAAATTATGGGTGGCCCCACTACTGATCAATAATGTCACCTCGTGCTCTGAAATCCTTCCTGTTAACTTCATAGTGTGGTTCGGAGTAAACCCCACTACGGAATTGAGTGACACCTCTATGACATCCAGATGAGAGTGCTCCAGCTCCTTTCCTCGTCCTTCCTCCATAACCACGTCCTCATCATCCTTTACTACTAGTACCTGAAGGGTGCGTCTTGATAACGGTGTACTGGGATAAACTTCTCATCACATCGGAAACATAACACCTTCGCCTTCTTATTTTGCATCTCTGCCACCGTCATACACCGAAACTACTCACTAGGCGGTGCACCACTACTATTCTCTCTGCTAGACTGGCCTTCCCTAGTCTGGGCTCCCCTAGCCTCGGCCCCCCATGTTGTGGCTTTCTGTCCTCCTGGATGCAGCTGACTGCTGAAAGTGAAATCGCTCCACGCTCCCTTTGCCCGTCGCTCTGTTGCGAGTTTGTCCTCCACCAGCTGAGCTAACAACATTATTTCTAATGAACCCCTCAGTCTCTGTGGGTGAAGCTTAGCGTGGATGTCTGGCTTGAGCCCCTTCAATGAAGCTCACCATCAGTGTCGCCTTTGGTATCCTCCTCGTGCGGCCTGAGAGTGCCTTGAGCCTCTCCCTATAATCCTTGATTTCGTCGTCCTACCGAAGAGCAAGGAGCTGCTTATGCAAGTCTCCCCGTATGTCTCTGAACCGATCCAGTATACAATCTTTAAACTTCTCTCACGATCTCACTAGTTGCCACTGCTGCCTCCACTGAAACTAGGACAAAGCCTTCCCTTCTACGTAAACCCCCGCTGCCTGTAACTTCTCCTACTACGTGACATGGTTCACTACAAAGTACCTCTCGGCGCGATATATCCATCCATAAGGGTCGTCCCCTTTGAATACTGACATCTTCAGCTTCCGGACCCTACTCTCTGGCCCAATCCCCTATCCTGCTTCCCCATTTGTTGTCCAAAGTGGAATTATTGATAAGCGTTATATGGACCTCTTCGTCTACCCATAGACCTCCTCTTAATCCACCATGGTGTCCCCAGCCTTCGTCAGCCCAATCCGGACATTCACCATCTCCTGTCACCCTCCAAGGGTCACAATCACGCCCCCTGTGACTCTCAAAGTGTTCATCTTCTTCCCTCGCTTGACACGATGTGTCAGAGCCGTCGTTCCAAGGCCCGTGAGGGTGTGGTGCTATATAGGATGGGCCACTACTGCCCTGGATAGAAACCAAGGTCCAGCGGCCATGTGGTGGAATAGAACCAGGGCCTGAGGACCCACGCAGTGGCGCCAGGGGTTCTCGAGGCCCTGGTGGCTGCACCGGGGGCCAGTGACCCCCCCAGCGATGGTGCTGGGCCTTGCGAGGCTCCCAGGAGGTTGCAGGGGCTGGCTAAGCCATCAGAGGTGACTGACGAGGCTCCCAATGTTATGTCATGTGCTTGCAAGGCCCCCACGACTTCATTGGGAGGCGCGAAGTCCCCAGAGGTCTGTCGGGGGGTTGCGAGGCCCCAACGCCTTTGCCGAAGGCTCACAACCCTCCTAGGAGGTTGCTTGGGCCCGATGATGGTCAGGCGAGGTCACCTGGGCCCCGCCAGTCTCTGGCGACTGAGATCTGTGGTCGTTGCCCCCAGGTGAAGTTTTGGGTGCCGGTGGCCTTATCGGTTGCTCCCTGTACGTTGACGATCCCCCCATCCTGGAAAAGTGGGCTTCGACTCCCAATCTGGCCAGTTGCTGCTTCTTCGGGATGGATCGCCACCAAAGATTCTATTTTCACTTCCTTTTGCTCAGATCTAGCCCCTTTTGCCCTAGATCTGAGGAATCCCCTTTCAAGTAGTCGTCTTTCGATACTTTCCTGTCAATTCGTGGTTGTCGATGGTCGTGCATGAGCTCCTTCAACATCGAAACCACTGAGGTGAGTTGTTCCTTGAGAGATCCAACGTCGTTCTCCACCGACATCATATTTCCTTGAGAAAATCTACATCACCTCCCAACTTTACTTGTCGCTTCTTTAGAGTTTTTGCTTCGTGCCCCCCACCTTTCTCCCAAGGCATCTATCTTCTCCTTCGATCTTGTGCCCGCCATATGGATCTTTGCCATGATACCAATTGATAGGAAAATCTATGGGTTTTTAAGAGGAAATTTCAGATTTTTATGATAGGGAAATAATGCGGGATACAATTCAGACCTTTTGAGAGGATCTTGCTCTCTAAACCTTCTATCTATGAGACAAGATTCAATCTCACTAGATTTAGGGGTTTACTATCCAATTCTAGGCTCTCTTCTCCAAAATCATCATAACGCATTAGTTTCTCTGCCCAAAAACATAAGTAGGACACATCTGTCCTAAATTACAAATAACCCCCTAAAAACCCAAAATTTGCAGAAATGCCCCCAAAACTTTACAATAATGTCATGGGTTAGTTAACCACTCTATGATCCGCCTTGCGTTGGCTCCTCTGATAGGTTATGATCTCATCAGGGTATCGTGGTATACATTTATGGATCAAAAGTTAAATATTAAGTTTTCAAAGGCAACAACAGTATGGTCCAAGAAAAGAACACATGGATGTATAAAAAAAGGAAAGGTGTAATAAGTGAGAGTGTAAGAGAGTGTGAGTTTGACTAGGGGAAAAGGTTAGAGAAGGTTAGTTATTCCCTCTCTACCATATTGTTTATTATTGATACAAGCGACATATTACTTTTTATTCGCATAAAAACCAGAATCATGCCATGTGACCATGTCCATAGTCAATATATATAAGAATTTTACCTGAAGCTCTCGTAAGATGTGGCAATATCCGCACGTCATCCTAATGTCCAGTCTGAGATATGAATTGACTAATTACACTCACTAATCACTGAATATTCAATGTATAGACGAGTCATGGTAATTAGGTTCATAACAATTCTTGTGTATATCTCTGGATTACGTTAGGATCTATAGGTACCGTAATTGGCTTACATACTAACATTCTAGAATTGGCTTTGCCTCGTTTATCTTCACCATGACCACTTCAGCAATCAATGATAATTAACTATAACTATGGAATTCTCCTCACTAGACTCTACGATGTCCTCCCTCGGGACAAGTCCAACTTCAACTCATAACGATCCGCTTTTAGGATCTAACAATTGCATCCTAACTCATATGATCCTTATTGGGATATATACACATCTAAGTTATTGAATCATAACCCAAGGATAAGTTCTCAAATTGTAACTCAAGTAACAGAACAAAAAACTATTGCCTTTTTTGTTATAGTTCCTTTTTATTGTAGCGGTTCTTTTTTTGGGAAAATAAGCTAACTGTTTGGAAGAGGGAAACAAGAAAGGAAATAGAAGAGGAATTTTTAGTAGAAAAAGAGAATTAGACGAAGAATTAGGATCGACAAGGTCGGACAAGGTTGTGATGGTTGGAATATGGTCCGAAGGGTTCGATGTGATTGAAAGAAGGGTTTGATGTGGTCAGAATTTGATCGGAAGGGGTCGAGTGGTTGGAAGGGGGTCAATGTGGCCGGAAGCGGGGCAAGTGCTGTTGTCAATCTCATAGTTTGTATGGCTTAATCAGAATCAGGTTGATAAGCATCTGGGGTTGTCGAAATTTGGTTGAGTAGCCATTGGTGAGATCTTTTTTTTGCTTGGATCAAGAGCTGGTTGGTTGTGTGTGACAATTTGGCTGGATATTGTTTCGATCGGAGAGGATGAGGCTGGCCAGAGAAGATGAGGGTTAGATTGGTTGTTGATCTCGAGAAGGCTCATGAAGGTGACACGAGACCAATTAATGCAGCTACATGGTGGTGATGAGAGACCGATTGGTTTTTGGTGACGGTGATCTAGGTGATTGGGCAGTTTGGAGAAGACGGCAAAGATTTAGGGGTATGGTTTTGATTTTGGCTTTGACACCAAGTAATCACAGGAGAGAGAGAGAGAGAGAGAGGGAGGGGGAGGGAAGGTTAGATAGGTTAATTAATCTCTCTCAACCTAGTTGTTTATTATTGATAGAAGAGACATATTACCCTTACATAAAAGCCACACTACAATGTACAAAAAGAAAAGGTAGAGATATGATAGTTATCTAGACATCAAGGGGCGGGAGGTTCTTGTATCAAGATCTTGCGTCTGCTGTCTTGATCTTCTTTTCATGTCCCAATTAATATAGGTATTCTGCGTATTAATTAGAAATATAGTGACTCCTTTTTTGTTAATTCTTGTTTTTTTGAGTAAATTTGACCTGAACTTAGTATATTTTTTGTAGATTCCCATGTAGGAACATTTTTGAGTATTGGGACTATTGTTTTGGTGCTTTACGCTTGCATAGGACAAAATTTCAATGCATTCTTGGCCAGGTTATTGGAAAGAATTTGTTTGTGGTCATTATTATCATGACAAGGAGCTGTGTATTTGTCGAAAAACAACGTAATTTCATCATCGAGTAGGAACATTTTTGAGTATTGGGACTGTTGTTTAGGTGCTTTTATGCTTGCATATGAAAAAATTTCAATGCATGTTTGGCCAGGTTGTAGGAAAGCATTTGTTTGCTATCATTATTAACATGACAAGAAGCTGTGTATTTGTGGGCCAACCACATTTAATTGCATATTTAGTTAACACGTGACTGTAAACTTGTTACCATATCAAGCTTAGACCGTTCACATGGACCCCGTAGAATCTGAATCACAATTGCCCAATTCAAAATCATCTACTATTTGTTCATTTAACCAAATATGTGACCAATATTATCTCGATTGTATGTAGATTTTTTTGGGAAACTGTTAGATATCTCCTTTCCCACTTCAAAATCTATGGCTGCTTTCTCACCAGTGAATTGTCCAGAGAGGGAACACAACTGGAATCATATCTGTTAATACCTAACACTGGAACCCTGATGTAAAATGGATGAGATTGGACTTGCATGCCATTTTGATCATCTACATGCTGTTGCACTCTTGTATGAGACAGAAATTTTATAGCATTCTGTTGATGGTTTCCAACTGTTGACAAACACATATTTGTTTTTGGCATCCACTTCTTTATTTAATCTTGTGCATTTGATGGGATCATGATGCATCAGAGGAGGAGGCGCATAGCGGATCATGGAGCGGCTGACCAGCCTAGGAGCGTTTTTTGTAATTTTTGGGGTTTTGGGGTATTTTTTGTAAATATGGACAAATCAGTCTCTATATATATTTGGGGCAGTTGGGGTTATGGTCTTCATGTTGAAACCAAGAGAGAAAATCCTTGAAGTAGTGTAGAATCCTAGATAGAGGAGGGTTAAGCATTTCCTCTCAAATCAAAGGCTAGGAGAGCGGTTTCCTCCCGAAAGAATCCACTTATCTTTGTATTTCTCATCGCCATATATAAAAATCAGATTTTTATCTCTCCAAACCCTAGATTTTCTTATCAAAATGGTATCAGATCTCTACGATCCTCTGGCGGCAAGGAAAGTTGATGCTTTGGAGGAAAATTGGGAAGTGAGGTGGAAAACTAAAGGAGTAAAATCAAAAATCAAGGAATGAGGTGGAATCTCTAAAGGAAAAAATTTCTTAGTGAAATCTATGATGAAGGAGATATTAGCGATCTCACGTCACCTACGGTGCGGGGATGAAACACCAAAAGATGATAACTTGGGGGTAGTCACTTAGATATAGTACAAAAGGAGCAAGATTTGGGCAAGGGCAAAGGGAAAGTGATGATCTTCGAAGGTGATCTAATGCAAAGGGACGACGAATAGTAAGAATGAAAGCAAAACCTCCCTCCACAGTCATATGCGATGTCCGGCGTCATCAGTACCAGCTAGAGGGTCGTCAGGCCCCAAAACACTAAGGGGGCATCCCCCGTTTACAACCCTTAGGGCCTCACATGGCCTCGACGCCCCCGCCAGACTCTCGCGAGGCCCCGATAAACTTATGTGGGCCTCGCGATCCCTCGACGATCTCTTGGGTGCCTTGTAAGCCCCCGGCACAACTGTAGGGGCCGCTGGCCCCCCCTGCGTAGCCGATGGGGCTTCGCGGGTCCCAATCTGACTGGTGACAAGGCCGCTGGAACCTGGCGACATTTCAGGCGGCGGCGTCCCCCTTCCTTGGAGCCCAGCAGCACCACATGCCTTGGAACGATGACATGGGCCCCCACGGTCCTGGGGGCGCATAGGGGGCATCCGGAGCACGACACCAAACACGGGGAGATAGTGAACACTTTAGAGTTATGGTGATCATGGTGATGCCCATTAGGGCTTGACAAATGATGGAGAAGATCCAGATTGGGGTGAGCTAGTGTTGCAGGAGGAGGTCTGTGGGGAGATGGATGAGCTCCACAAAATGCCTTTCAACAATTTCACTTCGGCTAGCCAAGGGAGAGAGCTAGACATGTGGTGTTTGATCCTGAGAGCAGGGTCCGAAAGCTAACGATACCGGTCTTTGAAGGGGAGGATCCTTATGGATGGATTTAAGAGATATTTTATGGTGAACCACCTGACGAAGTTGGAGAAGATGCATGCGACATTCATTTGCTTGGACGGGAAGCCGTTGTCCTGATTCTAGTATAGGGAACAATGGCAACCTATGAGGTCGTGGAAGGAGTTCAAGGGCTACTTGTTGGATCGATTTAGGGACACCCAGGGCGAAGATTTACACGAGCAGCTTATTGCATTCAGGCAGGATGGCACGGTTAGAGACTATAGAGAGAGGTTCGAGACACTCTCAGATCATGTGAGGGGGATATCAGAGACGACATTGATGCGAAGCTTCATGAAGGGGTTCAAGACAGATATTCGAGCTGTGCTTCGCATATAGAGACGGAGGGAGCTGTGGACACGATGAAGCTGGCCCAGATGGTAGTGGATAGACTCACAACAGAGCGGCGGGCCAGGGGGGTTGGATCAGCTCCACTTTCCGTAGTCAGGCACCTCCAGAAGGACAGATGGCCCATACGGAGAGAGTCTAGACTGGGGGAGTCTAGTCTGGCAAGGGGAGGAGCAACGGTGCATAGCCGAGTGGGCAGTTTAGGTGCAATACGAAGGCTGAGATGTAGAACAAGAAGGTGAAGTGGTTGTGTTTCCGATGTGACGAAAAATTCACTCTGGACATCGCTGCCGAGACCGCACCCTCTAGGTGCTATTAGTGGATGAGGAGGAGGACTAGGCTGTTGAGGTGGAAGAATAGGAGAGAGATGAGCACGAGCATTCCCATCTAGACATTGCAGAGGTCTCACTCAACTTTGTGGTGAGGTTTACTTTGAACCACACTATGAAGTTGATGGAGAGTATTTTAGAGTAGGAGGTCACAATATTGATTGACAGTGTGGTCACCCATAATTTCATATCCAACCAAGTAGTGGAGCAGCATGGATTGCAGTTGGTGGACACTGGGGGTTTCGGAGCGACGACAGAGACTGGCTTGATGAAGCACATTAGAGGGGTATGCTATGGGCTGATTTTGACTCTCCAAGGGATACCGATTGTAGATGATTTTTTGCCATCCGATTTGGGCGGCACATATGTTATTTTGAGTATGAGGTGAATGCAGTCCTTGGGGGACACCAAAATCAACTAGAAGCTATTGAGGATGGAGTTCCAGGAGGGAGTGAAAGTAGTGACGCTTCAGGAGATCCATCTTAAGTCAAATCAGGGTTTCTTTGAAAACCATGGCTAAGGAGATTTAGATAGAGGGCGAAGGATTTTTGGTGGAGTTATAGTGGATGCTAGGAGATGACATAGGGCATGAGCAGTATATTCCTCCAGTGGTGCAACATATTTTGTTTCGAATCAAGGGGGTGTTCCAGACACCCATGGGATCCTACCTTCTCAGGACCACGAGCGTGTCATAGTCCTGCGAGAGGGAGTCTGACTTATCAGCATGAGGCTATACTGCTATCCCCAGGTGCAGAAGGGTGAGATCGAGAGAATGGTGAAAGAGATGATCCAGGCAGGAGTGACACATCCTAACGTAAGCCCTTTCTTGAGTCAGGTACTGCTGGTGAAGAAGGATGTGAGTTGGAGGTTTTGTGTTGATTACCAAGCATTGAATAAGGAGAACGGTGCTAGATAAATTTCCTACCCTTGCGATCGACGAGCTTTTAGATGAGCTTTATGGAGCAACGGTCTTTTCTAATTGACTTGAAGTTATGATATCAACAAATCCAGATGCGAGCTGAGGATGGGGCCAAGACTACTTTTAAGACACATGAGGGCCACTACGCGTTTTTGGTCATACCATTTGGCTTGACCAATGCTCCTGCCACCTTTAGGCCCTGATGAACAAGATATTTTGGCGTTATTTGAGGAGGTTTGTGCTGGTGATCTCAATGACATTCTGGTGTACATCCGATCCATGGAGACACATGGAGCACTTAGTGATCGTGCTACAGGAGCTATAGAACCACTAGCTTTATGCCAATAAGAAGTGTATATTCGCCCAGCTGAGGATAGAGTACATAATGCATGTGGTGTCGACAGAGGGGGTGGCGGTGGATAAATCGAAGATTGTAGCCATGATTGATTGGCCATGTCCTTCTCTCTGCGAGATTTGAGATGATTTTTGGGGCTGACAGGCTACCACATGAAGTTCGTCAAGGGGTATATCACCATCTCTTGACCACTGAAGGAGCAGCTCAAGAAAGACAACTTCCAGTGAGGTTATGAGGCCATGTGAGGTTTTGAGGCCATGAAGAGTGCCATGAATAGTGTACAAGTGCTAGCCCTTCCAGATTTCAACCGGCCTTTTGTGGTGAAGGTAAATGTTTCTGGTTATGGGTTGGGTGCAGTGTTGATGCAGGACCAAAGGTCGATGGCTTACTTTAGCCAGGTGTTGACAGCTCAAGCTTGACTCAAGTCCGTCAATGAGCGTGAGTTGATGGCTATTAGGCTGGCAGTATAGAAGGGAAGATCATATTTGCTTGACCGTCACTTCATAATTTGTACCGATCAGAGAAACCTTAAATATCTATGAGACCATCGGATGTTGACTGAGGAGCATTAGATGTGGTTGTCCAAGCTATTGGGGTATGATTTTGAGATCCAATACATGACATGGCTGAAGAATAAGGCGTCAGACGCTTTATCACGACGAGGAGTGGATTCATAGTTGGCCGCATTATCGGAACCAGTGATTCTGGATTGGGAGCCCGTAATGTATGAGATTGACAAGGATGATGGCTTGACGAAGATTCGGTCCACACTTCCACAGAGATCAACAAAATATCCAGTGTATTCATTGGAAGGGCATTGTCTCTTGTACTAGGGGCGGCTGGTCTTGCCTAGGACATCTACATGCATTCTGAGTATATAGTAGAAGTTCTATGTAAGTCCGGTTGGAGGCTACTCTGGAGTCCTCAAGACTTATCAACGCCTATCTAGAGAGTTGTTTTGGGAAGGGATGAGGAGGGACGTCATTAAGATAGTGGCAACGTGTGACGTTTGCCGGTGTCACAAGTATATGACGATAGCTCCTGGGGGTTTCCTACAACCCCTATCCTTACCAAATTGGGTCTGAGAGGAGGTGACGATGGATTTTATTGATGGACTATCGAGATCTGATTGGTATTGTGTCATCCTTGTTGTAGTGGATTGTCTTAACAAGTATTCACACTTTGTGGCACTCCAATATCCTTACACATCAGTGATAGTAGCTTCAACATTTATACGGGAGTTGGTGAGGTTGCATGGGGTTCCAGAGTCTATTGTGTCTAATCCAGGTTGAGGTTTCATTAGCCATTTTTGAAGGGTGCTATTGAGGATGCATGGGATGGTTTTGAAGAGGAGCATAGCTTATCATCCCCAGACAGACGGCCATGCTGAGTGTAATTTTAGCCTGTATGGATCTATACACTAGAGGGGGGTGAATAGTGTATATTAAAAAAATGTTGCAAATAAAACGTTACTAATATTTGCAAAGATGGCACAGAAATAAAATGACAAGTATAGAAAATTAAATCAATCGCAAACACAGAGATTTATCCTGGTGCGGATACTCTTGATCCTACTCCAGTCCTCTACTCCCAGAAGAGATTTTCAATCCACTATAATCACTTGCCCTGCAAGCACGAACTTACAAAAATGGCGACACTCTCCGTGTCCTAAACTTTGTACAATCTCTAAACAGAGATTCAAACTTGTTAAATAATGCAATAGAAAAACACCTATAGCATTGTTATGAATTTAGAATGAAATTCAAGGATGGTGTTTAAAAAGAGACTTCAAGATGTATATGATATGTAATGAAGAACAATACTTGAAGTTCTCTGGTTCATAAAAAAGAGAGAGATCAATCGATTTCTTCTTGCAATTATGGACACAAACAACTTTCCAAAAATGATGTTGAAGAAGACAAAATTGCTTTAAGGAAGAAAACTTCAATTCTCAAAAGATCTATGAATAAGAATCTTGAAGTTCTTCCGTTCTCATAAGAAGAGAGAAATCTATGGATTTCTTCTTGCAAATGAGAATGAGAACAACTAAGGCAAGATATCTTAGAATCAACAATTCTAGAGAAGAAAGAAAGATGAAAGTTGTGTGTAAAGAATGAGGGGTATGCCCTCTTATTTATAGGATTTGTGGGCAGTTATACCGAATGAAAATGGGGGGAAAAGGAGTTTCCTACCGTTCAGAAACGGTCTGGAAAGTTTCAGGTAAAACGGTCATAAAAACTGCATTAGTCGACTAAAGGAGTGTTAGTCGACTAAAAGTCAAAAGTTGGAATTTTTGACTGAAATTTTAACGGTAAGTTTCTGAAGTTGACTGAAGACTGCTCAGAAATTTTTAGGTCAAAATTCGAATAAAAAGTTTTTAGTCGATTAATGGTTGACTTAGTCGACCAGGACAGAAAAATATGAATTTTGACTTATCTGAAAAAGGGTTGGTAGGATATGTTATTAGAAACCTAGGACTTAGATGGATTTCATATTCAAGGCTCTGAAATCTATAAAGTATAAAATCCATCAGTCCGTAGATTTCCGTAGATATGTATGCTGAGCTTCATGTGAGTATTTGAGATGCCTTTGTGCAGGGATTCCTTATCAAGTGATTATTGTCCAAGCGTGGATAAATTGGGAAACTGCACATCTGCATAGATAGAGTAAGTAGCAATAATAATAGTTGTCACATCAAAATCATATTGAATAGAATAGGAAAGTGAACATGGGATTATAAAATCCCAACACTGAGTTCATCAACAGGAGCATTGCGACCTATTTGCGTTACTTTGTTTCAGAGGCTCCAAAACAGTAGACAAAGTGGCTGGTATGTGCAGAATATTGATACAACACATCTTTTCACACTACCGCTAAGACCACGCCTTTTCGAGTTCTATATGGACGTGACCATCCGCATCTACTTTATTATGGCCACAGTTCTATACCAGTTTCTCAGGTGGAGCAGTATTTAAAGGAGATGGACAAAGTGTTGGAGGAGTTGAATCACTTCGACGAGGGCCCGACAGATTATGGAAATCCAGGCCGATGGACATATGCAAGAGGTACTATTCGTAGTGTGTGATAGTGTATATTTGAAGCTGCGACCCTATCAACAATGATCTTTGACGCACGAGGAACGAGAAGCTGGCATCCAGTTACTTTGAGCCTTATGAGATTGAGGCAACGATTGGTCATGTCTGTTGGCCTAGTTAGTTTACTAACTAGGTCGTACGATTAAATTTTGATGATGACTAACAAGTCATGTGTGACTAACATTTTTCATTAAGTGATTTCAGGGAGCAAAATGCAAAATAAATTTCGTTTGCAAGAGAGAGCGTGTATGTGGACATTGGTGCAAGAAGGAAATTCAAATGATTTTACATTATCTATATTCAAATTCAAATGAAGACTTGAATTGGTCAAGTAACAGATTGGTTACTCAAGAGATTTTCTACTTGAATTCAAACTTCATGTTCTCATCCAAAACACAATGCGCTTGGTCTCCTATTCAATCTCCTATTCAGTCTCATCCAAAAACAATCTCAAAACCCTATCCCATTTTTCACGCAAGAGGAGAGAGGAGCAACAAAGTTTTGGAATGCAACAAATATTTCTTTCACGCACACAAAAGATCCTCAAATTGCCGTACTCTTCTAGAGTCTGTTCTTTTGATCTCATCCTATCTATCTACTTGAAGATGCAGCATGATCTCTGAAATTAACAGCCCAGCCGAATTTGCCCAATCTGTTTGCTGACAGCCGTATGATCTCTCAAAATTACGGTTGCATCTTCCAATATTAATAACCTAGCCGAATTTTTGAATGATCTCTCCAAAATATTTGACAGCAGCATTAATTCTTTTTCAAGTACGGGAGCAACAATTAAATACAAAACCTATCCACTCACTTGAAAATGTCTTCATTCAAGCACGTTCAAAAAAAGGGATAAAAGAGGTTGCGGCCTCTTTCAAAACAATTTTTTTTGAAAACGTGATTTCAAATAGAAAAGAATGCTGTCAAATTTGTTAAGCCTTGCGTTATCTTTTTGCGGCTGCTGAAAAAAAAAACACTTTGGCAGACTTGATTACCAATAGACAAGAAGGCCGAAAATTATCAAGCACATGCGGAACATCAAGGAGAACGAGACGTTCCCATCTTCTTCTTGTTGCGTTGAAGAGAAACGCGCATCAGAGGCTTGTGATCGGAAGCGACATCCTCCAGCGACTGGTGGCATCAGATTTCAATCTCCATACTCACGGATTGCGCAAGGGCAGATTTCAAGTGCAGAATTCAGATTCGCGCATCCGACTTCGTATGCTCATATCTTCTGATCCAGACGTCGGATCAGCGAGCCGTTGACGCCCACGTGACCACATCTTCATGCCCTTCGCAACGGTTATAGTCTTCTTCGCTCAGTCCTCAGGATTATAACAGTTCGGGCGTTTTTCTACAGATTCGTCACTGCAGATTCCAGATTCGCGCATCCGACTTCGTACGCTCATATCTCATGATCCAGACATCGGATCGACGAGCCGTTTGCACCCACACGACCACATCTTCATGCCCTTTGCAACGGTGATAGTCTCCATTGCTCAATCCACAGGATCATACTCAGTTCAGACGTTTTTTACAGATCAGCCACTGCAGAATTCAGATTCGCGCAATCATCTTCCGAAGACTATATCTTCCAATCCAGACATCGGATCAGCGAACCGTTTGCACCCATGCGATCACGATCTCACAAAATTTATCACGGTGATATCTCTCTGAATTTTCACTGAAGTATTAAAGCTATTTGAATCTGTTTTAGTTGTGAGATTGTATTGTGAATAGCTTTACTCTGAAGCTATCTCTGCGCTTTTACTCTTGAACTATATCTGTGTACGGTGAGATCACTACCCGTAAGTGTGATCAGGTTTATTGAGTGAAATCCTCATAGGTCTTGGGGTCGGAGTTTTGGCGGGGAGCCACTCCGTTTAAAATATCTGTGTCTAATTATCTCTGTGATTGTGATTGTTTTTAAAATTTGTGCCACACACCCTATTCAACCCCCCTCTAGGGTGTTTTTCAATATTGACTATAAATTGAAGTTGCCACCAGAATCCGTCATACACTCAATTTTCCATGTATCACAGCTTCACCAGGCCATTAGGATCACACCCCTTTTTATTGCTACCACCGATTCTGATTGAGAATATGGAGGTGATTTTGAAACCGACAGAGCTGAAGGGGGTTCACAGAAAAAAATGGAGAGACATGAGAGGAGACATGGGAGGTGCTGATTCAGTGGAAGAGCCTTTCAGAGTCCAGACCATGATACCACTTGGGAGCACTTTGGAGTTAATTGCGCAGCGATTTTTAGATTTTCACCTTGAAGATAAGGTGGCTCTTTGTGATGGTAATGATGGGATCGTGATGTATCAGAGGAGGCGACGATGAGCGGATCATGGAGCGGCTAGTCCATAGGTGTTTTTGTAATTTTTGGGGTTAATGGGTATTTTTGTAAATATGGACAAATCAGTCCTATATATATTTAGGGGAGTTGGGGTTATGATATTCATGTTGAAACTAAGAGAGAAAACCCTAGAATTAGTGTAGAACCCTAGATAGAGGAGCGTTAAGCCTGTTCTCTCAAATCAAAGGCTTGGAGAGCGGTTTCCACTCGAAAGAAGCCACTTATCTTTGTATTTCTCATCTCCGTCTATAAATATCAGAATTTTACCTCTCCAAACCTTAGATTTTCCTATCAGCATTTCTCATGTGATCATCTTTGTGTTTGTTTGTGCTGTATCTTAAGGTGATCCATCATAGTTCACATCTCATTAAGCATGGAATTTCTTCATGCAATTGGTACCTATTCTGAGGTTTTTACATGTATAAGCTTATTATCGGTTTCTTTCTTCAGTGCAGCTCCACACTTGAATATCAATCTGCAAATGAATTATTGGCCATCCCTTACTTGCAATCTTAGCGAATGTCAAGAACCATTGTTTGATTACATTGATGCTCTTGCTGTGAATGGTGCTAAAACAGCAAAGGTAAGCTTCATATTACTTCCATTTGAAGTAGCATGTGGACACTATAAGCCAAGGTTAAATATATGTTGCATAACGCCAGCACTTCAAAAGCTTGCAATGGAAGCTGTGACTTAAAGTACTCTACCAGTTGTTGCAAGTATAGCTAGACCTGTTATGTGGTGTCCATTGTTCTTTCATGGATACAATGAAAGCAAAATATGTTACATGTCATCCATTCTTTAACAGATCCAGTGAACGTAATTGTATGCCACGGAAGTATTTACAAGAAATGGTTTACCAAAATGACAGGAAGGTTATGCTAACCTCGTGGTTGATAAACTAGTGGGGGTTTTGCTAAAAGCCTTAACAGGCCTGGCATCAGTCTGTGGGAATATTGATTTTCATCAAACTGAAAAAAACTTTAAATTCTTCATGGGAAAGGTAATGGGTAACTGTAAAGTTTCAGTAATATTGTGTTAGTTCATAATACCATATACTACCGTAGAAGTTTGACTTTAGTTTTTGGTTCTTTTCTTTTTTATTGCTAAAATACCGTTTGCGATCTCATTTTTTGGTTCCCAAAATAATCTGTTTGAGTGTCATTTTTTAATACAAAATTACACTACTGTTATAAATTAAAAAACTACATTATGAATTTTCTGCCTAGCCTGTATTATCTTGGCTTCATCTCTCACTGTAAAGCTCGAATTAAGCCAAGGTAAAAAGTCTTAGATAATAGACTTTTATACAAATTTAAAAATTTATAATTTAATGGATGTAACTTCAGAATAAATGTCTGAAACGTGTAAAACCTCATTTTAAAGGATTTCTGCAAAACATATGAAATTAGAACTCAATTATAACTAACAATCCTTGTTGGTTAGGATATACTAATTAATTATGATTTTTTGATTTATTAAAAACATTACATTAGAATCCAATTGTAATTAAGAATATTTGATGGGAATTAAGTAGTTATTTAGGAACGCTTAATTGATTAGGAAACCTGATAATATAATTAAATAATCTGAATTATTTTTACTAAAAAACATTTAGATGTTATACGTAGGAATTCTTAATTATTTAGGATGTACATCAAAATAAAAATCCTTATTAGTTTGTCTAAATTCCTTATTTGATTATGATTTACTAACGTTATTATAAGAACTCATTATCTGATTAGAATTGCTTACTCAATGAAGAATTATTTGATTATACTCATCATCCTTATCATGATGTAATTGACTCAATATTAAATTGGTAATTGGATTATGATACATGTTAAGGAAAATAGATCTTTTCTGATTCCCGCCCAAGATCATTTGGATTTGGATACACAGAACGAATTAAAATAAAGAACAACACCCAAATTAATTAGTAGCATTGCTATCCTTACAAAGATTCCGATGAGATTTACACAGAGGAAACTCGTTTCTTAACACCCACATCCAATTTTCACAATAGAATATCGCCATCTTAAAAACATAGGAGCAGTTTGGTGCTCAACTACTATCCTTGTAAGGAATTAAGAAATCTCTCGTTCTTTTTCATTGACTCACATTTCTTTCCCTTTTGCAACAATTACTACGCTTCTCATATAGCTATAGGTTTCGTACTTCTTAAATGGCAAAAATCTTAAAACTATTGGATGTCAATTTATTCTCAATTATTCTATTAGAAATCTTACTTATATTAAAGCCAAATGAAATTCTAACATTGACTATGGTCAGAAACCGAAATCCTATTTGGGGTTGGACTAGATCTTGATAGCTTGACATACTTGGCTTGTTTGGGCTTTCGATATCCGATTCATGTAATCTTGAACACATTGGAAAGATGACAGACCACGTTCTCTAATTGGTATATGCCTTATTTCTAGATTCTACCATAGCATGTGCAAATAACTTTATGAAGTTTACCAGTTGGTCTCCTTTTTCACTACTGCAGCTCTTAACTTTATCATGGATGCTTCAGTCACTATGAAACCCAAATTCATGACGTTAATCCAATAACCTGTATATCAGAATGCATTCCCTTCATTTTTGGCTTCGACAAAACTCAAGGAAACGATGCATTTTATTCTTTTTCTCCTTTTTTCTTCTGTTTTCTGTTTTCTCCTTTTGTAAGCAATTCAACACTCATAAACATGGACATAAACATTAGAATCAATGGCCAAATTCTTTTTCAACTCGAAAATCAATCCAATTAATCGTGTACACCCAACTTATGCATCACAATAATTTGCACGAAATAAATTCAAATTATTTCGAGATATTAATCATGGCAATTGAAAGTTTTCATAAATAACATATTAATGATTAATTCCATGAAGGCAAATAATTAATTCAAGCCATAAATAATTTCAAGAATTCGCATAATCATCCAATAACGGTGCTAGCAACGATGTCAGTGCTGATACTGAACAACCTCCGATGGTGCACCAGATATCTGATCAAGCACTGCGAGAAATGGTTCAAGCCATACGGCAGGAAGCCATGCGGCAGGAACCCGTGCGACATGAATCAATGCGAGAAGGAGTATAAGAGTTTCGGTCACTACGTCCACCGATCGTCACTGGACGTGAGGACCCTCTAGCTGCAGAGGAATGGCTGCGGTCTATTACTCATACGCTGAAGGCGGTACGAGCCCCTGTGAATTCTTGGGTAGATATGGCAAGGCTACAGTTGACCAAGGATGCCATGTTATGGTGAGATTCTGTGGAGGAACGTTTACCACAGCCGATCTCTTGGGATACATTTAAGGAGGCATTCGATGCCCAATTCTTTTCACTTGAGGTGCAGATGGAGCTCGAGGAACGGTTTATAGAACTGAAGCAAGGTTCCATGACTGCGGAAGAATACGATGCTGAGTTCTCTAAGCTCAGCAGGTGCGTATTTTGACCCATAACTGTTAATTATTCCAGATACATGATTTTCTTTTCTAAATGATTTGTAAACTCCAGGTTTTCTAAGGACGTTGTGTCCACTCCTCTGGCCCGAGCCAAGAGATTCCAGAAGGGCCTGAACATCGACATCCGTGATAAGCTGGTCGGGTTCAAACTGAAGACACATGCTGACATACTCTCCACTGCTCGAGAGTACGAGTATGTACAGCGGGAGCGTGCACGAGAGCTTCAGGTGGCTGCCACACGACGACCACCTCCCTCTTCGACAGCTCCTGCTAGGCATCACAGACAGCCACTTGCTCCTACTCGACAGCTCCACATGCCTATGCATCAGACACAGTTTAAGAGGCATGCACCACCCCAGCCACCGCAGCAGTCACAGCAACTCAGGCGGCCCACTCATATCTGCCACTGCTGCAACAAGCCATGTCACATCAAGCCAGAATGTTGACTTTACCTAAATTTGTGCCTGGTTTGTGGTGCCAAGGATCACGCTGCAAGAGATTGCCCGCATAGGGGACAGAGACCAGCTGCCCCAGCTCAGACTACTGCACCAGTTTCCGCTCCAGCTCCAACTCCAGCCCCAGCAGGGAGCAATCAGCGTAGAGCTCCACTTCCACCTCAGCAAAAGGTGTACCAGCAGGCGAGGACTCAGGCTCCCCCAGCTAAGCGCCAGATTTTCACTATGACTGCGGAGGAAGCAGAGGCACTGGCCAAGTTATCACTGGTATGTAGTTTACAGTTTACTGTTTATCTACCTATTTAATTATGTTTTCATACAATAGTTATATGTATGCTTAGAGTTAGTATCCGTGAACGTAGGTATTATAATAGTTGCCAATAGACCCATCCTCGCCCTTTTCGACTCGGGAGCTTAACATTGCTTTATGTCCAAGCGTTTTGTCGACCAGCACACCATTCCTGTTTTGCCTCTCGATTCTTGTTGGGACGTTAACACTGGCAACGGGGTACTGACAACAACTAGTACATGTCTTTCATGTCCGATGGATATATGTGGACACAAATTGCCAGCAGATTTCATCGTCATTAACATGCCAAATTTTGACGTCGTCCTCGGGATGGATTGGTTGGCGGTACATTATGCCACGATTGATTGTCGCAAAGGAAGAGTGGTGTTTGACATGCCAAACCAACCCAGACTTGAATTTGTCAGAACAGAGAGACCAGCAAGGTTCAGAGCTAAATCAACAGCAGCGACTGCCATGGAGATTGAGATAAAGAAGCCAGAGGTAGTCCGAGAATTCCTGGATGTATTTCCGGATGAACTTACTAGGTTACCTCCAGAATACGGAGTTGAGTTTGTAATTGTGCTAATGCCTGGTGCCCAGCCTTATTCTAGACAGCCTTACCGCATGTCACCATCCGAGTTGTATGAAGTGCAGATACAGTTGGATGATCTCTTGAAAAAAGGGTGGATACGTCCCAGTGTGTCTCCTTGGGGCGTTCCAATATTATTGGTGAAGAAGAAAGATGGATCCAAACGGATGTGCGTCAATTACAGGGAATTAAACAAGCTTACGGTGAAGAACAAGTATCACATTCCCCGTATCGACGACTTATTTGATCAGCTTGGAGAAGCAAGTGTCTTTTCTAAATTGGACTTGAAGACCGACTATCATCAGTTGAGGGTCAAGAAAGAAGACGTGCATAAGACAGTATTTAGCACTAGATACGGACACTATGAGTTTCTGGTGATGCCGTTTGGTGTGACTAATGCACCGGCGATATTCATGAATCTCATGCACAAAGTATTATACAAGTATCTGGACAAGTTCGTAGTGGTGTATCTGGATGATATATTGGTATACTCGAAGAATGCACTGGAGCACGCCGGGCATTTGAGAACAGTACTAGAGACTTTAAGGCGGCGTAAGCTATATGCCAAGTACAATAAGTGCGAGTTCTAGTTGGACAAGGTGGTATTTCTAGGCCACGTGATTTCAGGAGAAGGAATCTCTGTGCACCCAAAAAAGGTTACAGCAGTTCAGAATTGGTCGGTCCCTAAGACAATATCAGAGATTCGAAGCTTCTTTGTACTAGCTGGTTACTACATGAGATTCATCAAGGATTTTCGAGGATCACAGAACCCATGACACAGTTGACAAGGAAGTACGTGATGTATGTTTGGTCGAGGGCGTGTAACGAAGCCTTTCAAGAATTGAAGAAGCGGTTGACGACAGCGCCGATATTGGTTATTCCAGATTGCATGGGAGATTTTGAAGTGTTTTGCGACGCGTCTGGCAAAGGTCTTGGGTGTGTGCTTCATCAACACAGACACGTTGTTGCTTATGCATCAAGGTAATTGAAGAACCACGAGAAGAATTACCCCACTCATGATCTTGAGTTGGCGGCCGTGATATTTGCCTTGAAGATCTGGAGGCACTTTCTACTTGGAGAGCGCGTGAAGGTATATACGGATCATAAGAGCTTGACATACATCTTCACGTAGAAGGATCTGAACCAGCGACAACGGAGATGGATCGAGCTCATGGCGGATTACGACATTGATCTTCAGTATCACCCTAGGAAGGTTAACATGGTACCTAATGCTTTGAGTCGTCTTCCAGGAGTGATGACGCTTACGACGCAGTGGAAATTGCAACAGGAGATCCGCAACATGGAAATAGATGTGGTGTTACCCGGGCTGACCTCGTCATTTATGAACATGGAGATACAGGCGACGTTGGTAGACCGAATCAAAGCTGCTCAGACAGGAGATGTAAAGTTTCATCGGATCAGGAACATGGCATTAGCAGGACAGAGACCAGAATTTCAGATACATGCAGATGGGTCGTTGAGATATGACAGCAGGATATGTGTACCATCAGGAGATGTCAGGGATGAATTATTAAAGGAAGCACACAGTTCTCCGTACTCTATCCACCCAGGAGGCACCAAGATGTACCAAGATCTACGACGAAATTACTGGTGGCATGGAATGAAGAGAAGCGTAGCGCAAAGTGTGGCCAGATGTAAGGTGTGTCAGCAGGTGAAGGCTGAGCATCACCGCGTTATCGGTCTGTTACAGCCCCTGCCCATCCCTGAGTGGAAGTGGCAACATATCACGATGGATTTCGTGACGGGACTTCCAAAGAGCAAGAAGCAACATGATGCCGTTTGGATGATCATTGATCGATTGACCAAGTCGGCTCATTTTATTCCCTTCAGGGTTGGACAGTCTACAGAGACTCTTGTCAAGAGATACATGGAGGAAATTGTGAAGCTACATGGGGTCCGAGTAAGTATCGTTTCTGATAGGGACACCCAGTTTACTTCACACTTTTGGAAGAGTCTACAGGAGAAGTTGGGTACTCAGCTGAAGTTCAGTACAGCTTATCATCCTCAGACGGACGGACAATCAGAGCGAACTATACAGATTTTAGAGGACATGCTGCGGGCATGCATGTTTCAAGGGGTCCTGGGAAGACCATCTACATCTCGTGGAGTTTGCTTATAATAATAGTCATCAGGTGAGTATTGGAATGGCTCCTTTTGCTGCTTTGTATGGAAGGAAGTGTCGTTCTCCCTTGAGCTGGGACGATGTTGGAGACAGAGAACGGGTTGGGCCCGAGATGATTGTAGAGGTAGTGGATGTTGTACGGACTATCGGAGAGAGGCTACAGGTGGCACAAGACCGTTACAAGCACCGGGCAGATGCAAAGAGGCGACATTTGGAATTTCAGCTGAGACCATGTCTTTCTCAAGATTTCACCTAATAGAGGCATGATCCGTTTTGGTCGCAGAGGAAAGCTTAACCCACGGTTTATTGGACCTTTTAACATACTCGAGCGTGTGTGCGAGGTGGCATACAAACTTGCACTGCCTCCATCTCTGGAGGGTGTGCATAATGTGTTCCACATATCTCAGTTGCTTAAGTATGTGGGAGTTCCAACCCACGTGGTTGATCATTCAGAGATCACAGTGAGGCCAGATTTGAGTTATGAACATCAGCTAGTGGAGATAATTGATCGTCGACAGAGGGCTCTCAAGAACACGACTGTGGATTTGGTTAAAGTGATGTGGCATCGTGACTCGCCATGAGAGGCTACCTGGGAGCGAGAAGAAGAGATGGAGCGGTATCCTTACCTTTTCACCGTTTAGCGTTTTCTTTGAATTCCGAGGACGGAATTTCTTTGAATGTGTATAATTTGTAATGGCCCGTTTCGTTTTAAAGCCCAGTCCGCATCCCTTAAATAAAATAAACCCCCCACCCACTCTTTTTCTCTCTCTCACTCTCATTTCTCTCACGCCCGAGCCCGCTTTCTTTTCTTTTCTCTCGTTCGAAACTCTCACAAGGCGACAACGGCGAATGCGAAAATTGCGACGGCAGTTAGGGTTTTCGAAAACCAACTCCATCCGGTGACGCGCACGACCCCCCTCTCGCGAGATCCTCGTGCCAATTGCAGATCCCGCTCCCCGAGCGATAAGTTCTTCTCTCTCTCCTCCTTATATGAATGGATTTTTCTAGGGTTTTGTTTTCATGCGGAAATTATATTCTCTTTTCGAAAATTTTCGGTCTCTTTTCTGAGGATTCGGATTTTGTTCTTGGGGGATTTCGGTTTTGCTCTGTTGGTGTCGGATCTGCTCCTAGGCTCTCGATTTTGCTCTGTTGGTGTCGGATCTGCTCATAGGCTCTCGATTTTGCTCTGTTGGTTTCGGATCTGCTCCTAGGCTCTCGGTTTTGCTCTGTTGGCTTCGGATTTCTATTTTTATTTTCGCAATCCTCGATTTCAGGTAGATTCCGAACCCTATTAAGCTCCTAATTATTTATTCTCAGAATGAAGATGATGATTCATGTAGAATTCTTAGAGAGGAAACTCCTCTGTGAATATTTTTGGCACCACCCTAAGTTTACGGCAATTTTTTGCCGATGTTCGATGTCCTCGTGTTGGGCTTTTGCTTTACTCATTTGGTTGTGGTTGGCCGCCGAGGTGGAAAGTTTTGGCCGTGGGTAGTCGGTTACGTGGTTTTTGGTTTTTCCCGTGACGGTGGTAGTTGTCGTGGGATGTCGAGCCTTTATGTGTGATTTTCCGCTGCATGGTTTCTGTGCTCACCTTTATTGCCCACTTGCTAATCTGCGACCTTTATACCTGTTGATCCTGCATGTTGGGGGCCTGACCTGTATGCACGTTCAGTTTGGTTTTTTCCTCAATAGGTTCAGTTCTATTTTTCTTTTACAAGTTCAGTTCAGCTTCTTTTTTTCTTATTAATTTCAGTTCTGTCGTTCTCCTTTACAAGTTTCAGTTTAAGTTCTTGTTCTTTTCTTTCAGTTCTTTTCTCTTAGTTTTAGTTCTGTTGTTTTTCTCTTACAAGCACAGTCCAGTTTTCTTTTCTTATAAGCTTCAGTTTGACCTGATGTTTATTGATTGCGTTGTTTTTATTAAATGAATGGTTAAATATCATGGACTTAAGTTAGACATCTCGTATGTATCCTCGAAAATCTGAGCAACCCCTCTAGGCAGGTAAACCACAACTCCTAAAGGTGCCAACATAAATGTGATTCATTCATAGTTTCCTCCTATCTTTCTAATAACGTTTTTATATATTTTCACATTTTTCCTTCTTGTTACTTTCGTCATTTACTTATGTACTTTAAAGTGTTTCTGGTAATTATTGGACCAATTTGATAAATGGACGACTATCTCTGAATGTTAATTGGACATGCGTATCTAATTGTCACCTCCACTAAATTATATGCTTAGGAGTTATGCAATGAGATTATACAATATTATTACATAGATCTTGCATAGCTACCTAAATATATAATCTAGAGAACAATTGCATGAACAAGATACTTGACACCCTAGAATTAGAACAACTACACTTGACATCACGGGTATGAGGTAACTTATAATTGAGAGAGTGCGGGAGCGATTGAAGCCATACTTATGGCCCCTATCTGGGAGGATTTCCTTTATGGATCCTGAGTTCTCGGTACACTTTGTCCTTATACTCGGCCCGGGGTAGCACCCCACGGTCCAAGGTGGACTTCACGTTGCACATCGTCAGTAATTTTCTTTTTAACTTAAGTGTTTAATACTGGTAATACTCAGTTCGAGGAGAGTTAGCTTTCTTGAGTGACGGCTCCCGCATTCTACCATAGCATGTTAACTTTATGAAGTTTATGTTGGTCTCCTTTTTCAGGCCTTGCGGGACGGACCGCCCCGGGCCTCCTTGGGCGGACCGCCCTAGGGTACGCGGGCCCTCGACGAACTGCCCAGGGCCTATTGGCCCTTGGACGGGTTGCCCTGTGGTTCAGGAGCCCTGGGTGGGCCACCCAGGCCGTGGCGAGCCTTGGACTCGTCATCCTGGGGCCCCCGAGCCATGTACAGGCTACACAGGGGCCCACATCCCCTGAGTGGCCTTCCAGGGGCCCGCCAGGGCCTTTCCGAGCACCTGTAGGTCCGCCAGGGCCATTCAGACATGCAACAAGACCGTTAGGGTTCTTCCGGTCCCCAGGCGGCCTGCCAAGAGGTAGGCAGCCTCTGAGGAGTACTCTGAGGGCCTAGCTTTGACTTGGAGAATTTCCATGGGCCACACAACCACTAGTTTATTGAAGATAGACGTCGACGACGGGTTCTGGGCTGCGAGGAGTTTGAAGACTAAAATGAAGATGATCTGGACTATGAGGATGATTGAGGAGATTTTGATTGGGACGATGTCGATTGGAGAAGTGACGGTGAAGATGGTGGAGCCCCATAATGGGACTTGGGCGACCCAGGGAGACACGACTGAACACCCATCAGCCATACCACTATGGACAGCCCAGAGAGAGTTTGTCAGGAGAATCTCAGTGTTGATGGCAAGATTAGTAAGTTGAAGAAGCTGCTGTTCGAGGGGGATAATCCTTATGGGTAGATTTACTATATAGAAAGATTTTTGGTAGTGACCCGCTTGATAGAGGGAAAAATTGAGCGGTTGGTATATGTTTTAAAGGAAAGACTTTATCTTGGTTCTAGTAGAGGGAGCAGGGGCGGCATATGCATTCATATGAGGAGCTTAAGGTCTGCTTGGTATATTGTTTTTGGGACACTCAGAGAGGGAACTTACAAGAGCAGCTCCTTGCACTCAGACAAGATGGCATCGTCGGGGAGTATATGGAGAAATTTGAGGCGCTCTCAGGACTAGTGAGAAGGATACCAGAGGAGACTTTGGAGGAGAGCTTCATAAAAAGGTTCAAGACAAATACAGAGACCGAGTAAGCCGTTGGACACGATGGAGCTGGTCCAGATGATAGAGGAGCGGCGGGCCAAGAGGGCCTTGGGTTATCTATTTTTTGCAGCCAGGTCCCGGCAGTGGGAGAGAAGGTAACGTTAGGAGGAATCCAGTCTAGCAGAGAGGAAAACAACGAGACATTGCTGGGGGCAATTCAAAAAGGTGACAGAGACCGAGGTACGGGACAAACAGAAGAAGGGCTTGTGCTACAGTTGTGATGAAAAATTCATCCCACGACATCGATGTCGAGACCGCAAACTTTAGCTGTTGATAGTATATGACGAGGATGGTGAGGTTGAAAAGAGATTGCACATAAATATTACATATTTTCCCATACTTTGGTTGCCTTTGTGCATGAATTATATTCATTTTAACACCGATATACACATTCTATGAATATCTTGAAATATCGCAGTATCTTACTCATTTATGCATAAATATCATATCATACGGCTTAATCGTGTCATGATTTTTTAGGATTTTTGGGATTTTTTTGAATTTTTTGGAGTTCAAAATACACGTGAAACAAAGGTTTTACACCCTCACACGGTCGTGTGTGACATCACACATGGTCATGTGGAGTGTAACGTGGAGCAGTCAAGGCAATGGCAAATGACACAGTCTGTGTGTCATGGCACATGACCATGTAGAGGAGTAGCCTAAGCAGCAGTAGCCCAGCTTGCACAGTCGTGTGGCACGACCGTGACACTTAATCAGCCCGTTTTGCAACTTCATCATGGTAGTATCGCTCCTAGACACGACCGTGTCAGGCCACAAACAAAAGACTCGGTGCTCGGGCAACACAGTTACACAACCGTGTCAGCCTGACACGGTCGTGTCGAGTTTGAGAAAACATGAGGCCCAGAAGCGGTGACATGATCATGTCGACCAGGACACTGTCGTGTCGACAGAGCTGCTGTCTTTTCTACACGATTTCTTCGGCTAAACCCATTTGTTTTTAGCAGTCGAGATTAATTAGGGGTTTAGGGCAGTATAAAAGGGGATCTTAGCTCCCATTTTCATAATCTTTGGATGACCCTAAGGCTAGGAGACACGAATTTTAGGGTTAGGGATTGGAGGAGCTCAAGGGCGATTAGGGTTTCATATCTTTGCAAGAAATTGCAGATTTTTTTTCTCTATCACTCTCTTGTGTATTCTTATTCTATTGCATTGTAATTTGTACTGGATGATGTTTAGTGACAAAACTCTTCTTTTCTTATTATAATGAAGTTGAATTCATTTTGTATGTGTCGTGGATTAATCTAGGGTTTGTGATTTGTGTATTCCATTATTTATTGCACTATTTTATGTTTACATTATTGAGTTTATGGGCATTTGTATTGTATTGCAATGCATTACCCGTCGAAGGGTTCGATGAGGATGGAATGTCGCGAGGCAGCTCCTACGTGTATTAGCATTACTTGTACCTACACTACCCGTCAAGTGATCCGATAATGATGTGCCGTGAGGCATAGCCTACGTGCGTAAGTCTCATCGAGGTGCCTACGACAAACTTAGGGTGGCGTGCTGCGAGGCATTGCCTAGCAATATGGTATAAACCCATAGACCTAATGACCACCTACATTGAAACCCCCATTGTGCCAAATTGTTAGACTTTTTGTTCCCCATGCCTTGGCCTAGATGCGTGATTGAGATATAACCCTCGTGTACGCTCCGAGAGGACGCACGAGTGACTTTGGAACCATATGTGACATCACATCATATGCAAATCCTCCTATCTCTTTCTCTCCAATTGGCCAACTTACTTTAGGCATCTGAGATCACCACTCGCACAACCTATATCGACCACCAAATTTGTAGCTTGAGACGGCATTAGTCTCACCATTATATTTCCATAATCATTTGAACCAGTATGAGTGTAGAACGACGTGTCCACGTGGATACAATACCCGACTCACCGGTTATTACTTCTTGACCTCCTGTACTTGGGAGAGCACAATATTTTGAGGCAAGCAAAGAGGAGTGAGGAGGAGACGCGCATCTCCACTTGGAATAGCATACCATGAATTTTATGACACCCCCTTGAGGACAATGTGGTTCTTTGGGGGTATAGTAATGATACGATCGTATTCAATGGTAAATTTGTAATTGTTTGAGAGATCAGTGATATTTTTGTAATTTTGGGGTTTAGTGCATTTCTGTAATTTTGGAAAAATTGATTATTATATTAGCAGGGCCTAGAGATATTAGGGGTTATGCTGAATATTGTGTGAGACCTCTCTGGGAGGTTGAGTGAAACCCTAGATTGTGGAGAGTGCGGTTATCCTCTCGAATTGGTGGTTTGGGAGAACGGTCCATCTTTCGAACATGGTCAATTATCCTTGTAATCCTATCTATTCCAATAAAAATAAGAATGTCCTTAAAAATAGAAGGTGATTGTTAAGAAGTCTAGTTTGTGGAGAGTGCGGCTATCCTCTCGAATCGATGGCTTGGGAGAGCAGTCCTCATCTCGAAAGAGGCCAACTATCCTTATTTTCGTTTCTATTTCAATAAAAGTTAGGGCTTTATTCCACAAAACCTAGAAAATCCTATGACTTTCTTTTCCATAATTGAAGCAACAACTATAATGAAAAACAAATTACATGTATTTTAGGAATCCGCTTCCTCTGTGTGTATCGTCTTCTAAATTTTTTTAGATATGAGTTTGTAATTTCTCACCTAAGCCAGGCTCAAGGGATTAGTTATCACTTTCTTACCATTCATATTTTGTATCGTGTTTCGTAAATATGAACTTACATAGTGTATAGTAAAGAAGAGATGTTTACCTGTATAATTTAAGGAACTTTCAAAGAAATTGGATACTGTTAATCAGTTTAACATGAATTAGTTCTATTATCAATTTACTATTATATACAAAGTAGTCAAGCTAGAACAATTATTAACTAATGTATTTGGTTTAAAAGGGGAATATAAATTAATAAAAATGGAATACAAGAATGAGAACATTAAATGTGCAAAGAATGAGTTGTGACAAGAACAATTGAATCACTTGGAATGTTGTGACCAATAAAATTATTATTATTTCATAGGACCGAATTGTCAACGTATTATGGGCAGAGAGCACATGTAAACACATGCGTATTGTAATCTTCCATGTTAAACAAAAAGTAACCATATGACGTCACTCTTGCACTAAACCAAATTGCACACATCTCCAAACATAAAGGCAATATTGGTATTAAAGTATAATATATAATAATATGTAAACCCCACCGCATATGACTTCATTGATGATTTTACTATTAACTATTCGAAGTGAATACTTTTATCCAATGAATAAAAAGAGCATACATCTTCTTGTTTTGTACTTTGAAACAAGATGCTATATCCTCTAATAATCAATATGTCACCACGTTAATTCTTCAAATCGAAATATTAATTTCCTTGTGGTACACATGCATTCAAATAATATATGAGGAACAGAAATGGACTAAACCAAATTGCACACATATGTAATCATATAATCAATACTGGTATTAAAGTAAAATATAAAATAAAATGTAAACCCCATATGACTTCATTGACTATTTCACTCAAACTATACAAAGCGATAATTTTTATCCAATGAACAAAAAGAGCATACATCTTCCTTCTTGTTTTGTACTTTAGAAACATGATGTTGTATCCTCTAATAATCAAGCTGTCACCAAGTTGATTCTTCAAATCGAAATATTAATTGCCTTGTGGTACACATGCATGACAAATAAATACATGAAGAACAGAAATGGAGAATAGCTCTATCAAATGGTTGAAGAAGAAAAGTGAAAACGTGTAATTGAAAAATGATTCGCAGCACGTCTTTCTAGTTGGAAATTGAAGCAAGTAGACGTTTGGAATTTTGTTAGAGGCATGATAGCGAGAGAGAATGCAATAAGTGACATTGAGTAAATTCCATTATTTTGAAAGAAAAATGACATTTTGAGCTTAGGTTCCATTTGGAACTTGAAGAGACAAGCTTAAAGACGTGACATAAAACTGGCATACGTTATATGCTATTTATTAAAACATCAAGACCTTACAAAGTAAAGCAACAAATAATTGAGCTAACTGATTTGACCACCATCTTTCACGGATACGTGAGGTGATATACACCAATCCCATGAATGGCTCCTGAGTTTTTTTAGATTTATAGCTGAAATCTTAATTCTAAATAATGGACATTCAAGAATAATTATTAGAAGACATTCGAGAATTATTATTAGAATACAAGTTAGATTTTTGTTTTTTATTGACACTTATTTTTAGAATAGGAGTTAATTTTAAAAAAGTTTTAACTTTGTCGGAAGTCTTTTTGTAACCTTACTATGAAAGGTAATTTTTTTAAAAAGAGAATTTTAAATAGCGTAGAATTAGTTACCTTAGGATGGAAGTTATGCTTTGACATTATGGGGATTTACGCCTTTTACTATAAGCAAAAATGATTGACGCTAAGATTTGCTTTTTAAAGATACGTGTCCTCTTTAACCAGTTATTTGTGATTTTGGATGTGAAGTGTCAATTAAGTTGTGAGGCCTTTATATGGTGTAAAGCCAATGTGAGGGTGTGAAGTCGTCGATCCTATCTTTTTCACTCCCTAATTCTACAAAAGGAAAAACAAACCCAGCGGCTACCTCTTTCACCTAAAGCTTAATTCCCAAAGGATTTGTCCCCTATCGGGAGGCCTATGTAGTGGTGGTAAAATAAATCCGACCCGAACCCGGCATCCTTAACCGGGTACGGGTAGATGTCTAACCGAGTCGAGTAGAATCTGAGTTGATCTGGTCGAACCGGAAAAAATCCGGCGTCAACCCAGGTTGACCTGGATTCTACCCGTTTTTATTTATATTTCCATATATTTTTATATAATTAATTCAAAATTCTAAAGCAATTTGGTGCTTTGGTCAGCGGGGCTGAGTTGTAAACATCTTCTTTAAGAGGTCATGTGTTCAATTTCCTACATCCTCATTTTTTGGTAAAGTAAATTAAATGGTAAAGTTAACTATCCTTCCATGGCTGTAGCAAGTAGCTGCTATTGTTACACAATTAGAATGGTAACCTTTATTATGGGTAATAAAATGGTAATAAATGGCTGATATTATCACTTCCATTATTCAAATCTTAATTCTAAATGATAATAAATATTTAAATGCTTGATTGTGTGGCAAGAGCTTTCTAGCTCAGCTGGTTGGTTCATTGGATGGACTAGTGTTGGTCGGGGGATCACAGCTTCTTATAAGCAATTTATGTGAGAATTTTTTTTGTCTGAAAAATTTAAATGAATTCGGGTCGGGTTCGGGTGACTCGGATTATACCCGGGTCGGGTCAAACCTGACCCGACCCGACCCGACCCGTTTGCCACCCCTAGGTTCATGTCCATAAGAAATATTGGAAATTATATTATGCATATAAACCACGAAATTAAGGAAATAAGTCATTTAAAAAATTGTGATGTCACGTCAATATCCATCAATCTTGGATATGTTAAAATTGAGTAAATGAGGTAGGTGGTTGATGAAAAAAAGGGGTTGCAGAGCTCTCACACATATTCACTTTAAGGAATACTGCATAAAATATAAGATAAAAGTTGTAAGAAAATGCATATGCAATGATTGTTATATTTAAATTGATGAGGGGGGGGAAAATAGGAAAAGAGTGATTAAGGATGGAATTACTGGATGGTGCGTATCTAAGGTAAGTAATGACATCACCCTTATTTTTTAAAACCCTACTTCATATACACGACTTAGTTTCCATTAGCATATCATGGACTATAGGAAAAGAACAGTGAGCCTACCGAAGATGACCAAAAATAGGTTATGGTGTCTATTACACACATTTTATAGAGTGGTATAGATTAATCGAGTGGAGAAGGCAACCAATTTTCTTTCTTTTTTACCAGACTACCGGTTAGCCAATTACAGTGTGCACTACTTTTATTTACTTAGAAGATTGATCATATACAAGCACCAATAGAATATATTGAGCATCATATTTCAAGTAGGATGCTGGATTCCTGATCCTGCATGTGGTCAACTGTTAACATAGGTATCATGTTGCATTATCGGGGAGAAAATTAATGAAATAAAGCAGTGCATGATAGTATAAAGATCAAGCTTTAACAATTTCTTACAACTAACTTACTAAGGCCATTATGCTGACAGGTCAATTATGAAGCAAGTGGTTGGGTGACACACCACATCTCAGATCTATGGGCAAAAACATCACCTGACCGTGGCAAGCCTAAGTATGCTGTATGGCCAATGGGCGGGGCTTGGCTTTGTACTCATTTGTGGGAACATTATTCTTTCACTATGGATAAGGTGAAATATCAAATCAGATAAATGATTTAAGTGCTTTTTACTAGATTCTCATGTCTTCATACATGATGCACCCCTTTACATCATCTAATTATTTCTTCTACCTTTTATAATTGCTATTGGTAGGATTTTTTATGTTTAGTAAAAATATTTAAAATTTTGAATCCTAGCGTACTTGTGTCCTTTGACATCTCTCTTACTCTTGGCTGTGGTGATAGTCGACTGATCTACCAACAATCCAATTAACACAATGATCGATACACGATATCTCAATATTCAAAACTAATGAGTCCTGTTTAGTTCAATTGTAGAATTAACATTTCAACAGTGAGTCCAGGCAAGGACTATATCTAGGACTTAATAAGCGATCTCAGGAGAATCAATGCTCAGTTTGACTTAAGAGAGTAAGCAATCTCATATGAGAGAACCAATGTCCAGTGTTCCCCATCTTAAGTGCACATAACTTGTATTATAGATAGGAGCACTAAACAATTACACAGGCGAATTTGGTTTAGAGAGTAAAAATATCAAAAGGATGCTTAAGACTAATCAATCTAAGATAGATCAACAGTGGGATAAATATTGCAACTAGTCTAGCACTATGACTATATCTAGGACTAAAGAGAATAAGCAATCTCATTTAAGAGAATTAATGTTCAATGTTACCCATCTTAAATGCACTTGCCTTATCTCATATTATAGATTTGAACACCAAACAATAATAGAGTTTTAGTGGGTATAGAGAGCAAAACCAGCTTAAGTATGAAACAAACAATTTACAGTAATTTGGTAGGATGCCTACATCTACTGGTGTAGAATTTTTCTGCCACACTTAAGGTTTCCATAGTCCTATCTTTCGAACAGCGCAAATGTCATCCGTTATAACCTTGGATGAAGAGCCAATCTTCTTTACAATGATCCAGCTTTGTATGCACGAATGTTAGTAAGAAAAGAGCATGAAATGGCAATATCGTAGCAAATCAAATAAGCCCGCTAAGTACTTCTACAATTAAGCTGGTAATAAAGTGGAAGTACAGATCTCTTATGCACGAATGAGATTTAGGAACTTCTAAGAAAATATGCCAGTGTCCACTTTTGTATCTATAAATATCGTACTTGAATATAATGATCGATTATGAAAGTGGAGGAAGAGCCCTCATCTAAACAGAGAAGAGCTAATATGGAAAAGACTAACGGTCAACGAGTTTCAATGTTGTCAATATTGACACCATATCGCTCATATGCATTAATTCAAAATGTGCAATTAATTCAAAATGCCTCCAAAAGCATAAGATTTTAGTTGACTAGGGAAAACAAAGAACGATCACATCATGTGAAATAATCATGGTTAAAAACACAATTACACCATTCTGGAAATTTGCAACAGATAGAACCATGCAACTGTTCGGTTGTTTGGTGACTTTGGTCAATAATCTGGTACAAGTAAAATGCATGTGTTTATGGTTCACTTAATTGGTTTACCGTTGTTTTAAAGAGTGGCTTTGGGGGGTTTATGCTCTTCTGGTTTGAGGTTTAAGTGCCGTAATTAGATTGCGCTTTCTATATTTTTGAGAAATTTTGAAATGGAAGCTGCCGGGGGGAATGGTTGTTTGCGCAATTTGGTCATTATGGTTGTGCTTCCCGACTCACTTGTTGTCACTCTGCAGTGCTTGCCCCTCATGCTGCTTCTTGTGGATGAGAGGGGGTAGGGTTTTGATCTTAACTCCTTTTATTAGAAACGATCTCGGTAACATCTGCTTCTATAGGTAGACCTGACAGTGTCGTATCTAAACCACAATTAGGGTTGAAACCTAAACCTCCACCTTTCTCTCATCTTATGGAGAGGAAGTAGCAAAACAGACATGCATGGCATAAGACGACGACATGTATTGACAATAACAAGTTGCCCAAGGCTCCTATGATGACAACGACGATTCGCAACTGTTTACGGGTGTTTTCTCACCACCGATACTGTTGGATGATCCTTGATGACGGTAGGGTTGCAGTAGCTGACGTGTGATGACGTTGACAGCTGACTGGGCATTGAACGAGATAGCCCTGGGCTGAATCGACCTCACTCCGATCTGTTGGAGCCATATCTGAGCTATCTTCAGACAACCTTTAGCTTCTTGCAACACGAGAAGCTTGTTAAGGGGGGGTCGGATTTAGGGTCCGACCTAATCCCCTCCGATACTTAAGTAGATAAAGACTCGGATACTCTAACTATGTCCGGTCTGGTTAGTTATTGTGCTTACTACGGAAAAAATATAGGCTAGGTGGAGAAGATAGTAAATATGGTCTTTGTCTTCCTGGATCTCAAAGGTCTTCGATTATCTAACCTTCATAATGAGAGGATAGGTCGAAGTGTATTCTACTTCGCTTCCCTTTTCCGTTGTTCTCAATTTTCCTTTGTTAACTTACTCTCATTTGAAGCTTTGGTCTGCTTGTTGAATAAGGTGATACTTCTTTTAGGTGTGTGGTACTAAATCACTCTAGGAGGAAGACACACTCATATTAGACCTTCCGGCTTTATCCACGACTAGGAATTTTGTATCTGTGACGTTGAAGCAACCTTTCCACACATTGGGGCTGTCGTGGTTTCCGAAGAAATGAGGTAGAAAGCGGGGCGACCTCTGAGAGATCTACTTAGCTTTGTTGTCAGATGGGTAGAAGGTATGTCTTGCATTTATGTTTGCCACCCTAATCTCTTCTCAGATATGGCCGGACATGACCCTCAATCCTGACATTGGCCCTTCTCCGTGTCAGGGAAAGTCCAGAGATCAGCCAGGAGCTCGACGTGGCGAGCACCACTCAGAGGCCACTGGTGTTTTGGAAGAGGGACCCTCGGCGAACCTGATAAAGCCGAAGAAAAAAGAAGGGTGATCCAAGGACATCGCATCGCTAAAGATGTGACATCTCCCTGGCTCAGGCAGCATAAGGATATGTGGTCGGACCTCCCTTCAAGACGTAATTCCTTCTAAGTTCTGGTTTTGGTGGCTTATCAAGTCGACTTGTAAATCGAAGGACAAACTTCACGTGGGAGTTGATGAGTCTCGGTTTGTCGAGAACTTCGGGTGTAATGGGCTGCATTTTTCCCTCCCCGCCTTGTGAAAGCCCAGCTCTAATTTAAGTTTTCATTCTCTCATTTCACGCGAGAGCCCATCGCTAGGGCGATCGTGATCATTTCTCCTCTCGTTTTCGCTGCACACGAGCCTGCTAGGGCGACGGGCAACTCGCTCGACCTCTCGTACCTCCGTACCGACGCACTGCCCTAAGGCCTCTCCAAGGCTGTCCCTTGCTTCAACGACTAAGTCTTCTCCCTTTCGATATCTTTGGCTTTTGGTTGATTCTTGCAGCGATAGACCCCGCTTAGGGCGTGATTTTCTTACGCATATCGATTTCGATAGACTGTTCGATTGTTGCATGCGATAAGTTAAGGTTTGAGTTGGGGTTTGGTTGTAGTTTTGGGCTACCTTGCCTTGCTTGATGATTGTGATGGTTTCCTTGCTTGCGTGGATTAATTGGGATCTCTATTCCCACGCTGTCTTGGTCGTTAGCCCCTGGTTCCTTGCTAGAAACCCCGTGGATTTTACCGTAGGCTCGGGTTCCCCAACTGTGTGATGAAAGACCCCAATTCTAATCCATCTGATTGGAATTTTAGAAATACTAAGGATTTCTGATTTCAGTTTCCTTTTTAAATAGATATTGTTGCATCTATTATCTAGTTGTGCCTCAATTTCAGTTATCACATATTTAGCTTAAACCTGATAGTTAGCTTGAAATATTCCTTTTTTGGGAAGTTTTTTCTATGCATGCAGAAAGTTTAATGTTATGTAAAATTGCGTAGGCCATGGGATGTTACCCGTGATGGCACTGATAATGAATGGTTAGTGGAATTGAGAATTGGCTCACGACATGTCTGGTTACTACTACATGTATTGCAGTGGACCACTTTGACTATGTGGTTTAAATGATATTAAACTTAGGATATATCACGACACTAAAATGCTAACTAATTAACTTAACAAGACTCGCTGGGGTTTTGGGGAAACTTATGATTGAGAGAGTGCGTGAGCGATTGGAGCCTACTTTCGACCTGTATCTGGGAGGATGCCCACCTATGTATCCTGAGTTCTTGATAATCGGCCCGGAGTAGCTCCCCGTGGACCAAGATGGTCTTCGGGTTGCACATCGCACTCTCCGTTATAAGTTACGACCTATGATTGGTTCACATTAGCAGGTACAATCTTACGGTAGTTTGATGATATTAACTAATCCTAACATGTTATATCTTTGTACCGTAGCATTATAACCGTTGCTATCATATCTCCTTATTGTGCATCGTTATTATTTTGTCGTTTGGTTAGATATTGTTTACTCTTTTGAGCTATGGTACAACTTCTGTTGTCCCATTAGGTGACACATGATTACACGGAGTCGTTTGAGCACGAGGAGTTGGAGTTCCCGATTCAAGATGCTGGGTATTAAGATGGCTGAGTGTGAGTATACTTGGTGTTCATTTCATGTATTTTGTTTCAGCCATGGAGTGAGTGCGAGTGGTACTTTTGTTCCATTGTACTAGAATTCTGTAATCGTGATATGAGTGTAATAAAATGAGTATCTTTATCTTTCTACTTTGTTCTCCTTGTTTTCACTGGCACCTGCATGACCTACATATAATTGTATAAATGTGACGGAGCCCGGAGACGGGACGTTACATCGGAATCGCTCCATTCTGCAGAAGGTCGATTCGGAGCGACTGGCCAGTACCATGGCATGGTTCAGTCAGCAGGTCGACGCTCTTCCTTTCTTTTTCTTCCCTTGATTTTGCCAAGTATTAGGTCCGATCTTTTGTCTCCTAATGCAGATGGCCTCGGGGGCTGCTGAGTTGCGTCACCGATCAGTGATAACGGCAAATGCAGAGGTGAGCCTCGCTCTAAAGCATATGAAGTTAGTTGTTGTAGAGAAGGCTGTCGACGAAGCAAAAGGCCCAGCTGGAGGTGTCGATGCTCAAGGTCGCCGAGCTCATATCTTGGGTGGAGGAGCTTGAGAAGGCTCTGACGAGGAGAGAGCAACAAGATCGGCTGCTAAGGAGAATGCCGAGGCTGAGGTGGCTCCGAAGAAACATGTCTATCCGAGGAGATGGAGAAGGGGAAGAAGGATAGAGCCGATCTCTAGGCTCGGATTGCCAAGTTAAAGGCGATCGACCTAGAGAAGGTTGCTGCAGAGGCGGTGGAGAAGTTCAAAGTAGATGGCGTCACCCCCTTAGATAGCCTAAATATTCAGCGCATGCTTCTTCCATTACCAGGAGGAGATCACCAGGAAATTTCCGAACTCAAGCGTTGTTTTCGAGCATCTCGAAATGGCCACTGGGGAGGGCGGAGCTCCGAGCCGGCGTCAGCCCTCCTGTTGAGACCGCAGCCGCTACGTCTGAGGCTGTTGATGAAGCAGTGCCTCTGGAAGCCCCGACTCCAGAAGCTCCGGTCTTACGATAATCACTTGTATCGTTTTTCATTCCTTTGTACGGACCTCGCCCATTTTTGTATGTAAGGACAATGCCTTCTTTCATTAATAGAATTTCTTTTATTAAGAAAGAAGTCTCGGCTCGTATTAGAGGACCTCAAAGTTATGATGGAAGATCTTGTGAATACTCCAAGTTTTAGTTCGGAACCTGGATATGAAGCTTCACAATTAGCTTGTCTCAGGTCGTAGAGTGCCTCCGAGCTCAATAAAATCTCCGCATCAAATAGAAGACACCAAGGCTTCAAAAAAATTCCCCAAGTGTTAGGTTGTCGAGGACCGAGTTTGGTCCCAGTGCCATTTCTGTCTCTATAGAATCTCTGCATCATGTAGAAGACTCCAAGGCCAAGTGTTAGGTCATCGAGGACCGAGCTTGGCCCCGTTGTCATTTCTGTGCCCCTCGATAGCTCGGGCTTGTGCATTGTGAAGATGGGGAGCGTGAGATGTGGAAGAATGTTACCTCTGTCCATGGCCAATCATGTTATAAAGAAAAGTCGTCCCCGTCTTCTAAGGCCAAAGCGACTCGGCGAGGAGAGAAGAGACGATTTGGACCTCAATGGCTTGCTACAACCGAGCATAGTGACTTGGCATAACGGAAGAGATGTGATGGCTGAAAGTATTTCCCAATCGTATAGTTAGATCGGTTCGCAATGACGTCAGTCCCCAATTGCATAGCTGACCAGCCCGCGAGGACTTCATAGAGTTATCCCCAAGCGTATAGCTAGATCGGATTGCGAGGGTGTCAGCTCCCCGATCGTATAGCTGACCTGCCTGCGAGGTTTTCATAGAGTTATTCCAATCGTATAGCTAGCTCGGCCCGCAAGGGCATCGGCCCCCGATCGTATAACCGATCAGCCCGCGAAGTCTTCTGAGAGTTATCCCCGATCATATAGTAAGATCGGCCCGCGAGGGCGTCGGCCTCCGATCGTATATCCGACCAGCCTGCGAGGTCTTCCGAGAGTAAACCCCGATCGTATAGCTAGATTGGCTCACGAGGGCGTGGGTCCCTGATCGTATAGCCGAACAACCCGTGAGGTCTTTATAGAGTTATCCGTTATCTTATAGTTAGATCGGCCCGTGAGGGCTTCGGCCCCCGGTTGTATAGCCGATCAGCCTGCAAGGTCTTTATAGAGTTATCCCCGATCGTATAGCTAGATCGGACTGCGAGGGCGTCGGCCCCTGATCGTATAGCCGTTCAGCATGCGAGGTAATTGCCAATTTGATCTATAGACATGCACATTGTTTTACAAATAATACCTCCGCAGACGTTCTTCATTCCGAGGACAGATGAGCTACCACAAAGTCCTGTCTGATGTCAAAAAAGTCTACTAGATAGGTCTGCTCGGTTCCTCATGCCTTGGTGGAAAGGAGGTAGCATGATCTCGAGGGAGCCTGGTTGCCCTTTACTCTTCCAACACCCTGGGGAGTCTGGAACTTGATCATCTGGTGAAAATGGGGAATCACATGTTAGGCCGAGTTAAGAAGACGTCGACCTATTATTCCATTGTAGGTCGAGCTGACTTTCACCATTATGAACTTCGTCATTTGAGTGATTATTTGCGGGTGCTCTCCGAAAGTGATTAGTAGAGTGATCATATCCGCTATGGTGCGGCATGCCCCGTGAAGCCAACTACAACTATGTGGCCAGGGCATGCCTTTAGGTCGAACGAGCTGAGTCCCATCGTCTCCAACGTTGACGTAAACATCACGTCAAGAACTGCCTGTGTCTACAAGCAGTCATCGTACCTCGATCGAGCCAATGGTGGCGCCGATAACGATTGCATCATCATGTGGTAACTCGACACCTTTCACGTCTTCATCTAAAAGTCAGATAGGTGGTGGAGTATGTCTCGGCCTCTTTTGTCTCATACTGTGGTCTTCCCCCTTTGAGTATACGACTTTCAGTTTGAGGTGGATAGCTTATCCGACGCTGGTTGTTGGAGATCATATCAATGATCCTAGTTACGGGTTGGACTATGGCAACTGCTTTCCCTTGGTCATCTGCCTCCGAGGTGCCTTCCTCCTGTCTGGTTTTTCGGACATCGACAAATTTTCTCAGATGCGCACACTGAATGCGGTGCTCTATATTTTTTTCAGCTACCAATAATCTTCGATGTCATGACCGTGGTCTTGGTGATATCTATAGATTTGTGCTCGTCTCGCTTGTCAGACTTTCCTTTTATTTTGGGGGAGATCGGTTGAAGTAGCCCTTGCCTTGGGCATATTCCATCACCATGGCCTTAGGAGCAGTGAGCTTCGTAAATGTCATGTCTGTCATGTCCGACCTGTTCCTAGGACTCATACCGTCTTCTTTGGTTCTTTTGATCATGACGGGCTCCTTGCTTAGGCCGAGCTTCTTTCTTCGCTTTAGTCGGGGCTTTGGAATTGTCCCTATCGAGGGTGGCCAGCGCCTCCTCTGCCATCATGTACCGCTTCTATCTGGTAATTAGCTGATTCAAGCTGCAGAGCGGTTTGTGATGCATGGATTTCATCAGGTCTTCATATCAGACCCCCTTCTTGAGTGCAGCGATGGTCACCTCGTCACTGCAACTCTCTTCAACATCTCTGAATTGAAGCGCTTTAGGAAGATTTGTAATGTCTCACCTTCTCTTCGTACCAAGCTGTATAGGTTGTCCGAGCTTCGCTTTCTCCTTCTCTTTGCCATGAATTGTTAGCAGAAGGCTTGGGCCATGCTCTTGAACAACCCAATTGATCGATTGGAAAGTCCACTGTACCACCTCTTCTCGGCCTTCTGTAAAGTTGTCTGTGGAAAGGAGGGAGTCTTCTCCCCTTGTATCTCCATAAACCCTTTGTAGTCTTGAACATACTCACGTGGATCCCCGACATCTTTAATCTGGACGACAATGTAACCGAGGTGATCCTCTTCTTCAAGGGGGTTTGCTCCTCATTCGAGCTTGAGGAAGATGAGCGGTGTCGTCCTACATCACCTTGTCGTTTGAATCTCCTTAGCTGGCTGTTGGAAGCGTTAGAAGAGTCGCATTGGTCCTCATCCGAGCTGTTGGAAGAGCTCGGATGGCATAGGCTGTCTTTCTGAGCCTTCCTCTTGAGGCCTAAACGAGATCTACGACGAGGATTGCGACTTCATCAGCGACAGCTCTCACTGTGTCGATCGTTAGCCTGAGTAAGGCAATGGTCCTCAGCACCACCGAGTGAGGGCCGCGAGTCTCTGAGACCGGCTGTTATTGAGATATGACCATCAATCTCATCGCTTTGAGCTCCTTCAAGACAAGGGGAGACGAGGCACGATTGCTGTGGAGGAGAAAGCAGGAGGTATCGTCGCTTTGGTTTAGGAGGCACGGTCTCTTGATCTACTGGTGTGGCGGGTGGCGCTTGTGGGTGCTGCTAAGGAGGAGTTGGGAATACTAGAGGGCTCTCGGTTGGCAGGGGCTGCGAACCGGCTCATTGTTCTATCACGGCAGTTAGCACTTGAATATTGACGCTCACCTTCCATGAAAACGCATGGAACTGTGATGAGAAATCTAGGGTTTGAGAGAGCAAAAATTGGAGTTTTATATATTTAAGAGAGAGATTAGAAGATAAGGGTATTTCTTGAGAGGAAATCAGCTTTGCAAGCTTTAAATCTAAGAGAGAAATCTTACTCTCACTTATGCTAGTGATCTACTCTCTAATCTATGTGTTTTCTTCTCAAAACAAGCATCCATGAACTTCATTTCCTGGTAAAGGACGACAAAAGTAGCATAGGCCTCTGCAGTTAGAGAAGTGGTTAGAGAAGTCCTCTGCAGTTAGAGAAGATGCGTCCACAAACTTTAAAGTGTAATAAGATGCAGATGGACAAATGAACATCCTCGATAATTTCTTCCAATTCATAAAAGATAGAAAAGTATTCAGAACATGTTTGTTGGTTATGTAAGGAGGATTTGAGAGAACAAACTCAATGTGTTAAATCGGATCCAGTAGCGCTTCTTTTGACAGTTCTGGTACATGCTCAACTAATGGCTCTAGATAAGGATCTGACTCAACTAGATTAAGCTCTGCTTTAGACTCTAACTCTGGTCCGGGCTTGGGCTCTTACTACGTCTCCAATACTGGATCAGTCTCTAAGTCGGGCTCAGGTTCTAATTCAGGCTCGGGTGCAAGTTTTGTCTCAATCTCATGTCAGGATCTGGCTTCATCTCATGTTCAAGCTTACACTCTGCCTCAGGTGTTGGGTCAATCTCTTGCTATAGATTCATCTCAGATTCTGTCTTAAACTTAATTCTCTGTACAGAGTCCAGTTCAATTTGTCTTGGACTTAGCATCTGACTCAGGCTCTTGTTCGACCTTCAAAGGACTTCTTATGCATGGCTCATTGGAGTTTAACACATTTTATTGAGCGTCTCGAATCTTAGGTTGGCAAAATTTCAGCATAATACTTTTCTCATTAAATATGAATGTGTGTATATTTGACCTTCCAGAACTCATCATATCGCGGTCGTACAATGTAAAGGCCCGTTTGTTTTTAGAAAGCCCAAAATGGGCCCAACTTCTTTTTTTCCCATTTACATTTTTTAATCCCACTAACTCTCACCCCACCCGCACTCAACGCACCTGAGCCCAAAACCCCATCGCATTTTCTCTCACATTCTCACCCTCCACTCACTTCGCACGAGCCCCCGGATCTTTTCTTCATTCGTTCGTTCTTTTCGCTCGTGAGTAGCAGCGAACGGCGACGAAAAATTAGGTTTTTGAAACCCAAATACTAACCGACGATGTGTGACCCCTCTCGCGAGATTTTCTTGGGGATTTCAGATCCTGATCTTCACGCGATAAGATCTCTTTTCCATATCCTCTCCTCTACTTATATGGGATGTTTTTCTAGGGTTTAATTACGTGAAATTTATCTCTCTCCTTAAAAGTTTTCGGCTTTAGCTTCTGGGTTTCGACTCTTGGTTCTGATGTTCCGATCTTACTATTGGGGGCTTCGATTTTGCTCTTTTGGGTTCGAATGCTTTTGGGGGCTTCGATTTCTGCTCTTTTGTTTTCAGATTTGTTCTGTTGTCTTCGAATCTCTTATTTTTCTTTCGCAAACTTTGGTGAAGGTAGATTCGATCTCTATTGAACTGTTAATTACTTTATTTTTGTAATGGAAGTGATGATTCGTGAAAATTTAGCGAGGTTACCCCTCCGATGAATTAATTCTTGGCACCTAGATTCGATTCACGGCGTTTTGCCGTTGTTCGCTGTTTTGTTAGACCTTTGCGTCGAATTATCTGTTGTGGTCGGCCGCTGGGAGAGGAAGGCATGTCTTGAGGCTAGCTATCGACGATGGGTTTATGCCGGCGGGTCTTACCGCATGGCGTCTGGTTTCGTGGGGTGGGGGGTGTTTGTGGGGTTTTTGAGCTTGTAGATCTTATCTGTCTTTTTATTACTTGGATAATATATATATATCTACTTGCTTTCTTTAGGTTTCAGTTCTGTTTTCTTATAGACTTCAGTTCTGATTTTGTCCCTACAAGTTCAGTTCAGTTCTGCTGATAAGTTCAGTTCAGTTCTTATAAGTTCAGTTTCGGTTTTTTCTTATGAATTCAGTTCTGTTTGTCATATAAGTTTCAGTTTAATATACACTCCTTTATCACAATGATTTTCGGTCTAAATTGGTGGCTCCTTTTAAGTAAGTCTTGGCCGAGCAACCTCTTTAGACAGGTAGACCACAACCCATTAAGGTGCCAAATCATGAATCTGATCCATTGAGTTTTCTTCCTAAATTTTCTAATAATTTCGTCGTTTTCCTTATTTTTACTAATAAATTGCGCTTTAATTATCTTTTATGAAATTGTCAATTTTTAATTGTCAAACGTTAAGATTCCTGAATAATGTAACTAGACATATTAAATCTGGAAATTAAAGTTGTTGAATATACTAAATTAAATGATTAGAAGTTATGCAATAAGATTATACAATGATATTGTACGCCTGATTTATCTTGCACAAGACAAGACAATCATGCACAAAGATTTGCATAACTCTCTAATTATCTAATTTAGGGGGCAATTACATGAACATGATACTTGACTAGAACAAATACACTTGACATCACGTGTATGGTGTAACTTATAATTGAGAGGGTGTGGGAGCGAGTGAAGCCATGCTTATGTCTCATATCTGGGAGGATTTTCTTTTATGGATCTTGAGTTCTCGGTACAGTTATACCTATATACTCGGCCCGGGGTAGCACTCCGCGGTCCAAGCTGGACTTCATATTGCACATCGTACCCTCTCCGTATAAGTCATATCACAACAATATTTCTTTCGGTTTGTTGCTTGATCCTTATCGTTACTTAAAATTATTCCAGGTCAGTAGTTTTCATTTACAGTTCTTTTTGTGTTTCCTTTTAAATTCCTGCAAAATAAATCAATTAACTGTTTAATACGGATTTCAAGCTACTTTGTTAATGGTGGTTTAATTCCATCGGGTGATACCCAGCTCGAAGAGGAGGCTCCGCAGTACGAGGAATCTGATTTTCCTGTCGAGGACGCTGATTTTTCTAGACCCCTTTTGTTTTCCAGGAGAGTCTTCTCTAACTTTTAGTCGTTTTTCTTTCAGCATTATTTTTAGTTGAGCTGTAATTTCCCTGTTACCTAGACAATGTAATTCTTTTCAAGATTTAATAAAATGAGTATTTCTTTATCATTGTCTTAAATATTTCCTGTTTAAACTATATTGATTTCACTGGTATCTGCAAGACCTGCAAAAAAACTTGAGAGTGTGACGACACCCGTTCCTGGGTCGTTACATACAACCAACGTATGCTGCATCCATAAGTATAACATCACACCAAATGCAATCATGATAACTCGCATGCTGTAGAGGCATTAAGCATCGCTGTGTAACTAAATGAGCAGTCTTATCAATCCAAGTGAACATTATATGGTTGTGGATGAGGTTCAGCTGCTATGCCCATTTTTTCTAAGGCTGAATTGGAGATAATATTAACACAACTACCTTCATCAATTATTAATTTGTATGACTTATTTTGATGCAGGTATGAAAAATATTGGTCCTTCGTCAATCTTCATCTTCTTCAAATGTTGTAGGTAGACGTCTAATGATATTGAAATGATCACCAGATTCACATAGATCTTCATCAGTATCAAGAAGACTTTCAATTGCATAAACTTCTTCAATCATTCCTTCATATTATACCACATGAAAGATCAATAGGTTTGGGGGTAATGACGGTGACGATGGACGTCGGCTGTGAAGACATTAAATAGTTTTTTCTTCCCTTTTTTGGAAAAATATCTTCTCTCTTCTTTGTATTGTTTTCTTGAATTTTTAATCTCTCTATTTTTTATCTCTTTCATTTTTTTGATTTTTTTTCTTTTGATGATCTCTCTTTTTTATTATTTTCTTCTTTTTTATTTTAATCTTTTTTTTATTTTTTATTTCCTTTGATATCTCTTTTTTAATGTTGTGTCCCTCTTTTTGCTCTCTTTTTCAGAAATTTTTTGGCTCTTTTCTCCTTTTTTAAATCTAACTAATTTTTTATGGATGAAAAAGAAAAGAAAAAAACTAACCACGTTTAACTCTGATACCAATTTGACGCAGGACGGAAGTGGGCAAGGGATGTGGTGGAAATTTGGGGAAGAAAGTAATTTGATAACTTTTCAGATCTTTGCACACTGGAAATCTTTCGATCACCGACTCGTAAGTCTCGCACGTGGAGATTCTTCGGACCTCTCGTTCAGGCAACTAAGCACACTCTCGCTCACCAATGCAAGAGAGTTCCTTTGTGGAGAAATTAAATGTTTACATCATAAACTAATTTTCATTAAATTCTTCATTGGAAAAAGTAATAAGTTTGTGGGCTTTATATATGTTTACAACTTGACTCTCAACATCTAATATGATTAGAACTTCTCGAATAACTAAAACACTCAAATAAAAAACACTCAAATAAAAAAGACTCAAATAACTAAAGACTCCACTAACTAAAACTCTTTAAATAACAAAAACTCAACTAATTAACATTCTATAAGGACTCAAAGACTTTCTAAATAAAAGACTCATTGAATTGGATTTTTGAATTGCTCTCTATTACTTGTCTATGGGAGCTCTCATGGATTCCAAATTTAAGGTTAGATTAAATGCTTGGTGCACGTTGTCTACATAGGCTGGAAGCATCTCACGCCTAATATCTGCTCTCAATTTAGAACGAATATTAGTATGGATATATCATGTGTCTTCTTGTAGCTTATTCTTAACAAATATTTTATTGAACTTAGTCATATATTCCTCAACGGTCATGCTCTCTTGACGTAGGTCGTTCAATTTTCTAGTAAGGGATATGTAAGAGGCAAAATTTTTTCTTTGAGTTTGATTTTCCTTTCATTCCGATTCTGTATAGGTCTCAGATGCTCACGCACATTGTCTCTTTATAGATGTCCAGAAAATTTTAGCAGACCCTATCAATTTTATCTTAGCAAATTGGATCTTTCATTCATTTGATAACTGGTAACACTCAAACAAATGGTACATCTTTGCTAACCAATCTGAAAAGGTATGATGATTATAAGTTTCATCAAAATTAGGAGCATCTATCTTAATCCATCTGCAATATTATTTCGTCCAAAGTTATCATCAATATTCTCTTCTTGTCTTCTATTATTTTGATTGTTTTATTTCTTATCCTCCTAGGCTCCTCAGCAAATTTACTATGTGTCATATTTAAAATTTTGTTCTTTGCTTGGTTTATTTTCTTTGACTTCCAGACGATCTCTTGTTCGATTTATGTCGGCCTTAAGTTCTATATATATCTTTTGGAATTGGTTTTCTAGCATATGAATTGTATCATCATTCATGTCTGCTCCTAGGGTCTTACCACTACACAATAACATGCAATGCCAACCAATCACACATGCACAAATACAAGGGTCTAATACACCGATTAAATGCATGAATTATATAAATAAAATAAAATCCTAAGGTCCAAATCTATATGTCAAGATGCAATTCTAAATCTGTTGATGCGACACAAAAATCGAGACTAGAAAAATATGTAATACCATTAAAACAGACTAATCCGAACAAAAATCAAGTAGAAGAATTTTTGGAATTTAACAATTGAGGATTTAATCAGATTAGAGGTTACCTGAAGTGTAAATCAGCTTTGTTGTATCATGTAATGCCTTTAGAACTTGTAAAACTTTAATCCAGACGATCAAGGTCGAAAATTTCACTCAACAAGCTCTAGAAATCATCAAAATACGTTGAAATATGGCCAAAATACGCCGAAAATCCAAAAAATTGCAAGCCACACCGTACAGTCACGGTTCGATCAATGGTTCGACTCGGTCAACAGCTCGTCGGCTTGGGGGCGCGTTGATGAACTGTGTCGGTGCACTGGCTTGGGACCGGCTCGGCTCGGATGAGCCGACACTGTAGCTCATCGGCTCGGATGAGCCGACACTGTAGCTCATCGGCTCGGATGAGCTGACACTGTAGCTCATTTGCTCAGTCGAGCCGACGACGATTTCTCCGACAAAACGACAAAGTTTTGCCTCCTCCCTGCTGGGTGTTCGCTTGAGGATTATGCAACTCCTGGTGAGGTCGGCTCACTTGATCGGTACCGACGATCTCAGCGACGATCGTCCAAAAGTGTGAAGCAGCGGTTCCTTGAGTTTTGGACTGCAACAGCAGGACTAGCGGGTACGGACGCAGCTTACGGTATCGGAGGTGCTGGAAGTGAGTTCGATTGATGGACTATAATTGCTTCAGTTGGGATAAATTAGTCGAAGCTGAGTGCTGATGAGTCGGATGTTGGTCGTCGGTTGATAGTTGGGGGCCGCGATGGGAGACGGTGGCTAGGCGACGATGAAGGAGCAGCGGTGACGACAGTGGGCGACAACGGCTAGGGTTAGGGTTTGCGATTACTTTTATTTATTTTTTTAGTTCTCTCTCTTTTTTGTTTTCAGAATTTTTTCCTTTCTGTTTTTACGCCTATTATGTAAAAGTAAGTGGTTACTATGCTAAAAAAAGCATAGCATGCTCGTACCATGCTTTTTCAAACATTGCTGGCCCCTGAATCGGACCTAAAGCACTCACCTGATTCTCCAAAATGAGTTTTTAATCATAACAGCTATATGGATAGAATTTTAATTATACATGGTAGAATCCCAATTATATATCAACAAACACCACATAATTACACCCCATTTTGGCACAACAGCAGTACCAAACATAAAATGAATCATATTGAAAGGTGATCTAGAATTGCTAGTTGATGTAGAAGTTGGATTGATGACTAATATCAGTTACACTCAACAATATTATAAAATTTTACATTACCCGAATCCACTGCATCTATATCAACTAAATAGTGTAACCTATACTGTAATATATGACCCAAATGAAATGCCACAAATAATTTTTTGGAGGACATGGAACTAAGGTGAAAGGACTGACTAAGAGAAGATTACATAATGGACAAGCAATTCATAATGGTTAAATAGGATGCTATGTCTACTACCCGGAAGCTTTTTTTCTGTCCCGAGTGTTTCTACTGTCCAATCCAAAATTTAATGAAGAGACGATATAATGTGGGGTTTTTTACTGAGAAAAGAAAAAAATAATCATGGAGTAGATGAGGAGAAAGAGAAGAAAAGGAAAACCAACCCTTAACCAGGGATGGAGAAAGTGTAGCACTTAATCAGGAAAGCCAAGAGCAAATAGCCTTTAAATAGGGAAACCAAGAAAAATGTAGCCATTAACTAGAGAAACCAATAACCAAGGAAATTTCAAAATTTCATAATGAATATCATTTGCCAATAATCTCCAATCATGAGTGCAAACTAAGCTTTTTTATAGTGTTTATACTTTATACACGAATCCTAACTGAAACTCTAATCTATGAAAAATTCTATTTCATCATATATTTTAATTGAATATAAAAACCTAGTAAATATATCCGAATCAAGCTCAACGTAGATGAAATTCTTATCCTAATCCGATGCCTAAATAATTCAAATTATATTTTAATACAAAATTTAAAATTCCAACTAAATTAGTAGTCATATCCAAACTCAAAATACTTTTGGATTACTTCAAGGATGCTTAGGAATCGGCAAATAATCTATTGCAACTGGTTCTGCATCACAATCTTTTTTATAACACTCAAGCTTATGTGCATATAAGTTTACAGCAAAAGAACTTGAAAATGACAATCTCTTTGAACTTTGAAGATCATATGAAGCTTTCTTAGTACTCCTGCAGCTGAATTGATACGCAAGTGGAAGCACAAATCTAATCTTTGAATGCTTATTGGAGATTTTTAATAGAATTTGCAAGCGAGGCTATTTGATAGAATATAGAGAAATTTAGTAGAAAGATCAATTGCCGAGGGAACAGAATGAACTCTTATTTAAATACAGATTGCGATGAATCAGTTATGGAAGAGACAATAGTCACTAGTATGTCATTTACGAAAATTTATGAGATATCAATCGTGTGCGCTAATTTCAGTTAAATTATGTAATGGGCCTTACTTCCCCCCCCCCCCCCCCCCTCTTTCTTCCCTTTTCTTTTTCTTTCTTGGCCCACTCAGAAAGCCCACGCGGGCTCTTTATTTTCTCTCCCTCTCTCTCATTTCTCACGCCACTGAGCCCATCTGTAACGCCCTGCTCCCCGTGTGTCGTCATAATTGAAACAAGTGTATGCAGGTCCTATAGGTACCAGTGAAGTCAATGTGGAGCAGTGTAGGAAGAGACGAAATACTCGTAATAAAGCAGATAAGAACAGTAAAACTACATTACAATTGAAATGTAAATACTCACCTTTACCTCAGCTAGCTCAAGTCTCCAAAGTCCTGTACGGGAAGTCTGACTCCTCGTGCTCAAACACCTCCGTATGATCCTGCGTGTCACCCAGTGGGCAACAGAAGTCGCACCACGGCTCTATAAAGTAGACAATATCTAAGCAAGCGACACAAAAAGTAATGACGGACAAAAAGAGATATGACAGCAGTTATAAATGTACGGTACAGAAAAGTAACATGTTATGATGATTAAAATGACCACAAACTACTGTAAGATGGAACTCACTAAAGTGAACCAATCCTGGGCCGTGACTTATGATGGAGAGTATGGTGTGCAACACGAAGACCCTCTTGAGACCGCAAGGATACTATCCCGGGCCGAGTAACAGACTACTCAGGATACATACGCTAATGTTAGTACAAGCGAGCACAGTATCGGGAACAAGTATCGAGAACAGTATCGGGAATAGTATCGTGTGGAATGGAAATCCTTCCAGACATGGCCGAAAGACAGGTCCCAGTTGCTCCCGCACGCTCACAATCATAAGTTTTCCTAAAACCCAGTGAGTCAAGCTAAATAATTAACATTTTATTTTTAGTGTTGTGATGTTTAATATTATGTAAACTATGTGGTCAAAGGGATGTCTATAGAGAATAATTGATTGTAGCAACCAGACGTGTCCAGAGTCAATCTCAATTCCACCAGTTATTCAATATCGTGTCAGTATCGTGCCATCACAAGAAACATCCCATGGACTACGCAATTTAACACAATATTAAACTTAATGGATTAACAAGCTCAAGAGATGATAAAATGACAAGATCATAAAGCTGCTATCGAGAGTAGACAATATCTAAGCAAGCGACAGGAAAAGTAACGACGGACAAAAAGAGATATGACAGCAGTTATAAAAGTACGGTACAAAAAAGTAACATGTTATGATGATTAAAATGACCACAAACTACTGTAAGATGGAACTCACTAAAGTGAACCAATCCTAGGCCGTGACTTATGAGGGAGAGTATGGTGTGCAACACGAAGACCCTCTTGAGACCGCAATGATACTATCCCGGGCCGACTAACAGACTACTCAGGATCCATACGCTAATGTTAGTACAAGCGAGCACAGTATCGGGAACAAATATCGAGAACAGTATCGGGAATAGTATCGTGTGGAATGGAAATCCTTCCAGACATGGCTGAAAGACAGGTCCCTTTTGCTCCCGCACGCTCACAATCATAAGTTTCCCTAAACCCCGGTGAGTCAAGCTGAATAATTAACATTTTATTTTTAGTGTCGTGATGTTTAATATTATGTAAACTATGTGGTCAAGGGGGATGTCCATAAAGAATAATTGATTGTAGCAACCAGACGTGTACAGAGTCAATCTCAATTCCACCAGTTATTCAGTATCGTGTCAGTATCGTGCCATCACAAGAAACATCCCATGAACTACGCAATTTAACACAATATTAAACTTAATGGATTAGCAAGCTTAAGAGATGATAAAATGACAAGATCATAAAGCTGGTATCGAGAAAAGTGAAGCAGACCTACATCATGATATTCCAGAGCGAAACAATATCAAAAGAAGCAACACACCAACTGTTCTATGCAACGAACCAAGGAACAAAGGAAACACCAAAAATTGCTTGATAAAGAAAAGCCCAAAAGCCAAACTCACGATGTCTCTATGGATCTGAGCCAGAGAGATCACATTCCAAGTAAACCACACCGAAACCCAAAACAACAAGTAAGGAAACCAGCCGAGCCCAACATTAACCCTGGGACCCAAGACATCACACAAGAGAAGCTCCAAACACACAACAAGCAAAGAACCCAAAACAGTAACGCAAAGAAAGTCAGCCACAACCCACAACAAGTAAGGAGAGCTAGCCACAACCCAATAACAACCCAAAAAACCGAAAACGGTAAGGAAGAGACAAACCGAACCTAAGTACAAGCAAGGAACCCAGAACAACAACCAATGGATTCAGTCGAACCCAAACAAGCAGCAGAAGAGCCAACCACAACTCAACAACTAGCAAGGAAGCCCAAAGATGCAAGCATGGAGAAGCCACCGAACACAATTCAAGCAAGGAAACACCAGACCGCAAGCAACAACCCAAGACAGCAAGGCAGCTTGCAAGGAACCAAATCACAACCCAACAATCAACAAAGAAAACCCAAGGCAGCAAGCAGGGAAGAGGCCAACTCCAACGCCACAAGCAAGAAAGGCAACTGAACCCAAAAACAGCAAGAGAACCCAAACCAAGCAAGCAATAATAACCCAACGATCAGCAAAAGAAGCCCAAACCGTGAGCAAGGGAAGACCAAAACTCCAACAGCAAGAAAGAAAAACCCAAAACAGCAAGCAGAAGCCAGTCGCAGCCAAGCCGCAACTAAGGGAAGCACTAAACCCATCACGGCCACAGACAACAAGTAAGCAAGCTGCAACCCAACGACAACCCAAAAACCCAAGACGGCAATCAAAAGAAGACTGAAATTGAAATCGAAGTATAGGGGATAGAGTCTACCTGAAGCCGTAGCCCGAAGGACCAAGAAAATTAAGAACCGAATCCAAACAACAAACAAAGGATTCAGCCGAGCCCAATCATCAGTAGAAAATGCCAGCCGCAGCCACAGTCAATAAGGAACCCCAAAACTGCCAGCAAAGGGGGCCACTGCAAGCAGGAGGAGCCACCGCACCAACTCAAGCAAGAGGAGCCATTGTACCTCAAATCAGTAAGGGAGGTACAGACCACAAGCAAGAGTAAGCCAGCCGCTACCAAACAGTAAACAGAAGGACCAGTCGAACCCAATAGCAAGCAGAAGAAGGCCAGCCGCATCGCATCCAATCAGCAGCAAGGGAAGCCACCGAGAAGGAGGAGGAAAGAGATGCTAAATAACAACTGAAGCAACCCCAGGAGGACGAGGGGGTCGTTGTCATACGAAGAGAGGACGGGCTCTGCTGTCGGCGTATGGGAGGGAGGACGGAGGGGTGCGAGAGAGATGGAGGGGGTGTCGTACTGCCGCAAAGGACGGAGGGGGCTTGTCGGGTTGCTGCGTGCAAGAGGGACACGACGAAGGGCCCACGAGGGCTCGATGCAAGCGTGAGAGAGAGAGAGAGGGTGAGAGATCGACGCGTCGAAGAGAACGAGAGCTCGTTCCGCGGCTGCGAGATACGATCGAAGCCATACGGGCTTGGTTCGGGGACACTAGGAAAAGAGGTGGAAAAGGAGGGGGAAGCCCGATGGGCTTTGCAAGTGGGTTGGGCCCAACGGAAAGAAAAGAAAAAGGAGAGGGGAAAAGGGATGGGCCGTTACACCATCGCTAGGCTTTCGACGTGATCGTCTCCATCTCTCTCTCTCTCTCGTTCTCACAGCAGCCCGAGCCCATTCGATAGGGCTTTCGATCGCGATCGTCGTTTGCTCTTTCTCTCTCATTCTCGCAACAACTCAAGCCTGCTAGGGCTTTCGACGACGCGATCGCTCACCCTCTTCTCTCGTACGACGCGACACAAGCCACGCCCCCTTCTCCATCGCATGCGACCAATGCACAGCCCTACCGGGTCTTTCCAAGCTGACCCGCCCCCTTGCTTCGACGACGTGCGTCCTCTATGGTTCTCCGACTGCTATTAATACCCTTCTCCTTCTCCTTCATGGCTATGCAAACACTGTAAGTTTTTCTCCAATTTGAGGTGCTTTTTCAGTTCGGTTTCTTCGGCTTTTGGGGTTGATTCTTGCGACGATTTCTTGGATCTTGCTATGGGCTTTCTGTTCTTCGATTTCCTTGGTATATCGGCAATTACGGTAGACTTTATCCCATACACTTCAGTTAATTTTGGTTTTTGAACTTGCATAGATCTGAGATGAAATCGTTGGTATTTGTGCAAAAAAATTGGATTTTTACGAGTACGGTAGAGGATGATTTGGGAAATGAGTTAGGGTTTGATTCCCTGCGATTATTTTGTGGGGTTGGTTCCCTCGCCTGCTTGCTGTGGGGTCTCGGGGTCTTTGTGTGGGGCTGTGTTGGGGTTTGGTCGTCCCTTACTAGCTGTTTTGGGCTTCCTTGCTTGCTGTTGGTTTCTGCTGGCTTTCTTTGCTTGCTGATTGGGTTCGGCTGGTTTCCTTGCTTGTTTTAGGGTTCGATTGGTTTCCTTGCTTGTTGGGTTCGGCTGGTTTCCTCGCTAGCTGTTTTGGGTTTCGGTGTGGATTACTTGGGATCTGGGCTCTATTACCCTGCTGTCTTGGTCGTTAGCCCCTGGTTCCTTCCTCAAAACCCCATGGATTTTACCGCAGGCTCGTGTTCCCCCCACCATGTGATGAAAACCCCAAATCTGATCACTCTAATTGGAATTTTCAGAATTACCAAAGATTTCAGAATTCAGTTCCATTTTTAAATAACTATTGTTGCATCTATTATCTAGCTGTGCATCTATTTCCAGTTATCACTGCTTAGCTTAAATTGATAGTAAACATGGAGTATTCCATTTGGGAAGTTGTTTCTTTGCATGCGGAAAGTTTAATGTTATGTTAAATTGCGTAGTCTATGTGATGTTACTTGTAATGTCACCGATAATGAATGGTTGGTGGATTTGAGAATTGGCTCATGACATGTATGGTTGCTACTACATGTATGTAGGTCCGATTTATTGGCAGTGGACCCCCCTTACTACGTAGTTTAAATGATGTTAAACTTAGGCTATATCACGACATTAGAACAGTTAACTAAACAACTTTACATGACTTGATGGGGGTTTGGGAAAACTTATGATTGTGGGAGTACAGGAGCGATTAGAGCATGTCTATCTATGGGTCCTGAGTCCTTGTTACTCGGCCCAGGGTAGCACCCAGCTGTCCAAGGTCTTCGGGTTACACATCGTGCTCTCCATTATAATTTACGACCTAGAATTGGTTCACATTAGTAAGTACAACCTTGTAGTAGTTGATGCCATTAAAATGATCATAATATGTCACGTCTTTGTACCGTACCTTCATAACTGTTGCTATCATATCTCCTTATTGTGCATCGTTATTATTCTTTCGTTTGGTTAGATATTGTCTACTATATTGAACAGTGGTGCAACTTTTGTTGTCCTACTAGGTAACACACATGATTATACGGAGGCGTCTGGGCACAAGGAGTTCGAGCTTTCGGTGCAGGACATTGAACTTTGAGGGCTGGTTTGGTGTGAGTGCTTTTGATAGCCTCAATTCCATGTGTTTACGTTTCAGTTGTAGTGTGAGATTGTATTGTTATTTCCTTGTTCAGAACTTTGTAAACATGTTATGAAGTAATTAATATCTTTATTTCTTTCCGCTCTGCTCCACATTGCTTTCACTGGCACCTGCAGGACCTGCATGTAATTGTATAAATGTAACAGCACCCGGGCACGTAGCGTTACAAGTTAATATGGAATTTTCTTTAAGTACGATATTTGAAGTTAGCATGGAAGCGAGGAAAGATCTCAGCTAGTACACAAAATTGGTCGTCCGATCAGTCTTTCAGTCAGAAAATATCCATGAATCAGGGTTCAGTTGACCGGTTCACTGTCTATATTTTTAGTTATATCCATGCAAGTGATAAGTCCATCACTAGTCAATGATTATTCAGGATAAAGCATATTAAATTTGTCAGTTTCCTCTTATTAGTCTAGAGCATATAAGTGTAACGACATGGTTTCTAAGGGTCATCACAAATTACAACAATATGCAGGTCCTTTTGGATACCAGTGAAAACAGAATAGGAAAAATAGAAAATAATTCCGAATTTAGAAACATACATGTACGAGCAAACTTAGAAACTTTGTGCACCGTCCAAAGAGACGAAAGTTATTCATAAACGCTGAAAAGTCTCCTACTAAACCTAAAGAAGAAATTATACAACAGAATTAAAAAGTAGATTATACCTAAACCGAGCTAACGGTTTATATACCAAACAAAAATAGTTTCAATATCGTTGAGTAAGAAAAATGATCTACTGAACTGAAAATGTAATAAGTTACGGATGTTTTAAGTGTTGATTAAAGTTTCACTAACCATTCTAGGTCGTGACTTATGCCTAAGAGAGCGATGTACAGTATACTAATGTGAATAGTGTAACCCCTCATCCCGTAAGGAAGAGGAAAAATGTATATAACCCCTCGCTCCATAAAAGAAAGAGGAAAATGGATACTTGTAATATGCCCAACTTTCGCAAGGAGAGTGTAAAAATGAAATATATCAAAGCCATTATTGCATCCGCACTCTTTTGGATAGTTAGCTAAGTGTATGACATTCTAAATGTTGGTTTTATGTCATGAACTGTCAATGTCAAGTGACTAATCAACCGGTTCCAGGACTAATGTACACAAGGTTTTAACAATGCAATTAAGTGATACATTTAAATGGTTATAGTCTACAGTACATGCATAAATAATTCCACAGTTTAGTGACAATAGTTAATGTTAAATCAGATTCTCACTAATACAGAAGTGTAAACAATTATTTATAATTTGAAGTTATTTTAAAACTGAAAATTAAACAATTTGCAAGAAAAGCATTATTTGCAAGAAACCATCATTAGCATGAGATCAGATTCATGTTCGGCATATCAACTATCAACAGTCTACCAGCTCAAAGGAGGTTGTCTTGCAGCTTAATATATATGAACAGTAACATGCCTACAGTCCAACCAATCAGCAACAAAGCCCATAAAAATCCCAAGGCAAGCACAAAGAGCCCAACCAAGTTTGTAGCCCTAACAAAAATCACAGTAAGCCCAGCCCGTGAAAAAAACACGTGAAGGATTATCCCAATTAACCCAAGGATGACCCAGTGAGCTCAGAGGCTAATTCGATAGGGCTAATGTACACAAGGTTTTAACAATGCAATTAAGTGATACATTTAAATGGTTATAGTCTACAGTACATGCATAAATAATTCCATGGTTTTGTGACAATCAGGATTTGAGGTATCGGCCGATACTATTAGGTATCGGCCGTATCGTATCGGTATCGGCAGTTGACGATACCAAAACCAAGGTTTAGTTTCAGTATCGGTCGATACTGAACGGTATCGGTTAGTTTCGACCGATACCTGCCGAAACTGACCGATACCGGCCGAAATTGACTGATGCCGTTCAATACCGGTCGAAGACGGCGGAAGAAGAATGTGTAATTAAATAAAAATTCTCTAAAAAACCAAAAAAATTCGTGAATCAATAGGTTGCATAGAAAGCTCGGTTAAAAGAGAGGAGAAAACCCTAGGGTTTCGGCTTGAAAATGATGAAGAATTAAACGAAGAAGAGGCAGAATCAAGAAAAAATTGTTGAAATAAGAAGAAAAAGGACAAAAGAAAGATGATGAAAAATTGAACTCAACTCATCGCTTCGCCGCTCGCCGAACCTGCCTCCTGTCTCGTCAAACCCGCCTCGACCATCTAGCGTGAGAGTGCGAGAGAGCAGAGAGAGAGAGAGGCCTGAGTCGCCTTTCAGGAGATGTTGCGTTCTTTAAAAAGGCAAACTTGTAAATAAGTGGTATGTGCATAAAGTAAAACAGTCAGAGTGCATATCAAGAGGATATTTTTGTGGCAACTCTGTAAATAAGTGGTATGTGCACAAAGCAAAATAGTGGGTGCGCAAAGCAACGCCCAACAATTTTTTTGGCAAACTTGTAAATAAGTGGTATGTGTGCAAGGTAAAACGATGGGTGCGCAAGGCAAGCTTTAGGATATATTCATTTATCTAATATTTAGTATTTAAGTATCAAACTTTAGGTATTTAGTATTTGATATGATTACGAACTCAAATTAAGTTTATCTATTTAGTATTTAGTATTTAGTGTTTGATAGTATATAATTAATATTTTAGTTTGTTAAGTATTCAATAGTATTTGATAGGTTTAGATTTAAGAATCTCCGAAACCATTACTGTGTGTATATAGTATATACATAGTTCAAGTATCTCTGAAACCGAAACCGATACCCGATACGAAACTGCCGAAACTAGCAATACAGACGAAACCGAAATTTGCTTCCGAAACCGCCAAAACGGGTGATACCTAAACCGAACGATACCCAGACCGAAACCGAGCCTAAAACCTTGGTGACAATAGTTAATGTTAAATCAAATTCTCACTAATACAGAAGTGTAAACAATTATTTATAATTTGAAGTTATTTTAAAACTGAAAATTAAACAATTTGCAAGAAAAGCATTATTTGCAAGAAACCATCATTAGCATGAGATCAGATTCATGTTTTGGCATATCAACTATCAACAGTCTACCAGCTCAGAGGAGGTTGTCTTGCAGCTTAATATAAATCCGAAGGCAAGCACAAAGAGCCCAGCCAAGTTTGCAGCCCTAACAAAAATCACAGTAAGCCCAGCCCGTGAAAAAAACATGTGAAGGATTATCCCAATTAACCCAAGGATGACCCAGTGAGCTCAGAGGCTAACCAACCGCGGGCAACAAGCCAAACAATCAAGCACATCAAGCGGCCCAAAGAGAGTCAGTAATAGATTGAACCCAATAGAACCACCCAACAACCAGTGAAAGATTCTGCGCAAGTAAACGAAGACGAAGACAAAACCTCCCGGTGGCCAACGTTGGTCCGACCAAAAGAATAAGAAGTACCGAGCAATGACGAGGGAAACCGCAAGCTTGGAGAGTGTCATCGATAATACTCAAGGGAAAATCCCTCGAAATTCCCATGAATCATCATTTCCCAAGAAGATCCCCACACCCCGAACAACAATTCTCATTGAATCAAACTTAACAAAATTCGGAAATTAAAAAGAACAGATAAACCGAAAACATTGGAGAAGATTTAATCTATCTTAACCGGCAATGGCCAAGAAATCAAAACCAACACCCACGCTCAAATCCAGAAATCCTTTGTGTTGAAATCAGAAATTTTGAGGAGAAGCGATTTTCCGCATGAAAACTCTAGAAAATAGTTACACTTATATAGAAGAGAAAAGAGGAGAAAACATGTGAGCCGAAAATCACGGAGAGGAGTTCGAATCGTATTGGAATTCTTGCCGAGGAGTGGAGGCGGCTAGGGTTTTGAATTTATGAGATGGTCGGCGGCGATTGCGTTCGCGTTTGAAAGAGAGAAGTCCACCAACGAGCAGTTGTGAGTTTTTGGGGAAAGAAAATTAAGTGATGTGCTATAGGAGTTGAATTGGGGCTGTGGAGAAATATGGAGTGGTTTTTGGGCCTTTTCGGTTGGGCTTGAGGAGTTCAAAAGAAAGAGAAGGGGAAAAGAATTGGGTGGACTTTATTTATTTAAGTGTTGGGCTGTGTTTGTCTTGCGGGCTTCAAAAAAGAGGAAAAGAATTTAAGAGGGGAAAAGTAAGGAAAAGAAAGAAAGATGAACAAATTTTTTTTATATAAAAATACAAGGGAAAAATGTTAGACAATTCCCAAAAATATGGGTCGTTACAATAAGGCCCATTGATTGTTCAGTCGTCTTATCTGTCCTCCGTTTTGGATTCATGACCGATACAAGTGCACATGAAAATGATGTTAGGACCAAGGACATGGGTACATATGCATAACCAAAACATCCAATCACTGATCAACTTATTGACGAGATTTATACGAATATACTTATGTATCTCACTCAGATATATGTGAATTGGAAACATTTAGGTCTAAGACCTCATATAACTTGGGTTCTGTGCCCCTTCAGCTTTCCTGGAGTCAAGTGCCTCACAATTTAAGCTTATTGATTTGAGCCCATACAATTAAATTCTGATATACCTACTGTTGTGTCCATAGATACACTTGGAGATTAATAACTTTTGAGTTCCCACGGTACACGATCATTTAGAACAACAAAGTTATATGAAATTAGTTTGCTAATCATAAAAAAACAAATCAAGTCTATTTTATGCTTGAGAAGATTGGAAAGAGATTGTTCCTTGTGCAAGAATTGACTTATTAAGTGCATGGCTTCTAATCGAAGCAACTGAAGGTTTGCGACAGATTTATCCTTTCAGTGGTGAATATAAAGTGTAAACATTTTGTATCACTGGACAATGCATTTCCTCGGAATTCCATGGGTAATCTTAATTGTGTGTGTGGGAATTGATTCATGCCGTTATTTTGGCAGAGATAAAATTTATTTGCTAACTTCATGTATAAACACAGGGTTTTCTAGAAAATACAGCATATCCATTGTTGGAAGGATGTGCTGCATTTCTGCTGGACTGGTTGATTGATGGACGTCAAGGATATTTGGAAACAAATCCTTCAACTTCACCAGAGCATTTGTTTATTGCACCTACCGGCCAAACTGCAAGCATCAGCTATTCGACGACCATGGATATGGCGATCATAAAAGAGATATTTTCTATCATCACTGCTGCTGCTAAGGTAAATGCTATAACTTCACACTTGTCCAGCTAACAAATTCTTCTTTCAAGAACCAGATTTTAACCTTCCTCATCAAAGATGATAACCAAAGGGCAAAAACACATTCCCTGTGAAATTAGGTTCTGGACAAGTCAGATAGCAATATAATCAGTCAAATAAAGACAGCACTGCCAAAGTTGCCGCCCACAGGAATATCTTGGGATGGTTCTATTATGGAATGGGTAAGCAAAACATTTGTTTATTCTTACTAATACAGGCAGTTTACACTTGATATTTATGTCTTGTAGAATTTTGAAATATTTCTTTTGCAGCGTTGGTTCCCCAGTTTGCGTGTTTCATATTGGCTATTACTACTAAATATCACTCTTCTCAGGCACAAGACTTTGAGGATCCTGAAGTTCATCATCGGCATTTATCACACTTATTTGGTCTTTTCCCTGGTCACATGATGACACTGGAAAAAACACCCGATTTGTGTAAAGCTGCTGCCCAAAGCCTTTACAAAAGAGGTTCGTTGATCTAACATTTGTTCCAGTTTAGTTTTTTAAGTGTATATATTAAGGTTTAATTTGCAAGAGAGTGAAAAAAAGAGAAATAAGAATTGATAATTTCTGCTGTCTATGGTAGGCTGGCCATGAATTTGTTGTTATTTATAGTGTTTCCAAACAATCATTTGGTGCACATACGATGCATCAACTATGGTTATTTCCCTTCCTTTTCTTTACATACTACTTTGCTTATTATAACTGTGGACATAGCATTATAGACTGGTTATTATCTTATGGTGATAAATGTTAGAAGACCATTTTGTGATAGGGATCGGGTTTTATTTACTTGAAATTTAGTTAGAAATTTAGTTAGAAATTTATTTATTTATTAGTTTTATCTGTTAGGAAATTTAGTTATTTTAGTTAGAATTTTATTTGTTTTTATTTTGTTTTCTCTGATAGGATTTCAGTTAATTTTATTTGATATTTTAGTTACTTGGTTTAGTCCCACATCTGATGTGAGAAGATTTGTTTTCAGTTGTAAGCCTATAAATATGTTTCAAAACAAATTTGATTTAGCAATCAGTGAATGCATGAAAAAGAATTGCTTTGAGAAAAATATTTATCTTTTGAATTTCTTGTGAGATGCGAGGGAGTGGACACGAGACGGTCTTGGTGAGAGGACTAAATATCTAAATATTTGGCATGCTGATTTGTAAGCGTGGGCAGAGAATAGCCTATGTGAGGGATCTTCCGTCCTGCATCATCTTTGGTATCAGAGTTAGAGTTGAAGTCCTGTTTTTATTGTTTTAGCTGCGACCTTTATCTATGATGTTATCTGTGATCTTCCTCATTGATCTTTTTTTATCTGTGTACTTTGGTATCAGAGTTGAAGTCCTGTTTTTATCTGGTTTTTTAATCGGTGATCTTCTTTATCTTCGTTACCTTTTTTCTTTAGAATATGATTTAATCAAAAAAATTTCACGGTAGCCCAAGCCGACATCTTATCCATCCTTTTCTTTTCATATTTTAGTGTCAAAAAATTAGTTCTTTTTGGCAAGGAAAAAATTAAAAGAAAGAGTAAAAAATAGAGGAATGCAATTTTAAAAAGTGAACTCAAAAAGAGGAAAATAATTAAAAAAGAGAAAAAAATGAGAGAGAAAAAAATTTAAAACAAGAGAAAAATCAAAAAAGTGAAAAAAGAAGAAAAATTTGAAATAGAGTAAATAAATTCAATTGAGCTAAAAAATTTTGTTACAAAAGTTTCAATAAATTTCCAACGCTTATTGTTTATCTTTTCTTTTGTCCTTTTAACATCTCCGTTTTTTCCATTTAAAAAAGCTACTTACGACTCTTCATCATCAACATTATCTCAAATCAAAAACCCATCAAACCCATCCACTCCTCCATCTTCCTTAATAAACATTCTTTTTACTGGATTGAAGCTAATTTTATGAGGATATTACAGTGGTCACTATTACATGGACTATTCTTTCCAGCATATTTATGGACAAGAGATGTTCAGACGGGCCACACTCTTTTATGGCTTCAATGATTGGTGTGTATATATGATGGTTGTGAGTATCATTTAGAAGATTTTTTTCTCATGTTTTAACTTTTCGAATGAAAAGAAATGTATGTATGCATATCACAAGTCTAGTGTAGAAGTGCTATCTTGGTATAAAGTCATTTCATGTTCATTTTCGACATTAGTCAGTTCAAAATCGCTCTTCGATATCGATTCTTCCTAAGCGTTGATTAATCCACCAATCGTCCCAATAATTCTTAAGTCCAAAACTTGAGAAGGATTCATTAGAATAGTTACATAATATTAACAATAAACTTCTTCAAATGCTCGTACAGACTCAAGCTTGAGTCCACGATCAAGAATGAGCTTGAGTCAGCACCTGAGATAGAGTTTGAGGTTAACTGGATCAAATAATGTGTATAAGATTGAGATAAAGGTTGAATCTAAGCCTGAATTGGAGCCTGCGGTTGAGCCCGGGCTAGAGCTAGAGGCTTGGCTTGATGTTCATCAAGCACCACAATGTGATCTAGATCCATCGCTTAAGCCATTTGTTGATATTGCATCAGATCTATAGATAGATGCACCACTTGATCTGATTAAGCATATGACTTCATCTTTTCTAGCCCATCATAGCCCACCAACCAGCAAATTTTGCGCGTCATTCTTTCTTTAATAAGCATATTCTTATCACTTGTGGATTTGGTACGATTTTTTGACAAAGTTCATTCATAAGTCTTCATTTTACATCATTTCAAAGTTCGAAGACTCGTCTTTTGTAACTACACTAATCTGTTGATATCTGCCGGTTGCGTTTTTTCTGTTACAATTTACAAGGTGATAAACTTTTCAAAGCCAGAAAGAATGATAGGGATCAAATTTTATTTATTTGAAATTTAGTTAGGATTTTATTTATTAGGATTTTAGTTAGGATTTTAGTTAGAATTTTATTTGGTTTTATTTGTTAGGGTTTTAGTTGATTTTATTTGGTAACTCGTTATTTGGTTTAGACTCGCATCAGATATAAGAAAATTTCTTTCCAGTTGTAAGCTTATAAATAGGCTCCAAAACTTATTTTATTTGGCAATCGTTGAATGAATAAAAATGAATTGTTTTAGGAAAAAATATTTCGCTTTTGAATCTTATTATAAGATGCGAGAGAGTGGACACGTGAGAGCCTTGGCGAGAGGTCTAGATCTCTAAATCATTGACATGCTGATTTGTTAGAGTAGACTGAGAATGGCTTGGATAAAAGACTCTTAACATTTGTTACCTATTTAGAATCTTTAATATTCTTAATTTAAAGCCATATATCAATTTATATTTCCAATTTCTTCTCTTTAGATCTTCTGCCTTGTGTCTTATTGCCAGTGTATTATGATCATAAGACTAATAAGAATACTTGCATTAGTGTGTACTTTTTCACAAAGTATTTATAACTTGAAAGAAAACTGTAAGATAATGTGGCAATTTGACATAATGATGCACTCTACATCGTAGATAAGAAAAATAAAATTGCAATATATTCCCACCATCTCATTTTCTCTTTCCCATTTTATCAATTTCATATGCTTTGGTGTTTGCAAAGTATCAATTAGAAACTTTGCTAGCTAAGCTGCAATGCAGATATGAGACTAATGTTCTGTTTAAGAAAGGACATATAATTGATATTTGATGGGAACATAGAAGCAGAAGGGTTAAGCATCTAAAGCTTGTGGTGGGATTTGTTGAAGAACTAAATTAGGGTTTCCAAACTAAAGAATAAAAATATAGTTTGGGACCTCTCATCCCAAAGATCGAATTAATCACTGATTTTAACATCTTGCGAGCTGAAAATTACTTTGATTAGTCACTCTCGCACAATGCATACAAAAAAGATGTCAATGGATTGCAAACCAAGTTTACAAACATAATTTTCTTTATTCAATTTTTTATAATTTATTTACAATGAAAGCCATAAATGTCTTTATATAGAAAATGAAACTTGACTCCTAAGAAAACTAATCCTACTCAAATTAGAATTTTAAGAAAAGAAATTTTCCTTTTATAATTTAGGCCACAAAACCCAAATTAAATCCTAAACTTAGTCAAACTCTAATTAAAAAATCAAATAAAAAGAAAACTTCTAATACACTCAAACTCAAGAATAAAATAAAAGACCATTTCTTAGAAGAAAACTCAAAAGGATCTTAAAGAGAAGTTCTAAAAGGATTCCCATAAAGAAATATAAAAATACTCAAAAACTAAAAAGTAAAAACAAATAAGACTTCTCATCGGATTGAAATTGCTTAATGTGTAGAATTTGCTTTGATCTTTATAGCACACATGAACGTGTACTTGTTCATAATTTGTTTGGTATCAATTTTCCTGGTTGAAAAAAACTCGACCTCGAGTTTTGAGATAACGCGAATTCAGGCAACCATAATAGAAGTAACAATCCTACAATGGCAAAGATGGGTATAGGAAAAGATTCAATGCCTACTGGTTCGTAAGCAATAGATCAATCAGAATATTAAAATCTGTGTGCACTATCTCAAGTTCAATAAGTGGCATGGATGGCGGCATAATCACGAACTCCGCTTGGGACATTTCAGACCATGCCTCTAATTTTATCTTTACATATAGATTCATATTGAGCTAGGGCTCGAGCTTGGGTTCATGATCTGATTCAAACAATCTCTGGTCTTAAGTATGACCGGGCTCAGGCGTTGGGCTTATTGTCACACTCTGCTGTCTGGGTGTAGTCTATATTTTTCATGCAAAGTAGGTCCTGCATATACTAATGAAAACTATATAGAAATAAAACAGAAATGCATCGAAAATTAAATACTCAATTTATTCATTTTCTTTCAATTCAAGGAGTACAAGTCTAATGCATGCAAAGAAATACAATCTCTTTGTTGAAATAAAACAAAATAAAAGAAAAACTACATAGATCAACTCTCGCTCAACTTGAAGATTAAAATTCAGCGTCCTGCACAGGGAACTACGAATCTTCGTTCTCATGTGCCTCCGTGTACTCCTGCTCAGTACTTAACAGAAACAACAATAAAGATAACGATGGCTCAGAAGTAAATTATATCTAATCCAAGCATACAGTTTATGTACGGAGTAGGAATATAATAGTACAAGATATGTAAAGTAAATTAGGATACAAAAGTTTAATGTTTCAATGTCATTAATTTCTAGAGTATAGTTAAGAGTATAGTTAAACAATTTCTAAGCTGTGACTCATAATGGATAGCATGATATGTAAACCAAAGAACACATTGTAATAAAGAAACAGGAATGAGATCCTACCCGATACGGTTCGAAGGCATGGCTCTAGTCACTCCCGCACTCTCTATTATGAGTTTTTTAAAACCAGTGAGTCAAGTGTAATTTTGTTTAGTTATCAATGTAGCTGTCATGTGCAAAGTTCAGGTAATGATCTGTCTTCTAGATGTTCAGTTGTTCTCTTGGTTTGCATGTCATCCATGTTAATGTCATGTAATATCATAGTTCTCATGGTATTCAAAGTTCATGTTATCCTAATTCCTAGATTACGTAGTTAGGGGTTCTGTGTATCAATTCAATGTCTCAGCTCATGTTCCACAATTTCATAAATCATGTGTTAATTTCCATTATTAAGTCACAATTCAATTTGTACCAGTGTCATTATAGGCACAAACCCTAACCATGCAATTTACTGATGTTAACTGTTCTAATCATTGCGTGTGTAACCAAGGAATATCCACAATTGGTATTTAAAGGGGCGGTGTCAAGCAAGATCATTTTCAAAAGTTCATTCTTATTTAATCTCACATGAATTTCTAACAAATACCCAAACTAAGTTTAGTTCTCATCACATATTGCTCAAACTAAATTTGAAATTCATTTTAGAACTGAAGTTAAACACATGTAGGGATCATAGCCAAGATTTGCTTTTAAAAAATAAACTGAAACTTAAATAATTAAACGGCAAGTTTATTATTTCTGAAATTTGTACATGAAAAAAAATAATGGGTCTGGGATCAGATTATAGGAAATTTTGCCACAGCTGGTAGGAAAAGAGGAACCCAAAATTTCCCATCAGTAGTAAACACATGTCTGAAACTTCAACCAGCAAGAGACATGGACTGGAACCCCCAAACAGCAAGTATAAAGTAAACGGAAAGCCTGAGTCAACTTAAAGAGGGTGCCGATAAATTGCAGTCCCAAGAACAGGGGCCGAATGGCGGCAGTCACTACAACAGGGAGCCAAAAGGCTCCAGGCAAGTCACATACAAAGTTTAAATGGCTGCAAGCACATGTACAAGGAGCTAAAAGGCGTCATGCAACACTACCAAACCCAAAATGGGAACTAAACCAGGGATGCAAGAGGGACGTTACCCTAAATCGAAATCAACCCAAGAGCCAAAACCATAATCCGTACAACCCGGCGGCGAAGGGCATCGACGGGGGTCGCCGCAAAGCCATAGTTTTGCCGTGAGGCCTAAATTTTCTAAGGGAATAAATCCCTCAATATTTACCTTAATCATCACATCTCAATAACAAAAATCCTAACATATCTAGCATAATTTCTCGCTCAAAGGATCTCATTCAATTTGTAAATAAATTGTTAGATATTGAGTCACCTCATATATGTTTGATAAGAAACAAACATGTCATCTAATAATTTATGAGTGCAGATACATGATCTTCAAGCAAATTAAGAAGCACTTAAAGCTTAAGTAAGTTCAATAAGGCATAGAAGTTAAAGGAATCAAGACAAGACGGTTGAAGAAGCCAAGATTGCATCAAAAAGCTAAATGTAAATTTTATTTGATATAAATTTTATTTTACCTTATTTTAGAACGTTAAGGTCTTAGTTGAAGCTCACATACACTTAGGAATTTATCAAAAATATTTTCAAAATGTTTAGAAAAGTTTTAATATGATTTTCTAAGTTTTCTAGGTCAAACCCCATTTTTCTAGGTCAACCAATTGATAAGTCTGACGCTCAGTCGATTAGGTCTGACATTCTATAGAATGTCTAAACGCATGTAAAGTAGTCGGATATAGTTATGAGACTAGTCGATAAGTTGTTGAACACTGATTGACTAGTACATGAACTATGATCGACTGGTTTTTACAGAGCAATCTATCTCTAAAGACATGCTTGACTGGTCGACCAATGTACATTGACTAGTCGACTAGCAACTAATTGTGAGCCTATAACAATAACTTTTAACTAATCATTTTTGACCGTTTAGGGGTATTTTGGTCATCTGTTTGGACCTGAATTTTTCCATATAAAATGAGGGTTGTGCAGATTTTTAAAATATGAATTTAAGATCATTTCAAAAGAGAAAAATAAGTTTTGTGTTCAAATTTTTTAAAGAAACCCGCTTTTTTCTTTGGCCAAGTTTTCCAAGCTTTTCAATTTTTAGTTTGGCCAACACTTGATCTTTCAAGAGCCTCAATTCTATCCTTTGAAGATTAAGTTCTTTCTATAGATTCACAACTACATAAAAGCTTAAAGTCAATGTTATAGGTAATTGTATGAAAAGCTTTGAAAATGAAAAATCAAGTGTGTGGTAATGAGTTGGAAATCCTCATTTGTGTGGTGGTTTGTTGAATCCTCTGGGAAAGAGGTAGTTGTATTATTTGTTAAAATAGTGGAACTAGCCAAATGAAACTTGTGTGCTGGATGTAGGTCTTGGGATGACTGAACCAGGGTAATCATTGTGTTTGCGATTGTTATATTACTGTGTTGTGAATCATCTCTCGCTTTTTGCTGCATATCTATTGTAAGATATAATTATTGTTGATTAAGATTAAAATTGGTAACACTAATTGTAATCTTACGTAGAATTTTCTAGAGGGCTTTTAATATTCCATAGACACTATTCAACCCCCTCTAATGACTGCTCGTCATCTCAGGCGATCTAACATAAATCGCCCAATTGCTTTTTATTGCACACAATAATTTCCTTCAAAAGATTTCAATTAAATTGCATAATCCAAAATAATGATTAGATCAGAAATAATCTACCGTGCACCGAAGATAGCCAAAATCACCGAAATCCTCAATCAAGCCCTACCACCTCGCCAATCTACGGCTGCAATTGTTCAATCTGAAGAAAGAGATCCACACCAAAAATAGAGATAAAAATGTACTAACCGAAAATCTGAAGGTTGAGAAAAAAATATAATTTTGCTAATTAAAAATCCATGGATACTATGAGGAAATAATTATAGAGATGATGAAAGAGCTGTTGTGAATGGTTACATGTGGAGAGGGGGCGAGATCCATGCGTTCGTGCGTGATTTAATAGCGAAAAACCTATAGGTGAGGGGCGGCGCACTGTTGCTGGAGAGAGTTCTTTTTAGGGTTTCTCATTTTGTTGAAGAAGAAGAATCCGTTCCATTCGATTCAGGGGGAGAGAGAGAGAGAGAGAGAGAGAGAGAGAGAGAGAGAGAGAGAGCCGAGGATAAGGGCTCGGGAAAATTGGAATGGGTGAGGGGTTTTGGTCTGGGGAGATGTAAAGAAACATCTGGTGAGATGTGGGCTGAGAAGAATGAAAGTGGAAAAGAAAAAGAAGAAAAACGAAAGAAAGAAAGAGGGAAGAGGGGAGTTGGCCTTGTGGTTTTGGGCCCAAGAAAGAAAAAGAAAAGACGGGAATAAAAGAAGAAACAATTTTAGAAATTAAATTTAAAAATATAATTAAAAATTCCCAGTATATAATTTAAAATTTAAAATTACAGGACATTGCACTTATGATGGATCCTCACTCTAGTTTTACTTGGGAATCTAATTTAGGATGTTACTTTATCTCAAACTTTGATCAGGGTCTTGCAGTTAACCAGTGTTGGCAATCTAAGTTATGAGCAGATATGTACAAAAAATGCATAAAGGAAAAACTTCACTTTATATATATACGTGAGTTTTACAAAAGAGGCTCTCAGAACATGATCTATATACATCACAAAATAGGATCACGTTCTAAGATCTACACACGCCAAAAAGTTTTACAAAGATAACACGCATGACTACCTCTAAGTCAAAGATCAGTAGACTCCACCTTTGGCTCCAGAACCCTGACTACAGGAAACTCCTCAGAACTATCACGCCTGGTGTTCAATGCAAATCAGGAGCACCAAGTAAATCACAATAACTTCAAGAATTTTGTTGTTTAAACATTTATGTGAGCGCAAGTAAAAATGACCGAAAACAAAGCTTAAAATAATGAGAGTACATTTTACCAAAGAACTAATTACTCAAGCTGACAAAGAATAAAGTAACATGCAGAATAAAGTAACATGCATCATTCTGTGGCAGATTTCTTTCATTTCTACAAGTTAAGCCAAACCTAGGCCATGAATCATATTGGGGAGTACAGAAGCAACCAAGGAGTCCACTACAGGCCACGGGGGCGCTCACCCGGGCTAAGCCCACAGAAACAGCAGGAGCGCGGACACATTGACTCATTTGACGCACATTAACAACTGGAGTAACACTGTGTTATGGAACAAATCATGGCTCCAATCGCCTCCGTACTCCCACTAATATGATTTACCCCATACCTAGTGAGTCTCAAGTGCTCAGTGTAAGCCAAGTGTACATCACTCAACCTCTCGGTGTTATATCACATGTGTTATACTAATTTGATACCAGTTCTTTTATTTATCACACTAGGCAAGTATTCAACTTTTAATTCAATTACAGTCACATTGAATTTAGGTAATATGTGGGTGTGATATGTGGTACCATGAATTTAACGAGATGTTCCATCAAGATGTTGCACGGGATATTCATAACAGGATTCAACCAGACTTTCTTCTAGTGTCTGTATTTATCATTGCACACCCATCATAAAACTAAATTCAGTGTCATAGACTTAATATGTAGCAAATATTTAATTGCTTGAAACATGAATTAATAGCATGGCATGACGTACTACAAGTGACGGTAATTATGAACGATGTTTCATATGAATGTTAACTGAAACAAAGCAATAGTACTAAATACCTGAATTTGAAAATCATGCAACAGTTGGTACTTCATTCTGAAATTAAGATGTCATTTCAAGTGGAAAAAGGGTCATTGATGGTGATCTCAGTTAATTGTCATCATTGATCATCTTTGCGGGACTTAACTGTATTTTCATGGTTTCATTTTCATCCTTAGGCAAACATCGGGACTTATTTATCAAATCATAAGTTAATGGTTTAATTTTATGATCCTGCAAGCATTCATTTAGGGCCTTAAGGGTCTGAACCCTCAGCTAACATCATTGGGTATTCTGAATTTTAAGGGACAGTATACAACATAGCTAAAAAGGCAACCAGTCATCCAATAACTCATGATTTATGAGTTTATGGCCTATATAGCACAAAAAGGGTTCAGCCATGCTCAGAAAAGAGATTGACAGGTTCATATCAACACCCAAAAGTTGCCTAACAGGAATAACAGAGCCAAGGAAAAGCATAGCTGAAATTTCAGAGCCAATTAAGGCTCAAACCATCATGATTAAAGGTACATTAGAGCATAGGGCGGCGGCATAAATTGCCACCAAGCCCAAGAACAACCATCTTGCACTCAGAAATCATCATCGCTTTGAAACATAAACATTTAACACCAAATCCCAGAAGTTGAGAGTGATTTACCTGAGATTCGGACTCATCAAACGAACATAATATAGATCACAACTTCAGATCTCAGATCAGTCCCCAAACAAGAGAGAAAACCCCCCAAATCACATAAAAAGAGCAACTTTCCTTTGAAAAACGAAATTTTTCATGAAAGTTGAAATATTTGGACTTACACAGGCTTAAATAGAGGAAGAGAAGAGTGTATGTGGCTTGTAGAAGAGCTGAGAAGGTGCCACGGAGCCCTTACCTTCAGATCTGAAGGTAAAACGTGTCAAAACCCCAAAGCGTTAGGGTTTGAGATGAGACACGTATAGTAGAAGGTGGAAGGAAGAGGATGAGCTTCGATTTACTTCAAGAAGGTGCTGGCAAGAGAAGGTGAGATCCGATTTCTTCTTCTTCTTTTTTTGATGTCGCTGCTGTTGAGAGACGCAGGGGGGAGAGATCAGGAGGGGGAGAGATCAGGAGGGGGAGAGAGGAAAAGAGAGGAGGGGCTAAGGGTTTTTAGTTATGGGCTTAGTGGGCTGGGCCTGGAGCAAAAAGAAAGAAAATGGAAAAATAAAAAGAAAGAAAGAAAGAAAGAGACAGATTAAAGGCCTTGGGCCTGTTTTAAAACAAATGGGCTTTACATTCTACTCACCTTACAAAAAATTTCGTCCTCGGAATTAAAAAAAGGTAAACAACTAAAATACATCCAACAAGTATGGATAACGCTCATACATCTCATCCTTTCTTTTCCAAGTAGACTCTCCAGGAGAATCCTTGTGCCACATCACCTTCACTAGGTTGACTACCCTGTTCCGGAGAGCCTTCTGCTGACGATCAATAATACATACTGGTTGTTGTTCATATGTCAAATCAGGCTTTATTGTGATCTCTGAGTGATCAACCACATGAGTTGGATCCCCCACATACTTACGCACTTGAGACACGTGAAAAACATCGTGTACTCCATCTAAAGATGGAGGTAGCACAAGTCTGTATGCTACTTCTCCTTCATGCTCCAAAATGTCAAAAGGTCCGCTGTAGCAAGGACTAAGCTTTCCTCTCCGTCCAAATCTAATCAGACCTCTGGTAGCAGATATCTTCATAAAGACATGGTCACCATGCTGGAACTCCAAATGTCTGCGCTTTGTATCCGCCCAGTGCTTATACCGATTTTGTGCTATCTGAGGCTTCTCCCTAATGGACACAACATCTATAGCCTCTATGATCATCTTCGGTCCAACCAGCTCCCTGTCACCCACATCATCCCAACTCAAGAGTGAGCAACACTTTCTTCCATACAATGCTGCAAAAGGTGACATACCAATGCTGGCCTGATAACTGTTGTTATATGCAAACTCCACGAGATGTAGGTGATTTTTTCACGATCCCTTAAAGTCTAACATATATGCACGCAGCATATCCTCCAATATTTGTATAATGCGCTCTGACTGTCAGTCTGTTTGTGGATGATATGTTGTACTAAAACTCGGATGAGTTCCTAGATGCTCCTAGAGACTTTTCCAAAAATGTGAGGTAAAATGAGTATCTCTGTCTGAAACTATACTCACATGTATACCATGCAGCCTCACAATCTCTTCCATATTTTCTCGGCAAGCACTTCTGTTGACTGGCGAACTCGAAAGGGAATGAAGTGAGCTGACTTGGTCAACCGATCAACGATCACCCAGACAGCATCATTGTGTTTCGTGCTTCTAGTCAATCCTGTTACGAAATCCCTAGTGATGTGTTGCCATTTTCATTCTGGAATAGATAAAGGCTGCAATAACCCAGTAGTCCTATGATGCTCTGCTTTCACCTGCTGACATGTCATACACTTGGCCACACTCCTGGCAACACTCCTCTTCATGTCGTGCCACCAATAATATTGTCGCAGGTCCTTGTACATATTGGTCCCACCTGGATGGATAGAGTATGGGGAACTATAAGCTTTCGCCAACAAATCTTCTCGAATATCCCCAGATGGTACATAAATTCTTTTGCCAAATCTCAAAGACCCATATTCATGAATTCTGAACTTAGGTCTTTGTCCTGTCATCATCAGATTCCTAATCTTCTGCAACTTCTCATCATTTGCATGAGCGGCCTTGATCCTTTCTACTAGAGTTGACTGAATCTGCATTTCATTAGTGAGGTAGTCAACACAGGCAGAATCACTTCTATCTCCATGTCTCTGATCTCCTGCTGCAGTCTCTATTGAGCCGTAAGTGTCATTATTGCCAGCAGACGGCTCAGTGCATCTGATACGACGTTGATCGTCCCAGGGTGATATTGGAGGTCAATGTCATAATCTGCCATCAACTCAATCCATCGGCGTTGCTGCATGTTAAGCTCCTTCTGAGTGACGATGTATTTCAAACTCTTGTGGTCTGTGAAAATCTTCACATGCTCTCCCAACAAGAAATGCCTACATATCTTCAATGCAAATATAACTTCGGCTAATTGCAAATCATGAGTGGGATAATTCTTCGCATGGTTCTTCAACTGTGTGGGTGCATAAGCTACTACCCGACCATGTTGATGCAATACACATCCAAGCCCTCTACCAGATGCATCACAGAACACTTCAAATCCACATGTTCTATCTGGAATAACTAGGACGGGTGCTGAGGTTAAATGTTTCTTCAATTCCTGAAAAGCCTCCTCGCAAGTCTTAGACCTGACAAACAATACATCTTTCCTCGTCAGTCGAGTCATAGGCTCTGCAATCTTCGAGAAATCCTTAATGAATCTCATGTAGTATCCAGTTAATCCCAAGAAACTCCGAATCTCGGTCACTGATCGAGGAACAGGCCAATTCTGAACAGCTGCTACTTTCTCGGGATCCACATAGATTCCTTCTCCTATATTACATGTCCCAAGAAAGTTACTTTGTTTAACCAAAACTCACACTTACTAAGTTTGGCAAACAACTTATAATGTCTGAAAGTCTATAATACATTCCTTAAATGTTCAACATGCTCTTGGGCATTCTTTGAGTAGATCAAGATGTCGTCAATATAAACCACTACAAACTTATCCAGGAATTCATACAACACTTGATTAATCATACTCATGAATACTGCAGGTGCATTAGTTACACCAAACGACATCACCAAGTATTCATAATGCCCATACTTTGTCCTGAATGCAGTCTTGGGGACATCATTCTTCTCCACCCGTACTTGATGATATCTCGTCCGCAAATCCAATTTCGAAAAGACACTTGATCCTCCGAGTTGGTCAAAGATATCATCAATGCGAGGGAGAGTATACTTATTCTTCACCGTTACCTTATTTAACTCTCTGTAGTCCACACACATGCGCCGAGTTCCATCCTTCTTCCTAACTAATAAAATAGGTGCACCCCATGGAGACACACTAGGTCGTATCCACCCTTCATCAAATCATCCAGATGATTCCGGACGTCCTCTAATTCATGTGGTGCCATTCGGTATGGTTGTTTAGATATGAGCTGGGCACCTGGAACTAGATCAATGGCAAACACAATGTCACGTTCTGAGGTAACCCAAAAAGGTCATCTGGGAATACATCCATGAACTCTCGCACGACCTCTGGAACCTCTGGTTCAACATCCATGTTAGCTATTACAGGTTCAATAGGCTTGGCCCGGAATTGAACTGGCCCTTCAGATCTACTTCCACTAATGAACTCAAATCTTGGATGATCGGGCATCTCAAATACTACACTTCTTTGACGACAGTCAATGGTAGCGTGGAAGGTTCCCATCCAGTCCATTCCAAATACTGCTTCAAAGCTTGGCATCTCAATCTCTACAAAATCTGTGTATAACTCTCTTCCACAAATAACTACAGGACACTGAGGATACCCACTAGTGGCTTTTATCACAACATTGCCCGTGTTGATATTCCAACAAGAAGCCAATGGTCCAACATGAAGGGTGTGTGTTGACAAATCAGGTAGCTAAGAAGCAATAAGAAGCTACCGAGCCAAACAATGTGAGAGCAGGCTTACCAGAGACTAATACAGTACATAAGGTCAAAAATACCATGTCTAAGCAAACAAGGAAGACATATGAAAGCAATTACTGAAGGCAATTAAAATCTTACCCGTAATCACGTGACCAGTGGCCTCAGCCTCAACTGCACTCATGGTGAATGATTGACGCTTTGGCTGAGGTGGCTGTGACCTAGCCTGCTGAAAAGCTTCTTCTGGGGAGGAAGTGGTGGTCTATGTGGTGCACCTCCTACTGGAGCAGAAACATGAGCAGTGGCAGGAATTGCTGGAACCACTGGTTGCGATCCCTTCCGCGGGCAGTCTCTGGTACTGTGCTTCTTCGATTCGCAGACTAAATAAAGTCCCAAAGTAGTCGGCATTCTGACTTAATGTGCCCAGGCTTTCCACAGTAATGACCTGCTGGCTGTTGCTGCTTTGGCTGGGGAGGTGTCGGCCTCTTGAATTGAACCCGCTGCACTGGCCGATGCACAGCTCTAGCCGGTGGCATGGGTTGCCTACGGTTCCCTTCAGTGGCTGCTGAAGAAGGTAATGGCCGCCTTAGGGGTGCAAGCATGAGACGCTCCCGCTCTGCTTCCCTCTGGACATACTCAAACTCACGAGCGGTTGCCAATACCTCTGCATGTGTCTTCAGATTCAACCCAACCATCTTCTTTCGAATCTTGATATTCAGCCCCTGCTGAAAGCGACAGGCCCGAGCTAGTGGAGTGGACACCATATCCTTTGCGAACCTGCTAAGCATGGAGAACTCAGCATCATACTCTTCTACGGTCATGGTTCCTTACTTCAAATTGGTAAATTGAGCCTCTAACTCCATCTGGGCTTCAGGTGAGAAAAATTGAGCATTGAACTGCTTCTTGAAGGTATCTCAAGAAATTGGCTTCTCTAATAGATCTTCTGTTGGCATCCCACTAAATCATGGCTCCCTCCACTAACTGCAACTTAGCCATCTTGGCCCATGACTCTGGGAGAACATCTGCAGCTGTCAAATCATCTATAATACTCCTCAGCCACTCCTCAGCCTTCAAAGGATCCTCTCGACCATTGAAGGTCTTCGGACGCAAGGATCGAAACCTCTGAACTCCTCCATCCTGTTTGGGCTTATTCTGTAGAGCATGAACAAGCTCCCGGAGAGCTTGATCAGAAATCTGTTGCACCGTCGGATGACCCGAACCACATCCAGAGGCATTCTGAGACATCTCTACTGTACGCATACGTCGGTTGTAAACTCACATATGCCTGCATTCATAGGCCAAGGTTAGTTCTTTTTACGCATTATTTACCGCACATCCTACTCTTCCTAGATTGTCCATGAGGTTGGTTGCGAGGACCTGCATGGGCCACCAAGAAAACATGTCACGCCCTGCAACCCGGGGCCGCAGCATGTTTCACAAAGTTGGCAGGTCTTGCTGTTAACCAGTGTTGACAATCTAAGCTATGAGCAGATATGTAAAAAATGCGTAAAAGAAAAAACTTCACTTTATATATATAAGTGAGTTTTACAAAAGAGGCTCTCAGAACATGATCTATATACATCACAAAATAGGATCACGTTCTAAGACCTACACACCTAAAAGTTTTATAAAGATAACACATGACTACCTCTAAGTCAAAGATCAGTAGACTCCACCTTTGGCTCCAGAACCCTGGCTGCAGCAAACTCCTCAGAACTATCAACACCTTGTGTTCAACGCAAAGCAGGAGCACCAAGTAAATCACAATAACTTTAATATTTTTGGTGTTTAAACATTTATATGAGCGCAAGTAAAAATTACTGAAAACAAAGCTTAAAATAATGAGAGTACATTTTACCAAAGAACTAACTACTCAAGCTGACAAAGAATAAAGTAACATGCATCATTCTGTGGTAGAGTTCTTTCATTTCTACAAGTTAAGCCAAACTTAGGCCGTGAATCATATTAGGGAGTACAGAAGCAACCAAGGAGTCCATTACAGGCCACGGGGGCGCTCACTCGGGCTAAGCCTACAGAAACTACAGGATGGCGGACACATTGACTCATTTGACCCACATTAACAACCAGAGTAACACTGTCTTATGAAATAAATCATGGCTCTAATCACCCCGGTACTCCCACAAATATGATTTACCCACATACCTCGTGAGTCTCAAGTGCTCAGTGTAAGCCAAGTGTACATCACTCAACCTCTCAGTGATATATCACATGTGTTATACTAATTTGATACCATTTCTTTTATTTATCACACGAGGCAAGTATTCAACTTTTAATTCAATTATAGTCCCATCGAATTTAGGTAATATGTGGGTGTGCTATGTGGTACCATGAATTTAACGAGATGTTCCATCAAGATGTTGCACGGGATATTCATAATCTGTAAGGAACCCTGCGGGGCTACATACACTAGAGAGTGGTGAATAGTGTAATGGCAAGCAAAGTGCTTAATTAAAAGTTACTGAAATTAAAGCACAATAAGCAGCGGAAAATAAACAGAGTGCTCAACAACAACAATCGCAAACACAAGGATTTTACACTGGTTTCCCAAAACTTGGGTACGTCCAGCCACACCAATATTCACTATAATTCCCACACAGAGAAGTGAATACAAATCCCACAAAGAGATACCTCACACAGAGGATTTAAGATTCCCACAAAGAGATATCCTTACTCTCACACAGAGAGACCTTACACATAGGGTTTGTTCTTTCACACAGAAAGAACCGAACTCCCACAAAGAGAGTAACTAATTCCTATAAAGAGAATTAGGGTTTCGAACAAAAAACGAAACGAAACAACATTTATCTATGCCTTGATATGACCTTACCAATGTGAAGAAGAAGGCATGCAAGTGAAACTCAAGTGCTTAAAATGAGGCTTTGATTGCACTTGATGATCTTTCTCTCTTCTAGGAATGAATCCTAACACTTCTCACTTGAGTGTATGAAATGAAGAAAGGAAAGATGTTCTCCAAGAAAAGGAATGAGATTGAAATCCCTTGGAGAAATTCCCTAGATCTTAGATGCTATAGCATAAGAATGAAGCTCTAATTAGGGAATGTGGGAGGAGTGGCTTAGAGAAGAGATTAAATGATCTTCTATGATTTCCTAACCCTTTCAAGAGTTCTAAATGAACTAAGCCATCTCCTATATATATGAAGCCAAGAAGAGCCCATAAAACTAACCAAAACCCAAAGGGAAGAAATCTGCAACGGCTAGATTTTGACAGTTTACGGCACAGACAGTCGACTGATGAACAAATGACAGTCGACTGTTCAACGGCTAGAAAAATCCCAACGGCTATAATCTGAACCAGGACAGTCGACTGTAGAAGACTACACAGGCGACTGTAAAACGACTGTATATACTTCATCAGGCGACTGCTGCAGGGGATGGGGAAAAACAGAGAGATGCACTCTTACTCCTAATTAGCATACAGGCGATTGATGACCAAAGTACAATCGACTGTAAAATAGACATGCGACTGTATATCCTTCATCAGTCGACTGCTGCATAGGATGGAAGTAAAACAGATAGAGATGCAAATATACAGGCGATTGTTGACCATTTCACAGGCGACTGTAAATATACAGGCGACTGTAAAAACATCATTAGTCGAATGTCTTGCAAATTGGGATGAAACCCAGAAAATGCAAGATGCGCACAGTCGACTGTCGACCAATTCACAGGCGACTGTAAAAACACAGGCGACTGTAAATTGAACATCAGTCGACTGATGCGAAAAGCTCAAAAAGAGTCAATAAAAATGTTGACTTGAGCAGTGCACCACAGTCGACTGTAGAAGGCTCGACAGGCGACTGGAATCACCCAGTCGACTGTAAAACCTTCATCAGACGATTGTTGGAGAGCCAGAGACTCCAATTGAGTCTTTGGGCTAGATGAACATATTGGATTGGATTCTATGATAATCCTAAGGCTCACTAAGATGGTTAAATGCATATGCATGAAAGTATGACCATCTATCAAGGCATTACAATAATCTTAGACTCAAGAAGAGAAATGCAAGTAATAGAAATTACATGAATTACATATAGCATCTCCTAGAGTCTAAGTCTTCAAGCTCATAATACCTTGATGCTCCCCATCATCTCCAAGCTTTGGCACTCCTTGATGAGCTTCCCTTCATCAAGCTCCAAGCTTTGTCAATGGTCCTCTAGATGTCCATCCATCATCATGCTCCAAGCTTTGTCTTCATTAGATTATCTTCATGACTTCATCCAAGCTTGAGCACACCATCACTCTTGGATGTCTTTAAGATATCCCTTGTAATAACCTCCAAACATTAGTGTTGTCTCATCAATATTTAATCATTAAGATAAACTGAGACTAAAATATAAGATTGATTAGCACACTAACATAATGTATTGATCATCATCAAAACAACGTTAGTCTTGAACCCAAGAACTAACAAACCGGACTTTCTTCTAGTATCTGTATTTATCATTGCACACCCATCATAAAACTAAATTCAATGTCATGGACTTAATATGTAGCAAATATTTAGTTGCTTGAAACATAAATTAATAGCATGGCATGACGTACTACAAATGACGGTAATTATGAACGATGTTTCATATGAATGTTAATTGAAACAAAGCACTAAGTACTAAATACCTGAATATGAAAATCATGCAACAGTTGGTACTTCATTCTGAAATTAAGATGACATTTCAAATAGAAAAAGTGTCATTGATGGTGATCTCAGTTAATTGTCATCATTGATTATCTTTGCGGGACTTAACCATATTTTCATGGTTTCATTTTTATCCTTAAGAAAACTTCGGGACTTATTTATCAAATCATTAGTTAATGGTTTAATTTTATGATCCTTCAAGCATTCATTTAGGGACTTAAGGGTCTGAACCCTCGGCTAACATCATTAGGTATTCTGAACTTTAAGGGACAAAGTATACAACATAGCTAAAAAAGGCAACCAATCATCCAATAAGTCATGGTTTATGAGTTTATGGCCTCTATAGCACAAAAAAGGTTCAGCCATGCTCAGAAAAGAGATTGGCAAGTTCATATCAACACCCAAAAGTTGCCTAACAGGAATAACAGAGCCAAGGAAAAGCTTGGCTGAAATTTCAGAGCCAATTAGGGCTCAAACCATCATGATTAAAGGTACAACAGAGCATAGGGCATCGGCATAAGTTGCCACCAAGTCCAAGAACAACCATCTTAGCTCAGAAATCATCATCGCTATGAAACATAAATATTTAACACCAAAATCCCAGAAGTTGAGAGTGATTTATCTGAGATTCGGACTCATCAAACAAACATAATAGAGATCACAACTTCAGATCTCAGATTAGTCCCGAAACAAGAGAGAAAAACCCCCAAATCGCATAAAAGAGCAACTTTCCTTTGAAAAACGAATTTTTTTAATGAAAGCTTAAATTTTTGGACATACTCAGGCTTAAATAGAGGAAGGGAAGAGTGTATGTGGCTTGTAGAAGAGCTGAGAAGGTGCCACGAAGCCCTTACCTTCAGATCTGAAGGAAAAACGTGTCAAAACCCCAAAACATTAGGGTTTAAGATGAGACATGTGTAGTAGTAAATGGAAGGAAGAGGAGGAGCTTCGATTTACTCCAAGGAGGTGCTGACAAGAGAAGGTGAGATCCGATTTCTTCTTCTTGTTTTTTTGCTGCCGTTGCTGTTTTCGCGCGCGCATGCGCGTTACGCGAGAGAGAGAGAGAGAGAGAGAGAGAGAGAGAGAGAGAGAGAGAGAGAGAGAGAGAGAGAGAGATCGGGAAGGGGGAGAGGAAAAGAGAGGAGGGGCTAAGGGTTTTGAGTTATGGGCTTAGTGGGCTGGGCCTGGAGCAAAAAGAAAGAAAAGGGAAAAATAAAAAGAAAGAAAGAAAGAAAGAAAGAGACAGAAAAAAAGGCCTTGGACCTGTTTTAAAACAAATGGGCTTTACAGGGTGCAACGAACAACAGATTAGTCAGTGTTAGGAAGATACTAATATCAAAGCTTAGGTTTCATTGTGACTGTTACGATAAATTTATTAGTATCCTTCTATCAAAATAGACATCTTTATCAGTTAGGGTGTAGTAAGCAAAAGACTTTTCAATACATAGCTCCCAACATCTGTAACTACGGCTCAAATCTGGAGAAAATTGGGACATTCTTGGATTTTTTTTAAACCGATCTCTGGCTATAAGTTCTGATAAAAAGGCATAGAAAATATGCACAAAAGCAGCCTGTTATTTATTAAAATATTTGAAGTTTAAATGGTTAACTTCCTTTTAATTTGGGTATAAATATGGCTTCAAACAGCTTGAAAATTAACCCTAAATTTGGAAAGAGCCCCAATTTAGACCTAAAATCAATGCAACAGCATGTAGAAATTATTGGAATAACATGCAGAAATTATTGTTGTAGGCACAATACTATAGCAGAGGCAATGTTGTAGAAACCGTGGTGGTACTATAGCAATGATGGTCATGCCAGCAATGGTCTCTCTTTTCCCTATTTTAAGGTAAATTTCACTAACACACATTCTACTATGATGAGTTTATCGGTAAATAACCTTGAACAACTATGATATTAATAGAAACTAATCTTGAACAGAAGTGTTAGTCCATATACTGTAATGGAACATGTGTAGTTTCTGTTATTTTTAGGGATAACTTTTGATAATAGCATAGGTTAAAGGTGTCTAACGATACACTAACCATAGTTTAAGGGGTATTAGTGGAATTTACACTTTTTACTCTTTTTTGAAATTTTCTTCTTTTTTTAAATTCTGCTAAAGAACACTAAGCCACAAAACGTAAATAAAAAGAAGGTGAAGGTGAAAGATAGAAACTTAGCTTTAATGGCTATGATAGGGATGCAGAAGTGAACGGATTGATCATCTATGGCTTGTGGTGGGAATTACGGAAGTACTAAATTAGGGTTTCTAAGTTAAACAATAAAGATACAGGTTTGGGCCTCTTATCCTTGAGATCGGATTGATCATCAATTTCAACACTTTGCATGTTGATGATTTCCTCAGACCTCATGCTCAAACAACTTGACTGCACCCTCTCGCACCTCGCATGCAAAAGAGATTTCAATGTATTGCAAACTAAGTTTACAAACATAATTTTCTTTATTTAATTTTTCATAATCTATTTACAATAAATACATAAATACCTTTGTATAAAAACAAAATTTGACTCTTAAGAAAACTAATCTTACTCAAGTTAGAATTAAATTTTTTTTTTTGCCTTTTTAATCAAGGCTACAAAAAGACTCAACTTAAATCCTAAATTGAATCAAAATCTAAACAAATAAAAAGGAAACTTCTAATAACTCAAACTCACAAATAAATTAAAAGATCATTCCTAAAAAACTCAAAAAGACCTAAAAGAAAAATACTACGAGGATTCAAATAAAGATATACAAAAAAGACTCAAAAAATAAAAAAATAAATAAGACGTCTCATGCGATAGAAATTGTTCAATGTGTATAACTTGCTTTGATCTTCGTAATAGGCGAGCATGTGCACTTGTTCAGAACTTGTTCCACATCCGTATTTCTGCATCTTGACCAACAAGCCACCATTAGAAATTATTTTGCTGGAAAGATGTTCAGGGATACTCTTTATTTAAATACAAAGTTCAAAATAAAAGTTGTTTGGCAATTGATGCGCCTAAAGAATTGGAGTTCAAATTATATAACTGGGACCAACTTAACCTAAACAAAGGAGCTTAATTCATTTAGAAGTTTAAACTGATTATAAGTTTTGCATCCAAGCCTCTAAATAAGTCGTACACTAAGGATAGAACATAAAAACTGACTGAAATTAATTCTTCCTCTTTATATCCTCCTAACTCGGGACTTCCAATCAAACATGGAATTCGAAGATAGAATCGTAAAATACCTTATTCTTTTCTAGTTTAATTTTAGAGCACAATCCAAAATCTATGCAAATTCCTAATTCACTCTAAACTAGATGATGAAAGTATCTAATATTCTTAGATTCTATCAAACCTTACTTAAATAAGTCATTAGTCATGTGACAAATAACAATATTTAATTGAGATTTTGGAAAAAGTCCTGATTTATTCTTTAACATGAAGAGATTGCATCGGCTTTATGATGCTGCTTATAGTTTGCTCTTGAATCAATAATCTACATCGAACCTGAATATGTGCCCAAAACAACACAATCAAAAGGTGGAATTTATCCTAGAAGACGGAAGAGATGCTTATAGGATGAAAAACCAATTGCTTCATACCATGCTTGTAAGAGTAAATATTGGCCACTGGTTTAAATCTAAATATTTGTTTTGGTATCACCTGAAGATTTATATTATCAATATTGGCAATATCAACTGTTTTGGTCAGTTGTCATTTTAAACATAATTAAACAAATGCTAAGACTAAAAAACAAGTTTAAATAGTTACCAACAATTTAATTTTTTTTATTTTGAGAACAATCGATGGAGTTTTTATCATATTTTAACCAAGTATTGTATAATAATGTAGTTGGTACACTAATAATTGTATATATATAGACCATTGTTGTGGAAGGCTAACTAAAGCCTGCTTTAGCCCTCGGTTTTACGTTTTGCTTTCCTGAACACTTTAGCCCCACCTCAAGATTTTGAATATATTCAAATTGTACAAATCATCTGAAATATGTTGAGTTATTGCATATCTATTCTATAAATTAATATTAGTAATCATCAAAATAATAATTGCAAAATGTTCCTTTCATTTCTCGCCTTTTTTCATTTACTCTGTTGTTATGATTTTTATCCTAATTTTAAAAAAAACTTGGTGCTTTTTTGCGTTTAAGTTCCGCTGAAGCCTTGAAAGCCTGAGCTATTCCTTGCTGCTCGGTTATGTTGGTTACTGTTGGCAACTTTTCTATTGTTAAATTCCTATTATCTAGTTTCCCCATCCTGTTCAGGGCAAGGCCTTTTTATATTATCTCAAGCATGTATTTGTATGTACTGGCATTGTCTTCATCAATACCATAGTTAATATTCCTCAATTGAGGTCATCAAGATCAAGATCTCAATATCAGAGGCATCGAGTTAAACCCTAGCATCTTCATCCGATCCTTGATATCATCATAGTTGTGATGCCAACCACAAGCCTATATTGGGCAACACACGATTCGCACTAGGTCAACATTCCAAAGATGCGATTAGACAGCCATCAAAGTTTCTGCCCTGACGTTGTGTGGGATCATCTACTCTTCATAATCCAAATTCAGGCATTGGAAAATCTATGTGAGCGCCAACATTTGCCATGTGATTGTGAAGATTCCCAAATCATCGACCTTCATAGATTTGTTAGTGTGATCCCAAGCTATTGATGTGCCTGAATATCCACTGGATTCATTCTCCACTCACACTAAGATGGCATGGTGCTCCTTTACAAGAGCGAGCGCACTGAAGTCTTAATTTGACCATGAAGAATTACATTCGCAACTAGATAGCATTTCAAAAGACATAATCCTCTCGTGTTTCTACGCGTGTGTATATTATGAAGAAGATATGTGCAATCAACCCACTTCCCACTATGTTGATGTTGCACAAAACTAGCCGTTTCTGGTAGACTTGCGTCCAATCTTCTACCTGATCCACGACCTGTATACCCACACTGATCGGTCCAAGTCTCCTGTTCTCATTTTTCTTCCATGATCCATTTCTTTTCTTCGAAACTAGCGATCCTTTTACATTTTATGATCTTATTTTGCTCCTGTGTTTAGTTAGGTGTTGGCAAGCAATCCATGTTGAGGTTTTCTACTGGCTTTTGACGTTGCAGATGAATTTTTAATGGTCTGATATTAAAATGCAGGCTTCGTGTACTGCAGGTGCTAAGCAATTAGCAATCATAACTTGCATATGACATGTGTTAGGGGAGTTGCGATTAGAACATGCATACTGCATGTATTTGGGGAATAACGATCAGAACTTGCATATTGGCACCTATCACGCGAATATCAATCAGAACTCACGTACTGCACATGCTGGAGAATAGCAATCAAATGTGCATATTGCACATGTCTAGGGAATGTTAATCAGAACTCGCATATCGCACGGGTCAAGGGAATAGCGATCAACTCGCCTACTAGGCTACTAAACGTGTTAGGAGTGAACGTGATCGAATGTCTCTCCCAAACTCCCGTTGTTTTATCCATTGTAAATTTATGAGGGGGTGTTAAGGAATACAACTACAGGTAGGACTTGCTATTGTTGCGTTTCTATTTTCTAGATTTCCTATATTGTTTATGACATAGACTTTCTATATTATCTCAATCATGTATGTATATGTTTCGGCATTTCCTTCATCAATAATAAACTGAAATTATATTACTTAATTGTAGTTGCAGGAAAATACGTAGATAGGGCAACCCACCTTTGAGGTTAATTGATTTATTTCTAGAGAATCTTATGATTCCCCATGAAATCCCTGTGATCCGTGGTTGTGGAAGACAATGATTAATGGGTTAACTATGTAACATCTTAGAAGGATTGATGCTTATAAGCGTGACATAAAGGGTATCTGCTTCCTTTGTTTTCTTTTGTTGAAGTTCAGACTTGAATCCAGTTCATAAAGACCCATGTTAAGAACAACAAAGATAATAAAGGCAAAAAGATGGAGATTAGTACCACTGAAAAGAAAAGGAGTTATATAGATGGTTAAATATGATTGGACCTACGACTTCACTAGGAATTTTTGGGGTTCATATTTGTTTTCGTGATTGTTACCAGTATATTTATGAAGTTAATATGCCTCTGCTGCAACAAGTGGTATTAAAGCATATTATAAAGACTCTTGGGCTAAGCTTAAGTACATAATGGTCACCGTAATGTAAATGAGGATGTAGCTAATTTTATGGTGGAACCTTGCCATAAAAATAGAGCAGTCTTGGTAGGTGCTAACGCTAATTGAGTCAATCTACACTGGTGGTAATGGTTATGAAAGGTATACTAGTGCTACGAGATAAATTTCAGGCATATTCATTAGTTGTCGGACGAGGCACGTTTAGTACTATGAGACAAGTTTCATGCATACTTGGTAGTACACGATGGGAGACATGAGATGCTTGCTAGTACGTGACACGACAAAGTAGACATTTGCTAGTATGCTGGTGGAGACTACAACAGTCGATCTTCAAAGGTTACAACTCGTTGGTTGGCTGCTTCTCAGATGCGAGCCAACACAGAGATTTTGAAATTGTGAGTTAATTCTGGTTTATAAACACACATGTTAAAAAGGGAAAAGAGACAAAAGGCAAAAGAGAGGAATTTAGTTACACATAAAAAGAAAATATAGATAAATGGTTTAATATATTTGACCCAAGACTATAATATGGTTTCAAATTGGGGTTTATGGGTATTTACCATATATCCATGAAGTTAATATGCCGTTGTCGCAACATCTTTTACACCAACATGTTATGCTTGTCTTGAAGACTTGATGATACTTCATTAATCTTGAACTGACTGAAACTATTTCATATGCATGACACGTCAAATACATAAGCTTTCGTCTTTTGTATTACGTTTGAGCTCCCCATGCTCCTTGCCTCATTGTGAGCTTCAGGTCGTCCACACCCTCATGAAGATGAACCCTTTTTGGGCAATTTGTAGAAACATGTCCAGCTTTACCATTTGAACTGTAGTCATAGGTGTCTCTGTTTGGCGTGTGCCTTTTGTGAAGTGAGACAGGTGGGTCTGAAACTGGAGTGTCATTTGCTGATCTTGAGTAATTCTGCTTCCGAGTGGTGATTTGATGAGCAGCATCTACTATCTAAACAACATGCATGGCCATTTTGTCTCAATGGAATTCGTTCTGCCCAGGCATCATCGGGCTCTGAAAGCACACTTGAGTAACCAGCTGAAAGAAACAATCAGATCAATCAACAACATAGTTGCTGCCTTTATGTTAATCCAACAAGTTTAACGTGGAGGACACCATGTAATCTGAAGGTCAATGAAGTGAGAGTTGAGCATGGGATTCATGTCTTCCCACCTGATTTCACTGCGTTCTAGATGCATTTTGTGCTGCCTCTACCACCAAATATCTGCACTTTCCTACAATTTGACAGGAGTGTGCTTCAGTTTACATCAATCGGGAAGATAATACCAGTGAAATAGCGTCGTTATATTACTAATCTTCATGGTATTCAGTTGGATCTAGCTATCCATGTTAATTGGATGCCTCATCTTGGTACCCCTTGGGGTATTCTCCATAGAGAACTCATTTGACACCAAGAGGCTCGCTCGACAACAAGAGGTAAGGTCACCCACTGAATATGGTCTGGAAAGATTGGATGACTTTCAGATTGTTGAAGATGTTGGATTATTGTTTGCTTCATATCATTGGAGAAGTCGACTTAACTTTTCTTTAATCTTTGTGGCTGATTGCTCTAAAGTGGCAAGTCTCCTTTTGTGTTGGGAACGAATAAGAAGGCAAGGTTAGCATGTGGTAGTAAGCTTTCTTCGAGAATTTAGGAAAGTTCCTCAGTTCTTTAGCAAGAAGAGATCACATTGGTGTTTTTCACACGTTTACGACATGTCGTTAAATTCACAATAACAGTAACAGCAGCAATAACTCTTTTGCACAAATATTTAGGATTGGCACTCCTAATTTTTATTTCCTTTCCTTTCCTTTTTGACCCTTTCTCCGTTCATCTGTATTAATGGCAACTTCTTTGATAAAATTAACATCCGAATCCTAATTTGAACATTGATCTCCAGGAGGAAAGCTTCAAGTTTCTATACAATTACGAGATAGCATATTCAATGATTGAGATTTAGGATTTGGGATTTGTAGAAAGTCAAACTCCTGGTCTCAGTATTACTCCAGGTCATTTAAATTAGTGTGATATGCGTAGAGCTAGTGGATGGAATGCTGGTAAAAATATTTAGCTCCTTAGGGAACTTAAAAGAAACAAATTACAACCTTAGAGAGTCGTACGCTTATCCAGATTGGATTAGTTTACAGGTTCGGATGAAGTCTATTTGTATGTTTTGAGCAAGGACTTGCTAGAGGGTTGCTCATGGTACTACTACTCATGTACCACTTACCAAACCATGCTCAATCACAGAATGTCAAGTGTAACGGAAGTTAATCTTGAATTCAAGGAAACTATCCCCCAACATGTATGTATGTATATGTATATAGATAGCTAGATAGATAATATGAGAAAAATAGGTATCATGACATATGAGAGATCTCTTCTATATGCTGACATGATGTATTCCCCTCCACAAGGGGCAAAAGTACATCACATACCATATGATCACTGGTAATATATAGATGAGAACACCTTAATATATCTCATATGTCGCGATGTACATATATATATATGTATACACACATATATATATACATATATATATATGGGATTAATGTAGAGCAGGTGGCACCTGATCCATTGGATCGGGTGCAAGACACAAAAAGGTGGGTCCCCACGAGTACAAGCCCATGTGGGGACTTGTACTTCTCACCTTTTTTGTGTCTAAGCACCTGATCCAATGGATCAGGTAGCACCTTTTCTACATTAAATCCTATATATAGAAAATCTATCTATCTATATATATGCTATATGAGACATGTATGTCGTATATGTCCATGTGATACATTCTCTTCTATAACGAGCCAAAGTACATCACATGTGATTACGTGTATTATGTGATGAAGAACATATCATGTCATCACATACTAGAGATATACCTCACATGTCATATGATACCCATTTTCTCATATATGTATATGTACGGGAATAATGTTATCATATGAAAAATTAGAGATCTCTCTTGTATACGATGACACGACATATCTTCTACATAAAGGTCATGTGAGACAAAAAAGGATATCCCACGTAACATCATGTACTATATAGAGAAGAATGTGACATGTCATCGTATACGAGGGTGATCTCTCATGTCATAGGATACCCATTATATATATATATATATATATATATATATATATATATATAATATATATATATATAACAAATAAGGGTTGTCCACCTAGGATTGTCCTAAGTGGCACCCTTTGTCCTAGTCACAAGCTGACGGGGACAAATGTCACATCCCACTATCCTAACAATCACCCACCCACTCACATATTTACATGTTTGCCATCCCCATCATCCCACTTTGCAAAAAACCCAAAAAAAAACCCCATACTCACTTAATTGCATCTTTACCCTATGTGATTTTTTCTCTATAACCCCCAAGTTTTTGGGTTTACACTTTTACCTCCAGACGATACCGACACACACACTTCTTGCTCCTTTTCGTTTGCGTGTGTGCACGTGATCCTGTTTGTGGGGGTTTTTTTGCTCCATGCACTGTATGCACGGATTATTTCTAGTATATCATATAAAATAGGGATGTTTTTAAATATGGATATCGATTAGGACAAGTAGACGGTAGAAGTTTGGCTGGGATTTAATCCGAAAACATCAAGATTAGGATGAAAGAACATCAAGATTTGGATGAAAGGTGGAGTTTTTTAAGAGAGGGTATCACATCATTTTTGGAGAGAAAACCCTGAAGGACAATTGGTTGTGGTTAAAATTTTGAGGGAAAGATTGAGAATGGATTTAAAAATTTTAAGGGGGAAAATTTTGAATGTGGTGATTGAAATTTTTAAGGGGGGAAGATTTTGAATGTGGTTCAAATCTTTGAAGGGAAAGATTTTAAATGTCATGTAACTAATGCCACATGTTATGACTAGTACATGGATAGAACATACCCTGTGGGATTATTTGTTTGGTGTCATCATCTAACAAGATTCGGGAGGTCAGGTCCGATACGATCTGAAATATTCTTTCATCCGCACAGATCTTTTAGAGGGTCACGCAAATATCTTTTAGAGGGTCACATGCCCTGACATTACTCTCATGGTGTTTCCATGACTATGGAGTCTCCCTACGCTCCCTCCTTGAAAAATGGCAATTATTGTGAGTTCATGAGAACAACCGTATGTTAGACATCTTTTTAACACGCATATGCTATGGGGACCATATGCTTTCACTTGGAGTGAGTCAGTATTGTGCAAAAACTTAACACCAGAACAAATATTTTTTTTGCACTGGGGGGTGTTGAATTATTACTACAAAACAAAGGCCACTAACCGGGCAAGCCTTTGTCAACCTCTCCTTCTTTGGCCACCAACCGGGCAAGCCTTTGTTGACGTCTCCTTCTTTGGCCACCAGCTTATAAAAGGGGATGTAGTGATGCCTTCAAGGATATCATCGAGCAGCTTCAGAAGCAACTCAGAGCAATCCTTAAGTAATACAGTGAGGGATCCCAGAGCGTTTTGAGCGCTGTTTTATGTAAGGTTCGCGGTTCCCTGTAGAATAAATAGGAGGCGAACCAAGTGGGTTTTGGGGCTTGTGTTGTGAGGTTTCTTCAGGTTGTAATCCGAATTTGCTGAAACAGTAGTAAATCTCTCCAACTGGACATACACCATATTTGGGTGGAACCATTATAAATCTTCGGTGTGCAAGGTGTGTTACTCTTTTGTGGTTATTGCTTTTTATTTTACTTGGTTGTGTATTTTGTAGCGAAAGGCCACTCTGCCTTGTTCGTTGTCCCAACGATCTTGGAATTTCCGCGAGGGTTGGTATTACCCAAAAGGTGACCCAGAACCCTACAGGGGGGAGAACTTCCCTCACGTCATCATGAAGTATGAACATCTTCGTAGTTAGCGTCGACTCGAAGAAATATAGAAGAAGGAGATATACGATCGGAGAGAGAGATAAGAGAAACCGACAATATTTTCATTAGCCTCAATGGGTTTATATAGATTACATAGTGACTGTTGGAATGCCAACATGTATGACTCTTGGGATATCAATGGGTGTCTCTTGGGTAATGAACGGTTGCATTCCTTGGGATGCCAACCGTTGTGTCTGTTGGGGAACCAATGCGTCCCTTGGGAAGAGGAGATGGTGTTATCTCTTTACACGCCCCCGCAAACTGAGCGGCAGAGATGACGAACAGTTTGTCCCGGAGAAGTTCGAACCGCGGAGTCGGGAGGCTCTTTGTGAAGATGTCAGCAGGATTATCCTCGGTGGATATGTGTCGAACACGAATATTGTTGGAGGTGACTTGCTCACGAATGAAGTGGTAGTCGATAGCGAAGTGCTTCGTTCGAGAGTGAAAGACCGGATTGGATGATAACGAAAGAGCCGACTTGTTGTCACACCAGAGAAGAGGGGTATCCTGGAGAGGAATCTTCAGATCTGTCAGGAGAAGTTGGAGCCAAATGATGTCCTTAGCAGTCAAGGACAATGAGCGATATTCAGACTCTGTGGAGCTATGAGAGATGGAGGACTGCTTCTTAGCGCTCCAAGTGAGTGGGTTTCGGCCAAGGAAAATGCAGAAACCACTGATAGAACGTCGATCAGTGGGATCACCAGCCCAGTCAGCATCAGAAAAAGCAACAAGTGACAGCGGACTGGGGCGAAGGAGGATGCCATGAGTCGGAGTAGATTGGAGTTACCGCAGAATACGCAAACGCAATGTCTGGATGGGACAGCTTAGCCGAGACAGGAGTTCGGGCAGGTTTGCAATTGGCAAGTCCCGCTCGTTGAAGGATGTCTTTAGTATACTTAGTTTGGTGGACGAAGCTACCATGACGGTGTCGTTGTATTTCCAGACCCAAGAAGTAGGAGAGGTCGCCAAGGTCTTTAAGGGAGAATTCTTGAGATAATAAGGTGATGAATTGAGGGATATACGAGGAAGAGGATCCAGTGATGAGAATATCATCCACATAGAGCAAGATCACTGTAGTCTGACCACTGTAGTGCCGAATGAAGAGGGAGGAGTCGGCGATGCTGGGAATGAAGCCATGGAGACGAATGAATGTTGAAAAACGGGCGTACCACTGTCTCGGTGCCTGTTTGAGGCCATACAAGGCCTTCCGGAGTTTGCAGACGTGGTGATGTTTGACGGGCCAATCGAAGTGAAGAGCGAGTGCAATCAGACGGCGGATGGAGCCATGTTTGGCCACAGGACTGAATGTTTGAGCATAGTCAAGGCCTTCCTTTTGGTGGAAGCCCTTGGCAACCAACCGGGCCTTGTAGCGAGCAATAGACCCCATGGCGTCCCGCTTGATTTTGTATACCCACTTGCAGCCGATGATGTTGGATTTAGAGGGGGGACAACCAGATCCCAAGTCTGTTGACGGGTGAGGGCATCGAATTCAGATTGCATGGCAGCGATCCAGTGGGGATGTTTGGAAGCTTCTTTGAAGGAGAGAGGTTCCTCAGATGTGATAGCAGCATGGAGATTAAGAGGTTGGTGAGGGCGGGAAGTGCCAACCATAGAGCGGGTAGTCATGGGATGAGTGGGAAGAGGGGCAGGCGGATGAGAACTCGTTGGAGGTGGAGTGGGAGGAGGTGTATCGGGGAGGTAGGCTGTAGGATGGGTTGTCGGTGTTTGATGGGCTATGAGATGTGGGAGAGGTTGCCTGGGAACAAGAGGAGTGAGATGGGGTGTATTGGGAGTAGGGGTAGCTATTTGGGAAGCGGATGCGGGAGAGAAAGGAGTGTCAGGGAAGGCATCGGGACAGGGATGTCTCGGAGAAGTCTCAGGACATGATGGTCCGGGAGGAGAGGGCTCAGGAGGACTCGTCTGGGGAGAGGAGGTTCCGGGAGGACTCGTCTCGGGAGAGGAGGTTCCGGGAGGACTCGTCTCGGGAGAAGAGGTCCCGGGAGGACTCGTGCCTGGTTGGAGGTAGGGAAAAGTCTGTTCTTCAAATTGAACATGCCGGGTGAGGTAGATGCGTCTGGTTTTTAGCTCCATGCATTTGTAGGCCTTCATATTGTCCGGATAACCAAGGAAGACGCATGGTTGAGATCGTGGCTCAAGTTTGTCATCCGCATAAGGTCGAAGGCAGGGAAAACAAAGACAACCAAATGTGCGCATCCACTTATAATCAGGGAGCCGATGATGTAGATTTTGTTCCGGAGTGTATGGTGCAGATGTTTGGTGTATGATACCAAGGTGATGAAATAGGGAAGAAAACTGGTTGTTGACAACCTCGCCCCCGCCGTCAGAACGAAAAATTTTGATTTTGGTGTTGAACTGTCGTTCAGCCATGATTTGAAAAGACTGAAAAGCAGCAAACACATCGGATTTGTGATAAAGAGGATAGAGCCAAGTATATCGAGAGAAATCATCAATGAAAATAACATAGAATCTATATCCCTTTATCGATTGAATAGGAGCAGGGCCATATACATCAGAATGAATTAAAGCAAGGGGAGTTTTGGATCTTGATTCAAACAGAGGGAATGGGAGTTTATGACTCTTGCTCATAGAGCAATGAGAACAAGACTTCAGGGGAGACATCTTGACAGATAGACCGGAGGCGATCTTTGAAACAACAGGAGAAGCTGGATGAACAAGTCTGGTGTGCCAAAGATCACCCGAGGAAGAAGATGCAAAGAAGGAGACTGGTTCCGAATGAAGTGGATAGAGCCCATTTCTACTCGGTCCATGGAGAAGAATTTGACCGGTGTCTATGTCCTGAACAATAAAACCAGTAGAGAAGAATTTAATGAAACAGTTGTTATCTTTGGTGAATTTGTAAACTGAGAGTAGGTTTTTAGAAAACTCAGGAGCATGGAGAATGTCAGGAAGAAGTAAAGGAGACCGAAGAGAGGGGATAGAAGAGGAGCCAATGTTGGCAATAGGAGCAGAAACCCCAGTACCAACAGTGATCCTTTTATTACCAGTGTAAGGAGTCGAGGACTCAAGATGTCCCGCAGTAGAAGTGATGTGGTCAGTGGCCCCAGTGTCAAGAAACCAGTTTGTCTCCGCAGAGGGAGTGCTTTGAGAGACATGCGCTTCTGGTTTGTGGACATGCTCATGAATCCAGAAGCAATCAAGTGTGTGATGATTTGGTTTCCCACATACTTGGCATGGAATAGGGCAACCAGTCGGATCGGTGGGGATACGACGCCTAGATCTCCCGGTTTGTGCTGGGGATCTGCCTGGAGTAGGGAGTAATGGAGGGCGAGATTGACTCAAATGAGATGCCCCACGTCCACGACCGCCACGATTACTCGGGACATGTCCCGAGTAGGAGCGATACTGTCTTGAGCGGTTGTCCCGATGGCTGTAGTTGGTGAAGAGAGCAGAAGTGTTATCCGGAACGAGAGTTGTCCCGGAGGTTGGTAACGTCTCGGAAGATGGTGCGTGACGTTGCAACAGCATATTAGCTTCTTTAGCAATAAGGCTACTCCAAAGTTCTTCCACTGTGTATGGTATCCCGCCATTGCGAGCCATAACACGGAAGGAATTATAAGTAGAGGGAAGACCGTGAAGCGTCTGTCGGAGAAATTGTCGGGTGGTGACAGTATCGGGACCAGCCGTTTGTAGTTGATCGTAAATGTTCTTTGCACGGTCCAAATAGGCTGTCATGGATTCGTTTTCCATGGTGAGGTTGTTGAGTTTGTCTTGGAGAAGGTCAATGTGACCTTCGGAAAGAATGGCGTAACGTTGCTCCAATTTCGTCCAGAGAATACAAGAGGACGTTACACCGAGAATAATACCAAGGGCGGAGGTGGTAAGGGTTGCTTGAAGACAAATACAGAGGTGCTGATCAGTGATCAACCACTCTTGAAACTTTGGATTTGGGATAGGAGGAAGAGGTTCAGTGGTGGTGGAGCGAGGATCTGGTATAGTGGGAGAAGGGGAGGATAGAGTTCCGTCGACATACCCAAGGAAGCCATGAGCGTTGAGAACGCCGGTGACTTGAGACTTCCAGAGAATGTAGTTGGTGGAGTCAAGGCGGGTGGTAATGAGATTTGGAAATTTGGAGATGAGAAACTTAAGGTTGGGAGAGATCGGTTCCATTGGATACCGACGAAAGGGACGACCGGTTAGCGAGGATGCTCTGATACCATGAAGAAATATAGAAGGAGATATACGATCGGAGAGAGATAAGAGAAACCGACAATATTTTCATTAGCCTCAATGGGTTTATATAGATTACATAGTGACTGTTGGAATGCCAACAGGTATGACTCTTGGGATATCAATGGGTGTCTCTTGGGTAATGAACGGTTGCATTCCTTGGGATGCCAACCGTTGTGTCTGTTGGGGAACCAATGCGTCCCTTGGGAAGAGGAGATGATGTTATCTCTTTACAATTAGAAGTTTCAGATATATGATAGGTTATAGAAGTATTTTCCTTTTCTATTTTAGTGGCCGATGAGTTGGCAATAACTGAGACAGACTTTCATTAAAAGACTACTATGTCACGCGTTTCTTGTTCACTGTTCAAGTTTAGTTATTTCACACACAAAAGTCAGGTGATACGAGATATAAATGCAACTGTCTTAACAATTTCAATTTGTTATTCTATCAAGAACCAGTTGAACTCAGTATCATGACTGGCGCAGGAGATGATGGTCCAGGATGGTCGACTGCATGGAAGATGGCTCTATGGGCACGCCTTCACAACAGCGAACATGCATATAAATTGGTTAAGAGGCTGATCAATCTGGTGGATCCTGATCATGAAAAGGCTTTCGAAGGGGGCCTCTACAGTAACTTGTTTACAGCGCACCCCCCATTCCAGATTGATGGTAATTTCGGGTAAACATTCACAACCCCGTCAAGAGAATTGATCTCCAAAGCAATTTATTGTCTGCACCTAAAGACCTGATACTACTACTGCTACAGTTTTACGGCAGCAATTGCAGAAATGCTTGTCCAGAGCACTGAGCACGACCTCTATGTACTCCCTGCCCTCCCCCTAGATAAGTGGGCTGAAGGATTTGTCAGAGGGCTGAAGGCTCGAGGTGATGTTACCATTAGCATAAGCTGGAAGAAGGGGGAGCTTCATGAGGCCGGCTTTTGTTCGAAGAATGGGGATTCGGTTAGAAGGTTGCATTACAAAGGGAAAATTGCGACTGCTGAACTAACCTGTAACAACGTTCACATATTTGATAAGCACCTGAAGTGCCTGAAGACCTACCCCTTGGTGGAATCAACAGCACAGTGACGGAACTGGTTTCACTTGAGAGAGATTAGTATCACTCTTGATATGAGAATAAAGGATATTCAATGTACAAGTGATGAATTATGCAACGGGTTGTCGATGATGTTCTTAATAATAGCTGATAACATGGTGCACACTATTTAAAGAAACATCGAAGGGTTTGACACCGCGGTGCCATCTATTTATAAGCAAATAAGAGTGATTAAATCAACAGATTGTTCCATTGATTTTTATTGGTAAAACCAACTGATTTTCATCTGTGAAGACAAAAGGCATTACATGTTGGTTATGCCAATTTTGTTATCGGGGAACAACATGCGATGCAGATGGTGTGGTTCACCCAAATGCTTGATATATGAGATCTTCGTCCGGGGAAACAAATATGGGCTACAGCGCTCGTTATAAATACAAACTGTCCTTTAATTAAGGAAATAATGGACATGGACTGAATGCTTATTTGAGCTAAATATTGTGATTATGTCTTGCATCCGGTATTGCATCCAATGATTTGTGTGTTAATGTCAATGTGTAGTGTTAAGAATTGTATTACCAAGGCATAAGAGTTTGAATTCGGATTGCTTTTGAGACTTGGATTCAAGTTAAAATTCCTCTTGGATAAAAGAATTGGATACCGTATAGAAACTATCATCAGTTTAAACCTTTAGTTATTTAGGCATGTATCCTATAACTAAATAAGAGTTGTATTAGGATAGATTTTCTTGTATAAGAGTTACAGTAGGATACGAATTTGCTTGTATAGTTACAGTAGGATACGGCTTGTATAAGAGTTACAGTAGGAATTTCGTGTGGGAATTTTCTTGTATAAGATTGTTACGTGTGTGTGCATGCCCGCGCGCGTGAACAATGGGAAAAATGCAATATGTGGCCTCAAAATGTCCATTCTCTCTTATTTTTTCGGACGATCAGAACCGTTTGTTTTATCTTCTTGTTCTAAAATTTCAAAATCTTAAATATCGGGTGAACCCAAGTGGTTTTGCCCGTTCATCAACCCATCAAAAATTTAACGGTTTTGCATATAGAACTTTTTGTGACGGGTAGATGAACATGCAAACCACTTCTAGGATTCACTCGATATTTGGTGATTTGTGGTCTTATAATGTGAAGAACAAAATGAACGATTCCATTCTTCCAAAAAAATATGGGAAGGTGGAGTTTTAGAGGGTGATGTATGTGGTTTAGCCACGTATGTCATATGTTTTCCATTATTATGTGTGGGTATGTTGTTTAATTGATATGTGCTAATAACTAGAAAATTTCCTCAGCTGTCAGTATTGAAAACCCCAAAAGAATTTTTGAAATTATTTTAAGGTTGTACACATTCTAAAACCCTAAATATAGATGAACATAAGGAGATTTGACTCTCGATCCACTCATTGCAAAAGTTCTATTGTTCTGAAATCGTTAAATCTGCAACAGTTAGATTGACGTTTAAATAACATTGGATTCACTTGATTTTGGTATGATAATCATCCTTGTGTGTGAAACATATCCAAAAAATTTTTAAAAATAAAAATAATATATGTGTGTATCAGTGCGGGAAAGTTTCTCATGCTAACAGCACAAATATATTATTTTGTGTGTGTGTGTGGATGATGATGTAGGTGTGCACAAGCACCACTAAGTTAGCTGTGCACGTGCACATAAAACACATCTATTTTTTGGAATTTTTTAATAGGATAGGTTAGATAGATGATCAAATAGAATTGGATTCACTTGATTTTTGATGTGTTGATCATACATAAGGTGTACAACAATCCTATAAAAAATTTCAAAAAATGGAAAAATGGAAAACATGTGCGCTTGCACATCTAACTTAGCCATGCATGTGCACAACTAAATTTTTCTATATAATACAATTGAGGGATTTTTTTTGAATGAGGTTGCTGGACAAAAGGGTATGTAGAAGGACAAATGAGATTGAACCTTGAGGGATCAATGGATATGATGAGAGTTTGTGAAAATTTTAGATGGAAACCCCAAAATTTTTGGGAGGAAATCCTAAAATAGTGGAAGAAGCTAAATCTGGAGGGAACTAAATTTTGAGGGAACTAAAAATTTAAATTTGAATGGGAACGAAATCTAGATGGACCTAAATTTTGGGAGAACTAAAATTTTTGTGGGAACTAAATCCTCTGGTGGGAACTAAATTTTAATTTAAAATTTTGGAGGAACTAAATTATCTGTGGTGCAGTAAATTTTGGTTTGAATGTGGTTAAAATTTTTTGTTGGGGCGAATATTTTGAACGTGTCTGCAAATTTTTTTGGGGTGGTTTTGAAAAGATTGTAAATTTTTTGGGGGTGTGTGAGATTTTGAATGTGTTGAAATTTTTTGGGAAATTTTTTTGAATGCATCGTGATCTATGGTCACAGGTTATGACTAGTATATAATACAATTTAGGAATGTTTTTAAATGAGTTTACTGACTAAGTCAAAAGGATGTGTAGAAACATGGCTGTGATTGAATCTTGAGTAATCAATGGTTATAATGTGAGTTTGTGAAAATTTTGGGGAGAAACCCCCAAAATTTTGTAAGAAACTAAATTTGGAGAGAACTAAATTTTGGAGGACTACAATTTTAAATTTTGGAGAAAACTAAGTTTGGAGAGAACTAAATTTTGAGGGGAACTAAAATTCTTGGAGGAAACTTAATTCTTTGTAAGGAACTGCATTTTAATTTAAAATTTTTAGGGGAGCTAGATCTGGAGGGAAATAAAATTTTAAATTTTGGAGGGAAATCGTAAGAAATCTAAACTTTGTGGGAACCTAAATTTTAGTTTGAACGTCGTGAAAAAATTTTGTTGGGTGAAATATATTGAAAGTGGCTGGAATTTTTTAAGGTGGATTTTGAAGATGCTACAAATTTTTTAGAAGGGTGATTTTGAATGAGTTGAAATTTTTCGGTGGAATATTTTGAATGACCCGTAATCTATGGTCATTGGTTATGACTAATATATATATATATATATATATATATATATATATATATATATATATATATTAAAACACAGAGGTTTTTGAATTTTAGGGCTGACTGGGACAAGCTGATGTCATGCTGATGTATAAAGAGGTTGATAGAAGAATGGCTAGGATTTAATCTTGATAAAAGAAGGGTTGAGATGAGTGTTTGGAAAACCCACCTCTTTTTTCCTTTTGTTTTCAAACCCCCACAATGACTACATTTGCGCAGAATACCACATATTTCCTCCTTTTGCTAAAAACCCCTCTCATATCACTTTTTACCCACACACCATACACACACACACTTATGCACTTCCACTCTCCGCGCCGAAGGCGCCCCGCTAAATTTTTTTACGCTAATTTGTTATTCCGACTCAAGGGGGCCCTTGCCGAATTTATTGTCCTACGCTGAATCGCCGAAGGCGCCCCGCTAAATTTTTTTACGCTAATTTGTTATTCCGACTCAAGAGGGCCCTTGCCGAATTTATTGTCCTACACCGAATTTGTTGTTTCGCACAAATTTGACTGTGTAGATAATGTTTAGGAACAAAGATTTCGCAGATGAAAATACTAAATGAACCGTGCCCACGGGCACGGGGTATGACTAGTATATATATATGAGTTTAATGGAGTGATGCTGTCAGCTCTGGAATTTCCAGTGCTGAAAGGGCTTTTCTGCAAAAAATGCGTCTTTTGCAAATCTTCCGCTGGCCCACCTGCTGTGTGCGTTATTTCCTCGAATATCCCGCGGTCCGCAAAGTCTTCGTCTCGAGTACGCCGTCTTCGTCTCGAAAATGAAATAGGAAGAGAAGCCAACACGTCTCGAAAATGAAATGAAATAAAAAAAATTGCTGAGAATCAAGGGCTTCGTCTCCTGGCTGCCAATGAAGAGACGCAAGATCTAAAACCCAAAAATTGAAGAGCCTCCAGCCCCCCTGCGCTCCTCACTCAAGCTTCTCCTTGCGCTCTCCTCCATCAATCCCCTCAAGTTTCTCTTTACTGGCAGCTAGGGCTCTCCTCTTCTGCCCTAAAACGAGAGAGCGGCAAGGGTGATTCGAAGCAGCGATTCGAAGCAGCCCGATTCTGTCTCGAAGGTGTCGCTCCCCTCTTCTTCCCCTTTCTCCCCTCTTCTGCCCTAAAACGACGCAAGAGGCCAACTCTATTGTTGTGTAATGTAGAAAGTAGATTTAATATTTTTTAGCAACCAAGGGGCCAACTCTATTGTTGTGTTGATACCCATTGTCCTTGCTCACGAGATGTTTGATTTAATGCCTCAACGAATCTAAGCTTCAATAATCAGCAAATGTTAAAAAAATTAACATACATAATTATGTTATGATTCCTTACTGCTTTGAGAATGGTGAGGGTACACTTCATTGCAGGATTGAGGATGGTTTCATCTTAACATATGGGGGTACACTTCATTGTAGGACTGAGATTGGTATGCTTCATTGTTGCTTTTAAAATTTTAACATGCCTGGAGAATTTTTAAGGTTAGGTTTATATGTTAGAAACCCTCCTTGCTTGTCTTAGTAATTCATTTTCTATTTCGACTGTCTCATGTTAATTTATATATTTTTCCCTGATATGTTTGGAACATCTTCTCATATAATGATCAATTTCTAAATGTGTTCACCAATGCTCTCATTTATTTAGGAAACAGCCCAAGGGATGCTTAGATAAGATCATGGCAATCTGTCGTCAGGACTTCAAATATCTGTCGAGGCCCCAAATAGTACAATTCTAAATGGACATGGCTTGTCATGTTTGCTGGAAGTAGTAAAGAAAGAATTGATCATGCACCAAATAATGTTTTCATTGTGTTCAGGCAGGGATTATATAATTTTCCCATAACCTAAGTTTAGGCAGGGTTTATATTATCTCATAGGAAACAATCGAATATCTTCACATGGTTGTAGGTGCATGAGGTTGCTTAGTTAATACTAGAATTATTGCATATTGCCATTTTGTTTCCTTGCACGTTGATGCGATACTCTGCCAATTCTATGTACAAAGCAATTGTATCTATAGGTTCAACATTCCGTTCTTAATTATTAGCTGAAACTATGGTTTAATTGGCAACATATTAACTTTCTTTATACTGTCTGAATTTTTTTTTCTTGCAAGATGTACTAATGAAGAAGCAACGGAATTGATAGAGGTGAGGAGTGTGAAGCATGTGTTTGAGCTGATGACAAGTCTCATTGCCAAACTGAAGAGATTTATGATATGATGCATGCAGTGGTTCAGTTGGATTGAGTTCCCTCGTTTGCTTTTGTTGTTCCAGTAAGATAGGTTTGGCTACATCGCTGCTGTGAAGCCTATGCATAAACCAATGCAAAGATATTTCCTTCTTGTATGCTTTTGTGTTTATCTTTTGTTTCGAACCGGCATACGGAGCAGATTTTCTTTTTATTTTCATTATTTTTTTCATTTCTTTTGAAGTTGTAATGAAATTTTATGTGATCCCGAAATGAATAATGAATAAATGGCTGTTGTAAAGAAAATTAGTGATGATTTCTACATTTACATCTTTTGAACAGATGCATTAGTGATAATGTGTTGTTTTGATGAAGCTATTGTTGTGCTAATGCATTTGATATTGTTGCTGGAGGCTTTTTGGCACATTGAACTCCCCTCTAGGTGGAGGCCTTTTGGCACTCCAAATGTGTAATATATATGGAGCATAACTTGATGAATTCTACTTTTGGCCAAAACATGTTGCAATAATTTGTAAGAGCTTGCTGCAGCCAAACACATACTGTAAAGAGGAAATGCAAAGATCATGAACATCCAAATGTAGATTAAAGAGCCACATGCACACACATAATAAGTTATACTCAATTGATTCATTTCACAACAAATACAGGTAAAATCATGAATGACTATCATTGTTCAGCTTATTGAGAAGCCACATTGTTCAGCTTATTGAGGAAATGCAAAGATCATGAACATCCAAACGTAGATTAAAGAGCCACATGCACACCCATAATAAGTTATACTCAATTGATTCATTTCACAACAAATACAGGTAAAATCATGAATCACAAATACAGTTATACTCTCCGAGAAGTAACAATCAGTGCATTGGATGAAAAAGAACTAAACGAAAAAAATTATACAAGATACAATGCAATGAATCATTTGAATCATACAAAATTATACAAAAGTATTCATAAGTTAAGCACTATGTTTAAATACATTAGTTCTATCTATCTATTATACAAAAGTATTCATATCTATCTATCTATCTATCTATCTATCTATGTTTGTGTTTGTGTTTGTGAATAGTAAGTATCATATGACATACGAGAGTAAGGCTCATATACACTGTCAAAACTCTATCTTCTGCTATGTTTGGAGGATTAGATCCGTTCATGTTGATCTCCTCATTCTAAAACCCTTAAACACCGAATATTGGGTGAACAAAGGGGGTTTACCAGTTAATCCACCAGTCTCAAATTTAACAGTTTTGTATGAATAGCTCTTTTGTGACGGATGGACGAACAAACAAAACCCCGTGCATTCATCTGATATTCAGTCTTTTAGGAATTTACAAAATGAAGACCAAAATGAACGGTTTCGATCATCCAAAAAATAGCAGAGGGGAAAGTTTGGAGGACTCATACGAGGCTTAACATTATTTGTCATATGATACGCATATGTATGTGTGTGCGAGCGGGTGTGCGCGTGCAGGGGTGCGCGTGCACGCGCGTGCGTGCCCGTGTGCGCGTGTGTGCAAGCGTGCATGCGTCTGTATATATGTACATACATACATACATACATATAGAATAATGGGAAACATATGACATATGTGGCTAAGATGTTGAGATATTGAGTCTCACCTCGTGTAGTTTTGATGATGAGCAGACATATCATCTAATATCTCTGAGCGCATGTATAAGAGCATAAGGAAAATCACAGAAGCACTCAATGGATTAGTGAGCTCAACAAGGTCATGGACCAAATTAGAGTAACACAAAGAGCTTTGGAGTGTCAAAGAATGCATCAATGGTCATCATTGTAATATTTTTTGATGTATTTTTTCTTTTCCTTGTCTTAGCTTGTTAAAGCCTTACTAGAAGAACACACACACACACACACACACACACACACACACATGAACACTTTAAAAATATTTCAAAAATATTTTAAATCATTAAGATAGTGTATACTAGTGATTTCTGATATGTATCTGTGTATCTGAACAGTAGTGGTCACGCAAATGAACATGAGTCGACTAATAAGGCTTTTGCTGCCCCAGATAGATATTGGACTTGGCTAAGAGTCGATTCCCATAGCCAATAGTCGATAACTCCCAGAAAAGGAGTCGATTACTGATGACCTGGCAGCCCATAGCGGTTGAATTTCTGCCTTTTTTTCTGCCCATTGGAGGGTCATTTTGGTTCATCTTCTTGAGCAGATTTATGACCTATATATAGGTGTTTGGTCTCAGATTCATTACCAACATTAGTGATCAATATTTTGTGAAGAAAAATTGTTTTGAGCCAAATTCTTTCAAAAGAAAACCCCTTTCTTTGGCCTATGTTTTAATTCCTCTCTCAAATCTTTTAGCCAACGTTCTTGATCTCAAAAGCTTTCATTTTTATAATCTATTAGAGATCAACACTATAGCCACTACACACCACAAGAAGATTCAAGCAATGATATTGGGAAGAGATAGTTTGGTGTATATCCTCTTGGGAAGAGGTGATGTACTATTCTAAATACTAGTGAAACTAACCAAGTGGAACTTGGGTGCTGGAGGAGGATACGAGATATTCCAATCATGGTACATCTCTTGTTTGTGTTTGTTCTCTATTCTATGTGTTGTACTTATCTCTCATTTCTGCTACATAATTTGTTGCTTGAGATAATTATTGTTAAAGAGTTTAAATTGGGTAACTTCAATTGTGAACTTTGGTAGATTATCTACAGAAATTTTTATCACCTCTCCTTTTGTGTTTGTATGCCATTCACGGGATCCCAACACGTTGTATCATAGCCAAGTTAAAGGATGTCATAAACAAACACCACCACCACCACCCAAAGGCAAACTCCACCAATATTCGATGGATCCAACTACCAACATTAGAAAGGAAATATGACAGCTTGCATCTGATCCATCGAAGTCAACCTTTGGAAACTTGTGGAGATGCCCTATTACACCCTTACCACTCCCGAATATCAATGAACCAAAGAAGAAGAAGAATTGGAGATCAAGAACTACGATGTAATAGAAATTATATCTAGTTTCTTGAATTAAAAAAATGGTAATTGTGTGTTATGAACTACAACGGCAAACCAACCATAGCAAATGCTAGTGTAGCAAGAGGAATCTGCTAGGATCCTGAATACTAAGCTACACACTAGATGGGGGGTTAATAGTGTAGTGGCATTTAAAATGCTAATTAAAATTAATTAAGAAAATGCGGAAATATAATTGCAACGCAAACAATAAACATACAATGGCAATTGCAAACACATGATGTATCCTAGTTCCGGTACGCCTACTCAAGTCCCACACTCGTAAGACCGAGATGTTGATTTTCACTAAATGCATCCTAACCGGGGCAACACTACTCAACACGAGTACAATCCCTAAACCAGGATACAAGGAGTAAACCCTCCCTAAGATGGAGTAAACCCTCCAATTTGGAGTAATCCTCCAAAATGCTCTCGCAACCCGACAGCTAGGTTAAAATAAAATTAAAAAAAAGTACACACTCTTACCTAAGCCTTGTAGATTGTAATGCCGGTGATTGAACTCTACATGTATATGTAGGGTTGTATACTGTGTGAGTATCATTGGCTATGTATACTTGAGTGTTATGTGTATAGTTTGAATATATGGTTGTATATGTATGTGTGTCTACTTGTCCGTATATAGTATTGATATTGTATGGCCATTGGATGTATTGGTATTGCAGTGACATGATAGATATATTGATGTGTCCAAAAAATGCGCATGTGGATTTATCGTTGTGTCATTGACTTGTGTGTATGTGTAGTTGTATTATAGTAGTATAGTAGATTAGTTATATGTGTGGGTTAGTTGGATATGTGGATGGAATATTGTAGTGTATGTAGTAGTAGGTGTACTAGTGTGCTTATATATGTGATACATGTATATTGGAGTGAATTGGTATACATAGATCTTGTATCTCTCTTGTGTGTATTTATCTGTGTATGTATGTGAGTTGCATAGGTGTAGACATGTGTGCACCTCTTGAGTATTGTGTTGTGTATATGTATCTCTATTGTGTAGATGTAGTATAGGTGTAAGTGTGTACATGAATGAGTGTGTATTGAAGTGTGGGTGTGCATGTGAGTAGAGGGTTAAGTGTGAATGCAGGTAGGATAGTTGCATGTGATGTAATTATTTACCCAAGTAGAGGGGAAATTTCATAGCATGGCCTTCTTGTAAATACATAGAAGATGTAGGGTAATTTGGACTATAAGGGTCTTTTAGTCATTTCACCATATGGAGGTGTATCTTATGGATATATTAAAGGGTAAGAGAGAGATCTAGAGATCTCTTCTCTTCATTATCTCCCTCTAGGTCGAAATCATCTAGACAAAAAAGGAGTGAGGAGAGGAGGAAGAGGAGGAAAAGAAAGAAGGTGGTGGATTTTTAATGCAAGATGGAAGCTTTTGGGAGCTTGAAGCTTGAGTGGGATCTTCATGGAGCTAATTGGAATCTTGGGAAGATTTAGTGAAGGAATCCATCACCCTTGAGGTAGGGAACCTAATCTCTATGGCATGTTATTCAGATTTAGCTTATTCCCATGAATCTCTTTATGTTGTTGATGTCCCTGCTCTGTGATGTCTTTGTAATACGTATAACTTTCTCTCTAGTCATCCAAAAATTACAAATTAATACATTCTAAAAAGCTTATCAAGTTAGCTACAACTTTCATTTAGAGACTGATCTTAAATTCCGACTGCAATTAGACTAAAATTGCCAATATGTCTTGTAGTGTCGCATTCTGGCGGATTCTACAACATGTTAGTGAACAAAGCATAACCTTCACTCTAGTTGTTCAAATGACTTAATCTAAGACAATCTATAATCCTAACTTAATTATCTACATTTTCCATGTTGAAACCTTTTCATGATTCTGATTGTAGATAATTTAAATTAATTGATCTTTACAGCTAAGTAATTTAGTTTCAGGACAGATTCTGCATCCTTTATAATACAAGCCATAATTTTTAATCTAGATAACCTAAAATTACAATTCTTGGTGCTCTAGAAAGATAACTAAATTATCTACAATTTTTGTTTAAAAACCTAAATCAAATTTGTCACGCCTCGCACCCCAAAAGGGAGGGTCGGCGTAACAAGCCGCGGTATTAAATACCAAGCGTTAATGTGTACACCAAACATTTCGCAGACCACTGCAAACGCTGAGGAAACACGGGCATTATAACATGTGCTGAAAGTAAACTCAGAACAATAAAACTCCAACACAGCACCGAAAGTACAGAGTACAACAACGCAGGCAGTAAAAATAAAGCATGACAGCCAAAAACAACACTATAGCTACACGACTAGTATAGTCCACCCACTATACAGACCAAAAGAGCTAGAGTCCCCACAAAAGTACAACACACACCCTTGAGGCACGAAGGGGCACCGGGGTACAAAACACTGCTCTCATCACACCCCCAACCCAAGACTACACTACTAGGACCCACGCTAACTACAGACTCTACAGGCCCTGCTGAGTCGAGCTGCTTCCCGGGGACTCTGTCCTCAATCCTGCTGGCTGCGAACCTGTACATGTACCTGTACCTGTAGGTTGGAGGGGACACGTTGCAGCACTTGCAGTAGGTAACCCACAAACCACCAATCTAACCAAAGTGTGAAACACAAAACACCATATTCCAGCAGACTGTTTATCTATTCATGGTTATAAGTTATTATGCATGATGATTTCGAAACCTAAGTAACGAGTCGAATAACGAGGACTGGGCCTCCCCTAATTGGGGTGGCATTCCTCACCATAGCACTCAAACTCTCAGCACTCAAAAATCTCAACACTCGTCCTACTCCCCGCCTCTGTGGGCACGACAGGAGTGGTAATCAATCTCATATCAGTCCATCCCCGCATATCTTCTCGTTCCTTCGGTTTCCCCCAAACCCTCCCTAGGGCCCTCACCCACCTCTTAGGGGAACGAGCTGACCCCAAGATTCTTTTTATCTAACCATTAGTCTTAAGGTGATATGCATATGACATGAATTCATAATATAACTTTACAATTTACATAACAATGTCCAACCAACATAAAGAATAAAGCATTTTAACAATTAACTTAGCATGTACCATGGCATAATCAGATAATGAGGCCTCGAATTATCAATCACTTCAATTGGAAACCAACACACTCATTCATGTAAACTCAGCTGCAGAAAATTTCAGAACAGTCACAACTAAGGGCATAGTTCTCCACATTTTTGAACTATACTTCGAATTTTCTTCCACTATGAGTTGTAGATATGGTAGTCCTGGACTTACCTACAAAATTTCATGCACCCAAACTAAGTGTTTGATTTATGATGAATTGTTTGGTGAAGTCTATCAAGGCTGTTTTTCAGACAGTTTTCAGGGGCTGTAAAGATCAGTGAAATAGGACCAGTTACAGTTCGAATATGAAATTTTGGTCTCATGAAAGTTGTAGATATGGTTCTTATCTTTCCAATGGCACCAAAATCATCCCATTTGGACACATACAGCAGGACTGAATGCAAAAATGACAAAGTCTGTACAAGTCCGACAGAATCTGGCGGGCTACGATGCTAGCATTTTTTGAGCTAATTGCAATGGTCAAATTAGCATTTGCTGAACATGAAAGTTAGAGCTAAGGGGTTAATCTAACTACCATAATTTTCTTGGGGTCTCATTCATCATACAGCTGCTCAAAACTCAGAATTACTCACCGCGCACAACCACTCAAAACTCAGAATTGCTCACCGCGCACAACCACTCAAAACTCAGAATTGCTCACCGCGCACAACCACTCAAAACTCAGAATTGCTCACCGTGTACAACCACTCAAAACTTAGAATTTCTCACCGCGCACAACCACTCAAAACTCAGAATTTCATGACTTTGAAAACAACAACAAAGACACAACCAGTTCCAAAAATATAACCACATACAAGAGTATTAATCAACAACCTATAGAATTGGATAGCTTTGTGTAGATTAGAGTTTGTAGGAACCTACTTGTGACGAGATGAACCTCCCTACTCCTCCTCCTTCTCTTCTCCTTCCTCTTTCTCTCTTCTTTCCCTTTTTTTGCAAAGGGTTTTTGTTCTAAGTGGGAGTGAAGAGGGAGAGAAAAACTTACGTGTGAAAACAATAGAAAGAAAAAGAATCTTATAGAAAAACCAAGAATTTGCTAGAAGAAGCAAGAATGAGCTAAAGGGAAAATATCTTTTATGAGTCCCTTTAATTACAAGTTTGCCATTTGCACACACCCCTTCATAATTGCCCTCTCACATTGTGCTTTATTTACAAGTTTGCCATTATACATTGTCCTTAAGCCCTTTAACTTAAAGCTACATTTACAATGATGCCATTAGTGTACAATGGAAATAGGATTGCCCCTATATTTTCTTGGTTAATTACTAGTTATGCCACCCCCAAAGATAGATCACAAATAGACATTCTCGCACTCGCAACTTGGTATGAATGCAAATCTCTTCATCCCAGCAGACTGGCATGTACATACACCAAGAGTCTAGTGCTAACTTAGTGTCTACTTAGTATTTATACACTAGGGTTGTTACACCCTACCCTCCTTAGAACAAATTCCGTCCTCGGAATTTAACAGAATTAGGAGAGCAAATGTTTACACCCAGCAACCTACTACTGCAGAAAATATAAGATACAACAGTCACTGCTCAAACAGGTTGGGGTACTTCGCACGCATCTCATCTTCTCTCTTCCAAGTTGACTCCCCCGGAGATTCTTGTTGCCACATGACTCGCACCAAGTCAATGGTCTTCTTCTTCAACATCTTCTGTCTTCGGTCCAAAATAGCTACTGGCTGCTGCTCATATGTAAGATCTGGTCGTACTTCTACCTCTAAGAAATCTATAACATGACTGGGATCTCCCACATATCCCATAAGTTACGATATATGAAAAACATTATGCACACCTTCAAGGGTCGGGGCAACACCAGCCGATATGCAACTTCACCGACCTTGGCGGATATCTCAAACAGACAAATGTATCTAGGACTCAGCTTCCCATGCTTGCCAAATCGGATAGTCCCACGAATTGATGAGATTTTGATGAACACATAATCTCATGGCTGAAATTCCAAAGGTCGGCACTTTGTGTCAGCACAATGCTTATATCGGTCCTGGGTGATACGCATATTTTCTCTGACTGTTCGCACCACATCTATTGTTGCAGCCACCAAGTCGGGTCCCAAAAACTCTATGTCTCCAATATCATCACACCTCAAGGGAGACCGACATTGTCTTCCATACAGTGCTGTAAAAGGAGCCATACCGATGCTTGCTTGATAACTGTTATTATATGCAAACTCGACTAAATGCAGATGGTTCTCCCACGAACCCTTAAAATCAAGCATACATGCCCGCAGCATATCTTAGAGAATCTGAATGGTCCTTTCAGGCTGTCCATCAGTTTGAGGATGATACACAGTACTGAAGTTCAGACGCGTCCCTAGACTAGCCTGTAAACTCTTTCAGAAATGGGACGTAAATCTGCTATCCCTGTCGGACACTATACTCACAGGGACCCCATGCAGTCGCACGATCTCCTCCATATACCTCTTAGCCAGAATCTCTCTGGACTGTCCAACTCGGAACGGAATAAAATGTGCCAACTTAGTCAATCGATCAATGATGACCCAGATCGCATCATTACCTATAGGTTTCCGAGGTAAGATGGTCACAAAATCCATAGTCACATGTTCCCACTTCCATTCAGGAATAGGGAGAGGTCGTAACAATCCCGCAGTTCTCTGGTGTTCAGCCTTCACTTGCTGGCAAACCAAGCAGGATGCCACACTCTTAGTTACGCTCTTCTTCATTCCGGACCACCAATAGTACTGCCTCAGATCACGGTACATCTTGGTCCCCCAGGATGAATGGAATATGAGAAATTGTGTGCCTCCTTCAATAATTCTTCCCGAATATCGCCACTCGGCACACAAACCCGGCTCCTAAATCTCAGTGATCCATCTTCATGAACACGAAAATCGGATCGAAGTCTAGCTTCCACCCGCTCTCGAATCCTCTTCAACTTAGTATCCCCTGACTAGGCCGCCTTGATCATGTTCACCAAATCAGACTGAATCTGCAATCCCATCATAACAGCCTTCTCTCCTGGGAGCACAACTTCTATTCCCATTCGTCGGATTACCCATCGAAGTTGCGGCTGAGAAGTTAACCTCATCATAGCAGGTAATCGGCTGAGAGCATCTGGCATCACGTTCACTTTCCCAGGATGGTATTGCAGATCGACATCATATTCAGCCATTAATTCCACCATCGACGCTGCCTCATATTAAGCTCTTTCTGAGTGAACACGTACTTCAGACTCTTGTCGTCGATGTATATCTTCACATGCTCACATAGTAGGAAATGTCTCCACAACTTCATGGCTAAAATCACGGCTGCCAATTCCAGGTCAAGAGTGGGATAGTTCAGCTCATGTTCCTTCAACAATCTGGAAGCATACGCTACAACTCGCCCATGTTGATGAAGGACACAGCCTAGCCCTCTCCCAGATGCATCACAGAAAACTTCAAAACCACCTGAACGGTCAAGGATTGTCAAGATAGGAGCAGTGGTCAACCGATTCTTCAGTTTATCAAACGCGCGCTGGTAATCTTCTGACCAGACATACGCAACATCCTTCTTAGTTAAATGAGTCAAAGGCAAGGCAATCTTCGAGAAATCCCTAATGAACTTCCAATAATACCCAGCCAACCCCAAGAAACTTCGAATCTCTGTGACTGTTCGAGGAATAGGCCAACCTTCCACTGCAGCAAGGTCAACAGACACTCCATCTCCAGAGACTACGTGCCCAAGAAACGCAACCTTGGTCAACCAAAATTGACACTGGCTGAACTTGGCATACAGTCGTGCTACCTAAGAGTCTTCAAAACTATCCGCAGATGCTCAGCATGCTCATCCTCATTCTTCGAGTAGATCAGGATGTCATCGATGAATACCACCACAAACTTATCTAAATACTCGAAGAAAACCTGATTCATCAGCCTCATAAAAGTGGCTGGGGCATTCATCACTCCAAAAGGCATCACCAAAAACTCGTAATGACCATATCGAGTCCGGAATGCAGTCTTCGGAACATCAGATCCCCGCACCTTCACTTGGTGATACCCACTCCGCAAGTCCAGCTTCGAATATACCCGGGATCCACTGAGCTGATCAAAGATATCATCGATCCGAGGAAGAGGACACTTATCCTTCACCGTCACCTTATTCAATTCCTTGTAATCAATACACATCCTCCGGGATCTATCCTTCTTGTTTATGAGCAATACTGGTGCTCCCCACGGTGACACACTTGGACGAATCAGTCCCCTGTCTGATAAATCAGTCAACTGATTGCAAAGTTCGGCTAGCTCTGGCGGTGCCATACGGTATGGAGCCTTCGCTATTGGTTGAGTGCCCGGAACCAGATCAATAGTAAACTCCAGGAACTTATCTGGGGGAAGTCCGAATATATCATCTGGGAAAATATCAGGGAACTCTTCAACAACCCTTGGTAACACTGGCTCTGCCTCCATGTCTAGATACTCCACGACCGTTGCTCGAAACTTCAAAGGCTCAAGCTCACGACCACCATCCCAAACTCAAACTTTGGATGGTCAGGGATCCGAAAAACTACCCTCCTTAGTCTACAGTCTATATTAGCATAGGACATCCCTAACCAGTCCATCCCAAACACTGCCTCATAATCGAGCAACTCAATCACTAAAAAGTCTGCATACAACTCTTGTCCCCCTATCTCAACTGGATAGTTTCGTATCCCAGAAACACTACAAATGATCCCATTTCCGGTGTGAACATTTCAACTATCAACAAAAGAGTCAACCACTATAGAGTGCTGAGTCACAAATTTCTTTAACAGAAAACAATGTGACGCTCCAGAATCAAATAGAGACAAGGCAGGATATGAGGCTACTATAACAATACCTAAAGCATCTCAACAAGAAGGCACCGCAAACTAGCTAAATAAAACAACTGAGGCTAAAATCAAGTAGACTGCAGAGGGGAAAGAATCATACCAGTGATCACCCGACTAGCACCCTCTTGAGTCCCTAATGGATTCATGGTGAACTGTTGCTGCCTCGGCAGAGGAACTACTCCCCGGTACCCTCGTCGCTGTTGAGGATGAGGAGGTGGTCCTCTCAGCACGGTCGTTCTTGGTCCTGGCGGTGCCGAAAGGGCAAACCGCTACGGCGGTGGTGGAAGAGGTCTCTGCTGGACGGGCCGAACCGCCGCTGATGCCGGTGGTACTGGAGCATGACCCAGCCATGGGCAATATATGCTAATGTGACCCGGCTCTCCACAAGTAAAACACCTGCCCAACTGAACTTGACAGTCTCTATCCATGTGTCCCGGCTTCCCACACCTAAAACAGAAAGGCCTCAAAGGTGGAGCTCCCGGCCGCTTGAATGTCACCTGCTGAACTGGCCTAGTTACAGTCCTCTGCTGAGCAGCAGGTCGTGTGTCACTAGCCGGTAACCTCCCCAGGCTCTGCAAGTGAGTTTCATTCTGTTTAGCTGACTGTAGCATGGCCTCATAAGTCAGCAACTCCTAAGTAGACATGGCCGTCCGGAATTCTACATCTAGCACCATACAAAAACGCCTAGCTCTGGTGGCATCTGTCACTACAAGCTGGTGCGTACTTGCTCAACAGTGAATACTCTGCATTGTACTCATCCGCCGTCCGCCTATTCTGAGTCAAGTGCTCAAATTTCTGCCTCAACTCGTCCTTCACCGCCTCCGGAAGGAACTTAGCCTCAAACAACTCCCGAAAAGTTTCCCAAGCAATGTTCCCCTTCAGTCGCCTCTCCTGGGCCTCCCACCAGTCTCTGGCCTGATGGGTCAACTAGCTCCTTACCAACTCCACCCAACCGTCTCGGGGAAACCGACACATCATCAGATCATCCTCAGTATGCAGTAGCCACTCATCTACCTCGAGGCTACTCTCCTTGCCTGAGAAATATCACGGATGTAGCCCTCTGAACTCCTTGTAGCTCGACGGCTTCGGTGCTGCACACCTCTCCTCGAGTTGACTCAGGTGCTCTAGAATGCCCATCAGAACCTTAGCCATCAGGGCTGACTCTGATGTCCTGGCACCTGAGAACTGCCCATCACCAGCTGAATCAACCCGGTCACCAGAATCTCTGGTCCCGTCGGAAGTCCCATTCCCACCCTCCATCCGTGGGAGGAGAACAGAACAAATGAATTAGTACCATGTACTGAAATATCGGAGTCTTACCTGCATTCCCTTTACGCGTATCGTAGTGTGAGCTGACCTGCATGGGCCACCACAAAACCTGTCACTCCCCACTACCCCAAAAGGGAGGGTCGGCGTGACAAGCCGCGGTATTAAATACCAAGCGTTAATGTGTACACCAAACATTTCGCAGGCCACTGCAAACGCTGAGGAAACACAGGCATTATAACATGTGCTGAAAGTAAACTCAGAACAGTAAAGCTCCAACATAGCACCGAAAGTACATGGTACAACAACGCAGGCAGTAAAAGTAAAGCATGACAGCCAGAAACAACACTATAGCTACACGATTAGTATGGTCCATCCACTATACAGACCAAAAGAGCTAGAGTCCACACAAAAGTACAACACACGCCCATGAGGCACGAAGGGGCACCGGGGTACAAAACACTGCTCTCATCACACCCCCAACCCAAGACTACACTACTAGGACCCACGCTAACTACAGACTCTACATGCCCTGCTGAGTCGAGCTGCTCCCCGGGATCTCTGTCCTCGGTCCTGCTGGCTGCGAACCTGTACCTGTATCTGTAGGGTGGAGGGGACACGTCACAGCGCGTCCAGTAGGTAACCCACAAACCACCAATCTAACCAAAGTGTGAAACACAAAGCACCATATTCCAGCAGACTGTTTATCTATTCATGGTTATAAGTTATTATGCATGATGATTTCGAAACCTAAGTAACGAGTCGAATAACGAGGACTGGGCCTCCCCTAATTGGGGTGGCATTCCTCACCATAGCACCCAAACTCTCAGCACTCAAAAATCTCAACACTCGCCCTACTCCCCGCCTATGTGGGCACGACAAGAGTGGTAATCAATCTCATATCAATCCAGCCCCGCCTATCTTCTCGTTCCTTCAGTTTCTCCCAAACCCTCCCTATGGCCCTCACCCACCTCTTAGTGGAACGAGCTAACCCCAGGATTCTTTTTATCTAACCATTAGTCCTAAGGTGATATGCATATGACATGAATTCATAATATAACTTTACAATTTCCATAACAATGTCCAACCAACATAAAGAATAAAGCATTTTAACAATGAACTTAGCATGTACCATGGCACAATCAGATAATGAGGCCTTGAATTATCAATCACTTCAATTGGAAACCAACACACTCATTCATGTAAACTCAGCTGCAGAAAATTTCAGAACAGTCACAACTAAGGGCATAGTTCTCCACATTTTTGAACTATACTTCAAATTTTCTTCCACTATGAGTTGTAGATATGGTAGTCCTGGACTTACCTACAAAATTTCATGCACCCAAACTAAGTGGTTGATTTATGATGAATTGTTTGGTGAAGTCTATCAAGGCTGTTTTTAGACAGTTTTCAGGGGCTGTAAAGATCAGTGAAATATGACCAGTTACAGTTCGAATATGAAATTTTGGTCTCATGAAAGTTGTAGATATGGTTCTTATCTTTCCAAAGGCACCAAAATCATCCCATTTGGACACCTACAGAAGGACTGAATGCAAAAATGGCAAAGTCTGTACAAGTCTGACAGAATCTGACGGGCTGCGATGCTAGCATTTGTTTAAGCTAATTGCAGTGGTCAAATTACATTTGCTGAACATGAAAGTTAGATCTAAGGGGTTAATCTAACTACCATAATTTTCTCGGGGTCTCATTCATCATACAACTGCTCAAAACTCAGAATTATTCACCGCGCACAACCACTCAAAACTCAGAATTGCTCACCGCGCACAACCACTCAAAACTTAGAATTGCTCATCGCGCACAACCACTCAAAACTCAGAATTTCATTGAAAGGTGGTAATCATGACTTGAAACGACAACAAAGACACAACTAATTCCTAGAATATAACCACATAAAAGAGTATTTATCAACAACCCATATAATTGGAGAGCATTGTGTAGATTAGAGTTTGTAGGAACCTACTTGTGACGAGATGAACCTCCCTCCATCTTCTCCTTCTCTTCTCCTTCCTCTTTCTCTCTTCTTTCCCTTTTTTTGCAAAGGGTTTTGGTTCTAAGTGGGAGTGAAGAGGGAGAGAAAAACTTACGTGGGAAAACAATAGAAAGAAAAAGAATCTTATAGAAAAACCAAGAATTTGCTAGAAGAAGCAAGAATGAGATAAAGGAAAAATATCTTTTAAGAGTCCCTTTAGTTACACGTTTGCCATTTGCACACACCCCTTCATAATTTCCCTCTCACATTGTGCTTTATTTACAAGTTTGCCATTACACATAGTCCTTAAGCCCTTTAACTTAAAGCTACATTTACAATGATGCCATTAGTGTACAATGGAAATAGGATTGCCCCTATATTTGCTTGGTTAATTACTAGTTATGCCACCCCCAAAGATAGATCACAAATAGACATTCTCGCACTCGCAACTTGGTATGAATGCAAATCTCTTCATCCCAGCAGACTGGCATGTACATACACCAAGAGTCTAGTGCTAACTTAGTGTCTACTTAGTATTTATACACTAGGGTTGTTACAAAATTCTAGTTACAATTGTGGTGGCAATGTCGTTGTTTTGGATTCATGCCATGAAATTATCACTCTTGCATTGTTATTAGCATAATTCATGCTATGTTTTATTGTTATGTTTACTCTTGTAACTAGTTATCATTGTTGCTACTTGGAAGAAAGCTCCTTTATGCTATTTCCTAATGAGTTAATGTCCATGTTATTATGCCACCACATATTTGTGAAAATGTCCATATGAAAGCGAGTTGAATAAATATGAGAATTACCCCGTGTATATTTAGGCTATAGGACAAACTATCGATTGGTGACATTGGAGGCATATGTGGCATGAAATCCTAAGTTATAAATGGTTGAGATGATGTGGATATGATATGGGCATGGAACATGATGCATGACCCTTGGATATGAAAGAAAGATATGAAGTATGTGAAAGAAAGAGTAAGATAACATGGACCATTGCAACATGACTCCAAGAAACATGTAGCATGTATGATCAGATTAACTATAAAATATTCTTAGAATGTCTTAATGCTCTATAAAGAGGGTGAGCTTCCAAGATGGGATTTGGGGGAATATCTGAGTAAGGACAGCCATAAGGACTGGACTAAAAGGTGGAGATTCTTGGCACCCACTCACCTGCAGGGAGTGGAGTGACCCGTGGTAGTTGTGGTGATTATTCTCACTCGTCCTTCAGGGAGTGACCGGTTATGTGATACACGTGATGATGTGGAGATATTCTTACTCCTGCTAGGGACGGGAGAGTTTGAGAGGCCCGTTAAAGTTAATCAGTGCTCGTGTACCACTAGCGGGGTAGTTTGAGTGCCACCCCGCTTTGTGGTGAGGTCCATGTCCTTATATCCTGCGTTTGCCCAGGTTTCCAAATACACATCCGAGGCCAGGGCAGGCTGGTCAGGGTAGACCACCTCGACCACCTCAGAGACCGGCGACAGCTAGAGCAGCTCCAGCTCCTCAGCCACGCCAGACTCTCCAGTTGACTGCAGTAGCAGAGGAGACTCCCGGTGGGGTCATTACTGGTGAGTTTTGAATGCCTTTAGGACATTTATGTGCAATCTCTCTGTTAGTTCTCTGTGAGTAGATAGTTAGTATGTTCTTGTTTCTATGGCACTAGGTGTGGTTAAAATTGCATCTTTTCCTGCTGTAGCCTTATTTGATACCGGAGCATCCCACTGTTTCTTGTCTAAGGAATTTGTGAGTAAGAACCATATCGTAGTGGATGTCTTCACTTATAATTGGAATATTCACACCGAAAATGGAGTGATACTTAGTTCAGCTGGTATGAGGAATTGCCCGGTGGAGTTGGCTGGATTACAGTTATATGCAGATTTTCTGATAATAGAATTGTCTAAATATGAGGTTGTGTTTGGGATGGATTGGTTAGCAAAGTTCTATGCTAAGATTGATTGTGGAAGAAGGAGAATTGTGTTCCGTGTTCCAGGGCATACTGAGTTTGTGTATCACAATGGAATGAACACATGTGAACCAGTAAAGTTTAGAGCGACCCCGATAGAGTCGCAAGTGATGGCTATGGAGGCAGATTCGGAACTTCCAAAAGTTGTTAGAGATTTTCCGGATGTATTTCCCGACGATATCTATGGACTGCCTCCAGACAGATTATTGGAGTTCACTATTGATTTGATACCTGGAACCCAACCTATATCAAAGGCACCTTATCGTATGGCTCCTCCTGAGTTAGATGAACTTCGGAATCAGTTGACTGACTTGTCGGGTCGAGGATTGATTCGACCCAGTGTGTCCCCTTGGGGAGCACCTGTTCTTTTGGTAAACAAGAAGGATGGTTACAGGAGGTTGTATATTGATTATCGGGAGCTGAATAAGGCGACAGTGAAAGACAAGTACCCACTTCCACGTATCGATGACATATTCGATCAGTTAGCTGGATCCAGAGTTTACTCGAAATTGGATTTGAGAAGTGGCTACCATCAGGTGAAAGTCCGTGAGTCAGATATTCCAAAGACTGCGTTCCGGACTCGTTATGGTCAGTATGAGTTCTTGGTTATGCCTTTTGGAGTTACGAATGCACCAGCTACATTTATGAGATTGATGAATCAAGTATTCTTTGACTATTTGGATAAGTTTGTGGTGGTTTTCATCGATGATATCTTGGTATACTCGAAGACTGATGCATAGCACGCTGAGCACCTGAGGACTGTTTTGGAAACCCTGAGACTGCATCAATTGTATGCTAAGGTTAGTAAATGTCAGTTTTGGTTGACTAAAATTGCTTTTCTTGGTCATGTGATTTCTGGTGAAGGAATATCAGTAGATCCTGAAAAGATCGATGTTGTCATAAACTGGCCGATTCCTCGATCAGTCACTGAGGTTAGAAGTTTCTTGGGTTTCGTCAGATACTATCGGAAGTTTATTAAAGATTTTTCGAAGATCGCATCACCTCTGACCAATTTGACCAAGAAGGATGTATCTTATGTCTGGTCCGAAGAATGTCAGCGGGCGATGGATGAATTGAAGCGACGCTTGACGACCGCCCCAGTGTTGACGATTCCTGACCGATCAGGTGGGTTTGAAATTTTTTTGTGATGCTTCGGGCAGAGGTTTGGGTTGTGTGTTGCATCAACATGGTCGTGTGGTAGCATATGCATCACGGCTATTGAAGGTCCATGAGCAGAATTATCCCACACATGATTTAGAGCTTGCAGCGGTGATCTTTGCATTAAAGTTATGGAGACATTTTCTATTGGGCGAACATGTGAAGATTTATACAGACCACAAGAGCTTGAAATATGTCTTCACGCAAAGGGAACTTAATATGAGACAGCGCCGATGGCTGGAATTGATGGCCGAATACGATATCGATCTTCAGTATCATCCTGGAAAAGTCAATGTAGTTCCCGATGCTCTCAGTCGAATGCCAGCGATCATGAGGCTGACTTTTCAACCACAGCTTAGATGGGCTTTGAAGCAGATGGAGGTTGAAGTCGTGCTTACAGGAGAGCAAGCGATTGATATGGGATTACAAGTTCGATCAGACTTAGTGGATAGAGTAAAGGCAGCCCAGTCTGAGGATGATACGTTGCGAAGGATTCGTGAGCAAGTAAAAGCTGGTCTTCAGGAAGATTTCAGCATTCATGACGACGGATCTCTGAGATTTGGAACTCGAGTCTGTGTGCCAGCAGGTGTCATCAGAGAAGAGTTATTGAAGGAAGCTCATAGTTCTCCCTATTCTATTCATCCGGGAGGAACTAAGATGTACCGTGATTTGCGCCAACATTTCTGGTGGCATGGGATGAAGCGTTCGGTGGCTGAGAGTGTGGCATCGTGCATCGTCTGTCAACAGGTGAAGGCTGAACATCAGAGGACTACAGGTCTACTTCAGCCTCTCCCTATTCCTGAATGGAAATGGCAACATGTGACGATGGATTTTGTGACCGGCTTACCTCGAACACCGAAAGGTCATGATGCGATATGGGTGATTGTAGATCGTTTGACAAAGTTAGCGCATTTTATTCATTTTCGAGTTGGTCAGTCCACAGAGACCTTGGCTAAGAGGTATATGGAGGAGGTCGTGAGACTCCATGGTGTCCCTGTATGTATCGTGTCAGATAGAGACTCGAGGTTTACATCACATTTTTGGAAGAGCCTGCAAACAAGTTTGGGCACGAACTTGAATTTTAGCACCGCTTATCATCCCCAGACTGATGGCCAATCTGAGTGTGTCATTCAGATTTTGGAAGATATGTTGCGAGCTTGTATGTTGGAATTTCAAGGATCCTGGGAAGATCGGTTGCATCTTGTAGAATTTGCATATAACAACAGTTATCAGGCCAGCATTGGTATGGCACCATTTGCAGCATTATATGGAAGGAAGTGTCGATCGCCACTCAGTTGGGATGACATTGGGGATCGAGAAGAACTAGGCCCAGATATGGTTGTTGAAGCAGTTGAAGTGGTAAGGACAGTTCGTGAGAACCTCCGGATTGCACAGGATAGATACAAGCACTGGGCTGACACGAAGAGACGACCACTTGAATTCCAGCCAGGAGACTATGTCTTTTTGAAGGTATCTCCTATGCGAGGAACGATCCGTTTTGGACGTCAGGGAAAGTTAAGTCCCAGATATGTAGGCCCATTTGAGATATCTGCTCGTGTTGGAGATGTAGCATATCGAGTAGTGCTACCACCTTCCTTTGAGGGAATCCATGACGTATTTCATGTATCGCAGCTCCGAAAGTTTGTGGGGGACCCTGATCAAATTGTGGATCACTCTGAGATCGAAGTGCGTCCAGATTTGACATATGAGCAGCAACCTGTGGCGATCCTAGATCGAAGGCAAAAGACCCTGCGGAACAAGACATTGGACCTTGTAAGGGTCATGTGGTCCCGGGAATCACTTGGAGAGTCAACTTGGGAACGGGAAGATGAGATACGAGAGAAATACCCATATCTGTTTGTGTAATGACTCTCGCACCCGTGTATCATAGTGGACTTGTGAATTGTATATAACTAGTGTAAATATGTGTGTGTGTGTGTGTGCATGATTGTTCTACCCTCTTTGTGGATATTTTTGTAATTCCGAGGACGGAATTTATTCTAAGGAGGGTAGGATGTAACCCTCCGTAGCTAGTTATACGGCGTAGGGTTACGTGTCATGGTCAAGTATGGTATCGAGGAAGTGAGGGTATGGTAATCTGAGGACATAGGACCCTAGTGACAACTTTGCAAGGTGCCATTGGGAGGTTGGAGAGTTTTGCAATAATACCCCTCACATTTTCATTTTGACACAATCTTGGTATTCTATGTATCTGTGAGAGCATAGATAACAATCTGTACACAGTTGTCTTATAAGCTGAACACACTTGTAGCATATCCTGTACACAGTTGTCTTATAAGTTGAACACACTTGTAGCATATCCTGTACACAGTTGTCTTATAAGCTGAACACACTTGTAGCATATAATGTACACAGTTGCATTATAAGCTGAACACACTTGTAGCACATTCTATACACAGTTTTCTCTTATGCTGAACACACATATGCACTGCTCAGCATATACACATTTACAATGCACTGAACACAGATTTATGCATAGCTGAACATGGATATATGCATAACTGAACACACATATATACATGGCTGAACACACATTTATACTTTGCTGAACACACATATATACATGGCTGAACACACATTTATACTTTGCAGAACACACATATATACATGGCTGAACACACATTTATACTTTGTTGAACACACATATATACATGGCTGAACACACATTTATACTTTGCTGAACACACATATATACATGGCTGAACACACATTTATACTTTGCTGAACACACATATATACATGGCTGAACACACATTTATACTTTGCAGAACACACATATATACATGGCTGAACACACATTTATACTTTGTTGAACACACATATATACATGGCTGAACACACATTTATACTTTGCTGAACACACATATATACATGGCTGAACACACATTTATACTTTGCTGAACACACATATATACATGTCTGAACACACATTTATACTTGGCTGAACACACATATATACATAGCTGAACACATATATCTAAGGATCTGCTACAGGTGTGGTTTTTATGTAAAAAGTAAAAGAGAGGCTATGATGGTCATTTTGATAAGGTTAGTGGGTATTAGAGGATAGGTTGGCTGCCATGCATTGGCTACAGGAGTTAGTGGGATGGGTGAAATCCCTAAAATACCCCTAGAGGCTTCTACACACTTTTAGCTCCACTAATCAACTTCCACCTGTACTTTAGTCTTCAAACCTGATTATAACCATCCTTTTGAGGGCTAGCACTTGCTGGAGAGTTTGGAAAAAAAGAAGAAGAAAAATTTCAGAGGTTGAAGGAGGAGTTTGAAGAGAAAAGCTTGCATATTGAAGCTATGGAGCTAGAAGTGACCTAAAGCTTGGATCTTGAAGAAGAACTTGGAGGATTGAGCTAGGAGGACTTCAACCCTAATTGAACCCTAAGGTAGAGATCCTCACACACTAGGGTTAGGATTCTTCTTCATTATAGCTGAACTAATGAGGCTTGTTGCTTGATTTGCTTGCATATCCATGCATAACCCTTGAATCATCTTTTTGTTCTTGCTGGAAAATGAAATCAGAATGGCCGAGGCTTAATCTAAATTCTGGTGTTAATTGGCTACACGAAATTGCTTGAAAAAAATATATGTTCTGCTTATTGATGTCCTTAGTAACTTTCATGTTCACAACTCTTTCCAATTCAACCTGTAAGTTAGGTTAAAAATTCGATTTTTGCAACGTGTCTGGAATTCTGTCAAAATGGACACAGTTTAGGAAAACGGAGCTAATTACCTGCACACACACTGGAATTTGCTGTTCTTGGTCTTGTTGGAAAGCTAACAAGTTTATCTACAATTTCATCTCTCTGATTATATTTCGAAATTCTGACTGAAACATGCCATAAAATAGCTATCTTTACAGCCTTCAGAATCTGTCTGAAATCAGCAAAAAACACTGTTCAGTAATAAATCCATAACAAATCAACCAAGTTGTCAATTTCTACGAAATTTGAAATCTGACATGTTGGCATATAGGGCTACCACTCCCTTTGAATTTGTTTTTCAAGTTCAGTTCAATTATTTTGAGATATCTTTACTGCAATGCTTTGTCCTGGTGCTGAAACTGAATTCTGAACTGTGAAATGTGGATGTTCAATTTGAAAGTATGTTCTTGGTGTTGATGAATGTGAACACTTTATAACCCACACTTGTGTTAAAGATAAAATGTTCAACCCTATGCTTTAGTTGCTCCTTTACTCATAATGAAAGTGATGTATGTGTTGTTGGTATCATTGTTGTTGGAAAATGATGCACGTTTGGTATGGTGAAACTATGTGTTAGCTTGCCATGAAACTGAAATTGATGGAGCAACTAAGGCCTAGGGTAGATCATAATGCTAGGGGTGTCCACTTGCACAGAGCGGGTCGACCCTCTAGGCGGGTTCGGGGGAGGTACCGTGTCGGGTTGGTATACAAGGACAAGACTTGTTTAGGAGTGGCGGCCGTGGCACACGGACCGTGCACTGAGCTTCAGTAGATTACCACTCACACGATGTTTGTCGTGGAGTGTGACCCCACTTGCTCGAGGTTTGCCGAGGAGTGGGGAGCCCCGACCAGCTGGCGGGTGCCGTTTTCCATCCCTACTTTAGGGATGAGGTTTAGTCCTCATATACTAGTCTCGGTCACGGAGTCTCCAAATTCATTAACATCTAAAATATAATGAACTTCTAATCATAAACGTTTGACTCTATAATTGGACTGTGTCATGATTGTTGGTGTGCTTGGTACCTTGTGTGTGTTGAGTTTCTCTGCTAGACACGCTTTGACGTGTCCCCTCCCCGTGGTTTGGGAGCAGGTACCCAGGAGCAGCGACTAGAGCCGGACACTGCCAGACGTCTGTAGTCCTTTTAGCCGTAGAGAGAGTGCTTTAAGGATGATGTGGGTGTATGCGGGGTTGGCGAGTGATGAGGTGGTAGTTGTTGTAGCCACTCCTGTGGCCAGTATAGTAGTTTTGTTTTGTTATACCACCGGACGCTTTCAGTTGTGCCACGCACCAACGGCTAACAGCAAACCTAACAAAGAAGTGAACACGAGCGGTCTTCAAGACAGGCCCCCGGTGTCCACTCACCAACACGGCAAACATCAGCAACAGCAACACCATATTCCCTGCAACAAGACTCTGGCACTGGGTCTAACATGTGGCACCCAAAAGAGAGAGGGGCACATGTCAGCAAGTCTAAAAAGACTTGGGCAAGGAAACTGAAAGTGACTAACAACCTAGCATTTAATTGTTAAACAATGGCATGACAGTTGAATATGATGCAACAGTTTAAAAGAGTGACAAGCATGCACGATGTAGCAAAAGCTACCAATTCACTAATCACTTATCACTTATCACTTATCACTTAACACTTAACACTTAACACTTAACACTTAGTGCATAGAGAGTCCACTTACTGGCCAGCTCGTTTATCTCCATCACTATCAATCACTTAAACGCTAGAGATTTCACCTGCTTGCCGGAGTGGCGGATCAGGCCAACTCGGGCTCAGTCCGCTTATCTCTTACCCCACCCACATGTGACGAGCGTTGGGGTTTCCAACTCATTATGCTCGCTTCTGGTCACGAGCCAGGAAAATAAGTGTGTGTTGACATCCGAGCGTTGGGGGTTAGCAACTACAGGGCTCGCTTCTGGAACACGAGCCAGGAAACATGGGATTGTAGCGTGTGCTACGCAATCACGATAAATAATCACTATGCAATGCCATGAACAGATAATTGCGTACCGTTAATGGAATTTAAACGTGACAGGCAAAATGCAATGATATGAACATATTCGCGTACCGATAATTTAAAGTAAACGTGATATATGAGCATGATGAGGGTGACGGACCAAGCTTCGTTGTCAAGCTAGGTCAAGGGCGTCTAAACGGCTATCCTTTCACCGTTTAGTCTCTTTTACGCTAAAACAAGGAAAATGGCCTAAGACATGGCCCAAACCAAGAAATGCAAGTTTCACTTGCCTATCACCGGGGATGACGGTTACGAAAGTTCGTTTCCGCGGATGCTAGCCTACGGGGAATCGCGAGAGGAGGCGGAAGAAACACTCCGGGGAACCCTAGGATCAGATCTGGAAAAGATTGGGGAAGTTTGGGGGAAACTAGGTTTTGGGGGATTTGGGGATTTTGATGGATTTGGTGAGATTTTGGGGAAGATGAGAGGTAGATAGAGTGGATGGATGATTCGGATGATGATTCTAGGGCTTGGAATGAAGGATTGAAGCTTGGATGAAGATGGGGGCTCAAAGGGGAAGATTTTAGGGTTTAGAGTCGAGTGGAAGAAGATGAAATCGTTTGGGTTGGGTATAAATAGGCTAGGCTGGCGGCTGCCCAGAAATTAGGGTTTTAACACTGGTTAGTCGGTCAAAGAGCAACCACTGACCGACTAGTTTGTCAACTAGTCGGCTCGGTTCGACCAACGCAGACCGACTAAGTGCAAACAGTAACTCCTGAACGAAAATAGGATTTAGAGTTAGTCGGTCCCATGAACAATTACTGACCGACTAGTTTAGCATCTAGTCGGTCGATGAACGTTCTTAGACCGACTAAGAGTAAACAGTAACTCCTGAGAAATTTAGAAAGCTAACTAGTCGGTCCAAGAAGGATTGCCGACCGACTGGATCGACATCTAGTCGGTCGGTGCCCCTTCTTATACCGGCTAATGAGCACCAAAAGTTCCGATACGGAGCGCGGGGCCCCGGGATCGATTCCTAAGACTCCTAGGCTTGATCTAATAGTAAGATACGACCGTTATGAAGCCCGTCACGAATGACATACTTCGAAATCGACGATCCTAAGGAAGAAACAAGAAAATACGACGAATCGATCGAAAATGAAAGCTATGGCGACGAAACCACACATCCAAGGAGAAAATCCACCAAGCATATATTATAATATAAATAATCCAATTACACGAAAACCAGTCGTTACATCCTACCCACCTTAGAATAAAGTCCGTCCTCGGACTTTCTAACTATAGCTATATCTAGCCACCCTAGTAATTACCCTCAATCAAATATCACATCACAATTTCAACCAAGTACATTCATTTCAAGTGCTTATATATATATACTCTAGGTAGTCAATCATTAACAACACGGAAGTAAATATATATTCACGCACATAGTACACTTATACTTATTATAATCAAACAACTCCATTCACGTATTCAAATCATTCATATAGGCAAGTATATTCTATATAACTATAAAACACTTATTACACACTATATGAAAATAACCAAGTCTTTTACTTATTTGAAAATAATTTCACACTAGAAAATACCATCGGAATCTACACGTATAGGTAACTACCTATGGACAAGACAATAAGAATACACTAGTCCCTATATCTCCTAGTATACGCCAAACAACCAACATGCGAAATCACACCATACAATTGTTAAAACAATTTCACTATATCTAATATACATTCACCATCATTATAATTTCACATTTCATAATCATTCAAATGCATGCACACATTTCACCGTATTATCACTTCATATATAGTCCTATAGCTATAATCACGACACACCACACATACCATAGTCACCAATTCCTATAATTATCACATACTTTACCCGTGCATGGTGCACACCCACACACGCTATTATTTCATTCATATATACACCAATCACACCACTATATGCTTAGCACACCCACGCACCTAGTTTAGCTAGCGCACATATATTCACGCAACCAAACCCTTAGTGAATATCTACACCACAAGACCAACTCACATAACTATATATTGGTATGGCCACCCACAGTTGTGTGCGTAACACAACCAGGCACAAACAATCCAAACATTATACATATACCATCCATCATTATACACCAATCACATACAATACACCAATGTACATAGAGTGTACCCACTCAAGCTTGAGTGAGACTCAAAATCATAGCGGAATAATTCCATATACATAACATAGCATCCATACATATGCCAAAACTAGCTAATGCATACACGTCTACCAACATAACCACATACATATCTAAATGTCAAACACCCTTAATATCTAACCAGGTAATATCACATATTTCAATCACTTCATATACCATGATATTATTACAAACATCAGCACACCTATAATTACAATACTCTCCCTAATAAAAGTATTTACCTATAGTCATACCCAAGCATCGTATATATTCACACCATATCCATCCACCTATAATTGGTACATCAATACACATTCACTTCATACATAAGTTAAGATATGCAGTAGTCGGGTATACCTCAAGGTATACACGCATACGACATCTCATAAAAACAAGTAATACCGATCAAACATTATAATCCTACTATCATATGTATATCACACTTACACTCATGCAGCTAATACATAACTACTTACACACAATATACCAATACCAACACACATACAACTTCATATGCACCATGGAATTAAATACACTACGACGATACCTCAAATTACACTAATGGGGCCCACCAAACTATATTAAGGTCGACACGGCGACGACAAGCTCTATTGGCTAGACAAAAGGAACGAAATTGAGATCAAGAGCGTATCGAATAGAAAGATCGAAAAGCATGAAGACGGTTGTGTAATGATGTAATGATGCTCCATTAGGACACATGGAAAATAGTGTAAATAACATATTCTAAAATACGGAAAGTTTGAAAACTGTCACACTTCAAAGTTGGAGTCCTTTTCCGTATAAAATATTTAGAGGTCGACAAAACAAATTGTTTGAAATAAGTTTGAGTCGAATATACATAATAGGAGAAAACGATTCATTGGCTCACATAAGGTCATTAAAAGAAAGTAAATCATTCACACGAATCTTGAGGCCGTAGTTTTAGAAAATATTATACGGCGATGGTTTAATAATGTTGGCAAAAGTTTTGAAACGAAATTAAATTAACGAAAGAATTTTAAACTCATGCCAAAATACTTTCAAAGTCTTTAAGCCAGGAAAAGCTCAAATAATCAATATTGAAACTACCATTTTAGTGCAACCAGGATTTGCCAAAAAGAAATCGTTTTACACAAAGCTCTTAACATACGGCTAATGAGCCTGATGCGGATAAAAAAATAATTGAAATTCCATTTAGGTTAGAAATTCTTCTAAAGGTATGTAGGGTGAACGAAAAGATAACAATAGCTTATTAGTTGTATTATCACAATTTGCAGTGAAACTTTAAAATCAAATTTATGGAGGGTCTAGATCAGAGAAGGTTATGAAATAATGATTTTTACAAAAATCTGAAATAGGGGGAAACGAGGAGCATAACGGTCGTAGTACTGATATATAAAAATTAATTGAAGTTCTACTTTAGAAGTCATTTTTAGAAATATGTATGGCGAATGGAAAGATAATAACATCTTAGTGGTATGGAAGTAAGTGGGGGGAAAAATATACACATATATAGGATTATTAAATTGGTAATAAAATTTGAAACCGAATTTTGGATGTCTAAGTCAGGAGAGGGTTTCGAAAAGTAATCTTACGAAAATCTGAACTAGGGAAAAAGTTGAGCATAAAAATCGACTCGCTAAAAGCCGAAGTCCCATGTGACTTGCAAGGTATGTAAGAAGCAAACATGATGCGGCATTCGAATAAGTTTTAATGGCATAAGTAAGAAAAGAAATTTATAATTCAGGTTAGGAAAAACAAAAGTGCGGTTCAGAAGAAAATTGGTATATGAAAAGAGGCAAGTCATTTATATTGATATGAAAATATAGGCCGAAGAATATTATAAACTAATAATCAAAAATCTCGACAAAAGTTTCAATGTTTAAAAGAACAAATAAATTTAAGTCGCGAAAGAGTACGAAACCTAATATATATATTAAAAGTTCGCGAACAAATTCAAACTTAGCGAAAGAGGAACATCGAAAATACTTTTAGGGGAAACAAGGATTTGCCACAAGAATGGGTTGGTAAAAGACTTGAAGTACGGGTACGACAAACTTGTAATCAGTATATATTTATAAATTAATTGGAGTTCTATTTATCTTGAAAGAAGTATTTTAAAGCACGTATAGTAAATAGCTAAAATGAATTTCGCAATAGTAGAAAAGGTGGTATATCGAATCATCAAATAGTAGTAAAGTTTTGAGATCGAGAAGCGAAGATATAGGTTAGAAAATGGTTTCAAGTTAGTGATTTAAAATTACGGCCAAATAGTTTTTTTTTTTCAAAATCTAAGAATAACTTTTAGCTCAAATGGGAGTATTGGAAATATATTGAAAGAAAGTTTAAAACAAAATTTAAAATCAAGTGGAAACTCTTTAATAAGGGAAAATTCGAAAATGACCTTGGAAGAATCTAGATTTGCAACGGGAAAGATTTGAAAGGTCAACGATAATAGTAAGGAGGGGATCATGTGAATTCGAGGGCAACGAATGTGGTTGTGTGAGGCATGCACCTAAATCACAATGCAAGAAAACCATGATGAAGATCTACGGTCAGTAACACCAAAGTGTAGTGACCAGAAAAGATTGAATCGGGGGGTTCTAATCATCGGGTTAACTAAAGGCCAAGGGATTTGGACGGATGATCGAAACATAAATACACCTAGGTTATGACTTAGGAAAATCTACGGAAACTCCTACGGTTAACCAACCAAAGATTTTGGAACTAATCGCTAAGACTCTCTAGGGCTTGACATCGACGAAAAGAGTTCAGCTAGGTCCGAAATCGATGAACCCAAGCGAACGGCTAAAGAAATCCTAGGAATCTATCATGGTCAGGGCTAGACAGGAACCACTAAGGTAACTCTTAAGACTATCGAAGAGATCACTAGCATGGAGTCTAACTAACAATCAAGGATCCCTAACTAGCAAGCACGAACTTCTAACTAAGTCTCACTATAGTCCTGACCTACTGGATTTCCTATCAAGCTGGGACAGGTGCTCTAACACGCCTACTACCCACATAAGACATAGGGACGCTAAAAACCTAGACTCGGGCTTATAACTTGGATGTTCTAATTTATTTAATGGACATTCTATAATTATTATCGTTGTTCCGATAGTTCGCATTTGCAAATGGACCTGCATGGGCCACCACTAAAACCTGTCACGCCCCGCTTCCCAAAAATGTGGGGGCGAGACGTGAGAAGGTCCGCACAAACTTGAAGCTGTGAAGCTCCAAGTCTGATAAGCGTATAAAAACACTTATTGTGGCAAGCCCTTACAAAGCGAAACGAAACAACAATGATAATAAGGAATTGAGACGACATTTTATTGAATCTCCAAATGTCCATAAACAAATTACAATATCGCAGAAAAGCCACCAGGCTAAAAGAAAAAGGATCTAAGGCCCAAACATGGCCAACAAAGAATAACATACATATAAGGGTGCCACGCACCAACGGCTAACAGCAAACCTAACAAAGAAGTGAACACGAGCGGTCTTCAAGACAGGCCCCCGGTGTCCACTCACCAACACGGCAAACATCAGCAACAGCAACACCATATTCCCTGCAACAAGACTCTGGCACTGGGTCTAACATGTGGCACCCAAAAGAGAGAGGGGCACATGTCAGCAAGTCTAAAAAGACTTGGGCAAGGAAACTGAAAGTGACTAACAACCTAGCATTTAATTGTTAAACAATGGCATGACAGTTGAATATGATGCAACAGTTTAAAAGAGTGACAAGCATGCACGATGTAGCAAAAGCTACCAATTCACTAATCACTTATCACTTATCACTTATCACTTAACACTTAACACTTAACACTTAACACTTAGTGCATAGAGAGTCCACTTACTGGCCAGCTCGTTTATCTCCATCACTATCAATCACTTAAACACTAGAGATTTCACCTGCTGGCCGGAGTGGCGGATCAGGCCAACTCGGGCTCAGTCCGCTTATCTCTTACCCCACCCACATGTGACGAGCGTTGGGGTTTCCAACTCATTATGCTCGCTTCTGGTCACGAGCCAGGAAAATAAGTGTGTGTTGACATCCGAGCGTTGGGGTTAGCAACTACAGGGCTCGCTTCTGGAACACGAGCCAGGAAACATGGGATTGTAGCGTGTGCTACGCAATCACGATAAATAATCACTATGCAATGCCGATGAACAGATAATTGCGTACCGTTAATGGAATTTAAACGTGACAGGCAAAATGCAATGATATGAACATATTCGCGTACCGATAATTTAAAGTAAACGTGATATATGAGCATGATGAGGGTGACTGACCAAGCTTCGTTGTCAAGCTAGGTCAAGGGCGTCTAAACGGCTATCCTTTCACCGTTTAGTCTCTTTTACGCTAAAACAAGGGAAATGGCCTAAGACATGGCCCAAACCAAGAAATGCAAGTTTCACTTGCCTATCACCGGGGATGACGGTTACGAAAGTTCGTTTCCGCGGATGCTAGCCTATGGGGAATCGCGAGAGGAGGCGGAAGAAACACTCCGGGGAACCCTAGGATCAGATCTGGAAAAGATTGGGGAAGTTTGGGGGAAACTAGGGTTTTGGGGGATTTGGGGATTTTGATGGATTTGGTGAGATTTTGGGGAAGATGAGAGGTAGATAGAGTGGATGGATGGTTCGGATGATGATTCTAGGGCTTGGAATGAAGGATTGAAGCTTGGAGGAAGATGGGGGCTCAAAGGGGAAGATTTTAGGGTTTAGAGTCGAGTGGAAGAAGATGAAATCGTTTGGGTTGGGTATAAATAGGCTAGGCTGGCGGCTGCCCAGAAATTAGGGTTTTAACACTGGTTAGTCGGTCAAAGAGCAACCACTGACCGACTAGTTTGTCAACTAGTCGGCTCGGTCGACCAACGCAGACCGACTAAGTGCAAACAGTAACTCCTGAACGAAAATAGGATTTAGAGTTAGTCGGTCCATGAACAATTACTGACCGACTAGTTTAGCATCTAGTCGGTCGATGAACGTTCTTAGACCGACTAAGAGTAAACAGTAACTCCTGAGAAATTTAGAAAGCTAACTAGTCGGTCCAAGAAGGATTGCCGACCGACTGGATCGACATCTAGTCGGTCGGTGCCCCTTCTTATACCGGCTAATGAGCACCAAAAGTTCCGATACGGAGCGCGGGGCCCCCGGGATCGATTCCTAAGACTCCTAGGCTTGATCTAATAGTAAGATACGACCGTTATGAAGCCCGTCACGAATGACATACTTCGAAATCGACGATCCTAAGGAAGAAACGAGAAAATACGACGAATCGATCGAAAATGAAAGCTATGGCGACGAAACCACACATCCAAGGAGAAAATCCACCAAGCATATATTATAATATAAATAATCCAATTACACGAAAACCAGTCGTTACCCCTGTGGCCACTATAGTAGTTTTGTTTTGTTATACCACCGGACGCTTTCAGTTGTACTCTGTAGACTTGGTGGCTATGCAGTAGTGACAGACTTGATATGATGTACTTCTCACTGATGTATAGTAGTAGCAGTGTACTTTTTGGATTGTGCCTCTCTCTGCGAATGATAAAGAAAATGATGATGTAGTCTTTTGTTGTTTTTACTTCAGTAGTACTTAGTACCACTCTCTGTTGATGCTGTTGCTTTCAAAGTTCCTTTATGCTTAGTATTTATATTCTGAGTATGTTCTGTGTTGTTCCAATGCGAGCAATGGCCTGCGATACTATACCTATTCTTATACACTTGGTGCAATACCGCGGCCTGTCGGGCACCCCATCCCTTCTGACTCGGGGAATGGAGGATCCCATCTCTTTCCTTGAGTATTTGGGTGACTGGGGCGTGACAGCTGGGCTGGTCAGGCGCCCGCCATTTTGGTCGGGCCCGACTCGCCCAGCTGGACAGGCGGGCCCCGCCTCTGGGTTGGGCTAGGGAGCCCAGCCCAACTGTTTGGGCTTGCCCCCCTTCTATTTGTTGTATGCACTATTTTGGCTCTAATTTGTGCATTTGGAGTCCGTTTTGGACGTCGTTCAAACCTGAATTTAGACCGAGACGATCCTGTCAGCCAGGTGACCTTTTCCTTGCATTTATAATATTAAATATGATCGTAAACATTTTACGAAATATTTAATTCTCTTTTGCATTATATGTAAAATTCCCACATCTAATAAATTCTAAAGCTTTTGTCACAAACATTTTGTGACGAATTAATTCCATTACATCCAATGCATCATCTCCATTAATTCTACATATTTCTTGACAGGGTCTCACTCGGTGTGAGAGCCTACAGCCCGACCCTACTACATGTGCGGCTCGAAACCCCATACGGCAGTGACCACGAGCAGCAGGTGTCGTCTCTATTTCAGTATCACACTTATGCGGTTAACTCATTGACATGAGTATTGTCGGGACCACCTTGACTGTGTCTGTGATGAATAGCGGAGTTTTAGTCCCCTCGTCAAAACTATGTTGCCTAGTCAAGCCTCGGGTACGGTTAAATTGTCAACCCTAATAGCTTGAACTTGGTTAGTCTCCATCGGTCTTTAGTCAAATAATGTTGGACTTCTTCCAACATACTTTGGCCAAAGTTTTTCACTAAGACCAAACCAACACATGCGACACTAACTCCCCATAAAAGGAGAGACGAATCTTTTCTTGGTCATTACTTTCCTCGCACGCTTCAAGTGTCACCCAACCAAAGACCTTTCGACATGCCTTGCCTCGAAGCTAGGTCAGAGATCTAAGTGACACCATTCACGTACATGATCGTCCAATGACATCAAGTCTAAGGACCAACTAGCCTATCATTACTGAGAGTTATCACTGACAGATTTGTTATGTTAACCATGTGATAATTCTCGTTGGGTCCTTCAGTGAACTCATTCTCCAATGAGCACATGTGTCTCGTCTCCGACTTCGCCAAGTCGAACGACCATGAGATCATCGTCACCATTCCACGGTGAAGACAAAGACACAATGATCTATCCAATGTTTCGATATCCTTTTCTCGCAACTTCTACGATCACGAACGATTCAAGACTTATGATACTATCGGTCAAACAATTCTACATGATCGAGATCCTCATTTCAGTACTTGTTTAACCTCGCATTAAGTCTCAGGACTTTACCTAAGTTCTAATGTTGACTACATTTTTATTAACATAGATAAATACTTTACAAAACAGCTTAATGTTAGTTTGAACAAGACGTTTGTACAAGTACACAAAGATAAATTGCCTCGAGGGCATACACATCTCCCAACATCTCTCACTTGCACTCGGGCCTATTTATCCTGGTATCTCATACCTCTTTTACACAAAAGTCTCTCTAGACTTTATGTGGTCATGAGTAGATCTACTAAACCGTCTATCGTATAGACTGAAGGACTTTTTATGTTTATGCTAGACCACAAATTTGAATCTCATCCAAATAATTAACTTGGTCTTTTGGAATCCAAAATTTCTAACTTGCCTAGATCTCATCCAGCTCAACGTCCTAACTTGAGACTTAAAACAATATCCTTTTCATACCTTATGAGAATGCTTCAAAATAGTCACTGGTCATCCACACGGTTCATAATCGTTTCTGATAAAATGTCAAACTCTGTGACCACTTTATTAAAACATATGTTCCGGATCAATGATGCCTCGCATGGCTTTTATTCGCTCCCACTGACCTTGAAAACTCTCTTGCTAATCCATATAAGTTTGTTCTTCTACATCATATTTAGAAAACAGAGTATACATGACTGCTCCAGTTTTCATGGTCATCATAAACATTTACATTGAGACTAATCCGAATAAATCTGTACACAGCTGTTGGCGAGAAAATTTCATCACAATCCGTTTATAGGAGTTATGATGATGACTATTCTCAACGAGCCTAACTTGTACTTGACTAATTTCCATTTGCACTAATCTTCTGTCTCGAAGATTCACTTGCAGCCAAAGGAAACACTTTCCTTGGGCACATAAACTAAACTACATACTTTATTTACGTGCATGAACCTTTTTCGGATTGCATCAAGCCATTTCTTAGGAGTTACTACTTCGAATGGCATCTTGGAAATTGTCTAGGCCATCAACAACTATGATGCCTTACTCGACTTTTCGTCTCACGAGAATCGAGTAATCCTTTAACTTCCTAACAATCAATTTGAGGAATATCGAATAGATAAGGTCCTCACAGAACCTTATCAAGAACCTAGGTATTACTATATGGGACTTAACCTAGAAGGAGGATTGTAACTCAGAGTCACTTGACATGCATCACACCATGCCTAACAAACTGCGATTCATTCTCTCCAATACACCGATGTGTTAAGAGACTTGACCGGAGAGAAAATTACATTTTATTTTAATTACGCTAGAATAATATAGCTAAGTATTTGACTTTTCGATCTGATCGAAGCAGTTCAAATACTTTTGTTACTGTGTTCTCTATTTTATCAGACTTGTGTTTCATCAAGAACATGTGTCGTAATAAAATAAGTATAATATATCTAGGCTAATTTAGACTTGGGTCTGGATACATCTGTATGTATAAGACCGTGAGTTCTCCAACTCATTCTCACATTGTCTTACAGAAGGAGTTTGGCCATCATACCTTTGAGACAAAACTTACAAGTGTCTTTCGACTCATAATACGAGAGATCAAAACTCTCTTTATATGACTTGTCAAGTCTGTTCTCATTAGTACGGCAAAGTCTATTTTGTCATAGATAAAGTTTCTATAACTGGCGTATTCGTGTATTAATATTTAATACAATATCGTTATACAAAACATTCACACTGAAACATTGCTTCAGAAGCAAAGTGCCGACATTCGCCAAAATGTGTTCTCCTTATGTATAACAATTATCCTGAAATCGTGACATCAAATGTCACATTTTCAGTTCCTCCTACTTTTGCCTTTTCTTATCATCGTGTTTTCTTTCTCAACCGACTTTCCTCAATGCCTTCTCCGTTTTAAATCACATTTAGACAATACTTTCACAACAAAAAATATTAGTTGTGCAAGCACCTCATGTATCCAAACAATTGAGCTTTACAACCTTGAGTTGACTTAACAAGTTGCTTGACTCAAGATCTGATTTGGATACATGGTCTTGCACCGCTCATGCACTCATCTTCGAGTCAAATAGATTGATCGAAGTTTCGAATCTTGCGGATCGAAACCGTTTTCCATACAACCTTGAGTTGACTCAACAAATTGTATGAATAAACTTAGTTTGAACATCAGTATGTTCAAGTCGCCCCTCATAGAGGCGAGTGATAGGTAGCGTGCTATTATTTTGTTGGACACAGAGCTCAAGGAAATCATTGTCCTTAAGCCTGTGCTAGTAAGGACATCTTAAGGTCAGTGAGAACCTGGTTTAGACTATCAAACTTGATATTGGCATTCCTTAAAGAATCATCTTGACCTGTTTACATTTTCCTTTTGGATATTATGTCTTGGATTCCATCTGGTAAAACATAAAACTATCCTAGTTTAGCATATGTTCAATGATTTTTAAATATAGTTAAAATGGATTTTTATTCAACTATATCCTCCCACTATTTTAGCGATCATCTTAAGCCATATAGATGAACAAATGATAATAATTAGTGGGAAAGGGACCCGACCACCCTGAGTCTCACAACCTTAAGTTGGCTCAACAAGTTGCTTAACTCTGCAATTGATAGATGACTCTTAATCAATCACATCGTATGTGATTCCCTTATCGGTTTTACCCCTAGTCACTTATGACCTTGAGTTGGCTCAACAAATCATAACGACTAGTCTAGTCAGACCCTTACTTTCTTGTCCAAACCTAACTTACACCGGCACTCATTTATGTTCATAACGCAACGGTTTGGGTTAAGTCGAACTACATTTCATGTTTAACGGAATTGGTTCCCAAAAGATGGCACATGTTACATCTTGAGTTGACTTAATAACTATAACATGAATCTCTGGTCTGCAAAATCCAAAAGCACGGAGGGCTACGGCTAACCGTGAAGAAGATTTTTAATGTAATTGACTACATGTAATCGACGATTTCACATAATCATAATTCGTATCCTTGCGGTCCAGTGGAACACGGCCAGGGATTTGGCTAGGCCAGGATCACTATCCCCAGTCGAGCTAGGGTGATCCACAACACTAGTCAAAAAACACTAGACCGGATCATGGTTCATTGAAGGAAACTAATTATTCATATATATGCCATCGACTAGAAATGGCTTCATTAAAACTAGTTAATCCTATCAACTAGTTGAATCCTAAAATTCGAAATTGATAGGATTGGTTAATAGTTTTTATTAATGTCCTTATCAACTATAAGGAATGAATGTTAGGGTGCTATCCTAATCATGTATTAGGCATTTAAACAAGTTTAAATCATAGCAAGTCCATCAAAAATTATCTTATAATTTTCAGAAAGCTTTTAATGGCTAACCTAATAGTTCTTCTTGTATTATCACATAATTACAAGAAATATTATATAACCATTAAAGATACAAAATTTTATCACATAAAATTTTGGCATTAATACTTGCAACTAAAATTATCTCATAATAAATTTACAACAATAATGATCTAATAATTATCACATAATTATTGAGATATAATTTTAAACTTATCACATGAATTTAAAATAGATCTAGTTTTCAAAAAAAATAGTTTTTCGAAAATAAAACCATCACATGGGAAACGACTATAGCTTAATTAAAACCTCCATCAGGAGAAATATGTTGTATCACATACACTTTATAATTGCAAAAACTATAGATCAAGTAGACCTAGCACAGATACCACTATAGGGATCACTTTGATATCATTGCGACGCAGTTAAGATCCATCCTCCATGAAACCTTAGACCCGTCACAAGATACCTCACGAACTTGTTTTACGGCATGCCTCTCGACAACGCCCAACCCATCATAAGATCCATATCTTATCGGGACTTGGTATTGTAAGGGCGATTACTTCGGGTCAGCTCATAACTTGAGAACATGTACCCAAGCTTAACAAGCTCTGATACCACTGTAGCAATTTCTGGGTTCTAAAGAGAACAAACCCTAGCCAGAATCTTTACTATTTCGGGGTTGTGTTCAACCAACCCCTACGGATAGATCTATCAACCTATTTGCAATTATAAACGCATGTTTAATTTAACTACACACCTTTCACTTCGTTTCCGCAGAATACAAAGTGTCGTTTTTAGCAACATTTCTTTAGCCCCGCATCGCTTCTCCCAAGCCGAACCGTGTCCCGAGCCGCACCTCGTCCTGAGTCGAACTGCTTCCCAAACAACACTGCGTCCCGAGGTGAGCTACACCCTTGTTGCCGAGCCAACCACGCACCGAATAAAGTTTCACCTTGAGTGGATCCTTCGTCAAGACTTCGGATCCGATCCGAACTCCTTCGTAGCTTTGCTAGAGCCCGATCAAGAGCAAGAAAGAATTTTGGGAGAGAGAGAATAATTAATTTAAGTATTAATCTGAGCGTGCTCAAAACTTTTGGAAGCATCTCAGATTTGGAGACTTGGTGCAAATTTTACGTGGGAAAATTGGCCATTATTTATATAGGCGGCCGACCCATCCCCTTCTCATCACTTCTGATGTGGGACTAAACGTATTTAGAGATTTTACTTTGCACAAAACATGCATTTCGCAAATGCAATGTTTGAGCAATTAAACCTCTCCCACCATAGATCTCCAAGAGAGATGTCACACACCGTTGCGAAGAGGGTTGAATGGTGAACGCGTAAGAAAAAACGGCACTCCATTCCGAATTCATTTGACCCCTCAAACGAGGCTCCAAAATCAGCCCAAACCATGCTTTACGCACAACATCAGCCGCCAAAAATGGGTTAAAACCCTACTGTGGGGCCCACTGGGTGGGCCCCACGCTTGCCAGCCCGCCCACATGGCAGGCCTAGGCCCACGCCTGCATTACGGGCGGGTCTGACCCGCATGCTGGGCTGGTCAGGTGCCCGCCATTTTTGGCGGCCCCGACCCGCCCATCTGGGCGGGAGGGCCCCGCCTCTGGGTTGGGCTGGGGAGCCCAGCACAACTGTTTGGGCTGCCCCCCTTCTATTTGTTGTGTGCGCTATTTTGGCTCTAATTTGTGCGTTTGGAGTCCGTTTTGGACACCGTTCAAACATGGATTTAGACCAGGATGATCACGTCATCCAGGTGACCTTTTCCTTGTATAAATGTGCTCATAAATATTTTGACATATTTAATTCTCTTTTACATCGTATGCAAAATTCCCACATCTAATAAATTCTAAAGATTTTGTCACAAACATTTTGAGACGAATTAATTCCCTTGCATCCAATGCATCATCTCCCTTAATTCTACATATTACTTGACGAAGGTCTCACTCTATGTGAGACCCTACAGCCTGATGCTACTATATGTGAGGCTCGAATTCCCAGACGGTAGTGACCACGAGCAGCAGGTGTCGTCCCTGTTTCGGTATCATACTTATGTGGTTAACTCATTGACATGAGTATTGTCGGGACCACCTTGACTGTGTCCGTGATGAACATCGCAGTTTTAGTCCCCTCGTCAAAACTATGTCGCCTAGTCAAGCCTCGGGTACGGTTAAATTGTCAACCCTAATAGCTTGAACTTGGTTAGTCTCCATCAGTCTTTAGTCAAATAATGTTGGACTTCTTCCAACATACTTTGGCCAAATTTTTTCACTAAAGACTGAACCAGCACATGCGTCACTAACTTCCCATAACGGGAGAGATGAATCCTTTCTTGATCATTACTTTCCTCCCACGCTTCAAGTGTCACCCAACCAAAGACCTTTCGACAGGCCTTGCCTCGAAGCTAGGTCAGAGATCTAAGTGACACTGTTCACGTTCATGTTCGTACAATGACCTCAAGTCTAAGGACCAACTAGCCTATCATCACTGAGAGTTATCACTGACAGATTTGTTATGTTAACCATGTGATAATTCTCGTTGGGTCCTTCAGTGGACTCATTCTCTAATGAGCACATGTGTCTCGTCTCTGACTTCGCCAAGTCGAACAACCATGAGATCATCGTCACCATTCCACGATGAAGACAAAGACATAATGATCTATCCGATGTTTCGATATCCTTTTCTCGAAACATCTACGACCACGAACGATTTCAGACTTATGCTATTATCGGTTAAACAATTCTACATGGTCGAGATCCTCATTTCAATACTTGTTTAACCTTGCATTAAGTCTCAGGACTTTACCTAAGTTCTAATATTGACTACATTATTATTAACTTAGATAAATACTTTACCAAACAACTTACTGTTATTTTGAACAAGACGTTTGTACACGAACACAGAGATAAATTGCCTCAAGGGCATGCATATCTCCCAACATCTCCCACTTGCACTCAGGCCCATTTATCCTGGTATCTCATACCTCTTTTACACATACATCTCTCTACACTTTATGTGGTCGAGCCTTCGTGAGTAGATGCTAAACCGTATATCGTATAGACTTAAGGATTTTTTATGTTTATGCTAGACCACACATTTGAATCTCATCCAAATAATTAACTTGGTCTTTTTGAATCCAAAATTTCTAACTTGCATGGATCTCAGCCTGCTCAACGCCCTAACTTTGAGACTTAAAACAATATCCTTTTCGTACCTTACGAGAATGCTTCAAAATAGTCACTGGTCATCCGCACAGGTCATAATCGTTTCTGATAAAATGTCAAACTCTTTGACCACTTTATCAAAACATATGTTCCGGCTCCTTGATGCCTTGCATGCTATTTATTTGCTCCCACTGACCTTGGAAACTCTCTTGCTGATTCATATAAGTTTGTTCTTCTAAATCATATTTAGAAAACAGAGTATACATGAATGCTCCAGTTTTCGTAGTCATCATGAGCATTTACATTGAGTCTAATCTGAATAAATCTGTACACAGCTGTTGACGAGAAAATTTCATTACAATCCGTTTATAGGAGTTATGATGATGACTATTCTCAACCAAACTAACTTGTACTTGACTAATTTCCATCTGCACTAATCTTCTGTCTCGAAGATTCACTTGCAGCCAAAGGAAACACTTTTCTTGGGCACGTAAACTAAAGTCCATACTTTATTTATATGCACGGACCTTTTTAGGATTGCATCAAGCTATTTCTTAAGAGGCACTACTCTGAATGGCATCTTGGAAGTTGTCTATGTCATCATCAACTATGATGTCTTACTCGACTTTTCGTCTCACGAGACTCGAGTAATCCTTTAACTTCATAACGATCAATTTGAGGAATATCATATTGATAAGGTCCTCATAGAACCTTATCAATTTGAGGAAAATCATTTTCTAAATCAGATTTAAATCCAATAAATCTAAATATTTTTACCTAAACTGATTTCCTAAATCAAATCAAATCTTAACCAAATCGGTTGTCCCAATCAAAATATCTTAACCGAATAAATTATCATAATCTAAATATCTTAATCAAATTGAATTTTCTAATTTAATTTAAACATAATAGATCTAATTATCCTAACTAAATGATTTCATGATCAAACTTTATCTTAAATAAATCCTAATATATCATAACAATTAATTGATCTCTTATCATGTTAACCTCCCAACGGTTTGTGGCATTAGAATCCCACTTTCCTTTCTATCCCCAAGTAACCATGCATCACCTTTCTTCTTATAAATTAAAAAACGAAGAGAACCATAAACTAAAACTTACGGCATCTCTCCCCCTCAACTCATAACTCACAGCCTCTATCCTACCTCAACCCAGTCGCCGCCCTCCTCTCATTAATCCAAAAAAACCCACAAGCCCTACTTTCTCTTCCCCACAACTTCACTGCCGCAACTACCCTCTCCCATGTCTTTCTCCCCTCACTACGATAACCCCTCACGGCGGACCCCCACCACCGTCCTCCTACCATAAACTCCTTCCGACCCATGAGCCACAGCCCTCCATGGCCCTGACCTCCTTCCTTCCTTCTCCCCCTACAACTTCAGTAGCCCTCAACCCCGTCAGCAACTTCAAGTTTCCGACGGGCAAGCAATAACCCTCCGTACTTCCGCCCTTCAAAGCTCTCGATAGCCAAACCCTAAACCGCCCCCTCAAACCTTAAACAACACAAACCCACGGTCTCTTCATCTCCCTCCTGTCAAAACACCGACCCCAACCTCCCTCCACAGTGCCTGTCCGACTTGTCTCCACCGCCGACAAGCACGCCACACTCTCCACCGCCCCCCTCAACCTCTTTAAACTCACGGCAACCCACAGCCCCGACGACCTGCACTCCACCACCCGCCACCTTCTTCCTACCCCTACACAGAACCCGTAGCAACCTTCGTCCTCCTTGTGCCGCCTCCTACCATCACCGGCGTCGCCCAATACTACCACGAGCCCCTCTCATCTTCCCTCCCTCGAACGCTCGACAACACTCCTATCAAACTCATGATGTACCCCTTCTCCAATGCCATCACCGTGCTCCACCGCTGTACGGACCTCAGCCCGACGCCCCCGCACCCCCGCACCACCACCACCTCAGCCCCTCTGATCTTCCTCCTCCCCTACAAGCCTTCGGCAGCCCAGCAGACCCTGACGACGACACACAAAACCCCCGACCAGCCCCACAAAGCTCCTGACCAACACCAGCGACCCTCAGCCTCCCTTCCGCCTCCCTTATAGCCGTACGCTACCGTCCTCAGACGTGCTCCGTTGCAAGCAATAGCTCTGCAGCACCCCGACTCCTCAAACCCGGCAACAACTCACCATCTTGCAACCACCGCTCGCCGAACACTCGACTGGGCCATCATTGTTGTCGCCTACAGCTCCACCTGGACCTCCGCCAGCACCCGCCCCCTACAACTGCCGCCCGTCGTTGCACAACGCCGTAATTGTCGTGGCCCACCTGCAAACACAACAACGGCAACGACGTAACACAAACAGTGAGTTTATATATATATATATATATATATATATATATATATATATATATATATATATATACAGTATGTTATATAGGTATAAACAGTGTATTATATATATGTAAGTTTTAATATTATTTTAATTAGTTAAAATCCTTTAGCTTGATATTAAAAATCATTTGACACAAAAAAATTCACGTCTTTCATACGATCACATGGACACCGAAATCGTCTCAATCAGGCAAGTACTATATTTTCTACGAATTTTAGAGTTAAACGTAATTATTGTTAAACACGTAAATAAAGCCTGGTTAGCGATTTTCACGTAAACCTCTCTCTGAAACTTACTGGACCTAAAACTACTCGTCGAAAGGAAAATTTTGACCTCAATTACATAAAGATTTGACATGTGGATTGTGAGTTATAGATTTTGCAAGTTTATGGATTTTATTTCTCTAATATCTGAAAATGTCTATTATTGCTTTTAAATTCCAGAAAAATTGCTATTCTTATTTTAAAAATCCAGAAAAATTATAACTGACCCATTAAAAATGATTCTTTCATAATAAAATTATTACGTCAACTTGTAGTGAATTCTGATATTATAATTTGCCATGTTACTATGTGATACACATGAAAAATATTTCTGCCACTTTAAGAATGTTCATAAAATGCTCTTATTGCATGTTATACCATTATTTGTGTCACCTTATCTTGGAATGTCCATTCATATAAATACGTGATGTTGAGCCCTCGGGGCATATACGAAATACTTGGCCTGCTAGGCATTTATGGAATATTTGGCCATGAGGCATATGTTGAACTGTACAGAAACACAATGACACTTTTGGGTGGGGTAGTCTACTGTAGTAGAGGTCGGGAATACTGGATTTCACCCCATTGGTAAATTTGATAGTCGCCCTGATGGGGTCGGTAAGTATAGAACCTCGGGTAGGTTCCGATGGTTTGGGTGCAATTGTAGTTTCTTTCCGCCCTCAGACATTGGACTTGACACTAAATTAAGTTATTGAATGGCACTCACCTTACTTTCTGCTAATGCTATCATGAATTGTGTAAAACTACTAGCTACTCTCTTACCATGCTCGTATTTACTTGCCATGCTCACCTCGCTTTACTATGTACACTACACTTTGCTATCCTCACTTCACTTTACTATGCTCACATGCTTTCTTACACTGTCCATACTTTCCTTTACTGTGATCATATTATGTTTTCTAGTCTTCAAAGCTTTGCAAAACTATATATATAATTTTACATCTTGTCGAGGGTCAATTTTTCTAATATATTAAATCTTGCCGAGCGACCCTCGCTGATGTATATTTCCTTGTTTGTTATCTTATGAAATATACGTCAAGTTTTGGGACAGAGTTCGTTGAGGAGTATACTTTGAGACTGAGCAGGTTGACCAGGAGTACCTTGACACCGAGATCCTCTGCTGAGGAATAGCGTGCCTTCGCAACACCACTATATTTTAATATTTTTGTTGTACTTTATTCAGGTGTATTTCCGTTTCGTGCATCTGGTTGTAATGGCCATGGTAGGCCTTATTTGTGTACATGTAATCTGGACATTGAATTTGTAATCATGATATTTTGCGTCGTGAATGTGTGAGGACGAAAAGGTGAGGGGGAAGAGGTTGGTGATTTCATCATGTGGTGCCGCCGTCAGGTGGTGGTAATGTAGGGGATGTGGGTGGAGGTTGTGTGTCAGAAGGTGGTGGGACTACAACATCCATGGGTGGTTGTAATGAAGTGGATGGAGCTCCAAATGATGGAGGAGGTGAGGGTGGTGCACGTGGAATGGAAGTGAAAGGATGTGCAGATGTGGATGGTTGTGATGGTGATGGCAAAGGAAAAGTGACGAGGAGAGTGGGTACAGCCGTGGGATAATGGCCCTGTAAGAAGTGCCGATGATAGACAATGTCAAATTGCCTGTGAACGCCTTATAGAGTGGATAAAACGCCGCTCATGGTGGACTTCAGGTTATGAATACCAACCTCCACCCATGAGAGACGCTCCTCCACAGAAAGTCTGGGAGGAGGTGGAGGTGGGCTAGTGTGGCTAATATGACTTGTACCCTCGCTTTGAGGGTGAGATCTCCGTGAAAACTGATGTATGGATAGTCTGACAGGGTCTACATGTGCAGTAGTAGGATCGGGAATGCCCACTGCACTGCTCCCTCTATTCTGAAGTGATCAGGATTGGGGGTGTGGTGTAAGGGGTAGAAAGAGGCCCGTGAAGCCACTGAAATCTATGATCCTCAATCTCCCTGATTATATGCATATTTATGAGGACTGAGAGGTCTAATGATGTGGGGCCAAGGACATGCATCATAGTGGGTGGGATCTGGAAGGATATGTAAGGGAGCTAAGCAATGATCATATAAACCCACTGTAGCAAATCTTAGCATGGGGGCTACTGACTGTGTGGAAAAATATATACCCCAACCATAAGCCGGCATGTATGAGATATCGAGGGGAAGTGTTGCCATCATTGTGGACGTTTCGGGGTTGGGTCATGGCACAAAGGAAGAAAAGCTCACTTTGCGAGGCTTGGCCAGTCGCTTCCCTACATAAAATGGAATTCGATATGATGCGGTGGGCTACGCAAAGGCATGGGTGAATGATAGAGGATGCCTTTTCCCTGGTGATAAGAAAGTGTGATTGGCCAGTGATCTGTCCTTAGAAGTTGTCTAAGTCAAAAGCTTTGGGGAAGCCGTAATTATGCCTAAATGCATCAGGGGTAGTAGACATGGGCCACTTGAAGAGGACGTTCAGGGAATCAAAGGACATGCCATAGTCCTTGTTCATTAAGCAAAATGAAAATCCAGAGGGTTGGCACTTGTGGGAACTAAGAAACTCTAGAGTGCGCCTCTTATACGTACGTGCCTTACTCTCCATAAAATCACTCCATCATATGTTGCGCAGGAGGGTCTAGACACCCATGGTGAGACCTAGAGAATTCAGAGCGGAGACGCTTGGAAACTTAGTAGGTATAATGGTTAGTCGAGAAAGGGATATAAAGACATCTTGTTGACGTTCTTCTGCGAAGATGATCCCCATTGTGTCTAATTATGGAGGTTGAATGGTCGGTGCTGCAGGAGGGGCAGTAGATGTGGATGCAATAGTTGTGGATGTGCGTGCTTGTATGTTTCTCCCTTGTGCACACCCTCGTGGGTGTGCAACATGCTTCCTAGGATTTTGTGGGGGCATCGTGAATGTGGAGATGCGTATGCAATGATATGTGAGTGTGAGTATGTGCACACGGTGACTCCACGCAAATTGCAAATTTAGCGAGCAAATAGAATGAGCCTAGGCAAAAGTTTAAAACGAAGATTAAGGAAAGAGTGTACCCAAGCCAATGAAGTTCCTCGCTTCGAAGGTGGTGCTCCCGAGCTTTGGTTGAAGTCCCATAAGCTCGCAATCAGCCTGCGTCATGTCGAATTCCAGCATAAACCCTCCAGTCGACCATTTTAGGGCTTGCTCCTTGACTGTTTCGATGGGGAATGGTATGATGGAGGAGAAATTAGAGGTGATGAGTGGTGAAAGGAGTGGATTTTGGAGGACGAAGAGAGATTAGAGTGGTTTGAGTGATCGGAGATGATGAGAAATCGAAGGGAAAGTCGAAACGGCTCGGTGAAATGAAGTGAATATTGGTCATTTCAAGCCTTGGGGCTTATATAGGCGAGCGACATGGTCGGTCCACGCGGTCGCGTCATTTTGCGATCGACCGCGTCGCTTCAGATGATAAGTATTTTAGGGTTTTATATATGACACGGGTGATTCGACGTAGTCGTGTTGATGGCATATCGACCGCGTCGTTTGGAATTTTGGAAGGCCAAAGTTTAGGTTGACGTGGTCGCATCGATGAAGTGACGCGGCCATTTGGTCAATGTGAAATTGGGGCCAAAATTCCAAAGAATTGGTCCTTTTACAGGACCGCATCTTTAGGAAGATACGATCGCATCGTTTGGGTTAAGTTTTTGGCCTTGGTTGCATGTTGGTAAAATAGTCGTTTCGATTGGACGCAACCGACCCCGTAAATGGGAAATTTGATTGGAAATTTGGCTTTGAAAAGAGGTTTGACGCGGTGGCATCGTTTGAACGACGCGACCGTTTGGTCAGGAAATAAATATGCCAAAATTTCCAGAGAAATAGCCCTTTTACATGACCGTGTCGTTAGGATGAAACGATCGCGTCGTTCTGGCTTTCCAAGCTCCAAAATATCCTTCTCTACCCCCGTTTGACGTGGTCGTTTGTGACATCTTCACGCGACCGCGTCGTATATAGTTTGCTCCTTCCTTGGGGGTTGTTTTACTCTCCTTCATGCGGCCACGTGGGGGTATTCCATGCGGTCGTGTTTTCCCTTTCTGTAGTGAAACACTTTGTTTAAATTTTGGGGTATTGGGGTTGATTATTCAATCGAAATGTATCTATTTTAACTATGATAGAAATGAAAATAAAGACTAAATAGAGTTAAAAACTTTGGTTGCCTCCCAAGAAGCACTTGTATTAAGTTTTTAGCTCGACTCCCTTTGAATGCGTTCATGGTGGCTCCGGGGTGGAGAGCGACAAATTTACTCTCGCTACATGCTTCTTGTTGATGATGCTTGGTGACGCAATGCATAAGGGTCGTTTAGATGCAACCTTGAATCTTCTTCGCTGACCCCTTCTTTTGAAGCTTCATCAAACTTCTTTGTCAGAGCAGCCGTCTCACATTCCCCTCCATGCTTAGAATTCGTGAACAATAGCTTCTATGTGGGGGTTTAGGAGCATATCCTCTAACATGGTTTCCCCAATCACTTCCTCGAGAAGGTCAACATGGTTGCAGTGATCTTCTTCTATAAACTCCCTCATGGTTCTCTGAAGGTCAAACTCCACCTTCTCCTTACCGACTTTGAGGGATTGAAAAAGAAGAAAAAGAAAAAGGAAGAAAAAAGATCCAAAAAGTTGATGTTATTTTAGATACAGTATGATGCTATAGTAACTCAAATGGTAACTTGGGCTTTGTGGAAGCATGGGGGTTATTTGGGGATCAGATGGTCAGAATTAATTTAAGCAAGGTCTTGAAAATAATCTTCGATTGGAGAGCTTGGTCGGCTCATGAGGGAGTAGCCCAACTTACTGCCGATGAAGAGATAGGTCGGATTGCGAGGGGAATGGCCTTTGCACTTTACGTCCGTCTAAGAGCTTTATCAGCATGCGAGGGGAGTGGCACCTTGACTAGCGGCCAACTAAGAGCTTGATCGGCCTGGAGGGAGTGCCCCCGTCTTATGGTCGATGAAGAGATAGGTCAGCCTGCAAGAGGAGTGGCCATGTGCCTTATGATCGACTAAGAGCTTGATCAGACTGCAACGGAAGTGGCCCCTCAACTAACGGTCAATTGAGAGCTTGATCGGCAAGCAAAAGGAGTGGCATTTCGACTAACGACCGATGAAGAGATAAGTCGGCATGCGAGGGGAGTGGCCATGTACCTTTCTGCTAACTAAGAGCTTGATCGGCCAATGAGGGGAGTGGTCACGTGCCTTACAGCCGATGAAGAGATAGGTCGGCCTGCGAGGGGAGTGGCCACGTGCCTTATGACCGCTGGAGAGCTTGATCGACATGCAAGGGGAGTGGCCCCCTGCCTTACGGTCAATGACGAGATGGGTTTATTGAGTATTGGACTTCTCCCAACTTGGTCTTGATGATGAGCAAACATAAATACTTGTAACTAATCTCATACTTGCAGTTAATCCATTGCCTAAGCCTATTATGAAGATCAATTAGCAATGGATGTCACTCAAGGATCAATCAAAGCTCGTAAAATCGATTGGATGATCAAAGATGAAGATAGAAGTTTCAAGTAGACTTCAAGATCATTCAATATAAAGAAGAGAGGTAAAAACAAATGTAATCTTTTTATTCTCGTTTCTTTCTCATTATTATGTAGCTGAGAAGTAGAATTATGTTGGAGCACACACACCTTCCATTCTATCCGAGGAAAGCATTAAGACTCATTTCCTAGGCCTCCATTTCATAATTCTCAAGCATGTGCATTTTTGGACTTTCAACAGGTGACTGATGAACGAAATACAGGCGCATGTCCTCTTACAGGCGCCTGAGATTTGTTCTACAGTCGTCTGTTATGCACATACTTCTTAACTTGATTTTGGGCTTTCTGTTCTTATCTTTCATCAGGCGACTGCTGTACAAAGTACATGCGCCTGTCCAATTATAGGCGCATGTGACTTGTTAGTCAGTCGCATGTCTCCTCTTGCCCGGAATCCCTAAGTTTTGACAACTGTCGTACTTGCGCATGTAGGCGATGTAAGAAGGATTTATAGGTGCCTGCCTATGGGACAATAGCCTATATATGCCTCTACAATCGCCTGTCCCAGCTTGTCAAACTTCCCAAGTTTTGACAACTTTCGCACTTGCGCCTGCAGGCGATGTAAGAAGGATTTACATGCGCCTGTACATGGCACAGTCGCCTGTAATTCTTTTACAGTCGCCTGTCCTATCTTCCCAGAACTCCTGAGTTTTCACCACTTATGCACTTAGGAATTCAGTCGCATGTAGAAGGTTTCTCAGTCGCATATTGGTTTACAGGCGCGCCTGTCCGACCTTCATCAGTCGACTGTCCTACGTGGTAAGTTACTATTTGAATTCTCACATACCATCTGACACAGTGCAGTAGGTGACTGCGAGTTCTTCACCAGTCGACTGTCTGGCGCGTATTTTCTATCCGTTGGCTTTTTCCACATGGATTTCAAAGGGGGTTTTGGGTATTTTGCTTGTGGGTTTTAGAGAACCTATAAGAGGGCTCTTACTATTCCATTGAGCATCATTAAGACAATCTTGCATTCATTCCTAAGCTCAGTCTCTTACGCTCTCTCTTCCTCAACTCTCAAGCCCCAGAAATATCAACTTTAATCTTGTCTTCCTACTTAAACCAAATCTGAGCTTCAAGCTTTGGTGAAGACAAGTGCAAGGGCTTTCTCTCATCTTGGAAGAGACATCAACACACACACACACACTTGCTCCTTCAAGTTCTACTTCAAGGCATAGATGTTTGTAAGTACTTACATTTCAAATTTCATTATCTCGTATTTCGATTGCACTCTCGGTTTGTGAGAGTGGGTTTGCTTGATCCTAAGTTGTGGGCGTCATCCTATCCCTTTCAGCCGACTGAGAGCTTGATCGACCTGCGAGGGGAGTGGCCCCCCACCTTAAGGCCGATGAAGAGATAGGTCGGCCTGCAAGGGGAGTGGACCCACACCTAACGACGAGCTTGATCGGCATACGAGGGAAGTGGCCCCCGTCCCACCTTACGGTCGATGAAGAGATTGGTTAGCCTGCGAGAGGAGTGGCCCAGTGCATTACATCTGACTAAGAGCTTGATCGGTTTGTATGGGGAATTGACCCTTAACTAACAGCCGACTGAGAACTTAATCGACCTGCGAGGGGAGTGGCCTCTCGACTAACGGTTGATGAAGAGATAGGTCGCCCTGTGAGTGGAGTGGCCATGTGCCTTATGGCAGACTAAGAGCTTGATTTGCCTGCGAGGGTAGTGGCCTTCTGCCTTACAAACGATGAAGTGATAGGTCAGCCTACGAGGGGAGTGGCCCTGTGCCTTACAACTGACGCAGAGCTTGATTGGACTGTGAGGGGAGTGGCCCCTCGACTAAGGCCGGACTGAGAGCTTGGTCGACCTGTGAGGGGAGTGGCCACACACCTTGCGACCGACTAAGAGCTTAATCGGGTTGCGAGTGGAGTAGAGCTTGATCGACCTGTGAGGGGAGTGGCCCCTCGACTAAGGCCGGACTGAGAGCTTGGTCAGCTTGTGAGGGGAGTGGCCCAGTGCCTTACGGCCAACTAAGAGTTTGATCAGTCTGTGAGGGGAGTGTCCCCTCAACTTATGGACGACTAGCTCGCGAGGTGTTTTGAGTTAATTTGTGGGCCTATGCACTTTGGTGAAAATAAAGTGGAAAAAAAGGCCGATCAAATGCCCTATTGGGATACATTTGTCAAAGAAATGTCAGCACGACAAAAATATGTTAGTTTGGCAAAAACAGAAACCAGAATAAACATAAAGGTTTACTTGGTTAGCTTGTTTTACCGATAATACCTCATCCAAGATGTTGGAAGAGCTCGGATGAAGGAGGTAGTAGAAGTCGTTCCGTGTTTGTCATCATGCGTAGGTTCTTCTGCATAGGTCGTCTTGGGTCGGTCGCCCTAGGTAGGACGTCATGGGTAGGTCCTCCCGCATAGGTCGTCCCAAGTAGGTCGTCTCGGGTAGGTCGCTAGGGATAGGTCGTCCTGTGTATGTCCTCCCGCATATGGCATCCTTGGTAGGCTGCCTAGGTAGGTAGTCTGACGTAGGTCATCTCGCATAGGTCATCTTGCGTAGGTCGTCCTGGATAGGTCCTCTCGCCTATGTCGTATGTGTAGGTCGCCTTGGTAGGTCGTCCCCTGTAGGTCCTCCCGCATAGGTCATCCTGTGTAGGTCGTTCTGGATATATCGTCATGCATAAGTCCTCTCGCCTATGTCGTCCTGGGTAGGTCGCTTTGATAGGTCGTCCACCGTAGGTCCTTCCGCATAAGTCTTCTTGCGCAGGTCATTGGTCGTCCATTGGGAGTGACGTGAGATCTCTGCCCACTTTGAGGGTTGGACTCTCAGGCTTTTGGTTGGTGGTCCGAGTCATCGTAAGTGGAGACATGGATGAACTCGAATTTTCTATGACGACACCAAATGTTTCGGAGTAAATCCGCCAATATGTTGTTCTGAGCTATCTCCCAGTTGCCTGCAACACAAACAGCTCGTGAGGAAGGGCAGGACCTTGTGTTCGACCTAATCCACTCCGATGCTTAAGTCAGCAGGTTACTCAAAAGAGGCTCGGGGGTAACCAAGGCCGATCAATTAGGCAGACCGCCAGTAGTTGTCGTGCCGAGCTATGGAGATGATGTAATACTTAGGTCGGAGAAGGTCATGTTTAGAAAATATCTGAATAGTTTGAAGTCGTTTTAGACTGTCTAACCTTATCATTCTTGTTAGCGGTCTGGAGTTGTTTGATGCTCTTGCGACCCGAGCTTATTCAAGAGATTGCTTGTAAGTGGGGCCAAGAGAGAAATCAGGAAGCTCTGAGCTCTAAAGAGAGGGGTCTCCAAGAAGAAGATGATTCCAAAGGATAGAAGTCCAAGTTATCAGCCGCCTCCACCCATTGTTGCGGAGACTTTTTATAGGCGGTGTGTGCCTTTATTATCGCTGAGTTATTGTCATTAAAGATAGGTTAATGGCCAGCATAAATTGGAGAAAGCAGTTGTCATTGATGTCAAGTAATAAATGAGGAAGCCTAACAATTTAGGCCAAAAACACCATTAATACAAGCATCTCTCGAGTGTTAACAAAATAACTGAGTTGAGCTTATCAACGGGACTATTGTTGTATCATGATTAACTCTCTAAACCATTCAATCCAATTTCAAAAAATAAAAATAAGATAATAGAAACGTACATCTAATTAATTAATTAGTAAGTAAACGAAGCATATAGACAAGGACCAAGGATGGAAACTGGAAAGTGTTGTGTTTAGGCGACGATGACGGTGGAGCAGTAGGCCTTCATGTCGCCCGGACCCCACCATCGGTGCCAAAATTCGAAGTAGAGAAGGGAAAGAGAGGGAAGAACAACTCAAACGCCAGTCAAGAACCAAAGGGGTGAGATTAAGAGGACGGTGAAAAGGGCATATATAAAAATTTCTTCAAAGAAATTCTTGCCGGTTCATCTTCCGTTGAGTCTCTTTCAAGCCACGGAGCCCCGAGCAGGGTCGGCAACAACAAACGAACATATTGCTGGGGGGTTGAACATGAATGCCGTGCATGTTTGGTGCCCACATTTAACTGCACGCTCCCTTTTGTCCGTTGGATACAAGAATGACGCGTCATGCTTCGGCCCCTTGCGGGCCCACTCCATGCCGTTACCAAGCAACAGTTTGGCATTCAAAACCACGCGAAATCCTCACAGTAAGAACACAGTAATTATTAGGGCACCGAAACGAACCCATCAAAGGACACAGAGAAGGAGCCGCGTAATTCTTAAGCTGGCAAGAAAAAGACACAAATCCAAACTGCAGGATGGTGACATTTTCACGTGATCGTGATGAGCCCCCTACCAAATTCAGACGGTACAAAAGCCACGTCCCTGCCTCTTCCCTCAAAATCCCCAAAAAATTCTGCTTGCAATCTCTCAATGGAGTCTGGAGGACGAGGAGAGGATGGATGGGTTTGGGTTCGTGGGCCGAAAGAAGGGGACTTGGAGTGGTGGGGATCAGCGGATTCAATTGAGAACGAAGATGAGGAGTCTTTGCCGTCGAGGTCGTTGAAGGTGGTGTTTACCGCGCCCGCGAAGCACTGGACTGATGCGGCTCCAATCGGAAATGGCCGACTGGGGGCAATGGTGTGGGGCGGCGTCGCTACCGAGACTCTGCAGCTCAATGGTAAAAATTGCTCGTTTTTTATTCTTTGTTGGAGTTTTCAAGAGCTAGCATATTATAATGTGGAGTTTTGTGCAGTTAATTTTTAGATATTAGAGTCTAGTAGTAATTGAGATCAGTTTCAAAATACTCTAACCCTATTAGGACTTCCAGTTTATGTAATTGATTTGCATTCTTTTAAAAATGGTTCAATTTAAAAAAGTTAGGTTATCTATTATACAAACGAGGAGATTGTCCCATGTGGCATGTTTGTCCCATGTGCCAATGTCACATCGCCACATGGGACATCCACCTCACCCAAATGACCCAAAAGCCACCCAAAAACCCACACATACGCCATTCATTCAAAGAACACAACCCAAGCTCAAACACCACCCAAAAACAAACCCAAAGAACACAACCCAAGCTCAAACAACACCCAAAAACAAACCCAACTTCACACCCCAATCAACAAATCCCCAAAACCCCCAGACGATATCCACATTCACACACACTCTTTCCATATGATCCGGTTTGGGTCCCGCATCCTGATTTTGTATGCGTTTTTTTGTTAGGGGGTCCCGTGCACTTTGTGCACATGTAATTTCTAGTGCATCTATATTTTGGAACCCCCAAATGCTGACTATAACCACTACTGCCTGGCTTTTTTACATTTTAAAATTTTGAACTTCGGGCAACTATACTTTTCAATTTGTAGACGAACATTAAATAGATGCAAATTAATGATTTTGAATGAATTATAAAAGGAAAAAGAATGGTGAGAATGTTTGCATGGAAGATTTGAACCAAATCTTGGGCAGACAACCAAGATTTGTGATGTAGAATGGAAGGAGGTAAGGATGTGGTTGAAGAATTTGGAGAATTAATTATGGATTTCTACAACTATAGGATAAAATAGGGTTTAGGCATCTCATTACGAAAATCAAATGATCACTGACTTCAACGCCTCAAGCATGGAAGATTCAATTGAAACTTATGTCTAAGCTATTCCTCTCACACTCTTGCACATCTTATACAAAAGATTTCCAAGATTATAAATAAAGTTTACAATACTCGAATTTTATTCAACCAGTCATAATCTAAAAATTCAATAATAGACTCATATCTATATGAAAAGAAACCAACTCACGCTTAGACTCTTAACATGATTTAAACTCATAAGTAAACTAAAATAAAGAGTCTTTTTCTATAAAAACTTAAAAGACCCAAAAATACAAGGGCTCAAGTAAAAGAAATAAAAAAGAACTTAAAGACCACAAAGTTGAAATCGACTCAAACTCTAAAAGATTAATATGCATTCAATTAGGATTCACATCAATTCTTACTAGCTTTGAAGATTTATCTCAAGTGAATGACGATAAAAAGGACACAAGCAGTCAGAACTAAAGAGTCATCTTCATGGCATCGTGAGTGATTGGCTAGAAATCAATGTTGCGAATAACTGTTATCAAGCTCTCATAGAGTAGTTGGCTCAATCACATCGGAATCAATCATCGACAGAGCTCATTGAGAACTTATACAATGTGTATATAGCCTCTTCATGTGTTAAAGAACAAACTTTTATGGTTAAACTCTAGTCATTACATCATTCTTAATTGCAAATTTCTGCAAATTTCTATTAGATTTTGCAATAGATTTTTGAATATTATCGTTAATTGCAAGAATTTAGCAAGTCTTGAAATAAGCACTTATATGATATGCATGATGATGTTCATAATCAACACCTAACTTTAAGGAGTTCATAATCAACACATAGCTCTAATGAACCTAGGATCATGGGGATGAATCGACTTTGATTGTGGCTTACTTGTAATCTATCTATCATTCTGATGTCTAAATATGCTTTTGAGTTGGCAAAGAGTCGACAAAATTTTGTTTCATTCAAAGATAAATGTGTATATGTTGCATCTCTCAAAAGCTGTTTTGGTGACTAAATTCATACAGATACGCTCAACAATCATCATTCTATAAGATCTATCTCCAATCATGACGTAGGTAAAAGCAATCATCTTTTATCAATCTTTCACGTAATCAGGAATTAAACTCCTCTTAGTTATTATCTGCATCACTAGCACCCTTAGGTGTAGTGGCCAGACATCCAATAATATGCATTCAGGTATTAGACTCCTCTATGTAATTATTTACATCATTAGTGTTCTCAATAGGAATATACTTATCTTTAATTATCCCGTCTCTTTTATGATCTTTCCAACATGTAAGTTTCTATTAGGACAATGGCTTGTAAGATAGCCTTACCCATGCCACTTGGAGCATTGTATTCAATTTAATCTTTGTTATGATTGTTCTCTAATTTTAACTTTTACATTATATTCTTTACTTAATATGATTTTAGGTTTGCTCGCATTTTTGCTAAGTTGATTCATGACTTTAGAAGTAAGCTTTCTGTCTAGAGGTGGTTTTATTGATTCTAAGTTTAGGACCAAGTTGAATGCCTAATGATTGTTTTCTATATTGTATATAAGCATCTCATGCCTAATGTTAGCTCCCAATTCAAAATGAAAACCTAGTAATGGTATATCAAGGATCTTCATGAAGTTCACTATGAACAAATAAGTTATCAAATTTAGTTTCATATTCTTATACTGTCATGTTTTCTAATTGTAGTTCAGCTTGTTATTCTTGAAGACGGTCTCTAAAAATAAAAAGAAGATTTTTCTCTTGAAGCTTAACTTTCATATCAGTCACGTTCCATCTAGGGGCTTGAAGCTTTCTATTTCGTTATCTTTCTACTAATGTCCAAAAGATTTTGACAAACACGTAACAAATTAGACTATCGTGTCAATCAAATAAGTGGTACATCTTTTCTAATCATTAGAAATAGTTTTAGGGTCATACATGTTATAAAAAATCAGAGCATTTATCTTGATTCTACGTGTAATGTTATCACGCTCATGCCTATCTTCATTATCATCAAAGTTCTCATCACGTCTTTATTATTTTTTAACTTCTATTATTCTTGATTCGATATGTCCTATTACCATGCCCATCCTTCAATTTACTTTGAGTTTCATCATTGTGGGTTTGTTCTTCCATATATTTGTTATTTAGGGATCTCATATGCTCTTTTTGTACGATTTATGTCAGCATTAAGTTTCAAGATTAATTTGTAAAGTCAACTCTTCACACAATGAATTGATTCTTTAAGTATATCATATAATATAGTTTTTATCACTATGCAAATATATGCAATGCAAAATAAACACACGAATGCTTATGCAAATTTCCAAACATAACTATATGCATTTACTACTTATAAAATAAAAATTCCAAAGATATGAATCTATATTCATAAAGAAATGCAATAGTAATTATGACAATGCAATCACAAAAATTGTGGTAATGAAAATTAAAAGGTATTTTGAAATTAGTAATAAAAGATTTTTCTTTAGATTACAATTTACACAGTGAATTTTAGATGTGTGAATGATATACCATCTTTAGGAGTCGTAGAAGATCAATCTGGATGATCAAAGGTTAAAATTTTATGTAATCAGGCTTAAAATTAGCAAAATAGTCTTTAAAAATCAATAAATCAGCTTGAGGACTGGACCTTCTACTAATATGATAGAGTCAAACTTGGGTTTGCAGTGTGTTAGGAACCAAGATAAAAAGATGATTTTTATAGATAAAAGTAACCAAAAACACTATAATTGAATACCAAAAGGTGTATTCTCCTCCCAAGACGCCGAAGAGGACGTCCGCACTCGTCTAATCTAAGAACTACTCCTAGGACGCTCAATAGAATAATTTCCAATATCAAGCATAAAATTCCTAATGACGACTAGCTCTTATTTATAGAAGAAAACTAGGGTTTCAAGAGCAATTGGGCGCGCGCGCAAGAGCAACCGGCCGGCCCACATGGGCCGGCCCAATATGGGCCGGCGGCTAGACCTGCGGGTCTAACAATACTCCCCTTAAAGAACCACCTTGTCCTCAAGGTGGTGTAAGTACCGGCGGTGCTACTCTGAGTGGGAGTCGTCCTCCCCTCCAATGCCCTCGTCCTCCAAGTCATCAGCCTCGTCTGCTTACGCTATCAAAACGTGCAGCTTCCGATCCACACAACGGTGTCCGGGAGAGAAGCGCTCGTCGCATCTAAAACAGAGTCCCTTTTGCCGCTTCTTCCTCATCTCCGCATCGGTTATCCGTCGGAATGGGCCCCCAGCTGGTAACGGGTTCGGCTCCCCCGTCTTTTCAAGCCCTGTCTGAACTGTCTCAATAGGGACCCTTGCTCCGCCTATCCCAGTCGTGGTGATCCGCTATATCTGCCCACTGTAGCCGCTTCCGTCTCGCCTATCCTCAGCTCGGGAGTCCTCCACCATCTGCGTCATTTCGATGACCTCTGAAAGCCCTCGAGGCTTGTATGGCCTCACCGCCGCTCGAAGACTAGGACGTAGCCCCTTCAAGAAGGTGCCCTCTAGCAACTCGTCCGACACCCCATGAACTCGTCCTGCCAGCGTCTCAAATTTCTCAATGTACTCCCACACCGGCCCCTCCTGCCTGAGGGCAAATAGCTGCTCATGTAGGTTCCCCAGGCGGGGGTCTCTAAACTTCTCCAGCACTAAGTCCTTCAGCTCCGCCCAGCTACGGATCTGCTGCCTCCTCTCCTTCCACTGGAACCACCCTAAAGCTCTCCCCTCCATGCAGATGGCCGCCGCCTCCAGGTTCTGCGCCTCGGTCATGTGATGCGCCGTGAAATATCTCTCCGCTGTGAACAACCAGTCGTGCGAATCGTCCCCAGAAAAGATCGGCATCTTCAGCTTCCGGACTCTGCAATCCCCTCCAAAGTGTCCCTGCTCGGGCCGTCCCTCCTCTCGGTGATGTGGTCGGTAGTGCTGCCTCCTTTCGTCCTGAGTCTCGTATCGCCTAGGTGGTACTCCTCTGCGGCCCCCATAGTCTCCTCGGTAATCCTCTCGACGGCCCTCGAAATCGTCCCATCCTGCGTCGTCGCCGAACTCCGCCTCGTAACTACCCATGCCGTCAGAGTAATATCCTCTCCCGCGCCTGTCACCGTAGAAGGGGTCCGCAGCTGCTGGTCGACGCCCCGGAGGGCCGCCAAAATCTCCTGAAATCCACCCGTGACCATCCTCGCACGCTGTCCGCCGCCCCGGGGCCTCAAAACTCGTGTCTGGTGGCTGTCCGGGGTACCCCATGCCCTCGTGCTGCTGTCCGGGGGACCCCAACCCCTGTCCGAGCCCTCTGAGAGACTCTCCTCCCACTGGCGGCTGCCAGGGGGGCTCCTGCCACATGTGCGAGGGACCGGGGGGCTCCGGCCCCCTGTGGAGCTGATCGGGGGGCTCCGGCCCCCTGTTGATGTCTGTCGGCCCCCTCCGGGGCTGCCGGAGGGGGGCAGGCCCTGCCGGCCTTTCGGCGGGGCCGCCGGCCACCTGTACGAGGGATCGGGGGCTCCGGCCCCTTATGGAGTTGATCGGGGGCTCCGGCCCCCTGAACTGCTGATCGGGGGGCTCCGGCCCCCCGTCGAAGTCTGTCGGCCCCCTCCGGGGCTGTCGGAGGGGGGCAGGCCTTGCCGGGCTTCCGACAGGGCCGGCGGGCCCTGCCAGAGGTCCGACAGGGTCGCCGGACCCTGTCGAGCCCCGGCGGGGCCTGGCCCCCCTGTCGGGGCCCGACGGGGCCTGCCCCCCTGTCGGGGCCCGGCAGAGGAGGGATAGGCCCATCCGCCCCTTTCGCATGATGTCCGCGGCTCCCAAGTTGGGCGGCTAGGGCCGCCGCTCCCCCGTTGGTTCTCCACCGCCTTCCGTCACACCTCCTCGCGGTAGTCCCCCTTCCATGGCTCTTCGTCTTCGTCGTCGGCTAGATCCTCCACCAAAAAAGCACTTTTTGGGTCAAAGCTTTCAACTTTCTCCTTTTCCTTCTTCAAAGGTGCCGCCTTTTCTCCCAATTTAGGGGTTTCTTCCCCTTTGTTGTTCGCCGCCAATTGCTTTAGGGTTGCCATCATTTGTGCAAATTGGTCGTCGTGCTTCGCTTGATTTGCCGTCAATTGCTCGATAGATGCCGTCAATTTTGTCATGGATTCATCGTTGGCCGCCAATGATTTCTTGATCCCGTCAATTTCGCTAGTGAATTTGGCCTCCAAAGCTTCAATTTTGTCGTGGGATCTTGTCGTAGCCGCCATGGATCGTCACGTGCTCTGATACCAAATTGTTAGGAACCAAGATAAAAAGATGATTTTTATAGATAAAAGTAACCAAAAACACGATAATTGAATACAAAAAGGTGTATTCTCCTCCCAAGACGTCGAAGAGGACGTCCGCACTCGTCTAATCTAAGAACTACTCCTAGGACGCTCAATAGAATAATTTCCAATATCAAGCATAAAATTTCTAATGACGGCTAGCCCTTATTTATAGAAGAAAACTAGGGTTTCAAGAGCAATTGGGCGCGCGCGCAAGAGCAACCGGCCGGCCCACATGGGCCGGCCCAATATGGGCTGGCGGCTAGACCTGCGGGTCTAACACAGTGGTGATCTGAGTCAGATCTAATTTGCTGCAGTGTTTGAACTTATATTAAACCGGGTTCAAATCTGGGTTTGAATGGATTTGAGCTGGCAGCTGAATTTGGGTCGAGTCGGATTCTGTTTCATCGAAATCAAATCTTTAATTGATTCTCAAACGATTTGAGTCTCAAATTAGATCAGGCTATTTGGAATTTGAGATTTGTTCATTGAACAGTTACAAACCATTCGAGAGGATGAAGGTGACGATGGCATGGAAGGAGACAATAACGTGGAACGTTAATGTTGACTTAGGCATGATGATGAGCTTTAGATCTAAGGAGGAAAAATTTGTCGGTAAAATTAAAGACGATAATGATGAAGTGGAGGAAGAAAGTTAATTTTATGGTTTTGTAGATGATGGAGATGAAGGGATGGTGTATAAGATGAAGTACTGGATTGGATTTTGATTTTTGGTACTAAGGTTAGGGTTTTTTTAAGAGTAGGGATTTGGGGTTGGGTTTTTATTTGAACTTGTTGTAGAAAGTGACAAATGCGGTGATGAAGAGCTAAATCTTGGGGTTTGATTTTGATTTGGAGGTGGTGATTTTGTTTTTGTTGATGGAGGATAAGACATGGAAGAATGTATTGATGACAGGAAAAAGGACTGATTTAGGTTTGGGATTTTTGGTAGGAAATGTTGATGGGTTGAGGTAAAGGATGTTAAACAGTGCGATTGTCTAATTTCTCACACACACAGACACACACATAAGTAACTAAACCTACTAACTAAAAGGGAATAGATAAAGATGATGAAAGAAGGCAAGAAATATGATAAAAAAATAGGATTTTTAGCTCTAATATTGAATGTGGTTTGAAATGGAAGAGATTAAGGATGTGATAGAAGAATTAATTAGGAATTTCTTAAACTAAAGAATAAATTAAGTTTTAGGCATTTTACTATGAAAATCAAACTGCCACGGACTTCAACACCTAGTGCATTGAAGATTCTTTTGAACCTCATGCCAAGTCAATTCATTGACCAATCTCGCATCCCTCATAAAAAAGATTTCAAAATTGCAAATAAAGTTTATAAACCTAAAATTTATTCAATTACTCATAATCTAAAAGTTCAATTATAAACTCATATTTATCGGAGAGGAAACAAACTTCTATCTAGATTCATACTTAGACTCTTAACACACTTAAATTCCTATATAAAATGAAATGAAGTGTCTTTAAAGAAAACTCAAAAGACTCTAAGAAAAGAATTACAAGGACTTAAATAAAAGAAATAAAAAAGGACACTAAGACCACAAAGTTAAAATTGACTCAAACTCTAAAAGATTAATATGAATCCATTTCGGCTTCCCATCAAGTTACATTATCATTGTAGAGGTTAGCAATATTGATAAGCACGTAAGGAAATCGTTGACTTGTTAAGCATGATATACAGAGGTTGAAGACTTTGTCAAGTCTGTTTAAAAAATAAAGCATAAAATGTGAAAGACAATCAAAAGATGACCAATAAATGACATGAATTGATGGATGCAGACTTTCTTGTTACCTCATTTGCAAATACAAGTTGGCTTCCTAAGATTGTCTATGTAATGAATGAATCAATGTAGGGAATGTATGTTGTCATCTAAGTATTAAACTCAAAAGTACAATATTGGTATTATCAGTCGCAAGATGTGCCTAGCGGGTTGTGTACCCAATATGAACCGCTTCTCATTTAACAGTGGGTATCAAGGTGGGTGGTACCCTGGGTGAGCCGTGAGATATATGGTTAGGGATCAAGATTAATTAATTAAAGAAAAGACATCAGATGCCTATAAATATCTCAATGTAACTTTTTCCCAGTACTCTCTTGTACGGCTTGTCTCTCACAGTTAGAGAAAGAAGCATTTTCGCTTAGAGCTCTTGGTGAAGGCTTGCAGAAAAGAACATTTCTGCAAATGTGTGAGGGATGAAGTGAAAAAAGAAGGTTACTGTGATAGAGAATTTGGGGTCTAAAGAAAATTTTTAGATAGATTGCATATATATAGTAGTTTTCGGGTGCAAAAACTATGGTTTCCGCATCGTGTGAAAACATTTTTATTTTTTTCGATTTTTTTCAAATTTTTTTGATGTTTAATCCATACAATTATAGACCCCAGTGAAAATAATGGGTGAACCCTATGGGGATTTAAGCACCGATCAAACCGTTACAAAATTTAATGGTTTCAGAACAAAAGAACTTTTTGTAATGCATTGATCGAATGCCAATCACAATATTTTTCAATCATTATTTTTTAGGGGTGTATAACAACATGAAGTGAAGATGGAAAAATTTTTCTGAAAAAATTTCAAAATAATGAAAAACATTTTCGCACGGAAATTTCCGTGCGAAATGTTTGCAATTGAAAATTTTCCTATATATATAGGTTACTGTGGGTCAGGTGGCCAAGGAGGAAAAGCGTCAGGTGGACACCCACGGCCAATCATCCCCCACATTTTTTTGAAATTTGTTTTCCAATATGCTTTACACCTCATGGATGATAACCATACTTAAAATCAAGTCATTCTAACACTTTTTTCATCGATCCATCCATTGCAAAAAGTTCTATATTATTATAGTGTTGATTTTTGCAATGCGTTGATCGATGTGGAAAAGTATTGGAATCACTTGATTTTTGGTATGGTGATCATTCCTGAGGTGTATAGCATATTGGAAAAATTTTCAAAGACATGTGGGAGGTGCTTGGCCGTGTGTGGACCAAGGAGGAAATTCCCTCCTTAGCCACCTAATTCACATTTTTCTCATATATATATATTCATGTGCAAAAAGACATCTGTGCAAAAAGTGTGTGAAAAGAGTTTTCTTGATTTTTTAAATATCCAACCCGTTGGTTGTGTTATACATATGTTAACACACACATACCAAAAATGATGAAAATCCTCACCATTTGCTACTCGATCTGATCTTACAAATATTCTATTGTTCTCAAACTGTTAAATTTGTAATGCCTTGATTGGGGGCAAATCCTCCTAGGGTCACCCATTATTTTTCTTGGGATATATAATTGGATGGATTATATCAGGAAAAAAATTTGAATTTTTTAAAACTTAAAACAATTTTGCACGAGGGGTTTGTGCGAAATCTTCACACAATAAAACCCCATATATATATGTATATAGGAAAATGATACTTTACAAAAACCTTCCTATACGAACATCGTGTGAAAATTGTCTCTTTGATATTTTTTTCAGATCTAAGCCATCGGATGTTATCTACACATCCTAATACCATCCCATATCAAAAATCAATAAAATCCACCCTCATTTGCCCATTGTTTGGATCGATATAAGACGTTCAATTGTTCTAAAACTGTTAAATTTCTAATGGCTTGATCGAGAGTCGAATATCCCCAAAGTTCGCACATTATTTTCCCTAAGGTATGTGATGCGGGTCGGCACTTAGGAGGAACGGGCCGCACGGGCTTGGAAGAGGGTCCGGTTCGGGTCTACCATCGGAGGCGGCGACTTGGGTCCACCACGGACCCGGTCCCAAACTTATGATTCCTCATAAGTGGGGAGGGTAAGAGGGTAATTAGACAATTATTAACCCCTCCCCCAATAAAGGGCCGGCCGGCCCTAGGATGGGACTTATCGAAGAATTGTGCAAGGTATTTTATTTCTTAGAATCCCTAGTTTAATTCCTATTTGCTACTTAGTTGTTTTAGTCCTTAGATCTATTATTCTAGCAATTAAATAGTAATTTCAGATCAGTTCTTCGGTATTAAACCCTAGATTAGGAAGTCCAAAAGCCATAAAAATCCCACCTTTGATCCCCACAAAAAGCCCTAATCGTATCAAATTGGTATCAGAGCGGTCGATCTATGGCAAGCACGCGATCCATGGAGCGAGTCGAGGTTTTGGAAGAAAAAGTTGAACGGATTGAAGCCCAAATCAGCAAGGGTTTCATCGATTTGAGGAAAGAAAATGCGGAGATGGCCGCGGAGATCCGGAAGGAGATGAAGGAGAATCAAGGGAAAACGGATGCAAAACTATCGGAATTGACGGAGGCTATAGGGGCGTTGACAGCTCATCTTGTACAAAAGGCGGATCCAAGCAAAAAGGAGCCACCTTTGGCGAAGGACAAGGGCAAAAAGACGATTTTTTTGGAAGATGATCCGGATCTAGAAGAAGACGGAGGCTTTGAGCAAGAGGACAAGGCATGGGGGACTCGCAAGGACCAAGCGCCGCCGCGCTACAGCGAACCAGGCGCCGGAGGGGGTTTTCCGCCCCTCCGGCAGCCCGCCGGATGGCCGCCGGGCCCCCAGGAGGCTTTGGGGGGCCCGGCGAAACCGCACAAAGGCGGGGTGGGGCCGCCAGGCCCCAGGAGGGGCGGCCGGGCCTACCGCCCCTCCCTGCGCCTGCGGCAGGCCCCGGCGGCACCGCCTGGGGGACACCGGCCCATTTTCAGGGCCGGCCGACCCCGCCGGTGCCTTGGGGGGCCTCGGCCGACCCCAGAGGGGGGACCCGAGGCCCGACAGACCCCTGGGGGGCTCACCGACCCCCCAGGTCGCCCGACAGACTTTTCCGAGCGTTTCCAGGCCCCTGGGGGCCCCGCCCGAGGAGCACATCTTGGGGGTTTTCAGCCTTTTGGGGGTCCCGGCGGAGGATTTCAGCAGGGTGTGGGTCACCACCAGATCACCGGAGGCCCGTCGACTCAGACTCCACCATTTGGGGGAGTGACGGGAGATTGGAGAGCGTACCAGGACCCTCCAGGAGGCCACCAGGCGGATTTTGGACACCCATAGGATGACTGGCAGGGGCATGGAGCAGAGGGAGGCTACCGTGATCGAGCTGAGGCTTATTTTTCCGATAGGCGACAGGGGTACCAGCACAGGGGTGGATTCCAGCAGCAGGAGAGAGGTGGTTACGGTGGCGAGAGGCGACTGAGGAAGCTGGAGGTGCCCATTTTTGAGGGAGGAGATCCCGATGACTGGTTGTACCGGGTGGAGAGGTACTTGGAGGTGTCCGTGGTCCCAGGAGAGGAGTAGCTTCGGGCGATAGGGGTTTGCTTGGAGGGAGAGGACCTAGGCTGGTTTCGTTGGAAAGATCAGCAGCAGCCTTTTCAGACCTGGGCGGAGTTTACGACGCTCTTGACGGAGCGTTTTGGAGGAGGACAGGCTGGAGGCGTGTTCGAGAGACTATACTCGCTGAAGCAGGAGGGGAGCGTGGGGGATTATATCAAGAAGTTTGAGTCGCTCTGCCACCGAGTTCGGGGAGTATCTGAGGAATCCTTGGAGGGCTGTTTCATGAAGGGGCTGAAGCCCACGGTGAGGTCGGGGCTGAGGCAGTTCGAGCCCGTTGGTTTGCGCGGGATGATGACGTTGGCACGGAAGGTGGAGGACCATCAGAAGACGGAGCGGAGGGCCCGTGGGACGTGGGGAGGCACCACGTTCAGGAGCCAGGCGGCTGCTGCAGGGCAGAGGACGACACCTACTTCAGGGACCACGCCGGGCCATGGGGCTACAGCCGCAGCTGGGAGCGGCACTGACAGGAGGCAGGAGCCCCGAGGTGGGGGGCAAGTGCGGCGGATGACAGATGCAGAAATACAGGAGAAGCGGGTGAAGGGACTGTGCTTCAGATGTGATGAAAAGTTCACCCCAGGACACATATGCGCTGCTCGGACTCTCCAGATACTGATAGCTGGCGATGAGGAGGGAGAGGACGAGGTTGTCATCCTAGAGGCAGGAGAGGATGAGGAGGAGATGGAGCACCAGCACTTGGACCTTGCAGAGGTGTCCCTCAATTCTGTGGTGGGGTTCACGCCGAACCACACCATGAAGTTGGTGGGACAGGTGGGTAGCCAGGAGGTGATAGAATTGATCGACAGTGGGGTCACCCACAACTTCATTTCCAGCAGGCTGGCGGAGGCACATGGCTTGCAGATGAGTGTCACGGGGCGGTATGGAGTGATGCTAGGCACGGGACAGGTGACACATAGCACTGGTGTCTGCCGCGGGGTGGTTGTGGCGATTCAGGGAGAGCAGATTGTCGCCGATTTCCTTCCCTTGGAGCTAGGGAGTACAGATGTCATCCTGGGGATGAAGTGGCTCCAGACCCTCGAGGAGACCAGGACGAATTGGAAGATGCTGAGGATGGAGTACCAGCATGGAGGGAGGACAGTGGTATTGCAGGGGGACCCCGGCCTCTGCCGTTCCTTGGTATCTTATAAGGCCATGTCCAGGGCGATCCACACAGCAGGGGGAGGTTTCTTGGTGGAGCTACAGGCTGTGACATCGTCAGTACAGAGCGAGGGCCCCATACAGGCGGTAGCACCGGAGGTAGAGCAGCTGTTGGCTCAGTATGATGAGGTTTTCCAGACACCGCAGGGGCTGCCACCGCATAGAGATCATGAGCACGCCATCGTTTTGAGGGAGGGCGTGTCTCCCATCAGTGTGCGACCTTACAGGTACCCACAGGTACAGAAGGACGAGATAGAGAGGCTGGTAGAGGAGATGCTGCAGGCGGGGGTGATTCAGCCGAGCACTAGCCCTTTCTCTAGCCCGGTTTTGTTGGTGAAAAAGAAGGATGGCAGCTGGAGATTCTGCGTGGATTACAGGGCCCTGAATAAGGAGACGGTGGCAGATAAATTCCACATTCCTGTGATTGATGAGCTGCTAGATGAACTCCACGGGGCAGCATGTTTTTCCAAGATTGATCTGAAGTCCGGGTACCATCAGATACGGATGAGGGCGGCCGACGTGCCAAAGACTACTTTCAGGACTCACGAGGGGCATTATGAGTTCCTAGTCATGCCCTTCGGCCTGACGAATGCACCGGCGACATTCCAGGCCTTGATGAACAAGGTATTCCAACCTTTTCTGAGGAGATTTGTGCTGGTCTTCTTTGACGACATCCTGGTGTACAACCGCAGCATGGAGGAGCATATGTGGCATCTGCGAGCGGTGTTGCATGAGTTACAGGAGCAGCAGCTGTATGCGAACAAGAAGAAGTGTCTGTTTGGACAGCCACAGGTGGAGTACTTAGGACACGTGGTGTCAGCAGAGGGAGTTACATCAGATAGGACCAAGATTGCGGCCATGTTAGATTGGCTGATACCTTCCACCTTACGGGGACTACGAGGCTTCTTAGGCTTGACTGGGTATTACAGGAAATTTGTTCAGGGATACAGCACGATTGCTTGGCCTCTTACCGAGCAGCTAAAGAAGGACAACTTTCACTAGGGCGAGGAGGCTACCGGGGCATTCGAGGCCTTGAAGCAGGCGATGACGTCGGTGCCTGTTTTAGCACTCCCAGATTTCAGCAGACCATTTGTGATAGACACCGACGCATCAGGGTATGTCTTGGGGGCAGTGTTGATGCAGGACCAGAGGCCGATTGCTTTCTTCAGCCAGACTCTGTCAGCACGGGCGAGGCTGAAGTCAGTTTATGAGAGGGAGTTGATGGCGATTGTACTATCCATTCAGAAGTGGCGGCCCTACTTGTTGTGTAGGAAGTTCATAGTGCGGACTGACCAACGGAGTTTGAGATATTTATTGGAGCAGCGCATGGTCACCGAGGAGCATCAGAGATGGCTCTCCAAGCTGGTCCATTTCACGTTCGAGATACAGTACCGCCCAGGCCTGGAGAACAAGACGGCTGACGCCTTGTCACGCCGCGAGGAGCTTGCAGAGGTAGCCGCCATCTCAACACCGGTCCTCTTGGATTGGGAGCCCTTGAGTAGAGAGATTGAGGCTGATGAAGATCTGGCGAGGATCCGTGAGGCACTGCAGCAGGGGTCTGTAGACTTCCAGGGATATAGCATGGATGGACAGAGGCTGCTATACCACGGCAGACTGGTGATTCCTAGGGGTTTCGCCCACATCCCCATGATTTTTCAGGAGTTCCACGGCAGCGCCATCGGCGGACACTCCGTGATACAGCAGACTTACAGGAGGAGATGGCAAGGGAGCTATATTGGCCCGGGATGAAGAAGGACATTGCCCAGCGGATAGCAGAGTGTGACGTGTGCCAGCGTCACAAATATATGGCAATGGCACCAGCGGGACTTTTACAGCCATTAGCCTTGCCAGAGAGAGTCTGGGAGGATATCAGTATGGATTTTATTGAGGGGTTGACGCGATCCGAGGGTTACATTTCTATACTAGTGGCGGTCGATCGGCTCAGCAAGTACGCCCATTTCATACCCCTCAAACACCCTTACACTGCAGTTATGGTGGCAACAGCTTTCATGAGGGAGGTGGTTCGCCTGCACGGGTTTTCCGGTTCCATAGTGTCAGATCGAGATAGTGTTCATTAGCAGCTTCTGGCAGGAGTTATTCAAGGTGCATGGGACCAAGTTGCGGAGGAGCACTGCCTATCACCCACAGACAGATGGACAGACAGAGGTGGTGAATAGGAATGTGGAAACATATCTGAGGTGCTTCGCTTCAGAGGCACCGAAGCAGTGGGCCAGATGGTTGGCGTGGGCAGAATATTGGTACAACATCTCGTACCATTCGGCAGCACAGAGCACCCCATTTCGGATCCTATATGGCCGAGACCCGCCACAGTTGATACATTACAGCAGAGGGGCCACGCCTGTGTCCCAGGTAGAGGAGCATTTGACTGAGAGGGACAAATACCTGGAGGAGTTGAAGAACACCTGTTGAGAGCCCAGCAGATCATGAAAACTAAGGCTGATGCACACTGGCGAGATGAGCACTTTGAGGTAGGGGACCGTGTGTACCTGAAGCTTCGACTTTACAGGCAGAGGACCCTGGCCCGTCGGAGTAATGAAAAGCTAGCCGCCCGTTACTATGGACCTTTCGAGGTGACCGCTCAGATCAGGAAGGTGGCCTATAGACTGCAGTTGCCCGCCACTTCGACCATCCACCCGGTGTTCCACATATCGCAGTTGCGGCGGGCCATCGGGAATCACACACTGTCACCCACCCTTCCACCCACTCTGACAGATGACATGGAGGTGCTTCTGGAGCCTCAGGAGTTGACAGGGATCCGGCAGACCGCGAACGGGATTCATGAGGTGCGGATTCGATGGCGGGGCCTTTCCGACCACGATGCTACATGGGTGGCTGCTTCAGTGATCCGCAACCAGTTTCCAGACTTCCACCTGGAGGACAAGGTGGCACTTTTGGGGGGGAGTAATGATGCGGGTCGGCACTTAGGGGGAACGGGCCGCACAGGATTGGAAGAGGGTCCGGTTCGGGTCTACCATCGGAGGCGGTGACTTGGGTCCACCACGGACCCGGTCCCAAACTTGTGATTCCTCATAAGTGGGGGAGGGTAAGAGGGTAATTAGACAATTATTAACCCCTTCCCCAATAAAGGGCCGGCCGGCCCTATGATGAGACTTATCGAAGAATTGTGCAAGGTATTTTATTTCTTAGAATCCCTAGTTTAATTCCTATTTGCTAATTAGTTGTTTTAGTCCTTAGATCTATTATTCTAGCAATTAAATAGTAATTTCAGATCAGTTCTTCGGCATTAAACCCTAGATTAGGAAGTCCAAAAGCCATAAAACTCCCACCTTTGATCCCCACAAAAAGCCCTAATCGTATCAGTATGTATGTATGGATTAAACCTGGAAAAAGTTTCGAAAATAAATCTTTTGAAAAAATTAAAATTGTTTTCGTACTATGTTCCTATGCAAAATGTTTGCATAGGAATATGTCCATATATAAAAACGTATATGGGTTGTTTTTTGGACGTTTAATCCCATGTCGTCATGTTATTGTAACCGGCTAAATTTTGTCATATGCTATCTGTTTTACTTTATTCTTATATATATATGAGAATAATGAGTATCATATGGCATATGAGGCAATGCCTCATATACCAAGACACAAAAAGGTTGCAAATACAACAAGTACAAGCCCATGTTGTACTTGTACTTGCCACCTTTTGTGTCTTATATATGCGTCATTGCCTCATATGCCATATGATACCAATTATTCTATATATAGAGCAAGAGAATTATGAATATCATATAACATGTGATGCATCTATTCATATATAAGTCACAAAAAGTAGGGTGGTGACGTGCGTTTATATTTTATATATTCACGCACGTATTCTTTGTGATTTTCTGTTGTTTTTCGTCGTCCCGTACCCATTTTCTTGTGATTTTTAGTTTTCTTTCACTTCTTTGTGTTTTTGTGTAAATGCAGGAGATTGCCAGCGTTGGGGATATATAAAGAAGATATCATGAGTCCCCGGAGCAACGGGAGGAGTCATGTACGATCCAGAGGGTCAAACGATGAAGATTACTATATCTCAGCCCTCAACCGATCGGGTGGACCAGCCACCCGATCGGTTGATGCATGCGTATCCGACCCGGATGGAGGCGGAAGTGAAGAGCTGCTCACCCGATCGGTTCAGTGATCGGGTGAGATCGACAGAGCTCTCGGCCATTTGAAACTGAATTCCAACCGATCGGGTGACATCTCACCCGATCGGTTCATCTGTAGCTGAATTTTCCAAACGATGACTCGGAGAGCTCAACCGACCGGTTCGCTGATCGTGTGAAATCGACAGAGCTCTCTGTCTTTTTGGGGATAATTCCAACCGATCGGTTGAATACTCAACCGATCGGTTCATCTGAAGCTAAAAATCAACAAACGACGACCCGGTCACATCACACACTCTCCTCAGCGACCGGTTGAACTTTTGAAGCCCGATAGCGAAGCGTCAAGCTGCTCACCCGATCGGTTGATGCTTCAACCAATAAGGTGACATCGATTTCTATAAATAGTCGACCTAGGGTTGCTGAAAACGAATCTGGTTATTTTTTTCTGTCTTTTTTTGTATTGCGACGGCTGGAATTTTCTCCTGTTTTGTTAGTGTTCCGATTGACTTCAAACTTTAATATTGCTTTAATACCATTGCTAGTATCCCATTTCTATTGCCTATGATTTCCACCGTTCAATTTTGTTTAAATTGCATTTTAGCTATGAATTGTGAGTAGTTCCCAAATCTGGGATTTCGATGAAAACTCCTTCGTGGGTTCTCCCTAGAGCGACTATAGGAATAGGATTTCGATAGGGATTAGGAATTTAGATGGTTACGCGAGCTGTTTCATTGTCATTGGCGGGAGAAAAACCGCCTCTGACCGTCGGGCCAAGGGGAATAAACTTGGCGGTTGACTCCCTAGCCACAGCTCACGCCCTTAGCGTAGACATTGAATCCTAGCGCGTGGGAACGACAGAATGAGATGTTGGGAGTAATCGTTGCGAGCTTAGTACTCCCGGAGTCGGTCGGTGTTAATGGACATGAGAATGCCCACCGACCGAAGCCGGGTAGTCCTAGCGTATCATCCTGGGCACCGACCGGAATATCGGGTCCATGAGATGCTAGGTATCACTCTTAGAGGCAAGGTCTCACCACTAAACCCTAAATCCTATCGTATTCCTAACCGTCGGTCGTAATAGGGAGAACACGTGATCGGGTGGAAACCGACGTCTTAGGTTTCCTTTTATATCGTTTATCCTTCGTATCTATATTCTATGACAACCATCGATCGTTCGGGCTAGCTCACCCGTTGGGTGAACCGGTTTCTCTTTGACTCAAGCACAACACACGCCTCCCTGTGTTCGACCACCAAGCCACACTACAACACCGTGCGCTTGCCGTATAAATATTTAAATCTGGTATCCCCAATCCTATTGCACTTGTATGCTCAAATCTAGGGGACGTCAAGCTTTATGGCGCCGTTGCCGGGGAGGCATCGTGCTTGTTTATTTTAGGACCCAGTGAACCCTTGAGTCTAGTTCACATCCTCACATCGTGATAATTTTCGCATTCTACTTTTTCATATTTTATTTTTCTGTTCTTTATTTTCTGTTTTTATCTGTTTCTATCCCATACTTGCTTCACGGGTGTTTGTTGATTTTACATGCGCAGGAATACAAGGAGTCTTGACAACTTGATTCCTCTAGATCTGGAGATCAACGCCACCGTAAGGCGTCTGAACGCAGAGAAGAGAAGAAGAAAAGAGTCCGTAGCCATGTTAGAGAACACCCCTTCGCAGAAGTCCCTGCTGGAATACTCGATGCCTTCCATCGGGTCCACATCTAGTATCCAGCCTCCGGCTATTACTGCCGGGAGCTTCGAGCTAAAGCCGTCATTAGTGACGTGGATCCAGCAAGATCAATTTTCTGGGGCACCCATGGAGATCCCAATTGAGCATCTAGACTCCTTCCTTGATAAGTGTGACACCTTCAGGATCAACGGTGTCACGACTGAAGCCATTCGGCTCAAGTTGTTCCCCTTCTCTCTGCGGGATAAGGCCAAGCAATGGCTAAGGGGAAAGCACCCCAACACCTTCACGACTTGGGAGAAGCTATCCAATGCTTTTTGAGCAAGTTCTTTCCCCCGGGGAAGACGATGAAGTTGAGGAGTGAGATCTCCTCCTTCTCCCAAGCCAGCCACGAGTCCTTGCACGAAGCTTGGATGAGATACAATGAGATGCAGCGGAGATGCCCTCACCACGAGATCCCAAAATGACAGATCATAAATCTGTTCTATAATGGGTTGAGGGACGACCTGAAATCTTCGATGGATGCTGCGGCTGGGGGTCCTTTATGTCGAGAAGCGAGGAAGATGTCGGCAACATTTTGGAAAACATGGCATCAAACAATGAGAGGTGATGCGATGAGCGTGCCACGCCCAGATCTGGAGGCATTCATAGAGTTGAGGACGTCGACAAATTATCTAGTAAATTCGATTTGCTATCGACTCAGATCTCGGCGCTTATGGTAGGAACTGGTGGTGCCAGCACCCAACAAGTAGCAGCGGTGGAAGCAGAAGTCCTGGGAGACTTCGAAGGTGGTGATATCTCACCACCGGTGGATCAAGCTAGCACACTTTTCTACAACCCGACGGGTAATGCGCCATATCCATCAAGGACTAGCTCAAATCCGGCTTATTCTCCCAATAACCGGAACCACCCCAACCTGAGCTATAGGGCACCATATTAGCAGCCCAGCAACCGCAACAACAATTATATCAGCCACCTCGGCAACAACAGCAGCAATACCAGCAACAGCTGTAGCCCCAACAAATGTACCAGCAGTATCCCTCAGGAACCAGCATCCCATGCAGCAGCAGCAGCCATATGGCCAGCAGCGAGTGATCTCCCCGGTCGAGAGCCTCTTGACCCAATATATTACGAACCAGGAGAAGATTAACTTGCGGCTGGAGATGTGGCAGAAGGCCCTAACCGACCAGGTAACCCAGCTGGGGTTACAGGTGGCGTATCTTCAGAGGGCGCATAACCAGCTGCCGGGTCAGCCGGAAGTAAATCCAAGGGGCCGAATCAAACGTTGGCCTTAACGCACGATCATGCCAACGTGTCTGCTATAGTATTGAGGAGCGGCACTCAGCTTCCAAATATAGTGCCTGCTAAGGAACCTGAAGCTCCGTTGGTCGATGGACGACCAATTGAAAAAGCTGATGACGACGCAGCTTCGTCATCAAAGGCTATGACTCCGGAGGGAGTCTCTGAGGAAGAGAAGAA